>CM031861.1:53795234-54148449 GCA_018697195.1 Certhia americana | reverse complement strand
GAAAAAAGAAAAGAAAAGGAAGAAAGAAAAAAATAAAGAAAGAAAAAAAGACCATAACAGCGAGAGAAATATTACCCGAGAATTTACTTTTATTGCAGAATAGGACTAGTAGTAAATAATGGGGTTTTTGAACTGTTTTTGTACAAATTGCTTGGGTATGCTGTATCCAAAAATGTCCTTGTAGAAATTCAGATAAACCTTTGATGAAGCAAGCTATTTTCAAAGTATAATTTGTTGTCATTTTAAGAAGAAAACTAGTAATATTTCTGATAAATAAGTAAACCCTGACATCAGCTGAACAGTCAATAATGTAAAGCCCTTTAGGACTTTTGTCTGGCTTTGATTATTTGAATATATGGGAGGGATTTGATTATTGCCCAATGTTTTGCTCAACTGTCCTGACTCACAGATAAATCTATTGTTTCTATAAATGGTCCTTCAGCAAGAAGAGAAGAAATATAGTGACAAAATATGACAAGGCTTGATTGAGAACGATCCCTTCTTGGTCATGTGGAAATCTGAGGAACAAGAGTAGCCTGCAATTAGTATGTTTTAATGTGGTTTTCTGTAACATGAGTGTGCTAGTCTGGTCTTTATTTAAAAGCTCTTGGAGCTGAAATTTTTGAAGCTGTCTCTTCAGCTTTATGTTTGCTTGCTTGTATTCTGGTTTTCATCTGAGAGCAAGAGGCAGTTTCCAAGGCAAGGTGCCCTTCAGTGTGAAATACAGAATATATTAAACACTGAAATGAGTAAGGCAGCAACTATAACTATTGCAGCTAATGCTGTATCACTCAGGCTTGCACAAAAAGACTTGAATCTACACAATTATTTGCAATGAATTTGTTCTGGAAGACCAATCAGAATTTTGAATGAAAGAGAACATAGGGGGGAAAATAGCTCATCTCTGCTAAAATAATGAAGGCAGTGATCAGTGGGATAAGGCAAAGTGGATGGCAAAAGATGCTTGTTAAATACGTTAAATACTTCAAACTCGTACAATAGAAAACAGCATCATAAATGTGACACTGTTATGTCACCTGTCAGGATGTTTAATCTTATCCCCATTTATCTCCTGGGGCTAATAATTTATCCCCAATTTTGCTGTGGGCTTTCAGGCAGTGGGCTACATAAGGCGGTTTTGGAGAAGGTTGGGTTAGGAATAAGAAAGTCTGAAATAATTTTTTCTCATATCTTATAACTGATGTGATATTTTTAAATCCAGATCTCGAACCACAAAATGGCCAAGAAAAAACTTCACCATAATTAGATCCTATTGATGAAATGCTGCAGACAAAAGGTCTCTTTGTGGGAGGATGAAATGGGCTTGCCTCAGGTATTTGTAGGCCACTTATTGAAGACATTGATTGATAATTTACCAATCTCTGCATTGCTTTTAGTAGTGCAAATACACCAGTATTTTCTGTTATATAAACAGATACAAGAAAAGTGGAAGAGGCCATGATCAATCCAAGCAGACTAGTGTTTTAATGAAGAATTACAAACAGGTAAGTGATTCCAGACAACACACATAAAGAGAAGGTTTAGATCAAACTACCTGAATAAATGGCGGCTTGAAAGAGTTCAAAGCAAAGCACAGGGTTGTCCCAGGAGGATTTATGTGTTTTACCTGTCAATTCATACAACTGCCTGTTAGATCAAATCAAATATTTCTCTTGTAGAGTGCATGCAGTGATAAAGCACAGGCAGTTTTTGATGTGTCAGCATGTCAGTGGAGAGACACTGCACACATGATGTTGAACTCACAATGAGCTTTTGTTTCAGGTGCTTCTCTTCTTGTCTGCAGTGAAATAGCAGCAGAACTGCTCGGCTGTACAACCTGGCTAACACAACCACCAGCTTTGAACCAAGCCAAAGGATAAGCAAGAGGAGAGCAGAACCAAAGACACTGTTCCCAATCATTCCTCAGTCATGTGTAACCCTTCTCTTCCCCAAGCACTTAATAGAGCAAGAGCAGGGGCTGTTTCATGCACTGCTTAAAGCATTATTGCTTAACAGCACATGACAACTCTGCCTGAGAGCTTCAGATCAGAAAAGACCAGCCCACCCAACTGAAAGTGTGAAGCAGTCAAACAGGCAGTAAACTTTCAGTGTGCAATGCAAAGAGGATTCCTATCCTTACTGTCTCATGAAAAGTGCAGTTTAATGCTTTGTGAGTTCTGGTTACAGAGATTTGATTTCTACATCTTTGCTGGTGCCAATCCCAGAAAGTCAAACCTGTTAACTCCATGTCTAAGAGGATGCCCAATTTATATTAGAGGAAAGATTGGTTATATCACTTTAGCAATTTAGAAGTCTGACAGACCCTGAACTTTTAGTTTTGAGATAAGACATGACAACAGCTTCAATTGAGGCAGCTGCTCCTTATAATCAGATGGAATCTGATCATTAATCTACAACATTCATCTCTATTTACTTCCTCTTTTAACAAAAAATATGAATGCCATACGTATTCCGTGCAGATCTCTTCATCAGCTGCCTGAACATACAAATCCAGAGATTTTTCAATTTCCTCAAATACTGTGTTATGTTGTGACACTTTAAATCCACAATTAAGCTCTGTTAGTTTCCTAGAAATAAAATCCATCATGAGTTATGTGTCATAATTTCAGCACTTTACCCTGTGTCCTTTAACATAACTCTTACTCTAGCAATCTGCATTTTGAAGAGGCATATTTGGCCATATGCAGCTTCCAACTTCAGGATCTTTTTAGAGAATCAAAACACTTATAAGGGGAGATGTGACATTTCTGTTGAGCCCTTTACAGAAGCTGAAAAAAAACTTAAAGTCTCAAGCCAGATTGAAAAGAGATAAATGAAACCATGAGTTTGTGTTACTTAGATGTTTAAATGTTTTCCTGGACTTTGTCCTGTACAATTAAACAAGGTATTTAGGGACATGCCTAAATTAAAATATCTCTAGCTTAACCTCATTTCCTCCCACGGAGTTTATTTCTGCAATCTTGCTTGTGCACACTTCCCTTCGTTCTCTTCCTCACTGTTTCTTTTCCTTTCAGGAGCCTTATTTAAAAAAAAGTTGCAGTGTGCTCACCCAACCTGTGCTTCAGCCCCTGAAGCAGACCGGAAAGTTTTAAATTGCTTTCAGAGAGTAAAGTCTGATTAAATGCTGTGACATCACCCTAGCACTAATGACCAATCCCAAATTAAATCTTTGGCAGTTTTGATTTTGTATGTGTATGTTTTCTTTCAGCAGCTAATGGCAAGTCTTGGGATATCTGAAACATATCTTCATTTCTCCACTCCAGCCACAACCCATAAATAATTGTTCTGCACTGGATCCAGTTTTGCTACATCCACACCCAAATTTGGTACCCCCTTTGTGTTGTTACTGATACAGTAATCTATTTACTGCTGGACTTAAAAGATTCAATCCACTCAAAATCTAATTTATTCCATTTCTTGGTGAAGTTCCACTCTTTCTTGCATGGCTTGCCCTTAATTGCCTGTACAATACAGCCATCCTCCATGGACCCAGTCCATAACTTTTGTCAGCTTCTGACATTGCTCTTTGTCATATCCAACAATTTCTCAGCAGTTTTCTTGTTCAGTTGTCTAAATCTCAGTTCAGGCAGCACTTGGGCATCTGCCTGCTGCCCTAACACTTTCCTTGAAAGAACTACACCAGCCAGAGATCTGCCTTCTGAATCCTTATTACCTCTGTCAGCGTGCACAGGGCTCAGTGAAACCCTCCGTTTGCACACAGAAGCCTAGTTCTTTTTTCATGATATTTCAGTACAGTGATCTCTTCCTTTTTAAAGTAAATTTCCTTTTTTTTTTTTAAAAAAAAACATGTTTTTCTAGGTAAACCATCCTAATCTGTTAGCAAAAAAAAAAAAAAAAGGAAAAAAAATCAACCAAAAAATCTCTTATTTGTAATACTGATATCCTCTACTATATCTACAATTTGATTTTCAGTCCTTATTCTATTTTGCAGAGCATTTCTCAGGTATGAGAATTTTATTTTCTGTTCCCAGTGCTGTATTTTTTTTGCCTTCAAGTCTCATGTTGTAAGATGAGGAAAAGCAGAGGAATTCAATTTGTCTTCTTCATCATCATTTCAGTTTCCTGTAATTTATATGCCTAGGTTTACTCAAAATGGAGCATTTTGCTGCACAAAGGCAACAAATTTTAACCACCCAGGTCCTCCTGCTTGTATGTGAGATCACACACAATGTGCAAGATTTTGCTCTTAAGAGTAGTTGTAGAAAAATGCAGGTTTTTTATCAACACTGGGTATGTTCCATCGTGCTCTGACTCAGTGATTGCTCCAACCTGCACCAAGACTGACACCAGACTCCCTCACCCCAGGCTTGTGTCAAATGACACTTCTACCCCAGCTTTCTTGTCACCACTATTCTTGGTCTTTTCCTGTCCTTCCACCCACAAAGTCTCCTCCCAAAATCAAGGCATAGCACAAATGCCTGAAGGTAAGTGGCACCAAACAGCTCAGGGAGTAAACACCCCCAGGGAAAGGATGACAGCAGGCAAGAAAGGATGAGAAGCTAGAGCTGTCACTGATCTGTGCCCTGTCCATTGGTCACAACTGGTACATACAGAGCAAAGCCATGCCAGGCAACAAGCTAATGACTAAATTCAGACAAATACAAGTTTCTTATGCACAGCTGTGGAGATCAGGGACTGAGAAATCATCCTTGACTTGTAAATTATTTTCCTTCATAAGAAGAATCCTATCCTATCTCTACAGTTCAGACTGATGACTTGATTCCTTTCTCTACAAAGCAGGCCCTCAGCAGTAAGAGTTGTCAATATTTAACAGAAAACCTAGAGAAAAGAAAGTAGATTATTTCATGTCACTGGTCAAGATTTAGGAAAAAAAATGGGAACCCAAAATTATATATATTCTTAATGGTGTTATAATAGCTAAAAAACACTTATTAATTGGGGAAAAATGGGTGGAACAACAGTAAAAATGAGTAAGAGTTAGTCAGTTTTGTATACAAATGCTGACACAGGGAACAGCTCCCATCACCTACCACAAGCTATCACAGAACATTTGATATTCTGCTCCAAGTAATTTTTTGTCAGCAGCTGTCCAGTCACCGTGAAAATTTCTCAATTTTATACCAAGCATTTTATCAGTTCAATATTACAGTACATTCTTTCTGAGCTTAGCAGCATCAGCAAAATAAAGGATGCAAATAATGTCCTGATCTAGAAACAGCAGCATCCAGATAAATCACTGTCCCTTTCCATTTAAACTGAATATTGATGTGTTGAATTTTAAATATCATCTTCCTATCACTTTTCAATAAATTCATTTCTTTCTCTAACTCAAAATGTCTTGAGCTGTGACCACACAATTATTGGTGTTTTAAGGAATATCTTATTTCCAACCACAGATTATTTATTTAAGGATGGCCCAATCATGTCACACAAACTTCAGCTGGCCAAAGAAGTCACTGTTTTGCCAAGAGATAATAGTGCTGACAATATTCTGTTTGCTAGCTGACCTCTATTTATCATTGTGTACCAGTTAAGACTTAAGCTGAAAGTATGTCCAGGGAAGAGCTTTTTAAAAACAACTAGAACCCCAGATCTTGAACTACACTAAAATCAGAAAGAAGATTTTGGTGAAAATGCAATTATTCTAACCCTGCCTTTGGGTAATTCCAGAGAGCAGGATATACAAATAATGTGATCTAGATTAATTCCAATGTCGCATCTATTCTACCAATCTCATACACACAGAAATTTTAAGCAGACTTAAAACCAGATCTTCAGGAAACACGAGAACTGAAGTGATCTGCAAGCCACCACCAAGAACACATCTAGTCCTTGAGCATAACAACAGGCTCAGCTGTTTGAAACACTACCTCTCATTTCCATGTGTGTGCTCCTCCTCTGACATTTGTGTATTGCTTATTACAATACTGGTATTAAGATCAGAATGGCCATAACTTCCCCAGTCATTGTTTGTTCCTCCCTTTAACTTCACATAATCAAAAAAAAGCAGCAAGGTTCAGGAAATAAAAACACCACTGAAAAATTGTACCTAAACTGGAAGGCTCTTTTCCTGCTGTTCTGTCCCTAGAAAAGTGCAGGAAGGCAGCAAAGTTATCCAGGAGAGCATTGCCAGTGGAGACAGTCCATCAATGCAGCCACAGGAGCTGAGGGAAAGACAGGGAGAGGATCTAGGCAGGTGAAGTGGGCACAGTCCTCGAGTTCTGGCATGAGGAGCAAAATTCACAGAGTGATGACTGAGCCAGAATGAAACGCAGAGGTTACAAAGCAGTGACTCCAAGCTCAGGGAGGGCTTCCTTCTTTTCAATGTGATTAAGGCATTAATAGCAATAATAACCATTGTACTATTCCTGAGGATTCCACAAAGGTTGATGCAGGAAAGCTCACTCATTTTATGGTTCCCTTGCCAGAAAATTTTTAGGGCATCAAAAGAAATGGGAAGTTACTGAGTCAAGTCATGTCTGCAAGAGGGGAGGAAGCAGTTTGGCACATTTGCAGACTCTGTGAACTTCCTTAGGTAACAAGGCAATGGTCAAGCCTCTGCCACTTCATTTTCACTCCTCTGCTACCTGAGGGAGCTGCACAATGGAGCTCCTTCCAAAAAGCCTTCTGATGAAATTACTTGACCACTGGCAAGTACAAACCTTTTCTTCCTATCAAAGGAAGATATGGTCACATTCTCAGTTGATATAAATTGTCATCAAGAGATGCAATTAAAGGAATTTGTATCAGACATGATGTTGCTCCAGGGTTCCCATGCATTTCATTGTACAATCAAACTCTTTTATTGTGCAGGTTGTAAATGAATTCATGGCTCCTCCAAATCAATCCATAAAAAATCAGCTCCCCTTCGTGGACTGGTACTCAGGTGTGATTCTGGAATCTGAATCAAAGCCAAGCACTTTGGTGGCTTTGGTGGAAGTTCTTGCACAGATGAAGTCAAAACAATTGTGTTTCTATGTTGATAAAAGTATTTTGAAATGTTTCAGTATTTGAATCCCAGGCACAATAATAAATATGTGGTTTGAATAAATTCAAAGAGATTATTTCCATAAAACCTAATAAAATCTTATATAGTTTACAAAACAAAAATCCACGTTAGCTGGAGACAGAAAAATTCATTTTGGTAACATTTACAAGAGATTCAGTTTAGCAGGATTAAAATTGCTGCACTGGAATTTTCAGACGGAATTTTTTTGTCTTTGCAATAAAGTTACCTTATCTTTATTTAACTTCACTATTTTATCATCTGTGTCCTGTTTTCTGCTTCATTGAAAATTCTGTTCACACCTAATCAGATAACATTAAATTGTGGATTGAAGGTTAATCCAACAAAAGCTTATGTGTGGGGACTCCATGTGCTGGGCATCATTAAGATTTTTTCAGCATTCACATGACATTTTATAGTTGGAAGAGACTTCACAATTTTGTTTTTCATTGTGAAAAATCTCCCTCAGTATTGTCAGCTGTCTACAGCATCTGGCAAAGGTTTTTTTTTAAATAATGAAATTCAGGCCACTGAGTTTACTGCATGTTCCACCAAACAGATTAATATCTAAAATGAGGAGAAAAAGTTTCAAAAAGGCAGTTAATCACAATTAGAAATCAGAGGTTCAATACCACAAAAGAAGAATTTAGTCTAGTTTTGCACATTTAGAGACTTTCAAAGTGGAAATGTATTCTTCCAGATACTTGTCCCATAAAGTACATCCCCATGGAATATCACTGAATTGCACACACTTGAATAATTTATTTAATTAGTCACATGGGAAGTTTATTTCTAAAAATGAGTGCTTTATTTTCCAGCTATACAAAGGAAGCCATAAATGTTTATGTGTGGAAATTAGAAATCTACTTTTTCATTGAGGGTATCCTTTAAATTTCACTGCAGCTTTTACTACAGAGCTGCTTGATTCTCTCACGCATCCTGCAGCATTCCCAAGCCCAGTGTCACCACGAGTGCAGGACACTGAAACTTCATTTCAAATCCCATATTCCAGATCTAGCTCACATGGTTTGAGGAAATTCAGAGCCAATGAAACACATAATGACTTAATCTAAAACCTAATGAAATCAATGGGAAAAAAAATTAACTAGGGAGCCCCTGGGTAGATGTTAGAACTCACTCTGTTTTCCCTGAGGCAGACCTGATCAGAATTTCACTCTTTTATGCCCATATCTCATTGCCAGTAGTCTGGAAAGAAGATTGTTCTCCACTAACTTTTACTGTCTTAACATAAACTACATACCTCAGCTCAGCCACTTAGGGTTTATTCTATTCAGGAGAGCAGGACATCCTATTCCAAAAGAAATGCTGAAGATTATTAGGCCAAAAAATCTTTTCTGGGCATATGTCCCTTTTCTGGAAAGTTCTTTAGACATCAAACTTTCCAATAGCTATTTTGAGAAGAAGATTTCACTCAGGTTAGACTAATCCCTACAGAAAAAAAATTAAATTAATTATTTTATCTATTCAGTGGAAAGAAAAAAAATAGGAGAGAAAAAGAAGAATCAAAATGTTATAAAACTTGTATAGAAAAGAAAAAGAAAATATGATGCTCTTCCTGAGAAAGGAGAAAGTCCTACAGTAAGATATATATACTAATGGGAGGTTCCAAGTATTGTGTTCAGGTCTAGATGGAAGAACCCAGCACTGGGTGCCTGCCTTCTCTTTCTGCAGAACTGTATGTTTCTTGAAGTAAATACATTTGAAAGACATCTCCTACAGAATGTTGTGAAGTTGTTTTTCTTCTCTTAGACTACTTCTGAGAGCCCATGGATTGAGGTTTGATATAATAAAACATAAACCTGGTTGCTACATAATTAACTCAAAATTTAATGAGCAATAAAAGTACAATTATGCTCTTGTAAGGCATTAAGCTTATACTCCTGCTTAATCCATTTAAAAGGACTCTCTAGGTGTTCACTTGGCAAATAACAAAATAAGGCAAGTCAGAAATTATGCTTATTAAATGTAAATGTGTACCTTTAGCAATTGATATCTAACGTCATAGGACAAACTTGCCAAACTTAATTAAATGAATAAATGTGATTATGCACTTAATATCTCCTTAATTACAAGGCTTAATTATCTTTTACATGCCATGCTGTCAGCTCAATGGTTGCCTGTTACCTCACCAAAACAGCAGCAGTGAGCACCAAGTCTTGTCTATGCTGGGCTCCTGCTGTAGCTGGAATTTTCTGCAATGTGTCACAATCTTAAACTTCACATAGATTTAACACTTATTTTGCCAGCTACCAGCCTTATTATGGCAGCATGCACATTTTAAATTAATTTTGACTATATAATGGGAAAATAAATAATAGTTTAATTTCTATAATGTGGACTATGCCATGAAGTCTTTCAGCTTTTGGAATTATTTGTTACTGTATCATATTTTCATATAGTGCAGGAATAGGAACATTACAGGAACATTAACTCATGGATGAAGAACAAACCTGTTCTCCCAGGACCTCTAGGAGACAAGTTTACAAGTGTGTCCTTTCAGCAGGAAGACACACTTCAGCTCTAGATCCTGCTCTTTAAGGCCACTGTGACCTACGTGTCCCTTGACAGTCCCAAGATGCAGCACTCCACAGCAGGACTGTAAGACTGGCAAGCTCTCTCTCCGAAATGCCAGAGGTGTTACAGCCAGTCAGGCTCCAGGACAATTGCATCCAGGGCCAGGGTGTGAGCTGGCATGAGACACCTCACGCCAGAGACCATGGCTCATCAGGTGAGACCTACAGAAATGCACGACAGATTCCTCCTTTTCTGAAAGGGCAAATGAAATCTTGCAAGAGCACATCTTTGGCCATGGTAACATCAGAAAACAACAGCAGACCAAAACCCAAACTCAATTCATACTAATCTTATTTTACTACTTTTAAAAGAAGTCATACTGAAAGAAACATCTCACCTGTTGTAGGGACATCAGCTACAGAGAAGACTTCACCTAAGATGAGTGTTTCATTTACAATTTTCAATGTTTTGTGTTTCAATGTTTTATGTTCACCAAATATAAAGTACAAATAACCTGTAATATTCACAGGATTTTTAGAGAATGCATTTCCAGATAGCCAGACCTGGTTTGCCCTACTCTCACACTGCGCTGCCCCAATAAAACTTATTCAATGGGAATTTATCAGTGGTGTTCTTTGCCTAAGTAACCAGAGCAGGGTCTTTTATTTTAATTATTATTGTGTTTCTCCATTCCATCTTTATCAGTATCTTTTATCCAAATCAAATGCTGAACTATAAATAAACCTTTTCAACCTTCTCCAAACAAACTACTTCAAAGAACTCTTTTGATATTTCCAAATGGATGTTTTTAGTAAATGTCATTCTTCTTTTGTGCAAAATTTTACACTTTCCATTCCTTGATTTAGGACAAAAGATATGTCAAAATATTTCAGTTTCTTCTATAAAAAAACCCTCAACTTTTATCCAGTTCTGTAAATTAGGCTAGCCTTCAATTCCATTTCAAATGCAGAATAGGTAAAAGGCACTGAGAATTTGAAGTGCACTTTGAAAGACAACTTTGCAATATTTTACTCTCACCATCACTGTGACTCATGGTACAACAAGGACAGCTCTGAACTTTAAAAAACATATCCAGAAAATCTGCTATCCTTTTTTTTTTTTTTTTTTTTTTTTTTAAACACATCTTTTCAGCATATTTTACAAGTGCTTGAGAACCATCAAAAGCCTTTCCTGATTGTGTTTTAATATGACTACTGAAAATTATTTATTGCCTTTTTCTCTGTTTTTCCAGGAACCTTTAGAAATTCTCTTCCTACTAAGCTGGCAGTTTTATCTTACATTAAAGGCAAAAGAATCAAAATGCAAAACAGAGAAAGTTGCCTATTTATTAAACTACAGTGCATCAGAGATTTGCAGAATAGTTAACAGAGCCAAAAGCATTAGTAACAAATGCAGGCTCCTTTCAGGAGATTCTTTTTGAAATGCTTTTTTCATTAAAGAGAAAAGAAAGTTTCCAAAGATTGTCGTGAGTCATATTGTGCAACAGCAATTAAGGATTCTTTCCTTAAACCAGGAATTCATAGGGTATGCTTTTATACAGCTAAGTTGTGCATCTGCATTTTAAACAATTTCTTCTTAAACAAGAATCCTTGAAAAACTGCCACAAAATATAGTTAAAATTTATCAAGACTGATCACAATTTACACTGGACATTTTATATCACTTTATAGCATATAAGGGATCTACCAGCAAATTTGAAATACATCTGCACTCAGCTCAAGTGTCAAAAATGTGAATGTTATGTATGGATTTTTAGAAATGTTGAAGTCAGATTGTGTGTTAGAACTACTGACACTGTATTCAAAATGCCCTGTGGGCACAGCCTGTTAGGTCAATGCATCCTCATTGTTATTTAGCTGCTGCATCACTGAAAAGAAACTTAGCCAGGCTGTAATTATGCACAGAATTTGACTCCCAGAAGGAGAAAATTAGTCAATTGAAACTAAATCCTGACGATTCAAATGACATTTATCTCTGAAAACTGCACAAGATGATGAAAGCTTTGGCTTCGGGATCCTGTTATGTGTGAAGGAAAATACATGACAGCTTCTCTGCTAACTTTTCTCAGGTACTAAATATTTCCTATATAGAAAATGCTACGGACAAGGTGGATAAGGAGAAGGACAGCACCACAAATGGTGCTGAGACCCCTTCCCCAAACACCTCCACTGGTCAGGGAAATAGAGTTATGGCTCCTCATCCCCATAGACTGTACTGTCTGTGTCCAGCCACTGATACACTTTTGATTTTTCAGCCAAGGAGTATTTGTTTTATACATCTTGGTCGTAGAAAAATTTTAGTATGTGGCTTGGATTCATAGGTCCTAATAAATCTACCCATATATCTGCAGTGCCCCAGGCACTTAAGGTCCCTCTGCTCCCCCTTGGTTCTCTCAAACACCCTGGTTTTATTCCCGCCACACACAAATAAGTGTTCCCAAACCAGTGTATGAAAAAGAAATAAAACTTCACATTGACAAGCACAGAATTTACAAAGTGATCTGACTTTTGAGTTACTAAAAGGGGGTAGAGATATCTCTGTTCTATATTCTATTTCCCTTCTCAGATTTATGCATTATGTCTTCTCCCTATTTAAAGCTGCAAAAAAGTCTTTGTGAATCCCAGAAAGTGGCTTGTGCTGCATTAGTTTACCATACTTTGTCCACAAGACACCAGATCCCTCAAACACTTTTACAGGATTTATAGACGGTAGCTTAGAGCAGACTTAAGAGGCTAAATTTTCTTTATCTGTGGAATAATTATTAAGACTTTCACAAGCTGAAAAAAAGCTGATGCTCTCTAGTGTGCTAGCTATGAATATTGTGATTGGGAGTAGAATGATGTTCAGGAGATGACTGGGGTCTCAGGGAGCAGAAGCCTAATTCTAAACTCACCTGCAAGTGAATCAACCTAGTGCCTCAGCTTACCATTCAAAAAATGAAAATGATACATCTCTTCCCCAAATGACAATCAGAAGATAATTTTACCAATCTTATGAAGTGCTTATTCATAGTTTAAGAAAATTCTAGATTATAAACATATCCCAAAACTATGACCAAAACTAAACAAACAAACAAAAAAAAGTATAATTAAGAAAAAAATTACTCTACTTGGAAATTAACTCTGACTTCATTTTTTACACATGACCCATTTATTCAAAACAGAGGAATCCACTATGGAAAGAGAAATATATCAGGTGAAATTTTAATCAATTTGTAAAGCTTCATTCTAATTCTCAGGCAGTCTACATGGAGGACAGAAAGGCAGAGAAAACATTAAAACCGTTTCTCCTAAAGAGATGGAGACACAGAGAGCAACAAGCTGTGCTGATATATTAATTATCTATTTATAATATGTAATCTTTTCAACTTCTGTCATGTTAAAATCAACAAAGAATTTAGCTGAAGACAGCCATAAAATGAACTGATTACAGCCTGTGTATAGCAGCGATGAAAGAGCAAATACACACAGCTATGCAAATGTGAAATGGAACATGACAGAGAGCACAGCCACGGCGACAGCAGCCGGTAATTGCTGGGCTCTGCAGCTCTCCAGCCAAACCGCCCCTGTGATAATTCCTTTGTTCTGTAACTGGCACATTTTTGGCAAATAGGAGGGAGGGGGGAGGAAGCAAGCTGAGAGTGAACTCATGAAAGAAAGCTGCTGCAAATGTGTGGAGTGCCAGAGCATGGAAGGGATGGGTGTCACAGAGCTGAACCTTCAAGGTACTACCATGCCCAGCCCATTCCTCCCAGCAACTGGGAGGAATCATGTCCAATAACCTCATGCAGGCAGTGGTTAAAGGCTGACATTTGCCCTTCTAATTCCACTGGATATCCTCCATTAAGGCAGCACAGTGAAGGCCTGGCTCAGCCCACTGGATTTAATACAAGAAGATCCCTGACTCCTGTGAAAGTGCTTGGGGTCAGGACCATGTCTGAAAGCTCTCTGGGTAACAAATAAGACAGATCATTTAATGCATATATTTGCATGCATAGTTGCTTAAAGGTACATGCAAGCAGTTTCATGAAAGCACACAGTAGGGCAGTTGGGCAAGTCACTTTGCCTGAATGCAAAATATAAGCTTAAAAGTATTACTCTCTTCTCTGTTTTGTGCCATTTCTCAAGCATTACAGCTACACCTGTAACAGCATTTTACTATCACTTAGTTCAATAGAAGTTAGAAAATGGCCTTCCTGTGCAAGACTGGGGTCTTGTCAGGGAGGCATCACCTTCCTTCAACATCCCCTCTTACCTGTTGCCTGCCCTGGGTCCATATCTGGTCCCAGGTCCACACTCTCCATTTGTCATAGTCCTCTCACACTTCTCTGTTCAGTATTAAACTTCTACACAGCATGGGAACTCATGGGAACATAATGAAATACTGGTTTGATACCACAACACAGTACGTCCCTAACTTAACCTCATGCAATTAAAAATTGTTACTGCCTCAGTAACCTCATTGTGTAGAGCTAGGCCCAGTGTAAACTAACAGTGATTCACAGCTTGGATAAGTAAACATTAAGTGTTTGTCAGGGCCTCTGTAGAATCATAGAATCATCATTTAGGCTGGAAAAGACCCTTAAAATCATCAGGTCCAACCATCAACCCAACACTGCCATATCTACCACTAAACCATGTCTCTAAGTGCCATCTCTACACATCTTTTAGTTATCTCCAGGAATGGTGACTTTAACACTTCCCTGGGCAGCCTGTTTCAGTGCTTGACACCCCTTTAGGTGAAGATTTTTTTTTGTAATATCAACTCTAAACCTCCCCTGGCACAACTTGAGCCCATTTCTTCTGGTTCTATTGCTTGTTACTTGGGCAAAGATACTGAGACTCCAATGACTGCCACCTTTCAGGGAGTTGGAGAGAGCAATAAATTTCCCCCTGAGTCTCCTTTTCTCCAGGCTTAACACCCCCATCTCCCTCAGCTGTTTCTCATAGAACTTGCTGCAGACCAGCTCTGTTCCCTTCTCTGGACACACTCCAGCCCCTCAATATTCTTTCTGAATTAAGGGGCCCAGAACTAGGCACAGCACTTGAGGTGTGGCCTCACCAGTGCCGAGAAGAGAAGGAAGAACAGGTTGCAAACCATAGGTCCTTGACTGTACTTAGAGCCCCTTCAAGTTCACTCTTCTTCAGTGCTTGACTCTCAATTTATTTATTGTGAGGTGTCTATTATACAATATAGTTATGAGACTGTCCTGTACTGTATTCAGTATACACATTTTGGTACATATTTTTTTAAATTTCAGGATTAGCTCAGGGTTTGCTTATCTTTTGCCTTTTCCATTTTCCAGTGGCTCCAGTGTAGTCAAACTCTCTTGACCATGCTAAGCTTTTAGAACATCAGCTAAGCCACTGCAATGGGGTTAGCCTCATGCTCAAAGCTCAGCTTCACTCAAAGAAATTAGTCACAGATTTAACTCTATGTAGTCAAAAAGTAGGGAATTAACTTCAGTATAACTCATTTTTCCTCCAGCATAAAGCTGAGAATGTACCCCATGCTTTGGTAGATGGGAAATTTTAGAGGTTTTTCAGTAGGGGGAGGTTACTAATTTCTGGGATGAAGGGAATTCTTTAAGGTTTGGGGGGAAATATTTCCAATTTGAAAGGAGAAATTATTAATTTTTTCATATTCAGAAATCTCGGTTGTTTTTTTTTTTTTTAGCTTTAAGACACAAAGCTTATAGGACAAAGCTAGAGAGTTCTGTTCCTTTGGGACATCCTGAATAAAAGCAGGAGTTGTGTGTTTCTGCTGCTATATTTTGCACCCCATCTGGTAGAGTCAGATATCAAACACAGACTGTCTTTGATTTCAGTGGGAGAAAGTAAGAAGAAAATAGCCTTTGGCAGAGAAATCAGATCTGTAACTTCTCAAATATTTCCCAGAAACATAAGACACAGAATTTTACGTCTCCTAGAGAAGGGATGTGAGCTGAGATTTTGTATATCCCAGATATGCTGTAATCTCTGCCTTACAGACAAATGATGGGTGAACAGAAACTGATTTCAGAGTGATATTTCTGAATTGTTTGTGTTCACTTGTGTTCACTTGTGTTCACTGAAAATGTTACTTTTTTTTTTTTTTTGTGAATAAATATGGCCAAAACAAAGACATAACATCATGAGCAAATTTTAGTGAGATCTAAAAGTTCAGAACACTAAGAATTCATATAGTTATTTTTTCAGATGTTGAAAGCACCACAATTTATTATCTGGATTGGCTACTATGTAAATACTTATATACCACCTTGGTTGTTTCTTTGGTTTCTTTTTTTCTAAATAAATTCCAAAATCCACCTGGAGAATGGAAAGGAATTCTGTGTTCCTTTGCCATAGCCTCAAAGAATAAATCGATTCCTAGTTTCCTCCATTCTAGAAAATAAATATCTCTTTCACAAAAAAATTATTTCTTTTCTACCGAAAAAGTAAGTTTTGCCAGCATTTCTACTCTAGACAGATGGAAACAGGGCTCATGTTGCTGCCAGAGGCATCTGCTAAAGGGCTACACTTGGGGTGCAGAACTCAGCTATTCTGGAATGGAAGATTATTACATCAACCCAGTGGAAAAACTGTAATTGCCTTGCTTTATTTCAGCTGGAAACTTTTATGTCACAATCCTGTCTACCTATTACAAATAACCCTTCATTACACAAACATCAAATTAAGATGTGAAAGAAATTGATCAATAACTTTCTGCCTAACTCATTCGGTTCAAACTATTCTCCCAAACCTTTTCAGACACTGCAAGTCACTCTGACCAGTATCTGCTTTGCACAGCCGTTTACCAAACTTGACTGATCTGACCATTTAATTTTAAAGTACCCACCTGCAAGTTAGCTCACGTCTCACAGAGGGGGCCCAGTACAAACTGAGAGTTAATCTTGCTTTAGCAGACGTTCTCTGATTGTGCTACCCAAAGAAGGGAGATTGAAATATGGCACAATCAGACTATCAGTGTGGCTCTAAATGTCTGGGACCAAGGTTGCTAAAGGACTTTCATGTTCATCTTATGTCCAAACTCATGCCCTTTCATGCATTCTTCATGTTGCTGTTTAACTTTCTTCCTTAGGGGAGGATTTTTCCAGTGCATGGCTTGCAGATGCTTTTCCACTTCCAAACTCCTTCCATGTGCAGGGTTTTGTTTTTTCTCAGTATTGACATTTCTGTGCTTTCATGGCTGGCCATACAAGATTTGCAATGTGGGATCAGATGAATTGCTGCTATTATCAGTGTCCTGATTCCTGAAGGAATGAGGTGCACTGGGCAGTAACTCAATAATCTCAGAGAAGAAGGACTGTGTGTTCTGTTCTTTGGGGTGAAAAGTAAGGGAGCTGCAAACCTTCTCTCCTCCTGATAGTGCCTGACAAATTTGATTCATGTGGCTTACATTGATTTTTATTTAATGACAGTTTTTGGTTTCATAGAAACATATATTGTTCCTGTGGGGGTGTTTGTTTGTTTGTTTGTTTGTTTGTTTGTTGTTTTTGTTTTGTCTTTAATTTGGCTTTAACAAAATGAAACACAGAAAAGGGACAAACAGACGTCCTTGAAGATCTGAAAGCTCTTTGAACTAATTTGGCTGACTTTGCATGTTGAAAAGGCTCAGCTGTGAAGGCAATATCAAGTAAACAGAAAGCAGTAATATCTTTAAAGACCATCTAGAGGGCAAGTGCTTGCACCAAGGTAAACCAAGCATCTACTGCACAAACTCTTTAAAGTCATCAATTTCTCCATCTTGGTATTAATCTGAATCTCACAGTCTTTCCCCCATCTTTTAGTCCTTCTCGATTTTCACATGTGTTTAAAAGCTACTTTTCTGAATAGACTTTCTGCTTCTCATTTTATTATAAAAACCGAAAATAAGTATAAACCTTTGAGGAATGAGTAAACTCTTATTAGATATAAGTGGAAAACAAATAGGTTCTCATAATAACTGCTTATAGAGAGCAGATTGCCTAAGTATGCAATAGGAAATGAAATGAAAGGAAACAAGATTGTTTGATTGCAAATGACTTCAAAATTGACATCTGAAGAAAAGGAATCTTCCTCAACCTATATGATAAAAAATCACACTTTCATTCTTTCATTTTCCAGTGCTTATCAGCCCTATCAGACTAAATGACCATGAGAAGGATATAGATTGCAGAATTCCCATGTTACTTCACAGTATTTTTGACCATTTCTCCTAAAACTGGGAGTTAGCATTTTATGGGAGTCCAGTTTGTGACTTCCACTTCTGTTGAAAGGCTTAAGGACATAGATTGTGTGGTGTTTTGACCTGGGCTGGAAGCCAAGTGCCCTCCAAAGCTGCTCTATCAACAGAACAGGATAGAGAAAACATAACAAAAGCTCTTGAATTGAGATAAGGATGGGAAGAGATTACACACCGTTTACCATCATGAACAAAACAGACTCAACTTGGAGAAAATATTCAAATGGATTACTAATCAAAATCAAAGCAGGAATAGGGGAAGTAAAAGCAATGCTAAAAACCACCTTCCTACTACCCCTCCCTCCTTCCCAGTCCTAACTTTATTTCTGGTTCTCTACCTCCTGTCCCTCCCTGCCTTGAGTAAGTGGAGGCAGGGAGAAAAGAATGGGCTTCACTACATGTTCTTTCTGGAGCTGTTCCTTCCTCAGGTGAGAAGCCTTCCCCTGTGCAGCAGGATGCTCTGCCTAGAATGTAACTCACACAATGTCCTATTTGCAAGGCTATCAGTGGTGGGCTGAGAGAGAGTGCGTCAGGCTGGTTTGGTGTGGAATTATGCCAAAACCAGTCTGACTCATTAACCTCAAACTTTAACATCCTGGTAATGAGGTAAAGATGTGGCAGATATGGTAAAATATCCTTTTCTAAAAATGCCCAGATGATGCAGCTGACCTGGAGACATATAATTGACTAAATTCCAGTTCCACAGTCCTACTTGTAAATCAGGCCTTTCTAATATATCCCTTCCTGGAGTGTGCATGAAGATTCCTGCCTTGGGTGGGGATGCCTCTCCAGACCCCTCACCATCTCTGAGCACCTCTGCCTTAGTCAGCAGCAAGTCCTGGGGCTGCCTGGAATAGACTCTCTTGAGTCATAGACACGGGGAAAATTCCAGCACCTTTTCACAGAAGCCATCCCTTTAGCCCCTTCTCTACCACAGCCTGAAATAGAATTTGTGTTTTGACACCAAATTCAGATTTCAGGGGAAAAAAATCTCCTCTAAGCAGTCAGAAACCCCACATTGTTACCTGAATGATACCGTCTACATAAAGAAGATGGGGTGCACCTTCTGCTTAGATTTACCTTGATATAGGTGTATTGAGAGACAGTCTATAATCCCTTTGGTTTGCAAGACTGATTAAGGCACTCATCCAGGAAAAGGGAGATGAACATTTTGAACTCACATTTTAAACTCTCCCATTTCATCTTTTCACAAGAAAGATGCCACTAGCACCAGAGTAGTCATGGGGAAGAATATGATTTCTTCACTTCAAGCAAACAATAGAGACAGAAATAAGCTTATTTTGTACTTCTGTGTTTAGAAAAAGTGAATTAAAAAAAACCAAACCAAACAGTTTTCTTGTTTCAGTTTCCCTTTCCCAGTAGAGCATCTTAACTGTGAGCAGATTCCTTCTTCTTTGTTCTCAAAGCCAGGAAAGGCTTTACAAGATAAAAGTGAGTAATCATTGGGACTGGCACCATGCTCCAGGTCATGAACACAAGAGGATGATCTGGAGAGTTCTGAAGTCAGCCCATGCCCTGCAGGGTCTGTTCAGGTAGGTGTCCCCCAGCTCCTCAGGCTCAGGAGTGCAAGTTGTGAGTGACTGTCACACACTGCCCGCCTTCAGCTGTGAGAGAGTGAGATAACCCAGATCTGAATATACCCTGCAGGCACCATTCCTCTTCATTTTGTTATTGCTTCTACTTTTAAGTGCATATCATTAAGCACTGAGTCTCCAGAGAGCTGTAGTTAGTATTTCTATTTTTTTCTTTAAATCAAATTATCTCCTAACTGCTGTATCATGAAATTACACAGCGCCACAAAATAGAGAGGTAGTTGGTGCAGTACACATTTTTAAGAAAGAAAAATTATTAAGGAAGAAGCAGAGCTGCAATCATTTCCCATCTACCTAATGATGGTGTTGTGCTTTCCCAAGGGTCCTTGTCACCTGTTCTAATTCACTAACTCTGACACTTTGCGTGCAACCACAAACAACTGAAATCAATGGAAAATGGAAACGTCCTGACAAGGCCAAATTGAGCCCACCTAGGCTGTCAATGATTTCTTCACCCTTATTAATGCTGTGTGAGTGTTCCTGGGTGCACCATGGTCAATCACAAAAGCAGGTCAATCACACACTGCAGAGCAATGCAATGTGCCTGATCTCCAACACAGAGCCCTGGAGCTAGGCATCCTGCAGTACGTCAGGGGAGCAAAGGACCTGGGAATGGGATCTAATCCAACCAAGAGCTTGGCTGTAGAGCTGTCTTGTCACTCAGTATGTCATTGAAGACAAGGGTGTACCCTGTGCATTATTTGTAAATAACCAGCTAGCCTCTCTCTTTGAATCCTTCTCTAAATATTCATTTAGAGCTACTTTAACTTTTCTTTGTAGTCTTTTAATGTGCTGTTATTGTATATAGGGTTTTTATGAGAATCCACAACAGAAGCGGGTATTCATCACTTCATTTTTTTCAGATAAGTCTCAAGCTCTGTGAAATATAGTCATTTAGGAAGGTAAGCCTTGGGTCTCCTCTTTATTGTGCCAAATGGAATCTCCATATTCATATTTTGGAAAATTTTAAACTTACTCATTTGCCTTTTAAATTTTTTTCCTAATTAAAAAATAATATGTTTTAAAAATCAGCTCTTTTACACTTCTCTAATTAAATTTCCACAGGATATTTTTTGGTGGGAGAATTCAATTAGGTTTTAATTTTAGTAATGAAAAAAAGCATTGGTGCTTTGAGTATTTGATTTTTAATTTAAAAATTTGACATGGCATTCCAATTAAAATGTTCAACAGTTGCATTGTAGCATAAAAAGTCTATTACATCTGGTAATCAGGAAAATCCAATGACCATAAAAAATGCAAAGAGTATTTCAAGCACCCTCAGGTAATAACCATATTTAGCAAAGACTAAACACTTCAATTACAGCTGCCTATAGCAGCTCTGAACACTCAGAACCCATGGCAGCAACTGGAAGAAACTTTATCTATCTCACCTTTGGATAAAGTCATACCTTGAAAAGGCTACCTGAACTCAGGTTCCAGCAATATAACCAAACCTACCAGAAACAGCATCAAAAAGGAAGTGTTGACTCTGCTTGTCATTCATGCAAGCCCACATATATCCACGAAAAAAAAAAGAACCTATTTCCATGCTAATGAGAAGAATTAATAATTATAAATAGCTAATAATTATTAATTCTAAGAAATATTTTTAAGAATTAAAGCACCTTCTTGCAAAAATTTAATGTTACTTATGATCCCACATCAAGAAGTGCACAATCTTTCAAACAATTGAAATGCAGGAGCTTGAATGTGCCAAATCCACAAAATGAAGAAGGTAAACAGATTGTGTAGAGTCAAAGTGAGTTAGCAATACAAAAATACTTTTTCAGTTTTCAGCAGGTGGTTCATTTATATAAAAGATAAACTTGTACCCTGCCAGTGCCCAGCACAGGCTGGGCTTGTAACTACTGTATACAAAGCAACCCTAAGAATATTTTGGTCCCCAGGGGCTCAGTCATTGTCATAATGGATCACAATTGGCTCCATCTAGTCTACTGACCTGCCTCTGACAGTGACAAATGCCACTGAAAGAAACCAATATTTTCCTTGCTCCCAACAAAGTGAATGGCATTTTAAAAGAATTGTATCTGTCTGTCTTGGCTTTTGTTTGTCCTCCATCACTAAATAACATAATGTTCCTGTGTTAAATTTTTCCATTTTCCTTTAAATGTCAACTTCACCATGTACTTGTCATCAATCACATGATTATTACACTTTCATTTTGGAGCTCCTTTGCTACACATGAGACTGCCTGACATGGAGAGCAAAGCACGAGGTCAGGTGCACCTGCTATGGTGCAGTGGGGAAAAAGCACAGCCAAAACCTTCTCAAGATGGTCCATTTTTGTTCTTTTATTTTTTTAATAAAGACTGGTATCATGCACTGAGAAGGGAACTATGATTCAAATCATGTCAACAGCTGAATACAGAATCTAACCTTTTACATGACCAGGATGATTTAAAAATGATGCCTGCTGTGGGTCTGCATGACTTTGCTGAAGACACCAAAGTGGCAGCTGGGAAAAGGTGTTAGATTTGCTCTTTGGTGGTTAATAGAAGAAATTAAAAAAAAAAAAAATGAGAGGAATTTAAATGAAAATTATAGAAAACACAGAGCCTGGTGAGATTTCTTCTCTACAGTTCTCTGCAAAACAGTTAACTCCACAGGGACAGACTTGAGAGAAATGAAGAAAAATAATGATAGCAAGAAGACAAATTTTACTTTTTTCAGATCTAAAAACTATTTGAAATGAAGTGGGGGAAAGTTTTCAGGAAAGCAAATAGATCCAAAGACTGAAAAGATACAAGACAAGTCAGATAGAAAAACAGAATAAATGGAATTTTAATTAAAAGAAATATGACATGAATCAAAACAGACCCTAATGAGGTAGTCAGCCAAGGACAAACAGGCTCAGTGCTTTCCTGAGAGTGCCCAAAGACTGGGCTAGTAACTGGAATTAGTCAATTTACAGCAAGGTGGAGCAATTTATAGAAAATGAGAGTCCTTGTCCCTTGAATTACACTGCTGCTGCTCAGAAGGGACAGGAGGAGAAGGCTGCAGAGTGAGTGTGTGATGAGAACCCAGGGGTCTGCAGCCCAGGTGACACAGAGCACACATTTCAGTAGACACCATTCCCAGTGTAAATGCACTGTCACCCCAGCAAGCACAGCCCAGTGTAGATCCACCATAGACACCAGTGTGGAGGTGTGACAGGGATGAGAGCTGAGAGGAAATGTCTGTGCCCAAAACCTGCTGTGAGGTTTTGGCACAGAGGGCTCCTAGAGGGATGCACTACCTGAGTATCACCCCACATTTCATACACTGCTATCTGTTTCTACTTATTACAACAAGCTGTTGTGGGGTGAAAGGCTAAAGCCCACCCAGCCCCTGCTCTTGGCACCTAAGAAAGCTCCATTAAAATTAACAATCCATATTATGCTGGAGGAGCAGCTCTGTTTCTCTGCTCTCACACTCTGTAGTAGACAGAGAAAAAGAGCAGCTGGCATTTTAAGGAGTGAATATGAAAAGGGATAAGCTTAAAAGTCTAACTCAAAATTTAATACCAAACAAGAAAAAAGCCTCAAAGAAGATTAAACAAAAGTTGAAAACAGGCTTAAAAATAAAGGAGCAAGCAAAAGAATCATTTACAAACCAAATGAAGAGGGGAATAGATAAGATAAATTCTGAATATTAATGAGCAATCAGAAGAAGGAGGAGAAAAAAAGAAAAGCTAAAATAGGTCTATTTTACCACAGGCAAAATAATGTACAATGTTTCAATCTCCCTAGTTCAATTATAGAATAAAAAGGAACCTTAATAAAATATCAGTGTGTAAATCTCTCTCCAAACCACCCACACGCTGACTGCTGCTGGAGATAAATAGGTACAATAACAGGTAGAAGGCAAAATGCCACTGCCACAAATGCAGTCAGGTTGATTGTTTTTCTGTGGACAGTAGAGAAGGTATTTTAATAAACACAAACCAGGAAAATTAGTGCAGCTGAGCTGACCGGCAAAACAATTTTCAAGAAAGTGAGATTACACTGTGCATAACTCAGACCCTGAGGGGTTGGATATGTGCAGAAAAGATGCTAAATAGGCTTGCTGAAAAGTTTTGATATTTCCAGTCAGGAAGCTCTCAGTTTGCTGATGGCACAGGATGATGGCTGATGTATTCAGGGTCCAGCCTAAAATAACTTTCCTACATAATTATGGCAGAGAGATTCCTAAGAGAGAATGGGACAAAAAAAAATTATTTTTCCCTTTTCATCATTTTGTTTGGGTTGGGTTACATTATTCAAGGATGTCCTGGGGACTTTCGGGGCTTCTGAGTAGTTCCTGCTGTAAACAATGTTTCTCTCTTTTGTTCCGGGGCTGGAGTAAACCTAGAGCTTCACATGTTAACTTCTCATGAGGCATTCTGCAGCTCTGCTTGTTATATCCTTGGGCACTGTATACACTAATAAGAGAGAGCAAGAGAAGGACCTATGTGGAAAGGCTTTGATGTCTTGTGCCGAGACTCCACGAACAATCTGATATGTTAATCATGGCGTTAGACATTATGAAGTGAGGGAAAAAAAATATTTCTACTATAATGAATATATAGCTTCCTGGAGGTGGTTGCACAATCCAGGCTTTTCTCCTGGCTCACTCAGTCTTATCAGTGCCATGCTGCTGTAATTTGTCTCACTGGGCAGCCTACTTACGCCTCACAGCAGGAAATCAGGACTCTCCCTTCTCTGCTGGTAGAACAGCACTCTGGAAATAAAAAGAGTGTTGTCAAATGCTGCTGGCATCTTAAGTTCGAAGATTGTCCTACTGCAAGAAAAAAAATCACAGGATTTCTCATTGCCAGCATATCCTTGTCTATTGCCCTGCAACTTATCAGGGGCCAAGGCAAAGCTTTGAACTTCAGCCTTCGTCTCCCGAGCACAACTTCTGCAGCCTGAACTGAATGAGAGATGACACTGGCTCTGCTTTTTTTCTCTTGTTGCTTTCCAAAAATAATTCTCATGAAAGGTCACAGGTGAATGTCTAGGAAAAAATACTGCCCAGATCTGCAGTGAAATTTCCCAGCTTCTGGCAGCCAAAGTCTGGCCCTGGTGAGTTTTGTCCCCCAAGTCCTGGAGAGCTGTGAGACTTCCTGGTGTTCAAGGGTGTCTCTGTACTCCCACTGAGAAGTTTAGTCATTTCACTCTCCTCTGGAATGCTTTTAGCTATCATAAGAAACAGGATAATAAGAACTCAAGAAGGCGTTCATCCAGGGCCTGAAAGTTCACTCGTTCAGACAGCTTCTCCCTAAATATTGAGAAGCATCCTATATTAATTTCTTGTAGACCGAGCAATACAAGATCAGTAATACCGAAAATAATCCTTCAGAGGATAACGGACTAATCGTGGTATATTGCATGCTGAAAAAGAAGTATTTTCACTCTTTTTATCATCCTGAAATTGTCTTTTGAAGACTCCTGCTCCAAAGAGAGACTGCCTTCTTGCTCAAGGGAATTTCAAATTAGCATTCAGTTAAATTCTAAGAGATGTTTCTCCTGGGAATAAACATTTGTTTTGTTTATCTCCAGCCAGCAGCTAATAGCGCAATAATGATCCAATCCCCAGATCCCTTTGGCTGGAAACTGATACCTTAATCTCTGTATTGCAAGTCTTATCAGCCTTTGCTCCTATGCAGTTTGAACATTTCCTTTGTACCCTCCATGCCCCCTGCAATGAAAGACCGTCACAGATTCTGGTTATCTTCACCATGAGTTACCTTTCCCTGACCCCATTCACTGCTTTCTCACAAATATCACCTTTGAACTCTTTTCTTATTGCCCCTGTATGACTGTTACTGAAGCCCAGTGTTACTGTTAATTTTGCTTAACTTTCTCTGTTGCTCACTCTCCCAGTGGAATGGCATTATATTTGATTCAATGATCAAGACAAACCAGTCCTGCTGTTACCCTGCCTTTACCCAACTGCAATCAACAGAAACGTGTAAAGCAAGCACAAAGTGGACATTTCTTTTGAATCTCAAACCAAATGGAACTTCCCCTTGTTACTGATTTGATCCAATAGTACCTCAATGAAAGAGAAAATTAATATTCCTGAGGGTGGCCTTCCTAGGTGCTACCATTTGTTTAGATTAGCAGTCCAGACATATTGGGTAAGGAACCAGTATGTTCTGGTCACATTTAAGAAGTCCTTAGCAGAACTGAATCAAAATTAATCTTCCTGTCAAGGTTTACCCATCACCCCATCACATGTATCAAAGTGTGGAAGTAATACTGTGAAAACAGTGAAAGCTCACACAAAGAAAAAGCACACAATTAAAATTGAATATATCTATTAGAAAATATCCTCCATTCTTCTCTGTATACAGACCTAACTAATTTATCCTGCACATCTTACACAGCTTTAACACTACCTTTGTACAGAAAAGTCCCTTGCAGAGAACGTCCTTCTCTTGTCTATCCTCATTCTGCACTCTCAGATGTTGCAGCTGTTTGATCTGGTAACATGATGCATAAGGGATAAACAACATGGGATAAAATAATAACATAATTTTGCCTTCTTTAAGATACCTCACCACTTTGTTTTACTGACACACCATAATTTGACCATCTAATTAGAGCTGGCTTGTTAAATAAACAAATGTTAGTGATTTTTACCTTATGCATTTCTACTTTAAATCATACACTGCTGTATCCATTGTCATTTGGAAGCTGTAATGAAAATATCAGTGATTTTAATTAATGAGAATTTTCTTCCCTATTTAAGCTTTGTTTGTTTCTCAGTAAGTTTAGATTTTCCCAGTATCTATCCCAGTAATAAAAGTACAGACATCCTACAGTATGGTATCCCTCCATTTATGCCATATGACTCCTAAAAACTGAAGTCCATTGAATCCTAATTTTGTGTAAAATAAAGTAGAAAGAGAAGAGGCCTCTAATGGAAGCATAAAGCTTGGCAGAGACCAGAAATGAGTCACAAACCAGACAGTGACACTGCCCAGGAATGCAGATAGCTGCATGATAAAAGGTTGCAGTGCATTCCTCATTGTTTTACCTCAAAAGGAAATGTACTCAAAAATGAGAAGCAAGATCACAGAAACCAGCAAACTGATGCAAAACTAGTGCCACATTTCCTTAAAATACAAACCAAGCCTCAGCATACCTGACCAGGTAAGTACCATTTCTAGTTATAAGTTTAACATTTTTTGACCAGATATTTTCTGATGTTGGAGGAGAAAAAAGGTGCAAGCGAGGAACACAATGAACCTTTTTTTTTTTTTAAGTGGAAAAATAGATCTACCACATTCCCTTTAATTGGTTGCACATCTGCTCACCTGAGGAGGAAAAAGCAGCTCTAATGGACCATATAGAATTTGCCTATACTGTTTGACACTTTAAATTATTTATTTCTGCCTTTTGTGATGCCTTCTGGAGGCTGACCTGGAACAGAGACTAGACAGGGCAAAAGATAAAGTAGGGATTTATTAAAAGGTCTCAATGGGTACCCCTGGGCAGCACAAGATTACAGCCAGACCACACCCAAGATGCCCCAAAATGGTCGCAAAATGGACCCCGGGTCACAAGGTCTCACATTTTTATAAGTTCTGGTCCATCAGCATATTAGAATCAATTTTCCAACCACAGCTTCATGTTATGAAGCTACATCCTCGTTTTTTCTTCTCACTACACTGTTGTTTTCGTTCTTGGGCCTGAAAGTTGTCCTTGATATCAAACTAGAGAAGGAATTGTTTTGACTATTTACACTGTGAAGAGAGCTTAGTAGCACTTTATATGAAACCTAAAACTACTCACTGAAACAGCACAGAGTCTAAAAAATATAAAAGCTAAAACCTAAGGCATCATTTGGAGGGGTAAAATATCAAAGTGTGCTGCTAGAAGCCATTTTGGTCTAAAATTCTTTGCAAAATATAGGAGTAGCAGGAATAGTAGCAGGAATAGTTTGAGAATTTTAGCATTCCCAGTTCTCCCTTTCTTTTCTTCCTTGTTTTTCCCTCCCTTATTTGCAGTTATTGCTGGTTTGAGTCCATGAGCCCAGCAAAGCACCCTGCCTGGAGATCAGCACTGAATAAAAGTGAACCTGACTGTCTATTTCAACTGCCCAGCCTGAGAGAATTGCAAAGGATATACAGCAACTCAGCTAATGGAAAATAAATCAGTCATTTAAAGTCCCTTCTGTTGCAGCAACTGCAAGTGTTACCCATCAGTGACATGGCTGAGGGCATTCTTTTTAACAGCACTATGTCCTTGCAGCTGTTAGCCAGATTCTGAGGTGATTCTGGGCTGGCTCCTTTGCCCCACTCAGTGACTTTCTGCCATTCACACCTGTGGAACTACAGTAAATGGGTGGAAAATGTCACCAGCTTCAAGCAGGGAGTAATCCAAACTGTCTCATACACCAGAGAAGAGGGTGCAATGAAGAATTGTTTTCCATTTGTGTTTTAGGTATCTCATGATGCTTGGCCTCAGTGGACTTACTCAGCCTTTTAATGGGATTAAGCTCCTATTTACACTGCACACACAGTGACCCTCTGGATATCTGAGGTAGCTCCAAATGAGCTGCCCAAGGGTCAGGCTGAGAGGAAGGGGAAAGCAGCCTCTGATGGACGGCTGCCAGCTCAGCCTGGCAGCCCCCAGCTCTGCCCCACACTGTGGGGATGCAGAGAGCTGCCTTGTCATCTGCATGGCCTGTCTGGGAGAGGACAGCTTAAATAGGGCTGGCCTGGAGTCAGACAGCGGGTCAGTGCAAAAGCCAAACAGCAGATTTCCTGCCTTATCCACATGCCTTTCCTCTCGTGGTCCACATAGAGCCCCACTGCTGAAGGCATTTTCAATGAAGTGCTCTGCCCCATCCAAATGAGCCCAGCTTGATACATGTTCAGTGGGGGTGTGGGCAGGGAGAGACTTGGGAGGGAAACGGTGGGTGGTGGAGGAAATGGAAAAAAACGAGGCAACATCAGGAGAATTTGAGGGCATAGACATGAAAGTAGACCCAGTGCCTGCTGGGCAGAGTGTGAGGTGTGGTGGGGCCCTGAGAGGTCACGGGAGTCACGCTGCGTTGCCTGACACACTTGTCCCTTGTGAGCAGCACTCCCTGGGACAATGCAGCTTTGATCAGGAGGATTATGTGGTGGTAGAGGAACAAGGAAACATGGGTCAGATCCTGCTCTGCTGCTCTCCCATGGAGTACTGCACTGATCTAGCAGTGGCTGTCTCTCTTCACAGTGACTGAGAAATTTAAAGGTGGTCTACCATATGCATTGCAAAATGCTCACATAGTAATGTTGTGCTGGTTTTGGCTGGGGTAGAGTTAATTTTCCTCCCAGTGGCTGGTATGGAGCTGTGTTTTGGATTTTTGTGGAACACAGTGTTGTTAATATAGAGATGTTTTTGTTATTGCTGAGCAGGGCTCACACAGAGCCAAGGCCTTTTCTGCTTTCCTTTCTGTCACACTGGCGAGGAGATTGGGGCTGCATGGAAGGCTGGGAGGAGACACAGCCAGGACAGGTGACCCAAACTGACCAAAGGGATATTCCAGACCATATCACATGCTCAGTATATGATACAGGGGGAAGAAGGAGGAAGGAAGGGACATTTGGAGTGATGGTGTTTGTCATCTTAAGTAACTAATATACAAGATAGGATCCTGCTCTCTTGGAGATGGCTGAACACCTGCCTGCCCATGGGAAGCAATGAAAAAATTCCTTGTTTTGCTTTACTTGTGTGTGCTGCTTTTGCTTTCCCTTTTAAACTTTCTTTATCTCAATCCATGACTTTTGACCTGTCTGATTCTGCCCCTGATCCCACTGGGGGAGAAGGAAAGAGTGTGGGGATGTGTAGGGCGTGACTGCTGGCTGGGGTTAAACCATGGAAAAAACACAGAGGCAGAGCAGAGCAGAGCAGAGGCCTCAATTCCCCTTCACCTCCTGGTCAAGGGCAGAATGAAGCTGTGTCAGTGAGAGCTTGTGCAGGAATATGGAAGAAGGTGGATTAAAATGCCTCAGTCCAGTTAAAATGTTGAATTTGAGCTTTGCTTCAGACTAGTGCATTTTTTTACTGAACTCAGCTGTACACATCATCCTGATCAAGCAGACAGGGAAAGCAGAGGTGTCTGAAAGTCCATTGTGACTCAGTTACAGCAAGAGATGTGGGTGAGCCATGGTAGTCCAGTGAGCTCTCCTGCCTCATTGCCTATGGGCTCCATATGGGCTCAGTGCAGGGAGGTGGGAAGCACAAAAAAACCCAGTATCTCTGCTGATAGACCTCCAAAAAGTTCCAGCATGAGGAATGAAGTGAGATGCAGAGTAATATCTTTGTTTCAAGAAGAGTGAATGAATTAAGAGTTCTCTTTCCCAAAGCAGGGGGATTTTCTCCCTATGCTCATTTGAGTCTGTACCTGCATTACAAGAAAGGCATCAGAAAGTTCTCATGTGCAACCAACAGGACCTGTCCTCTGTCTGCAGTGCTCTGTTTTTGGCATAAAACTCTCCTGAGAGATGATTTATAAGCAGGAGTTTTGCATTCATTGCTTGGGCACTTGAGCATACAATAAACCATGTCTCTGACTCCTTGAATGAGTGGGGCACAGGAGGTCAGATGGCAACTGGAGTGCCTGGACCACATTCCTTCCCCATTTCTGAGACAGTGCAGCTGCTCTGACTGCCCTGCCTTGACACTAGCTATATCTTGCAATTCTATCCCAGCTGTGTGTTTCTATTCATGGCATTTGTTGTTGTTGTTTTAATTTTTTTTTTTTTCTGTCAGAACTTACAAGCAAAAGTTATCTGTCCATCACTCTGCAGAATCTAACTTTAAACGCAAGTTTCTGGAGCATCTTCCCCAAATGTGTAATCCTGCCTTATTGACAAAACCCCCACTAAGTCAGTCAAGAAAGAATGTCAATAACTAGCATTAAGGTTTGATTTGTAAACACAGCTTTAAGGATGGTTGAAAAATAGGCTTTGGCTGGAATTCCTAAATCTTTCCACCATAACTTATTCAACAAGCTCAAACTTCAGTTCAAGCACTGAACGTTTTGGGGAAGATGGTTCCTCTCTGAAAATGTGGTACTCTTGCCTTCTTAAGTATGATTTTTCTCCTGTATTTCATATGCCACAATATAATCCCTCTCCTTGGGAGAAAGGGGGCAATAAAGTTTGACAGAAACTGATTTCATTTGGATGGGAACTTGAGCCTGAGGTGGCTATTTGGTCTGGACATTTTCCTCCAAAGTTCTTCTTTCCTGTTGGACAGCGTGGTTTATGATATACCTAAGTCTTTTCTCTTGGGGAAGAAAAGTGATACATTATGGATTGCATATTCTAATTAAGAAACAGCTCAGAGACACAAATGGATCACCAAATAACTGATAAATTTAATTGTATAAGACAATAATAATTTCCAAGTAACCAAATTATCCAAGTATCATTAACTGTTCAAGAACAATACGAAAATTTTCATGACAAATAGAAGACTTTCCATATTATTACATGTAAATATAAGACTAATTTCCATCAGATTTCTAGCCAAAGAAAAGGAAAAAAAAAAAAAAAGTAAAAAAATTGTTGGCAACCTTAATTGTCTCCTTAGATGGTAAATCAAGAAATATCTAACTTCTGCACAGGTAAATTGGAAGCATTTTGTGGAGAGACTATTGAAATGCTAATGTTAGTGATACAATAAAACTGTTGCCTCCCTCAAAACAGAATCTGTCACGAGCAGTGGATAAAAAGGATTGCTAAACTACAGCTACAAATACAGCCTGTATCACAGGTAGTTTTCTATAGTAGAGAAATTAATTGATACACTGAAATATGGTAACAGGTCTGAAATGGAATCAGCTCAGTCCCCTTGATAGAGTAACCAAAAAAGCATCTTCCTTTCTAGAAGGGAAAATGAACCAGAGTTAGTCACAGAACATATTCCATTTCTGCTCTGGGGTGGTGCCAGGTTGGATTGAGGCACTCTGGTGTGTTTGTCCATTCCTTTACACCCCAGCCCAGGGCAGGGTGCTGATGTTGTGTCAATACACGCCACACTGAACAAAGTGTGATGGCTGCAGATTTTAGAGGTGAATTGCAGGCAGGGTGAAAACAAATAGTTTTAGAGCAAAGAGTAACAAATCTTTCCAAGAGTTAGTAGAGGATTTGGTTTTAATCAGTTTAAAGTTAAGTATGACTGAAATTATTTGTGTTTTTAATTAGAACAATTTGGGATTAAAACAAGCACTCTAACAATTTATTTAACTTAGTAGAAATTATCTTTGTTAATGTTTCTTTTTGGCAGCTACAGCTGCTGAGACTTTGAGTATTGAGCTGACAGAAAAAAAAACTCTGAGGAATATTTATTAGGATCAGGCTGTAAACAGAAGCAAGACAGACTAATTTTTTCATTTCTCAAGCAGAGAAATACCAAACTGTGGCTCCCTGGCAGAGTGAATGGAAAGTAGTGGGAATGGAAAGCACATTGGAGTTGACATTTAAACTTGGTGTTGAGGGGCAGTTTTGTTTTTTTAATATAGGCTTAAAACTGACAACATCCCCTGAAAGATCTAAACTACCATTGTGTTCAATCCCAGGTGCAGTTCAGCCTCTGGGACTCTGCAAAACACAGATGTATTTCACTGAAGCAAAGTCAATGCGACTTATGTGCTTTGCTGAACTGGAGCCATAACTGGACCCGAGTCAGAGACCCATCAACCTCACATCCTGGAGCATTCCCACAGCTCACAGAAACCCCCTTTCCCAGTGTAACACTACCTGTCCTGGCAGGGAGGTGTGTGAGTCCTGTAGGGACCTCAAATAAAGGTGTTTCCAGGGAGGATCTGTCTCCCCATTTGTGCAGATCATAGACAAAGCTGCTCTTACATCACTCACATTCTCTTGTTTCTTTGTGATCTTTATAATACGTGAATAAATTATTTGTTTTATGGAGCTGTAACATATGGCAGCAAAGAATCACTCTGTTCTGAGGAACTCCCAGGTGACAGAAAGAAAAGGAATAACTAATTTCTTATTGCTGGGAATGTGTGAGTATTCTCTGACATCAGGTCCTAGGTCTCATATGAGTGCATTTCAAATACTCCAAAGACAAAAGTGGGGAAAGAGCTGTCAGACCAGATATAAAATATCAGGTAAAGGACTGGCTGAGTGTGATCACCTGAGGGGTCATTTCTATTGTTCTTCCATGCAATAAGAAGGGCCACACTATTTCAATTACAAAAATGAAGATGGAATAAATCACATAGGCAACTGAGTATCTATACCCAGATCATTTTATCCTATTGTGCTACAAATAAAAGACACCAGCTACAAAGTTCACCACCAGTTGTGGACAGCAGTTTATGAGGTTGTTCTAGTTTTGCTCTCTGCAGAGGGAAAAGTCAAACTAGGATATGATGCCTGAAATCTCTTGCATCTTGAAATCTGCCTTTTATTTGGACTAACAATTTACTAAGTCTTAACAAAAGGGTTTTGTCTTTCCAATATATTCACCAATTTCAATACATAACCCAATCTCACATTTAACCAGTAAGTAATGGAACAGGTTTCATTAGCTGCACCTTCCCAGTGTTTTAGTATCAGGTTGTTCCTAACCTGCTGATGCAGGTGTTGGGTGGAAAACAGTCATAAAAGATAAAAGATAAAAGATAAAAGAAAATATAAAAGATAGTAGAAAATGTTCCTGAAGATATATGATTTGCTGGTCATTTTTTAAAAAGCTACGGATACACATGAGCACTATGTATTTATTTAATGGCAAAAATATGGCACATTAGAACCAAAGTGTTCCCCTACCCTCAAAAATTACAATCGACCAGAGAGGCACAGGGGAGTCATTGTATGCTGGTAAATCCAGCTGAAATCTTGTAAGAAAAGGTTTGATTTTTGGTTTAAACTCCTTACTTGTAAGACTTGTAGTGCTGTCCCAAGAGTGTCATGAAGGACAGATCATGGTGACTGTCTTTATAATGTCAAATGGATCATAAAGTGCCAAGATGTGATGGAAAAATTCGGAATGAGGGATTGCTTTCTTCCAGCATTAATACTTTAATACATGGAACATGAGTATGAAAATAGGATCTTGTATTGAAGACTGTTCATTCCCTCACCCTCACCTCTGATGTTTTCTCCAGACACTCTGAGACACAGCAGGAACAGATGACTCCAGGTTTTTGGGCAATTAGACTCTAAGGGGAAAAAACCTAGGATTTCCTTTGTTTGGGGTCCCTCAGAGGCACCCAGCTCCAGATGTTATTCTGTTGTTACACCATGGTTAAATTGTTTTAAGGATCCAGACATCTGAGGGTGAGGCTCAGTGGAGCCACCTGTTGCAAAGGGGCTTTGGTCCTGTCTCAGGTGAGCTGAGGTGCCTTTCAGACTTTCTAAACCTAACTTCCAGATGAAGCTTGGTCTGAAGCAGGGTACAAAAATAGCAGTGTTTGGATAGAAAGTTTTTCTAGAGCTTTGCACAAAATTTATACATGGAAGGTTATTTTTCATGAAACTGCTCTTGGTGCTTGTTGATTTAAATTACCATCCTCCTCAGGGGCTCTTAGCAGGGAAAAATCATTAACTGGCAGAGTGGCAGTAGTAGAATGTTGTAACCATAACAATGCAAGAACATGCTGTTATCAACCTCTGCTTCAGTCTCTTCAGACATAAAATGAGGCTCACATGCCTGCAAGAGCATTTGTTGGTTTGTTTGTTTTTCTCCAGCAGGCTAATACCTGTGCTTACAACCCTTGCCCTGGCTATTTGACATTCTCACCACAGTGTGCAGAGACAGAAAGTGCAGCCTGCATTCAGTATTAGGCAGATTTATTGGTCTCAAAGGTTGGGCCTGTGCTCCTGTGGCCAACATCACTACAGTTCCTGTATTTCAGTGGTTTCCCAGCTCTTTCTGCTCTTTCCCTCTGCCTTAGCCACATAAACCTCTGACCCCATAAATCATAAGCACATTGCAAAGGTCTCCAGTACTCAGACCCAATTGCTGCTGTCACAAACATTCAGGACAAGCCTCATGTTCTGGCCATCCAATACACAGAACAGAAGAGAAAACTTCAAAGGAGATTTTAGTCAAACCAAAAACTGACAGGTGATTTTTCTGTAGTCTCAGTGATATGTATTCCTCTCTAAAAATTAATTTTAAAATTACATTTGTAGACTGGATTCAAGAAGGACAGGACAAGCCCATGGGAAGAAAAAAAATATACCAGTTTTCTATTATTAGCTCCATCCTCTCTGCCTTGGGAGGACCTTGGACACAGACCATTGGAAGGATATTCTGTAGGAGAGGCACAGGGTGCTTGTTTTGGTCTTACATGGCTCATTAGGAATCTGCTTACTTTTGGATCCAGGATACAGAGCTGGGAGCCTGTTCCTCCACTTCTGTGTAAGGAGGAAAAAACAACTTGCAACATCAGTAAGGTAGAAGTTTTGCTGGTAGGAGGAAAAAAAGAAACCAGGGAAATATTAATTGAATTAAAGATTTTGTAAAGAGATTGAAACATGGAAAGGCTTTATCAAAGGAATAGAACACAAAGACTTGAGGAAATACTAAAAAAAAAAAAAAAAAAAAAAAAAAAAAAAAAAAAAAAAAAAAAAAATTATCAGCAAAAATAAAAAAATGTAATCCCATGAAAGATTGCCATGATCATTCCTAGTAAAACTATTAGAACAGGGCTTGTGCAGATGCTGAATGATCTCATGCTGGTTGCTCTGAGATATCTGAAGATTTAATTCTGACAGATCAATGTAAGAAATGCGCTTTCAATACAATGCCTACACTTACTGTAATAGGCAGCAAAATGCTGCATCCACGTCTAGCTCTGTATTTTCATTTCAGATTTGAGTTCAAATATCTAAGACATTTTATGACGTGCCACAGGAGAGGGATACTCTCTGCAACAGAGAGTATTTTCTCTCTTAGTCATAATGCAGCCTACTCCCCCCTTTGCATTTTATTTGCACATAAGTTTAAAAACCAAAGAAAACAACAATTTTAAGGCCCTATTTTACATGTAGTTGTTTTCAAAAACCCTGAACTGAATTCCTTCAACCCAGCAATGCCAGAAACAGGCACTGCAAGCCTGGCAAAAAGGGATTCTCTGTCTGCCCCATGCATTTGCTCTGGCAGAAATGGATGGCTCCTCTATTCAAACCTGGAATGATACAAATACTGTCAAAAGAAAGCAAAGATTAAATAAATTAATTTTAACTCCAACATTTACAATGTGATTTTCAAGACAAGAAATGAATAGGCTTCGTGAATTGGAAGACTTACTGTCACTCTGTGTCAAGTTTAAAAGTCCACGTCACATTTCTATCAGGTTCTTAACAAAGTTGTCCCATTCTAAGATCTAACTTAATCTTAACAGTCCACAAACACTGAGAAGCCCTTATAAGACAGGTTCTTCCCTGAAAAATAAAACCAGAATGTCAGCAGTTTTTTATTATTATAGCTCTAGGGAACTAAATTGGAATTTTTTAAGGTAAAGGCATCAGACCATTAAAGCGTATCTGTTTATGGTTATAGAAAATGGAATAGAAGATCTTTAGCATATACTGTATTCATAGTGTCATCAAAATGTTCATTTCAGGTCTGGAAGGTTTATTAAGTTGCCTTTATGAGTTGAGGGTGGAGGCGCAGGTTTCAAGAAACAAGGTCATTCCAGAAGCCAAACTGCCATGTAAGGGAATGGACTCTCTCCAAACCCAGTTTTTAACGTGATATTTAACAGCATTTAATGTTTCTCTTGTCACATATCAGTGGCTTAGAGAGATGTCTTTTTTCATGGATATAAATTCACACTACCCCCGAATACAGTTAGCATTTTTCAGCAAAGCTCTGCCTTATTCAACAGGGAGCTCATTTATCTTCCTATTCAAAAGAAGGGGATCTCACTTTTCCTTTTTTTTTTTTTTTTTTTTTTTCTTTTGTTTCAGCCTTCATATTCTGTATTGGAGAGCAGGGAATTATTAGGTCAGGAAATGGAGTCAGAGCTACAGATTAATCAATCATGCCTCGTGTCTTCATATTGCAACACACAGAGTGATGTCACTGGGGACTGATGAATGCCACATCTGCATGTACAGCTACTCACAGGCAGTGCTGGGAACTCATTCTGCAGATATTTTGTGGTTACCTTCAACTCTGATTGCTACCATCTCCTCACTGCTTCCTTCTGCAGTCTCCAGTGCTCTGTGAAGGAAGGGAACTTATTCCTGAAACTCCAGTTTCCCTAAGAGAGGAGGGTTTTAACTTTCTCTCACAAACTCTTGTGAAGCTGGGTTCAAGAGAAAAAGTTGATATTTAAGATCTAAATTGTGCCCAAGTTCAGTAGCATTTGCCAAGACAATTTTGATTTGACACATTTCTCCTTCACTCAGGATATCCAAGAGCTTGTCAGGGCACACATACCTCAGGAGGTGATTATTGCTCTGTTTGCTTTGTCTGAAGAGTGAATGCTTGCTCATCCAGTATGAGCAAATCAAGAACAAAGGACCACACACATGAAAACAGCAGACATACTGCTAGACAAGAGCTCACTGCAAAAAAATACCACATTCAGATGAGGGATGGGAGGAAAAAAGCAAAATGTAAACCCAGTTTTCCTAAAATGACATATAATCTGAAATTATGTCCAAAAAAAAATAAAGTTAAATGAAATGGCTTGTGAAAAAAAAATAAATCTGACTAATAAGTGAAATTTTTCTTCAGCATGATGAAATTTTCTGTCACTTCAAGTGAAAAAGTATCAAACGCTGAAAAAATCTTTCATAATTTCATAAAATCCTATTCATTCTTTTGATGAGTGCTATAAATGGTGATCTGAGCACAAAGATGCTGAGAACAGTTAGACCATGATCCTCTTTTACCCAGATCATGCAAACTTCCAGGAGAAAACTTGGTACCATCGCACTTCAAATAATCAGCAAAAATAGAAAAATGCAGGCCCATGAAAGATTGCCATGATCTTCATCTAGCCACTGAACACGTGCATTAAAATGTTAATTTTAAAATTGTGTTCAAAAATGTAAAATGAAGCCATCCTCACTGCATGGTGGATTCAATTGTGTCCACATGGTGAGGTTCAGGGTGCAAGTCAGTTCATGTCATCATGAAGATAATTAGATATCCAGTCACCTGGGAGGGCCACAGCACACAGCACGTTCCATGGCACCACAAGGAAATTAGGCAGGCCCTCAGCTCACAGGAAAAAGTTAATCCAGTGAGCAGCACATTAATTACATGTATCCAATGAGCTCTCAGGGAAAATGGGAGTCAGGAGTGTGTTCAGAAGTATTAATGAGAAGGGCACCAAACATTTGAAGTCCAAATGTTTACTCCTCACCAGCATGATCTATTTTGGAATCCAGAGTAGCTTTGGATATGATGCCCAGCTCTACAGCAAAGTTACTAGACATGCTTTGAAGGATGGGGAGCGAGGAATCACCTCAGGGAACTGAGCAGTGCGACAGGTCTGTGGTTCAGAGCTTACTGAATTTTACGAGTGACAACTAATTTTAATTACCGCTCTCCCAAAGTAATTTCAAACATTTCTCCAAAATACACAGGCTGCTACAGAGGCTCATGTGCATAATGAACATCTGTAGTAAAACTGCTTTATTATGGGTTGTTTGATGCTGTTTATTGCATACCCATTGGTTTTTGGAATGGCATTAGTGAGCAGCATTTTGAAGATGGATGCTAAATTTTGCTGTGGCAAATTAGTGTCAACCAAGAACATATTAGCAAATAAAAGAGTGCATCTGCTCCAAACAATGGTTTTTCTTTGCATCATGATGATGATTGAAAGGCTATAATAAAGAAATGATACATATACTCTATCTCTCAAACTACATTAAAAAGCTGTTGCAGGCAATCAGCAGTGCAGCAGGATAGACAACTGCATTGCATGTGAGCAGTGGAGGAGCTGATGCAGTTTGTCTTGGTTTATAAGGAGAACACCATCCTCAGTACCAAAATGCAGTTCAGTGCAAAGTGTTTGCTGTCTCCCCTGCCAGCAGCCTTCATTGCAACTATCTCCCATTTGTCCTTATTTCCTGGATATCTCTTTGTCTGGGTTCGTCTCCCTTTCCTCCCCTCTAGATTAATATCAATTCCAGGCCAGGGCATGTAAAGTCCCTTGATGATCATTACAGTAAAACTTCAAGTAAAGTCTTTCTGAGATATGGAGAGCAACATATGGGGACAGTTTGCTTTATGTCTCATTTTTCATACTAATGTGGTTATTTTATAGGACTGCATCTCATCTCCTGTCTGACTAATGCCTGAGCTCTGTCTCATTTAAATGAGAGGTTCCTCAGGTTCACTAAAGCACAGGAGGTTTGAAACTTCATCATGCAGCCAATGCTGTGGTATTTGCTTAACATTGCTGAGCATGAATAACTCTTCTCTTCAATATCCTGAATTTTGCCCTCTCATAGGCAGTTCAGTCAGAACAGAAGTGCAGTGGTATGAACTTGAATTTATTTTTCCTTAGACAGAAGGAAATTGTGGTTCAAATCACTCATGTGGTTTAGGTTTCCCTAGAGCAACTCTAATGCGTGATGCTCACAGTCACTTGGCAGACTCCTTGCGGGTGTCAAAAATGTTCTTGGCTTGAATCAAATGTCTGAGCAAGTACATTTCCTTGAGGGCAGTGCTAGACACAGTAAAAATATCCTCCAGAGCAACCACTTAAGAGAGATAAACTTTTAAAATGGAGGCTTTGCAATGAAATTTCTGTTTCTAATTACTGGAGCAGAGGGATGAGGATAGAAAAAGAGGAAATATCCATTAGGAATTTCAAAAACAAAGGGTTCTTTTGTCTCTAGAATTCTCACTTTAAATTACTTTAAATTTTGAAATGCAGGTTTATTTTTAGGAAAAAGTTCTTTCAAAAGGTAGGTTGGACATTCAAGTGAAATACCTCAAAACCATTCATGTGAAATATTTCAATGATTCACATTTGTATTTGGAGACATAATTTCAGATTAAGCATATTTGCAAGATTTCAACTTTGTCTTGCCTTGATTCTGGAAATGTTTTTTGTTGGTTTTGCTTTGGGTTTTTTTTATTATTTTAAATTTTGTTGGAAGAGGAAACAGTTCATATTAGAGATGTTTTCATGTCCTTAAAAAGTGAAGTTTTGTTAGCAAAACCTGTCTGTGGAATGAATGCTGGGATGAATGCTAGGGTTATTACAAGTGCAATTAAGGAAGGTCAAGTTCAGGGAGTCAATGTATTGTGGATCCTCTCCTCTTATAAAGTTTTCAGTAGCACTCCAGGAGCTCACATGCTAAGGGATTAGAGTTTGAAATTTTTACATCCTGCCTGCCAGCTCTGATCACCGGGATAAAGTCTTTGTGAGCAGCTAGTGCCTGGCTGGTTCAGCTGGGGACCAGGGAAGATCCTGCCCAGGATTGTGTCCTGCCACCTCTTAATCAGCACGACAGGACTGACTGGTTTCCAGGGGAAGTGACACACCCTGAGATTCAGGCTCTTGATGACATTTCAGTGCCCTTAGGATTTAGTTGCCCAAAAGGACAGTTCTCAGCATTCCTGCCTAGACCCCACTGCCTGCTGAAAGACATTCCTCCTTAACTTCCCAGTGCCTGCTCAAAAGATCTCTTATTGGGGGAATACACACACATCACTGGAGCAGAGACAAGATCCAACCTTCCAGCTGTGTGCTGTCTAATCTCACTTTGTTCCCTCTGGCTTCCCCTCTCACTCCATAGCTTCATACTGCACAGCTACAGCAGGTGACTGTCAGCAGAGTGCAGGAAAGCTGATGACCCACCTTCTCTCCTTCACACCTTTACTGTAGAAGGCTTGAACTTTGTCGCAATTACCCAGTGTGGTGTTTTGAGCACCTCATCAGGACAGGAGAAGCACATTTGAATCCCATATTCAAAAAAATGCTGAAAAAGGCAAAGATCCCATGTGGCCAAAGAAGAGAGACTGTTTGGCAACTTCTGCAGCAGCAGGCATTAAATAAAATGTTAAATATCCCCTCCTCTTTCTGCGACAGTGCTGTAAAGGAAGAGCAATCTTTTCACTCAAAATTACCAACTTGGCACCTAAAGGTACTTGGCTATACATCCCAACTTTACATAGATACTGAATTAATGCCTAAGTGTAGACATCCAAATACTGAATAAACACTGGATTTCAGACATTTTTTACTGGTTAGTAGACAAGGAGAAGGTCAGTAGAGAAAAATACATTAACTGGATGAAATTGTCACATTTGCAAACGTGATGGAGGTCCTCTGTCACACATGGAATACACCATGACACTCACTGACACAGACTGCTGTAGCTGACAAAAGTTTGTATGAATTTGAAGTGCATTAAGATAAATTCATCAGTTAGGAGGTACTGAGCAAAGAGATGGCACCACTGATCTGCTGGAAGCCGTGGACAGGATGACTGTAACAGGAACACACCAGTGTATACTTGCCTCATTCTTACATACTTCTCTAAGCATCTGATACAGTACATTGATGGAAACCAGGTGTAGGAAGAGCTTTGATTTGCTGATTTTCCAGCTTGCCTGCCCTTCTGGGTCTTATCTTTAAATGCCACTTCCTTGACATCATTCAAGAGAAGACATCATCTTTTCCCACAGACTTCACCTTTCTTGAGCACTGTTGGCTCTGCATAACAAGGACATTAACTCTTGGACTCAGGAACATAAAAATTTGGTGTGTACTGTCATGCAGACTTCACAGTCTGAGCAGAACATGTCTTAGACCATTGAGTTTTACTCTTTCTTTTGAACCTGAATTAGCTCATAAAATTACTTGCTCAAGACCTGCTAATGATTTTAATGACAAAAATCACTGACAATCCTAAATACCACTAGTCAATGTCTGTTTTACATACTCAGCTATAAATTGCAATAGGAATAACTCCTTTTTCTCATGCTTCGTGCTTCTCATTTTAAAAATGAAAGCTTTTAGAGTCTTTGTGTTCCTATATATGTAAACCTGGAATTATGTTCAATACAAGCATGAATAATACAAATTTTATCTACCACATGGAAGCAGACAGTCAGCTGCTGATTTTTTTGTGGTGTGCTGAGTGGTTCCTGATGCAGGACAAGCTTCTTTCGTATTGATAAAGACCTCATTTTTGCTCAAAAGGTCTTCTCTTGTGAGCACCCAGCATATATTTTTTCATTCCTCTCTTTCTTTCTAACCCAGGAGAGCTTGAGAACCAAGATACCATATTTTCTTTAGCTGAGTAAAACTGAAACATCGCTAGGGAAGGGTTAAAGAAAAACACCCCCCCCCTCAAGATGTTCCTGGAAAACCCAAGCAGATAAACACATGGGAAGCTCAGACAGTCGGCCTTCTGTTAAGTATGTGAGAGAAATTTTCCATCTTGAGGTAAGGAAGACGGAGGCACTGTTAAATTATGTTTCCCGTGAGTGTTACTAAAACATACTTACACATATTATATGAGGTAGAAAATTAGTACTTTGAATTGTTATGGTTACATTTGCAGTAAAGTCTAAGTGTTTGCAGTTTTTCAGAAGTTTGCCTATGGTTCGTCATGCAGTTCACCCACTGAGAAGAAAATTTACTTGCTGTAAAATAGCAGAACAGATCAAGAGCTACAAGGGAACAATTGCAAACCCTACCCAGAGTCCTGTGTCTGGAAGAGGTGATTATTCTAGAGATGAAAAGACTCAAATGACACCTCCAGGCTTCACATTTATCCACAGCTCACCTTTGGAAAGATTTAGGCCTGATCCTCAGTGCACACTCAGCAGTGATATGGAGGACTTGAACACAATGGCATCATTCTCTGACCCTGGGGGTGTGAGTCTGCTCATGAATCAAGGCTCAGTGTTACAGCTCAGCTTTAATAAGTTTAGGATTTCTCTGATAGTGACAGGTGTCTCTAGCAGTGGTAGGAAAGTTGTGGTCTCAGAATTTCTTAGATACATATGTGTGTAACTGTGTATATACTTAAATATTTTATGTGTGAATCTATATTTATACATTTATATGCATATGTATATGTCATGTATACAGGCTATATACTTAATTTAGGTAGCCCCAGTACTGTGAGAAGTGGGAAGAAGGCTGAACTCTGGCAGCCCTGGGCAGTGGTGATATGAATTGCTCCCTTTTCTCTCTCTTAAATGTCGATAACAGAGGCGCCTTCCATAGACAGGCTGAGCACAGCCCAATAGCAATTGCAAGGGATCTTGAACTGGATAATCAGCTCTCATGCATGCAATAAATTACATGCTTTTCGTGTATCTACAGAGCACACATGTCAGGAAGGGAAGAAAAAAGAAAATAAATTAAATCAAAATCTCTGACTGAGGGAAAGTGTTTCCTAGCTCTTAGTCCACATGGCAGAGACTGCTAACCTCATCCTCACCTGAGACTCATGTGACCAAGGACTAATTCAGGGGAACTAAACATCTCCTGAGGGTTTGGCACTTCTCTGTCACTGAAAAAGAAACAGCATCACAAACTCATTTCAATCCTTTCTCTCTTTCCTGCCAATGAGGGAAAGAAAGTAGAGCAGCTGTCTGGTACTTCTATTGCACCAGCTATCATAAACTAGGACAAAGTACAGGAATGGTAAATTAAGATGTCTAGGGCCACACTGAAGTCTGGATCACAACAGAGAACTTAATTTCTGTGACTCTAAATTCTCCTGACCCTTTCTTCCCATTATTGCATTCTCCAGCAAAATCACTTGAATATCTTGGGCTAATATACATCAGTGTGCACATGATGAAAATAAACTGCCATCAAACTCCCACTTCATTTTCAGTGTCCCCACTCTGTGGATGGTGTTTGATGTTGCCATATAGCAGTATATAAAATATTCCATGGGAAAAAAAAAAAAAAAAAGACAAAGCAAGAGGTTTTGCCTTCAAATTCTGAGGTCAGTCTGACTAAAAACAGAGCTCCAACTCTCAGCTCAATCAATCTCTAGTTTTGTTGGATTTACTAGCAGTGGTTTTGTCTTTGATGAACATGCTGACCACCCATTTCAGCCAAACATGCAGAAAATTATTCTTCCCTTTCTGTTGCAATATCCTCTGCAAAGTTACATGCAACTGATTCAAAGGGAAATTTCTTTTCAGTGGTCAGTATGGGAACAGATTTCTTAAAATGACTAAGTGCTTTTGTGTGGTAAATCTCTGTCTAGATTTGCTAGTTATTTGCTCTTTGAAGATGCTCTACATATCCAGTGGCAGGACCAGCTGAAAAATATCAATTTAACATACAAAGAAAAATCACCCAAAAAACCATATAATTGTTGTCAGTGGCTCTTAAGAGTCTTTGACTTTTAATTTGTAGGTGTAGGGAAAATGTGGAAGTGTTGAATTTGTCTGATTTCTATTAAACACTTACTCTTTACTGAATGTCATAAGAAGCCATGTATCATGCATCAAATACTGAAAACATTCATGCTCTATGAAGTAAAGTAAAATATAGAAGAGCAAGGTAAGAAGTCAGTACCTTATTTCCACAGTAAAAAAAATAAAATAAAAAAAAAGTCTGAAAATGCGCAGGAAAATGCATTAAGGACCTAACAATTCCTGGGAGTAGAGAGGAGGTTTGAGGATAAGAGGAGAGGAACTGAGCTCCACTGCTGCAAAGGATTCAGCAGAAAATGGCCCAAGATTGAACATGTCCTTTTATGGCAGTGGGAAGAGAGCAAATCCATCACAGGGAGAAGGAACAGAGTTGAGAGGAACCGATTTAGCAGTTTTGCCTTCTTGGCTTTCTTCTTTCTGGACAAACTACTTGTTGACCTCTAAACTCATCACCTACCACCACAAATTGTCACCTCATTAGGGCTTCTGCAACAAACACTGATGCTTCAAATTTAATCAGAATTTTTACATACAGCACGCTGAGGCTGCACCATTAGTTAAAAACAAAGGTCACCCTTTTCTCTTTGTTGTCTGCTAATATGATTTTGAATATTACTGCTTTGCAGCTATTACTGTTTACACTGGGTGATTGGCTAGACTCATTAAAGTGAATGAATGCCAGGAGATGACATCATTTACATTTAATTGTCTTGTTTCTCATCAAATCTATACAGTTGTCTTAATAAAGGGCAGGGGAAGATAAAAGGCTAAATTTGCATTATCTAAGCAGCTTTTGACAAGGGTCTAGGATGTTGTTGACATTTATTGTTTACAAATGAAATAATCTAATGATGTTTCATTTTGCAATTGTTGCTTTTTTTTTTTTTTTCCAGCAAGTTATAGTTTTTTAATTACTTTTACTACTCCTGAATGTTAATGAACAGAGAGTCAGTTTCAACTTACTAGCTGACCCTTTCCAGGATTCAGAACAACTGACACATGTTCAGTTTTCTCAAATTCCACTTGCTTGCTCAAATTCCTAATGCACCTACTTCACTATAACTAGAACAAGACTTTAAACATAGTCATAAGCTGTGGACTTTTGTGAATTGGGGCATTCCAGATTCAGAAATAATATGGTCAATATTTTCTGGGAGAGTTGTCCATTTCTCTAAGATTTCCAGGCAATGCAAATAAAACATGCAATATATTGTTGATTTTTCACCTTTTTTTGTAGTTCCATATTTGATTAAATTACAAATTGTGTGATGGGATAGTATGTGCAGATGTCATCATCCTTCCTCTTGTGACCTCACAGTAGAACTATGTCAGCTCTTGGCTGCCAAATCTCCCGCTCCAAAGCTTCCCCATCATTTCTCCATCCCAGTTCATTTTTTCCCTCATTTTCTACACCGAAAGTCCCTTGGGATTGCAGCTGTGCTAACTGCTTTTTGCATTTATGCATTCAGCCCAAATACTAACTTTATCCACAACTAAGCCAAGCATGCCATTGCCATCCGTGGAGTCTATTCCACATTTATAATACTTATAGACAGATTTATAATTCTGTCTTCAAGGAGGTGTTCTGTGGTCAAAGGTCCCTCAGGCTATTTCCCTGTCTGTAGTGAGGAGGCCTGGCCTTCTCCAGAGCAGTTCTGCAGAGTGTTTTGCTTTTTGGTCCACTGTGTGTCCAAGGATCTGTCGTGTATCCACTCAGATGCTGCTGTTTGGTGAAGAAAGCTGACATTAGATGTACACAAAAGAAAGAAGAAAATTTTTAAAATTTCTGAACTATTCTTTTATTGACACTGATGACAGATGCTGTGTTTGTGTGATGTCTAAGATCCAGATATAAAAAGGATGGAGGCTGCCTATTTAACCCTAACTTTTCAGGAGTCAGGATGTGGTTGCTGGACCTCAGTTCAGGACTGGTCCCTGTGAGGTGATGGCAACCCCTCCTTCTCACCATCAGCTGTAATGAGCTGGAGTCCAGAAATCAGTCTGACCTGCCCACAAATATCTTGGACTTAGGTGTCCTGAGATGTCTGAGTCCACCTTAGGATTTCACAGTGGGGTGGGTTGAGTGAAACCAGTAAATGCTTTGCAAACTTCTCAGGTACTTTCTTTCAAATTCTGATATAAAGGAGAGATATCTTTCTTTCATCCTAAATAAAATAAAAATAAAATTTAAAAAAAAATAAAAGGAATGAAAATGTAAGTTTTATCCAGTCTCTGGAAGGGACCAGCCCACAATCCTTTTGTGTGCTTCAGTCTACAGAGTTCATCTATTCTGCTGAGAAGCCCAAGTCTATAATAGAATAACCTGCTGGTTACATAGATGTCTGTATTTAATGTAGGTGAGAATACACTGGTTAGAGGCACTGCTTATACCAAGAGTACCAATTTTTATTCAACTGCCAATGAGAATTTTGGACTTAATTCTCCGCAACAAATTTACACTGGTGTAGATTCAGTGGAATTATACAGATTTACAGCCCCTGTGAAAAAAACAAAAAATAATTATATAATTTGTAACAGGAATTAAATTCAATTATATATGTTATATATTTTTATATTTTTTTCCCTGTTAAAGAACAAACAAAACACCCCTAACAAAAAGTATTGTGTTGTTTGTACCTGGTGAATTAAACCAATTACCAGATTACCAAAGAGGCACTCCCAGTGGGCCTCTATATTTGGGGTAATCTTAAAATAACCCACCATTTCTTAGCAGGTATTATGAAACAGTAGCAAGAAAAATAAGCAGAGTACTGCTTCACTTTTGTCTAATTACTCTGGCAGATGAAGGTGTGATTAGCCAGTAACATATGGGCTTGAGCTTGGAGAAGTTCCCAGCGAGATTCCTTTTCATTCCAGGCATATTTTATCGTTTAATTTAAGGGCAGTAATCCATGGGTGAGCCTCTGCCTGCCACTCTGTCACTTGCTTTCTCACATTTATCAAACATATTCCTAATCTCAATTATACTTCTGATTCTTTACAGTGCAAACAACTTCCTGGCCTGATGCTGATGGCACTGATAGGTCAGGAGTTGCATTGGGATGCGGAGCCTGATCTTCACATGACAGCCATAAAACTGAGAATTTACTGTTTGGGTACAATAAGGGGGTTTAACAATGCTGATAATAATAATGATGGTATCTACCAATCCCATAATGAGGAGAAGATGTCCTTTGCTTCCTCTGAGAAACACATTTTTCGGTGCTGTGAACAGGACTATGTCAATACTGCTGTTACTTGAGCACTAAAGCAGCATTTCAACTTGCTAAATACAGGCTGTGTAGGAAGGCACACCCACGCAAGCACCATTTTTCCACTTTATCTTTAGTCACAACATTCCCCAGTTATATTTAGCTCGTATTGGAGGTACCCAAAATACTCACATTAAAACAAGCATGTATTCCTCTTCATGCAGCTCATCAAGACCACAAACAATAATTGCATCCCTTGCTGTAATAATGCACAACTTTGCATGTGCTCATTCATTTACCAGTACTCTGCTTGTGCTGACTGAAGCTCTGCAGCCAGCAGATAACAACGTCAAGAGTAAAGAGACAGGGTTTCAGTTTTCAAACACGGGAAACTTAATCCCTAATCTGGATTCCCCAAATTGCCACTTAGATATGTAAATGTCAATTTTAAGCACCTAAGTGCCAATTTGAGTGTCCAAATGCCTGGCTTGGACATGTCATTAAGGCACCCATTGGGTTATATTGCTTGTTTTACCTATCTGAGTGCACATTATGCGCTGTAAGCAATTATGGTCTCTACCATACAAGTAAATCAATTCATTCAAGTGGCTTTGCAGAAGAAAGTGATTTCAGCACTGCAGAAAATATTAAAAACATGTAGCTCATCATGTGTCAGTGTTGCACACACCTAGGTCCCCTCTCCACTCCCCATCACCCAGTGCCTAAGAGCTTCCATTTACTGTAATTTCTAGAAAGTGTCTCACTCTGAGCATAGCCATTTCGGCCCCCTGCTCCTGCTGCTGCATTGCAATCTGCCTGCTGTGTTCCTTGAGTTCAGTGAATAATTTGGGGCACTCCTGAACCAGCAAGGTGGGAGCTGAGCCGTGCCTCACACAGTCGGGGCTGCTTGGGAATCCAGACACTCCTCGTTCCACACATTCCAGGGCACTAATGGACATCTTAAAATAGGATTCTGGGTGTCATTGTGTCCATCCTCCCTTTCAAAACAGTGTTTAAGTGGCTTTGAGAAAATGAGACTAAATAATACCCACCATGGTTTTCCCTGAGATGCCTTAAAATGCTGCAGGCAGAAAAGCACAGGCCAAGGCCACTTTACCCCAACCTTTTCTGAGCAACAATGTCTAATATCTCTTTCACACCACAGCCCAGATTGTAAAATGAGGTGCAATTTGCAGCTTTAAGAGGATGAGGAAAAGAGCAGCCAAAAACTGAAAGTGCATTCTCTTAACAGGAAGGACTGTCCAGTGTGTTATCAGTTTATTTTTTTTTTCTTTTTCATTCTTTGCCTTACCAAAATGACCATTTCAAAATTTCAGAGGAAAGAGAAGAAGCACCTTGAAATTACTCCTGGAACAAGCCCATACTCTTTGTCTGGGGATTTGCTTGGTTTTAATGGGTAATTTCTTTGTCTTGACTGCTTTCTGCAGGCATGGCATTGTTAAAGCTCTGCTCACACAGTCACCCTCACAAAGAGGGTCAACATGGAAAATGAGGAATACTACCCAGTAGATGCAAGGCTGCTGTCAGTGCCAGAGACACTGCTTTCATTGCTGCAAACCCTCACAGTTTTGTAAGGAACCTGCTCCAGCTCCTGCAGCTTTGGGACAAGAATGGCCTTAGCATGGGCAACACCTTCCAACCCCTTGCTGGGGTTTGGGAAGGCTTTAAAGTGGGAGACCCCAGCCCACTGTCAATGACCCCTAAGCTCCCAGTGATGCTTTGAAAACCAAACCCCAAGTGGGCTAAGAGTGGTCTTCTCTAGGAGTTCACAGTGCTGACACCCAGCTTGTTCCTCCTCTCACAAAGTGGACCCAGCCAACATTCTCCCAATTTTTCTGTTGCATTATGACTGCGGGTCTGGTCCTGAAAAAGCACTGCATCCACTGGAAGGTTACTCCTGTCCCGAATGGAGTGAGGAAATGAGCCAAACACGAGGCTGACTGGGCTCACTCGCAGAGAAACCAGCACAGAGACAAGGAATTTGTGTCCACAGCCAAGAAAGAAATCTGCAGCCCACAGAATTCAATAATTATCTCAGTACATTTCAGTGGAGAGAACCTTGACAATGAGCATCCCTTCATAATACGGTTTCTAGGATTCTTCAGCAAAGCCCAGACAATGACAAGCCCTTGCATAACAAATGTAGCTGCTCATGAATATGTGATTACTTGCTATATGCAAGTGATATGACAGAATATAATATATACATATATATATTATATAAGGGAATACAAGGAACTCAAATTCCATGTCCATGCTTGACAGCCAATAAGTCTTTACATCACCTGATTTTTATTTCCTGTTGCACAAACCAAAAAGGAAAACATAGTGAGTGAGGTACCATTCCCAAGCCCTGTTTTATTTCCTATCTTTCCTCAGAGCTTTGGGGTCTTTGGTCATTAAAATTATTTTCCTTACATGTACTCCTCCAGTACACATACGGAATCAATAGGATACAAATGGTGTGACCTATCAGAGCAATTAGTTCAAACTCTCATTATCAGACATTTGTGGCAACCGATTTTTATGTCAATATACTTGTGAAAGAATACTTGAAAAACACTATGCTGAAAATTGAAGATATTCTAATTTTCTGATGAAAAATTCTTCTAAATATGGAGAGAATATACTTACCTAGAAATCTCTTCTCTACCCAGCACTTCCTCCTGCTAATATAAAACTGTGGACAATTTCTTTACTGCAAATAAAAATGAGATGATTCATATGCACTGAAATTACAATGAAAAATGGCAGAACACATGGTGTCTTTATGTCCTTCCACTGTCCCAAGAAGCAATAGAGAAGTAGAGCCCTACTGAGGTGTTCTGTGTTACATTACAAAAAAATCAGAAGTCTGTAACTGCTGGGATGGGGAAAGGGGTTCTCCTCTTCAGTGTTTTGTATTCAGATGCAGATAATCAGATGAAGCAGGTTACCAAACAGAGATGGTAAAGAACATGCATCTTTTGCCAGCCAAAATTTTGACTTTCTGTAAATTCGCTACATTTTGGAGGGATAGTGTAGTAATAAGGCTTGCTTCTTCCTTCAAAATAAGGTTTAGCTTAGAGATCAATCTCAGGAGTCCTCAAACCTCAAAAAATGGCCATATTTCCTCAAAGAGACTTTTACACAAAGTTTTATTACGCTCAGATAACTCTGAACTCTTAAAAACAGAGGTCTGAATTTCTACAAATTTAACTTAGTAGTTCAAGTTTAATTACTAATAAGGTTCATGCTGACATTTCATGAAGAAATTTAAGTGTGACATCATCTGACAGATTTTCTTTAAGTGCTATGGAGAATTTGGTAGTTGCTTTTATTTCTGAAAGGTTTGGCTGGGGAAACAATGAACACCAATAAGAAGTAACAAAATAATACAAAATTGGTATTATACCAATTTCCAATAATTTTGAGCTACACAGAGCTTTTAGAAGTTAATGTACGGAAAAGAATGAAATTATACATGGAACATATGTGCAGAGACTTTCAAACACACAAAAGAATGTCAGTCCACATCTCAGGGGCCAGAGCCCTTTTTCCCTTTGGAAAAAATGGACTACTCATTAATGTGTTTAAGGCCAAAAATTATTCATTGAGTAAATTAAATTAAATCCATTTGAAATAGAATTAAAATGATGGAAAAGTGCTGAATATAGTTTTGTAACAATTAGAGTTGGTCTACAAAAATTAATGAAAAGCTCCATCTTAATCAAGTCATAGTCCTGTCAGCATCCCTCTTTGTCATTCTCTATTGTCATTTAAATAGCTAATCTTTCTCTTTTCCTTGCCACAGTTTCTACCTTTCATATCAGCTAGAGCTGGTTTGCCTCCAAGTTTCATGATAGTTAATTAAAAAGTTAGGAAAACCACCTGATTTGGCCTTCCTGTGGCTGAAGGAAAGCAGATACACTTGGCAGGAAGAGAAAAGGTACAAATGAGTTTTGCTATTTTGGTATAATTGTGGAAGATAGAGATCAAAACAGCCTCTTAGGTCAAGTAGTTCAACTCTCTACTAGGGCAGACACATTTCCAACAGGAAGGGTTTTTATGTTTTAACTAATTTAGTTTTGAAGATCCCAAATAATGAGAATTTCATAACATTGCCAATTTATTCTGAGTATTCCTTTCATAAACTGTATCCACAAACTTTTCTCCTTTTTGCTATCTCTTTTTTCTTTTTGTTCTTGTTGCAAATATTATGTTATTTATACTTTAAATTATTGTTATTATAGCCAGAAACAAGCTGTGTGAATTATAAACATTGTGCTGGGTGAAAACAAACTTTCAAATGTGGTCACTGGAGGTTCCTGAGACATCCATCAACATATGTCACACCTCATAGATTCTTTACCTTTGCCCTCCATGACTGCCATTGATGTATTCAGAGAGAGCTTTGTCATAAGAGAAGAACCAATTGCATGAATGATCCAATTAATGTGGATCTCTCCAGGCTTCTGTATACTATAGATACTAATCTGTGCTGACCTGCCTCAGAAATGGATAAAAATAAAACTACACATATGCTGACAACACATTGTCCACGTTACCTCTACCCACAAGCTGATAAGTTGGTGTTCTTTTTTTAGATACAAGAGTAAGGGAAGGATGCTGGAAGAAGGGACTGAGCCTTTCTAATAATCAGAAGAGATGTTCTTTAATATTTTTTCCCAAAATTTCAAGAAGAAAATATGGTTTATTTTCTTTAGTGCTAAATTTACTTAAAAATCATAAAATGTGTATAATGTACTTCCTAAAATATCCATAATGCAGAAGATGTTTTGATGCTTTGCTGGCAGAGACATGGTGCAAAAATATGACAGGAGTCCTAGCAAGGGGCCAGTGTCTCAATGGAGACAGAAAGGACATGAAAAAAGCTCTGTAGCCCCCACCAGAGAGTGAACCAGACAGACAGTCCTTGCTCTTCTTTAACAAATAAAGCAGGAAGGAAAAAGAGACAGAGAGGCTGGAGGTGAGATAAGTGTGTGATGAATACAGAGAGCCTGCCCAGACACACACACACCTATCCAGGCTGCCCCTCACAGCGTGACAACAGCTGCTGGAGGATTCACAACCACTTAGGGAAATACTGGGGGCTTTTAATAAATAAAACTCCCTTTTATTCCTTGGCACCTGGTTTGTTTGTTTAAACTTGGGGCAGGGACTGTTCTTTGCATACAGCTTAGATGTACTATGTTTGTGTCCTGACTGAGGCAGGACTCTCTCTGGATATTGTTCTCACACAATTAAAGGATAATGGTAAAACCAAGTAGATATTACACTGTCATATCCCCCGAATAAAAATCCAGCCCTTTCACAGCCCTTGTAGTTTGTCAGAACTGCAATGTAAGCCTGAAGTCCAGAAGTCATTTCCTTCTTGTGAAAAAGTAGTTTTACTCAGCAATGAAACTGATAAAAACCTGGCTTCAGGGAAATTCCAAAGTCTCTCCCATCCAAGATAATGTCTGCACAATACTCAAAATCAGAAAGGACCAAGTAGTTAATTCACCCTACTCCTACTCACTCCACACCAAAGGACACCCACTGATGGCAACTCCCAGATACACAGATACCATTCAGTGAAAAGTTTTGAGAAGTGAATGTTTTAAATGAGGACTATGTGCCTTTAAATAGATAGTCCAGGTCTTAGAAAGTCACAGGATTGGGACAAATTGAACATTCTACTTATTTTAAGTTATACTTTTCTTAGCCAGAGGATGTAACAGCTGTGTTAAAGTGCATTTATTATTGCAATGATTTTCAGCTGAGCACAATCTTGCTTTATGTAGCCAGGATTTTTCATTTTCAGACACTGAGCCTGCAATTTGCTGCTGATAGAAATAGCAAATTAATGCCTGTTTTCTTTGTAGAAACTATCAGTCAGGACAGCTGGAGACAACCCTATGGAATTATTTTGCTTGTTTTCAGTATAAATGCCAATGAAAATGCTCAAGGTGTTTGGGTCAAGCCCATTCTCAGTTATTTCCATCTTTTCCAGCACTGCATATTCTCAGCTTTCTCCCTGTTTTCTTTCAATTTTTCCTTTTAACTCTTACTTCTCCTTTTTATTTGCTCTCTGGCCATAAAACTTTTCTCCTTTTTCAGGGTATATCTTACAGAGAACTTGGTCAGATAAAGTTAAAAACATAGACAGTTTTCATCAGTCACAATGGTCCAGAGATAAGACATATGGTGTTATTGTCTCTCCTAAATGTATCTGATTCTGAAAAATTCTACATGGGCTTATGTGTTTTGTTCAAATGTATCCTTGTGATTTTTTCCTCTAGAAGTCTTTTATGTATCCAATTGATTTGTTATGCTTCAAAGATATGATTACAAACTCCTGAAAATTAACCAGTGAACACCAGTAATTTGAATCTGTGAAGCACATCAGTCAATACACTCACTCTGAAACCCCCACGACATGCTCGTAACAATGCTTCATTTTTATCAGCTTCCTTCCAGATCAATATTTATAGTATCATTCAAACATTTATTATGATGGATCAGTAATGCTCAGGATCCAAATAAGCAGGGAAAAGAAAGCAAGCAGGGCACACTTTTAACAGCTTGCAGATCTCTGAGTTTTCACTTGTTTGCTTTGCTTAGAGTTCAAACTGGAATTCTCTGGTGTTTTCAACACAAGCTGACAGAAGAGTTCCCTGAATCAAGACAGCAAACTCCTGATAATTTCAATCACCATGCTCAGGCTGGGCTCCCCTGTGCTGCTGGTCGGTGAGGAGAGGCTGCACAACCATTCACCTTCAACTAGTGTGACTCTGCCCTGGCTCACTCCTGCCTGTGAGGAGTGCTAAAACTAGACACCTCTTCCTCTCCAACCATGGTTATTCCCCCCTTCCCTGCATTCTCATACATCTTAGGATCCCAAAACCATGTTTAACCATTAAGCTACTCACTCTAATGATAGTCCTTCTTCATAGCACAAAGATGAGGGGAAAAGGACAACTATAGGGAGCACAGCACACTCAGGGGCAGGCCTTGATCCTTCCTCATCTCTCCTCACAACTTCATCACTCCTTCACCCCTCCCTCAGCAGAGCTCAGGCTTCAGTGTAAATGAGGAAGCTGAACTGCTCTAAATTGGCACCTTTATTTTTTTTATTTTCTTTTCTTTCCCCACTCTTTCTGTATGTGAATCTTGGGGGGTGGGAATTTTCAGTGGGAAGGATTAAACACTGGCAAAGTTGTGAGTACCCAAATGCAGGCTCTAGCTAGAGGAACTGCCAGGCAATGTTAATAGCTGTGCTACCAGCTTTGCCTATAGCATTTCTCTCTGTTTACTGGGGGATGATGTATAATTATGATGAGTGATGCAGTCTGTTCACTAGCCAGAGTTGTCAGAACTTGGCTCTCTGTGCAGTGATGAAAAGAGGATCATAATAACTTCTAAATGTGACTGATAATGTGCTTTACGTTTCCCACATTGTTAGCTCAGGCACATTGGGATTTCTGGCTGGTAGGGAATAGATAACATTTCTATTACTTTTTTGGGGCCGGTTTTATCACATTTTTCAACAGTTGGTTAGCTTTGGACAAGTGGCATCCTGGCATTCTTTGTGTGTCTATCACTTTTCTCGTTTTATTCCTGGACACCACACCAAAGACATGTACTGGTATGAAGTCTTTACCTTTTGCTGAGCCAAGTTAACTCATCACTGTATGTCTAAATAGAGACATTGGAATATTCATAACTGTTACTGCTGGGGAGCCAAAGTGGATGCCAATGTTCAGAGAGTTTATAGTTATGAGGCAGTGGAAAGAATCCCTTTTATTTGACCTCTGATGTGCACGCAATTGCAAACAAATAAGTTTAACTGCTCATGGAGTTCATAGATTCCATTTTAACAGCCTTCCATGGGGAAAAATTAAGTGCTTTCAACGAGATTCCCCTATTTAAAGGGAGCCTAAAAAAAAATACTCGTCTTCAGAGTAGTTAGAAGAGTTTCAAAGCTGGTATATCCTTCTCTTTTAACAGAGAAGAGGGATTAGATTTAACTCAGGTCATTGCTTCTGCTAGCAAACTGAACATGACAGGAGCTCAGAGAAAAGGCACAATACAGCTGACACAGGTGTTATTCCTTGCTCTGTCCAAGATATGTTTTCAAGACTCATCTTTCAAGACCATCTTTTTTCTGGAAAACTTAGAAGCAGACCCAGTTCTCTGATGAAAATAACTTCCAAGGCAAGTATTTTCTAGATTTGTGGCATTAAATATAAATATTCCTGAAGGATGACTCCTGAAAAGGAACACCTTTTTATACACAGACCTAGCAGAGCACAGAAAGACAGACACACCAGACTGAAGGGGTCCTTGGGGATGCTGTCCCCACCTATCCTACATCATGTGACCCTTTGAAAACCTTAGGTTTTCTCTATATTTAATCAAGAAATTGTTTCAGGACCTGCATGCTGAGTTGGTCAGATACAATCTTCTGATCCCAAAGTGTGCTTCCATGTGGCTTATACCAAGAAGCTCCTTCACCTTGAAAAGAGGTTTTCCCTCCTCATGCTGAACCAATAAATGCATCTGCACAGCAGCCACCATTCTTTGATAAACACTAAGATAAACAATCCAAGTGTTTTTGTCTCCTCTTATGAAGTAAGTCCTGTTTTTTCCCAGCCCTGCTGCCTGCCTTCCCTGTCCCTACAGCAGTCAGAAACCATCTCTCCTTATGGTGAGCATACAGTGCACAAGGGCTTTGCACAGCTCTGCTTCCCTCTCACTGTTAGAAACACTTCTGCCCTTATATATTTAGAGTGAATTTGACCACCATACTGCATTATGGTAATATTCTGCAGTCTTCTTTTTTGCCCCACAGTCATTTCCAAATTATGAACTCCTAATGTGCAGCAGAATTACTATTTCCTTATGCATGACCTTGATTTCAAGCCCTTGAATGTAATTCTGAGGTCAGTCCAGTTTCTGCATGCCAGTTCACTCCTTCCCTCCACTAAGAGTGCCTTGCAGCACCTTGGCATTAGTAAGTTGGTTTGATATTAGTTAATTTCCTAATAGTCCTGCCAAGCTCATTAATGAAAATAGTGAGCAGAATTAGAGCCAGACTTTATCTTTGAGGAACTCTGCTAATGAATCTTCTTCAGCCTTATATTTCCCCTTTAACCTCTCTGTTGCTCTCTCCCTGGTAGCCAGGTCCTACCATTTCATTTTTTTCCCTGTGGATCCCCATCATGTTCATTAATCCATATTTCCCACACGATGGTACAACCAATACTCTTCCCTGATTCAAGACAGACAAGATCTACAATATTATTTTAACAGAGAAATTCATTGACTGGCCTGGTACAAGCTCCTATTTGACAAAATCAATGTGCATTTTAATCCCCTTTTTCTTTGACATCTGCCTTTTAGATAGGTTCAAAATCCATGTAAAAATTATGATCCAGTATTCAGAGCAGATAAACCCCATTTTCCAATCTCTGTCTCAAAATATCATCACAACAGGTGCTGCTGGTGGTCACCTGGTGTGATCAGGCATATGCCAGGTTTATTTGTCTTACTTGCACACAGACAGGAATGCAACATGTAAATTCCAGTTCACTGAGGTGAGATGAAGAATACCTGTATCCTCTGCTTCTGTCTTCCCAAGAATCAGGCTTTGACAAATATATGACTTCATTTGGAAAATCAGTTTTGATTTTGTGGCATTAGTTTTGTAAGGTTTATTTATTTCTATTTTTTCTGCAGCACAGCCATCCTTTGTACAAAATACTTGCTGTTCTGACCATGACGTCCCAAGGCCAAGTAAAAGCAGTTATGTTTCACTGTAATGAGCCTCTTCTTACCTATAATTTTATTTCTGATCCTGGAAGGTCTGAGAGTACCACTCAGAATATTCAAGATAAATTTAGGATCGAGAGTTGAGAAAAGGAGAATGCAAAGGTATATTTGTTTTAAACATTTGGTCTGTATGAAATTGTGTAAGGAGTTTGAAATACCAGAAGCAGTTGATACAGAAGAAAGACTGACAGGTTTCCTGTACGTGGAATTGTTGTGGGAAAAGGCCAAGTGATCTGGGGGTATCTCAGTGCTGGAGGTGGCAAAGCAGCCATGGGGCCACTGCTCCAAGAGCCAAGAGGAAATAGTCACCTGCTCCTCTTCCCACTCTCTCAACATGCAGAGAAGCAGCAATGCACTTAGATAAATATCATTAGAGTTTCTCCACAGCCCTCTAGCACTGCTTCACCTCTTTATCTTCCCAATTTCTCCCCTGGTAAAAGAGGCAAAATCCTAAAGTTGCAATTTCAATTTTTCATATGCTGCCAGGAAGCCTTCAGCTATGCAGTTGTCCTGCTTCCAATCATCATGTAAATGCAGTGCATCACATAGGAAGCATCCTGATCTGATAACTGATATGGATACACATATGAATGAAGAAATAAAACTTTCACTTTTCATGTATAATTACACACACAGAGGTATACACACACACACACACACATATATATGGTATTTCTGTTAGTAAAAGGAATTGTTGTAAATTTACTTCAATGCACAATATTTAAGCATCTCTTAATCTTCATAGACCATATCCTGCTAAACACTAATTGGCAATGCCTGTCTTATCAGGAATAAAATAGTCCTATTGGGGAATTATTCTTCTCCAAGAATTTTTTTATAGACAGGCTAGTAAAAATGAGTTAGATGTAATTTTGACTCATCCATAACAATCAGTTTATAGCTGTGATGGTTATTTCTGTTTCCCACAGAAGCATTCATTTGCTAGATAGAACGGAACTGTAATCTTAATTTATCACATACATTTTTTGGTAGCAGCCAACAGACTGCAGTAAATATTCCAGTCGGAACAAAGGTGCAAATAATCAATACATCTGTTCCATTTACACTAATAATGGCACATAGTGAGATTTATGGGCCTCAGTGCTAAGGAGGTGCTCTACTCTGATGATTACTCCTCAATCGCTGACATGCATTGGAGTTTCACTTGTGTGTAAATATGACAAGAGACAAACCATTTATGGAAAATAATTGAATGTAAAACCAACAGCCTCTGAGACAGAGTTTTCACCTTTTTTTTTTTTTTTTTTTTTTTTTTTTTTTGTTAATGACATTTACTTGGTTAACAAAAAGTCTTGTTTCTCTTCCATGGGAGAAGATTTCAATTAGCTGTCTGCCTGCATTCCCACCCCACTCCAAAGACAGGCCTCATTTTAATTCAAACCCAGATGTATTGTTTGCTACTGTAAGGAATCATGGCTCGTGATGGCAAAATTTGCTTCAGCTGTCTAAAATTGCTCAGAACATTAAGGGCTCTATTATCTAAATGCTGATTTGATTATCAATACTTTAATCTGAGAAAAAGAAATACTGTCACTGCTTGGAAGCTGAGTAGGCTGACTGGAGAAAATTTATAATGAAGAGAGCCCTAAGAGCAGGGATCTGATGAAAGGGAATAGAATTAAGAGCTTGTTAATGAAAATACTTTCTATAAACTCTCTTTTGACACTAGGTGCTACATTAAAAACCTATCAAGTCTCTAAAAATTAGGTCAGTAAGAGTATAAGGCACTCTTTGGAGGAATGGAGAACTTGTCCTCCATCTTTTCATACACTGTTTGTTTCAGACGTCAGGTCCAGGAACATTTTCTTTTTGCCACAGAAAGGTAAAATGCTGTAAGATGAACAGCCATTCAAGGATGACAGGCTGACAAGAAGCCACTGAGCATTACATGTTTACATCTGCTCTTATTTTGCTAGCAGATGACAAACTGCTGGGACAAGGGTTAAAATGACTAATAGATTAATTTTGTTTAAATCAATAAAATAATTTCTTAAACATCAGGATGACATGATGCACATTGACAAGGTGCTCGTGGTGCTCTTCCTCCACATCTTCTAAGGGTAACACTCTACTCAGCATTTTCTGAGGTGATTTTGCCTTTGTTGTTCCTACACACTTCACCAAATTAAGACACTCATTATCATTAGCTAGCTTTGGAAGTCTTAGAACAAGGCTTAGTACTGGTGCAGAAAGATAAAGCTACATCAGGGTCTGTAGTGGTGTCAGTGACAAAGAGCAGGAAAACAGGAGACAGTGCTTTGGGTGAGGTATGATGGCATGTCCCAGTGGCAGAACCAAGTGGTGTGAGGCCCTGGTGAGCCAGGGCTGGAAAAAAAATGGAAAGAAGAAATTTAGAATCTTCTATTCTCCTTCTATACCTTTTTTGTCTCAGGTCTGCAAACAAGACTTTCAGGTGTTTTCTCTCTTCTCCCTGCCCAACACACGCAGCAGGAGGGAAATAACTGAACAGCACAGCCTGCAGGATGATGGTTAAGCAGACAGATGCACTCCAGCAACAACTGTAGTTCAACACAACTGTAGCACACCTTTGCTGTCATCAGCAAAAGCCCACCAGGTGACATGATATGGCATGGTTACAGCTTGGGTTACAGTCCTAGAGCAATTCAGGATAATCTAATAACCTTCAGTAAAATCTAACTGAGTAGGAGGCAGGTGTCAAAATTTTCGTTTCATGGCTGTGATACTTCTAGGTCTTCACAGGACCAGAACTATCAAGACGTTTCACCATAGTCCTGAGATGATAGGATCCAAAGTCCAGGAAAAGGGGGAAGCTGATGGTCCAGTCTTCTTGTACCTCCTTTGTACTCAACAGACAAAAAGAGTCAGTCAGCTCCTATTTCATCAGCTCACTATATGCACATTGTTACCAGTGATAGTCTCCCATTGCTTAAAAAAACTGGAATAATTATATACAGTGGCATATACTCAGAACTGTGCAAAAGAAGACTAATTTAGATAGCACCCAAACATGAGGAAATGTCAGATTTCTGCACTCACACAATTTTTTCTTCTAAATAAAATAGTCCTAATGAAAGCATGTATCATTTCAAAATGAGCATGAAGCTAAAGCTGTATAGACAACTGCAAATTTGAAAGCTTTTGATTTTGTAAAACTGCTTTGAAGGCTTGAGAGGGAGACCCTTTATCCCTGATGAATCTGGACCCTGCCACTGGATCCATTCCAAGCAAGTATCCGCACACACAGCACACACTCCCAACATGAGGCTTGACTGAAAACATGTACTTTAAAAGCCCCAGTTTAGATTTTACTTACTCAAATTTCTTTCTATATCCATATCTTCCTGTTTTAGCTCTAAGAAGATCCTGCTTGTACAGAAGTTGCTACTCTGTGTCCCAAAAGAAAATAAGAATACTTGCATAAAATGTTTGAAAAATATTTCACCTATAGCTATAAAATGAAATAGAGTTGGTTCATCACTTTCCTGGTTCTTTACAGCAGCAATCAATACTGGCCACCCGAGTATAACAATGGAAGAAAGTAATCCCTATGGCATCAGGAAGCCAGAGGCACAGCTTTAGCTCAGTGCTCAGTCTCAATCTGCCATGATTTTTGCCAGAGAGATTAGCCTGCCTCTGATCACAGTTTTGAAAAGCCTGACATGCCTTTTGGATTAATCAGCTCCCACTACAGATATAACAGGCACCAATCAGGCAACAACAAATTATTTTCTGTGAAGTTATGCGCATTTCAGCTGCAGGTCCAGCTTGCCCTGACAGAGCACTTAGACCTCCTTGGAGAAGACCAGGACCTGAGCCTAATGTGATCTGTGCTGCCTGTGGAGTTGTAAACCAAATTTCTCTGGGAAGCAATATCTGATGATTGCTATCTGCAGAGTTACATGCTGGCCATCCTGATTAATATGAATGTAGTGGGATGGAGGAAGAGCCTCCCAACCTTTGAATATATTTATTCCTGAGTGAAGCAGAATGTCTGACAAGAGCTCTCAGAAATGTAAAGGTTTATTGTCTCATAATGGAATAAAGGTATTAATTCAGAATAGATCTGTAGCCACTTGTAAAATATTTCATTTTAATAATTTATACTAATGGAATATGTGATCGAGGGGGGTTCATATGGGTTGCTCCTGGGCAGTTGTTGACAAGGCAAATGTGGCTAGGGAGACCCGGGATGGACTGTTATTTTCTTGTCCCTAGTGGACTTTTAGGATGTTAAAAAGAGAGAATAAGAACAAGCAGCAGACAAAGCCTTTAATTCATCTACTCTTCATGTCACTGCAGAGCGCTCATCAGACGACAGAGCTGATCAGCTCAGCAGGTTCCAAAAACATTCACAAGGAGAAAAAACTTAAGCTTTTATCTCTGTAATAAGTAATGAAACCGAATTTCCCTTTCTAACAAGAAAAAAAAATTAGCCTTCTTCTGTGAGCTCAGAAGGGCTCAGTAATAGAAACAATCACAACTCCAAGAGCCGTGCAGAGATTTAGGGGTCACAAGTGCTATTGTGAGTCTGAGTCTCAGAGCTGTGGCTGAAGAAAGAGCTAGATGTGATAGGCAGGAATTATGCAGGCAGCACAGAAACAGGATTGTATCTCTTTCCACACATGTGCTGTAAGTCTGTTATCTCCCTTTATCCATCTGAACTGCATCTGTGATTGATACTTCTGACATGCAGCCCTGTCCAAAATCTGAGAAAGGACTTCAGGAGCTCAGCATTGCCCAGGGATTCTTAACTGAGAGATTTTCAGAAATTTCTCAGTTCTGTTTCATCTGTCTCTTGTTTTATTAACCAGTCTGCTCTCTGACAGTATCACACAGAGCCCAGTGTCTCAGCAAGACATTTCCTTCAACCCTTCTCCAGGACTGCTAAGGCCACCTAAGAAAAGGCATCACATACATATTTTTCAACTCTTTCTGTCAGTATCAATAAATCAGAATCAAGAGTAGTTGTTCTCATTTCTGTTCTTATTTAAAAAAAAAAAAAAAAAAAAAAAAAAAAAAAGTCACACAGAAATTCCTGAATGATTGAATCTGTTTTATCTGACAGTGTAGAAAAACATGGAACTTTGTCCTACCTCTGCCTCATTTCTAAACATCAAAACTCGCCCTCTGCTTTCTGCCTATTTCCCCAGCTTTGGTTTTGTCAAGCTGAAAACATTTTTCTTTCATAACAATTTACATATGTAATTACTACAAGTACTTCAGGAATTGTTTGCTAAAGGCTCCATGTAAATACTAATTATCAGTAATTAAAAATCCACAGCTATTAGGACGATACTGATAGGGAGAAAATACTGCTTAGGAAGCAACTAACATTTGCCTAGGCAAAATTAAACATCAAATAACTTTCTATCTATGTAATTATAAAATATGACTCATCTGCTGCATAAATGAAAGTGCAAATGGGACAAAGGTGTCTCCCCACACACATTCACACACACACACAGAGCCTCTTCACAAACTGTGACTCTTCAACATTGCAAACCCATTACGTGTTGGAAGCAGAGAACATTCAATGGTCTCACAGTACAGTTGCAGAAATGTAACAGCTGTGTTGAATGTTTTCCACAGCATCCTAAAACCTGGTACTTCCACAATGATGATATGCAAACTTAATTCTCCAGATCATAAAATGCACTGGGATTCTCTCCTGTGTTAAGTAAGGGAAGTTACCCTGCATAAAGACTATAAATAAAATGCAGGAACAATTGGCATCTGCTTAGGTTTTTTTACAAAAGTGTTTTTCACCCTCCTTGATGTTTTTTGGGGGGTTGTTTTTTTTGGGGTTTTTTTTGGTTTTTTTTTTTGTTTGTTTTTTTTTTTAACTGCTAATGGATATGTTTCCTCATTAACTGTGGTTCAGCATGCATGTACTTGAAGTGGAATTTTGGCCTGTCTGCAGATGACAAAGGGCATTTTGTCATTGTTGTAAGTGAAATTATATTTCCATTTTAGTGATTTATTACAGATTTCAGCAGGCTTTGAATCAGCCTTAGTCCATATAAAATTAATCAACTTTCAGAGCCTGGTGGGAAAACTAAGCAGGTAATCTATGTGGGTTAACAGCAATCCCAAAGTTCGCTCACTGCTGTACCTCCTACTGATGGCAGCGGGGAAAAATCCATTAAGCAAGCAGACAGGCAAAGGGGCAGCAACTTTACAAGGGGTGCAAAATAGATTTCTGCTTTCTGAGCACAGCTCCATCTCACTGAAACCTGTCACTGTAAGTGGGAATGTGCCTGGAACACAGGGCTGCTGATGGTGTTCACCTCTGGTGAGAAGATAGGGCAGCTTAGAGAAAGCCTCTCATTCCATAATAAAGCTCAGCCTTGGTGCTCTCAGGGCCTGCAGCCACGTTGTCAAAGGCAGGGAAAAGCCACACACAATGACAGCTGGACTGAGCCGCCTCCAGGATTCATTTTCAAGTATATTTCTATTCACTTCCATGGAGTTTATTTTTCCCTTTCTGGCTCTGCCATTTTAGGCTCAGATTCAATTCAGGGAAAACTTCCATTATCTCTGGATCAGGCCCTCAGTTTGTATTGTGGCTGAGGCTTTGAAAATTGTTGTTATCGAAACTATTAGCAGACTTGCCTGTGCTATTTTGAGCTGGAGTGAAAAGGGCTTGATGGGACATTGAGCCATTCACAAACCACAAGTCAGGCAAGAATAACAGGACTTTCACTGTCAGGTTTTAACTATCAGCTTCTAAAAGTGTTTCTCAGCCATCCTGTTACCTCTCGGTGAGCTGCCAGACCCAAACTCCCCTGAGCCTTAGGCCAAGGTGTGGCAGAAAAGGCTGATGTTTGTGCCAAGTCTGAATCTGTCTTGGTTTGGTTTGCTCTGTCAAGAGGACAGCACCAGCTTGGTGCTGGCGACTTTTCCTTCCTGGGATGTGAGGCTCACACCACATCAGCTCAGGGGGCAGCTCCCAGTAAAACCCTGGTCTATCTGCCACCAACTGGTGATGAGAGACAGAAAAAAAAATAATGACCCACCTCTGTGTCTCTGAAGAAATATAAAGTATGGGAACTGCCTGACATCTGGAAAAGCTTAGCTGTCATACAGCTCCCTAAAACAGAGCATCTAAGTAGCAGTGGCTTCCTAAAGTCTGCCAATAACTAATGCTTTTGATCAATATTTTTTTAATTTATAGCATTTCCTCAGTCTTAACTTGGCATTTTTATTCTTTTCCCTCATGCTTTCACTTCCCTTTTTTTCTTCTCTTTTGCTTCAGCAAAGCATGAAATCATTTTTTGTCAAAAGATAATCTGCCTGCTGTTATTTCTGTTGGTAACTAATATTTTCTTCAGTCTTCTAGATTTCTGGGGAGACATGTAACTGGATTTGAGATCAGTCAGCCCCATTCCTGTGCTTGCAGGTTACAATCATGTACACACCAATGAGTCCCTCTTGGTCTTATTTTTTGTTCCATTTCCTGAAAAGGGTAAATTCAATTTTCCCAGACATAGAGCCCTCCCTCCCGCCAGTCCGTCTCCTCCCCCAGCCCCAGCTGATCTGCTATGGATGGACAACTGGACAAAAAAAATGTATACATAGTGACAAACAAGGAGCAGTTTAAGATTTTAGTCACCCATCCCCTTCTCATTCACCATCTTAGACCTCCTCCCAAAATGGATGTGGATATCCATATGACAAAGAAGATATAGGAATACAAAAGGCAGTATGCTGTCAGAGGTAGAGGGATTTATCTGTGGGGACTGGAAGGAAATACCATCCCTTTCTTGTTCTCTATTTTACAGGTTAAAACACCAGCTAAATGCAACATAGAGAACCTGAGTACAAAGCTTTCTCCTGTCTGATGCAATCAGAACCTGCAGAATTCAGTCACAGCTGGCCACCAGTAGGAGAAGAATTAGAACTTGGAAGGAAGAGCAACATTTAATCAGATCTGCTGAAGTAATTTGTATTTAATTTAAAGTAATTTCATGTAACATGAAAAAAAAATCATTACATATGTAAACAATGTATAGCTGTGTGTTAGCTGTTAACACGAGCACAAAAGTTGAGAAGATCAGGAATCCTGCTTCAGTGTACACAATCCCATGGATAGTTATGATTTACTAAAGGGGGAAAAAAAGAGAAGCACCATGGTTCCAAGAACAAGAATGAGATAAAAATGCTTGTCATTCTCTGGTGAGTGGTGTGTCATTGTAATGGCTTCTGAAAAAAATCACCTCTGAGCTCTGCACGACTGTGTATCACTCAGGGAAGCAGAAGGGTGGATTACACACAAAGAAAGGGTAAAAAAGCCTAAAGGTAGCAACCTTGGAAAGTTTTACAGTGGTATCCATCACACACACTGCCAGAACTATAATTATGACTGGTGAAAAGTTATCACCAAAGCATCCCTTGGAAAGTGGTCAAGTCCAGAGTGGACTAAGCACTTATCAGCAGGCCAGGGTGTGGGTTTCTCCTCCAGGACCAAACGTGGGGCCACCTGCACTTGGTACAGCAGAACATGGTCCAGGTGCTCTTCCCTCCCACCCACTTTCTTTCCTTCATCTGATCCTTTCAGATCACTCAGACATATTCACAGCCCTCCTCCAACTCACCTCTATTCTATTTTTCTTTGCTCTAATGTGGAAAGAAACCTCAAGAGCTGCTTGTTGTCCTCTGATCAGCTGGGGCTGGGATGCCAAAGTGTATCACTTGCAGCAGTGGGAAGATCAAAAAGGCACCCCAAAATGTGGGCTATTTATTCCTGGGCTGTCATTCAGCTCTCTAAGCATTGCTAAAACTAAACTAGAAACACAACAAAAACAGGTTTTCAGGCATTTTTGGTTTTTATTTCCAACATATTTCTGGACTTTGGAAACATGAGTTCAGCTTTTCCAGTATCTTCAGATCATCTGCATCTGGTTCTGCCAGAGACTGGCAAATCCCAGTAAGCAAGAGGCCGGAATTAATGAAGCTAAAACTGGTTTCAGTCTGATTTTATATTCAACTCAGGATCAGCTTCCTTTGTTTTGGCAAGAATCAGTGTGTGTGTGCCTGTGTGTGTTTGTGTACATTTATGTGTGTTTACCTTGTGGTCGTTTCACTGGTGGTGGTGATTGCTAATGTGCTTGTTCATTCCTCATGGTTTCACTGTACAAGTCAAATATAATTGATTTAGAAGGAAAGAGGCTTGCCAAGAACAGTAGTAATGGCTTAGTGCTAAGTAAATTTAATGGAATATGCTTTCGCCAACAGCTGCATCTTTGAGAAGGAGCAATTCACCTTCTCCCAGAAATAATCATGAGAAGCAAAGTAAGTGCCTGAGAAGCTAGCTAGTTTATGCACACAGAGGTACAAAGGCCTGCAGTGCTAGCTAATAGAATCCAACAGCTATCAAAAATCATGGCCAGCTGAGCTGGTGAGTCCCAGGAGGGTAAAGAGAAAGGGGGAAGGAGAAAAATATCTAAGGGTGTAGATTGAATATACACTCTTTTTTTTTTATTATTCTGGGAAAGATAAAATGAAATGAAAGTGACAGAGACTGACAGTTTTAGGTATTAAAATATTTAAAGGAAGATTCATTAATATATTAGTCCAGAAAATATTATTTCATCTAGCAGAGATTAATACATTTCAGATTCTAAGGCCAGAAAAGGCTATTAGGATCACCTAGATTAGGTTTAATATGATTCAGGTTCAGTAATAGATGCAGAGACCAGTTCTGCCAGCAAAGAATAAGGTCATTCCCAAAGTCCCTAAGAAAAAGCAGAGACAGCCACAACTCTGCCAACCAATTCTCCAGCAGAAGTGAGCAGAGTTTGCTCAGAGACACAAACTCTGTTGTTTTATGCCCAGATCCCGGAGCGGTGAGCTCAGCTCTGCGGGGCTGTCCTGACCCGATGTGAGGAGGACCAGAGGGGTCACCTTGCTCGGCCTGCAGCATAGCGCTTTGCCATGGGTACACTGCCCCTCGGCTCAGCGCTGCCCTGGCACTGGATTCTGCTCTCCCCGCTCCCCAGCCGGCTCCAGGCTGGTTTTTTGGATGAGTTATCGCGGAGCAGAGCCCTCAAGTGCCCCGGGCCAGCTGCTGCCACTGTCCCTCGCAGACCGCTCGGTTCTTCTGTCCAGGGCTGTCCTGGGGTGATGTTGTGAGGTTTGTATCCCCAATCGTCTGTTCTCTTGGGGCTGGAGATGTTCTTCAAGACTGGCTCGGGGAAGTTTTGTTTTGGTTTTGTTATCAGTGTGCGGATAATAGTCAGAGGGACACAGACACAGGGTGCTGCTTTTTGCTGCTGCTTTTGCTGCTGCTTGCCGCCTTGCTTGCTTGCTTGCTTTTGCTTCTGCTTAGCTCTTTAGTTAGTTTAGCTAGACAGTCCAAGATTCCTCCAGACTGCTTTCCTTTCCCTCTCTCCTTCGTGGAATCATTCAAGCCTGCTCTGGACTGGGACCTGGGAAACACCAAGAGTCTGCACTCTGTGTCCTGCAGCAGCCTGCCCAGTGCTGGAGAGATCAACAACAGAGCGACCACTCCACAGAGAGAGACTTTCTGAATTTGTTATCTAGTCAGAACGGTGATTGTTCATCTTGTGTGTTGGGGGGTGCTCTGTTAAATAAACAGGTTTCTTTCCACTTCTCTCCAAGGAATCCTTCCCGAACCGGTGGGGTGGGGAGGGGCCGTGTGGGTTTGCTCTCTGAAGGGGCCCCTTTGGGAGTTTCTCCCCAAACTTGCCCTAAACCAGGATAAGGGCCCGGCCGTGGGGCTGGAGAGCGGCTGTGCTGGCTCCTCCCGCAGCTCCTGGAGCAGGCACACCATCAACCTGTGCTGCTGGGAGGTCTGCCTGCCACTTGAGGGGAGCGGGAGCGGGTTAAGCGCTTCCAAAGGTGCTGGAGTAGGAAGCTGCCCCAGCTCAGATGGGGAGATAGGACAGCAGCGCTTCCCTCCCCTGCAGCCCTCCAGCCCACCACTGCAGAGACGAGACGGGTGTTTTCATTTCCACACCAAACTTACACTGCTCACCTCAGGCTTAAGCAGAGGCGTGCGAGCATCTTCCAGATTTACTCTCGTTTGTTTTCTAAACCTGTCCCTGTTTTTGGAAAATAGAAAAAGGTTTTTAAAAACACAGCGGCTGGGAGAGACGCCCTCATTCTTAAGTTAAAAGAAGCAAATATAAACAAAAAAAAAAATAGCTTTTATTTTCACCACAAGAAGATGTTTCAGCATTTTTTTTTCTGCCCATAAAATCACTGTATTTGCTATAAAGCCTTCTCTTCTACCAAGGGTGACAAAAAGTTTCTTTGAAAACTTTTTGTTCCATGCTGGCACACCATGTTGCAAAACCTGGGTTGGCCCTGAGCTGCAGTTACTGTTGGAACTTTTTTCTCCTTTTGCCTAGAGGCAACAGAGAAAGAGAAAAGGAGACAGTGAGGCCACTTCTGAGCCTTATGTGTTTGCATCTCACCCTTGTAAGAGAGGCAGGTGACTTTGTTCTCCAGCTTCATTTGTATGCTTGTAACCAATCCTACAGTGGATCTAGAAACCAATCATTCCTATTGATTTTATTGTGAATTTGCCATGTGGAAAAACAGTCAGAAGGAAAGATTGCCTTGTAGCTATAAGCATTAAAAAACTCCAAACCTCAAAAAACCACCAGCAAAAAAAGGAACCCAGAACTCTTATTTGTGTTAGATAAGCATCTTGACATATTGAAACCACATTTGAGCACCTCCAAGTGAAAATTAAAAGAAAACCTAGGTATTGTCACCGAAGATAAATATGTTATTATTAGTTGTGGGCACTGTTGATGCTATACTATATCTCATTTCAAATCATAACAGGTGAGTGATCTCTAAATTGTTGGTTCAAATGAGATAATACTCCATCATGCTTTCCTTTGCAACACAAATCCACATGACTAGCACAACATAAATACAATCACTGGCTGGTAGAAAATCTTCAAATACTATTTTAAATCCTGCAAGTATGGCTGGTGCTCAAATTGACAGCTCAATGCTCTGTCATTTCCCACCACCAATCTCATTATGGAAGTAAACGGCTCTATCTTATTTTATCCTGTTCCACACATGATGCACTTAAAAGGACATAAAGAATCTAGTAAATGGAAATATATGGTACAATGAACAGTTAAAAATGTCAATTGAATTAGGCGTTGTGTGATATCTTTTCAGCATACAATGTGAACACAGATGCTGGCTTTTATAGAGGCTTATGCATACGAGGAACATGAAGTGGAACAAATGAGATTTGAATTTTATTATTCTTTTATGGCATTGCATTGCAGATAGTTTGTTGTTTTTTTTTTTTTAATTAGTTCCTATCTCAACACCTTTAGCAACTCTAAATAATTCAGAGAATCTTGTCTTTTGTTGTTTTTGCTGTTGGGGTTGTTTCTTCCACAGAGAAGTAGCCTTTGCAAATGGAAGGAAACTTATGTATCACCTAAAACCACAGTTTTAAAATGACCTTCCAATTACAAAAACAGCCCACAAGGAGTGCAGTGTGGTTTTCTCAGGGTCTTAAACCCAAATCAGCTGCCAGCTGCACAGTGACAAACCTACCCACAGTCCTAAGAGGTGCCAGGGTTGACACCCTTTGTTTCCCTTTGCTTCCCTTTTCATGAGGTTTCCATTAAGAAGAAAAGTCACTAGGAACTCAGTTTGATGGAGAGGGGCTCAGGGACCTGGCTCCCCAACAGCCCCTTCAGCTCACCCAAGGAGGGACAGCAGGGACCTGGTGCCACTTCACAGCTCCATCAACCTGTTGCTGTCTCCTGGCCTGGTATCACACCTTTAGCAGTAAAACCCAAGCTGGATGTGAAATAGGCGTGAAACCCATCGTTCCCAGGACTTCAAAGCAACAGGCTGTATTTTATGTCAAAATAAATAAACAAATGCGTGTAGACAGAGGGTGATGTTTATGCTACATTGCGTGGTGCAAGGAGGGGGAATAGTCCCTTAAGCTTCTTTCTAGACAGCACATCCTCACACAACTTCTTTGTTGAAAAACTTCAGGGACACAGTGTCTTATAAGGATTCCCTCGGGCTTCCAGCCTCTCCCTCCCTTCACAATGTGTGGGCAGGATACAGCTGTTCAACTTCACTGCATGGTCTTCTCATCCAAACTGTTCACATAATGCAAAAATTACATCCCTCAAGGCACTATGGAAATTCACATCCTAACAGTTTCAAATGCCTATTTATTTCACAGCCTAGTGCAAATATTACCTCTGCTTCAGTGTCCACTGTTTCGAATGATACCACAGTGTCTCGGATTAAGTATGTGGGATATCTTTTGTACCTAAAGAGGACAAGGAACTTCTTATTCTTTTCAGAACAACAGATAATAATTTGATTGTTTTTTAACTTTTATTAATTACAGTGATGCCTGCTTCCCCTCCCCCACACACTTCCCCCACCCCCCTCCCACACACTTACAGGTTCTTTCATGGCAAATTCAATCAGGAAATTTCTGAATTGCATACATGGTCATTCTGGGGCTGTAGCCCAGCTCAACAGAAAGGAGTATTTTAGGTTAAATATTGCACTATAGCCTGTTAACGTGCTCCAGCTGAGTCCCCATTTGCAGGAGAAAAAATTGAAAGGTCTCTGTTGCTGTAGATCTTAAGAACAAAACCTGGTATTAAATGTTGAAAGACATGGATTTGAGACTGTTCTAACTCAAGCTTTCAGCAATTACATAACTTTGGAAAAGTAGCTCATGTTTTCAGCATCCTTTTCAAGCCTGGGAAGCAAGCACAGAAGGAGGAGCTCAGCTCAGCAGTCTGAGGAGCCTCTGTCCAGCATCAGCCCTGACTGAGCTCCTCATGCAGCCTCGGGTCAGGGATGTAAGGACATCCCCAAACAAATGTTCACCCATGTCACTGAATGCAGGTCCTGAACACATCACGTATTGTGCTGAGGAGGGTTTGGGGTAAAAATGGTTGTTTGCTGCCAGTTCTCTACTGACAATCTCTTTTGCTCATGTCAGCTTTGAACTTCAGAAATTTTGTTCATACTTATCCTTTGGCTCATTTGTGGAGAAAAAGAACATTTGCCAGGTTATGCAATAAGGAATTTAGTAAAAAATGCAATTGGAAACTCAGGCTGTGAGAAAAGGTCAGCAGAGAAACCTAGCAAGGAAGCCCTCTGTTAGAACCCAAATTTAATTCAATTTGATGCCTTAAGTTTTAGCTTCTATATCTTTTAGACTCTGTACTGTTTCAGTGTGTAGTTCTGGGTTTCATATTAAGTGCTACTAAGCTCTCTTCACAGAGTAGGTAGACAAAACAATTCCTTTTCTAGCTTGGGACCAAAGACAACTGATACAAATTTCAGGCCCAAGAACGAAAACAACAGTGAAGTGAAAAGAAAGAAAAAAAAAACAAGAAAGATGGAGCTTCATAGCCTGAAACTATAATCAGACAATTAACTCCAATATGCTAATGAACCAGAAATTATAAGTGTGAGACCTCATGATCAGTCATCCATTTTGTGACCATTTTGGGGTGCATCTTAGCTGTAGTCCAGCTAGACTCTTGAGGCCTTTTAATAGATACCTACTTTACCCTTTTGCTCTGTCTAGTCTCTGTTCCAGGTCAGCCTTGAGAAGGCATCAAATCCATCAGAATAACAAAAGAAAAAGGATAGTAGAATGATATTTTGGCAGCATCTAACTCTTCAGAGACAGCACGTGCTGCCAAAATAGTAGGCTCTCTGATCTGTTTTCCTCTGTTTTTGGGACAGAGAGGGATGTTTAAAATCTACAGTTTCAGTTCATCTAATGAGCCAAGGCTTCTTCCTGATAATTGATGATTTTCTTGATTTTCTTTTTTTCTGACACTCCCTCTCCCCAGATGTCTATTCTTCCTTCAAATCTCTCTGTGGCCCCTAAGCTTAATTAGATCTTGTAGGTTCTTTTCCTGTGGTGTGTTCACCACTGCAGGTTTTGTTTCCACTCTGGACTTGCCTTTCCTTCAGGCTCCAGCTGTAGTTCAAAGATGCTCTGCTGCTCTTTGCCATCAGCTGCTCACCTGAGCTACCCTTTTATATCAGTTGTAGCTGCTGCCCCTGTGCTCTGTGCACAGCTGATGTTCACCTTAGCACTCATCCAGGGGTATTGAAGGCAAAGAGAGAGCATGAAACAGTAGCTCTGGGTTAAAACTAAGGTAGGAACCTGGTCTTCATGATAAAATGCCCAGAGAAATGGGATTAATGGGAAAACATTAGCTAGGTCAGCTGAGGTGTATGCAAGGCATTACACTTCTCACAGGCAGAAAGACCTTGCCCAGAGCTGAGGTTTGGATGACTTTATGACTTAAATCCTTTAATTCTCCTCCTGTTTAAACATCCAAGTAAGGAATTTAGGGGTACAGGAAGCAGAATGGATATTTAGCAATATTGCCTGCCCTGTGATTAAGCCATGGCACAGGATGATAAGCCAGGGGAAACCCAAGCCCAGCAGCTGGGGCTAGGGCAAGCAGAGGGGGAGCTGACCTCCAGCTCCTGCTCCCTAAATTTTCTAGAGACTACGACCAAAGCAGAAGTCTTTTCTCTCCCTTCTGACAGCCTTACTCTCTTGCCCAGAGTTGTAATTTCCTTTGCTTGCTCGTCAAGGAGCCCTGTAACTGTTTTCCACCCTCCTGCAAAGTTTCCTAGCATCAGCATATTATGGAAAGGTGGTTTTGAGTTGTCAGCTCTCTGTAGCAGAGTGGAAGGTGTGTTTTGAGAATGCTTAGTTGAACTAAGACCTGCAGGGTAGGGGATTTTGGAACTAAGAGGGCTGTGTTTTTGTAACTCCTGCCAAGCACAGGTAGGAGGTAGACACCATCCTCTTGGCCAATGTCTCAGCACTTGTACTTACTCTGGAGTACAGCAGAAATAACCTTAAAAGACTTTGAAGAACATTTACACTTTTTGGGAGGTATCTTGGGTTCTGACCTGTTTAGTTAGAGATATTCTGGTTTAATGGGTTTGACTGAGGATGACAAAAGGTCTTCTTCCAGACTACACAGAATATCAGGTTTGGTACACACCTGTGAGGAGGGAGGAAAGGAGGCTGTAGGCAGACGTCTCCATGGGAATACTGAATAGAAGGTGGCACCCTCTGAGGAGGGTAATGTTTAAAGCAAACCAAATAGACTTTAGAAACAAGACTCCCTTGCCCTACAAGTCATCAGCCACTTTAATATCATAAAGGGTTGGACACAGCAGCTTCCCTGCTTCAAACCCCAGCAAGGAAAGCAGTTTTTCTGCTGGCTGAGAGCTGCTTTGGCAGCTTCCCTTTTGGCTTCCTTTCCCAGGTGTACCCTGTCCTGTGGTTTTTGGCAGCACAAGTGGTGACTGCAAAGCAAGCAGTGGGTATGAACTTTCAAAAGGCGGGCACAATAGCAGCTGCGTTAGCTCTGACTATTTAAGAGAATTTACCTGAAGAGAGGGCTTTCAGTAGCCAAGGATACATTAACAGGCTCAGGGTATGTACAGTGAGGAGGAAAAAGCAGCCTGTTCTGTATTTATCAGCTGCCATGCTGGTAACTGGCTTTGGCCCAGCGGCAGACTAAGTCAGAAGTCCAGGGAACAAAAGAGGCAAGTTTCTTTCTACAGTGTTTAGCTTCTGCATTTGCAGACAGTCTTGTTAAAGACACAAAAAGAAGAGAAAGATTATGGCTATGATAATCTGTATAGCAATTCAAGGCTTAGAGAAGCTGGATTCCACCTGGGAGAGGACAGGCAGTTCCAGAGGGTGTGTGGAGAGCAAATACAGTGCCAGGTTTTACTGGAAGCACACAGATGCAATGGATTATACAGCAGTGACACCTCCTTTAGAGGGGATAGCAGTGGAGTATAACAGTGGCAGACTTTTAGCAGCACTCTGGGCACAACCATCTTTTCTAAATCCATTCAGCATAGCCCCTAGCACAATTACCATAGCCACATTTTCAAGCCAATTCTACGTCAGGAACACTCTCTATATGGAGCTCTTTGGAAAATTGGCTCCTATTTTTTGGCAGTAATCGAAAGCTGAGCTGTTAGGAAAATAGGAGCTCTAAATGCTTGGATGACATTTCTCAGCTTTGCTCACAAATAGGAGAATCTGTAAGCTACAAAGGCAGTGCTATCAGCTATCTTTTAAGGATATCATCATCAGACAGACTATTTGCTCTTCTTTATTGTTCTGATGAGAACTGTAAGACAAAGTTAGCAGTAGCAGAGTGACAGACCACGACACCATTCAGGTTAATGTATCCCCTGCTTAATGCACAGCTATTATGTTAACAAAAACAGCACTGATGTGCATGCAGGTAGCAGTAAGTGTAGTGCATGACTGTTCCTTTAAATGAAAGGATCACCAGGCAGTTATCTCCATCAGATTTTATTATGTGACATAGGATGAACAATTACATACAGTGCAATAAGCTAAGTGAGGTTTTAATCACTGCTGCATTTATGGATGGTTTATCCTGACCTTTCATAGCCTTAGAAACCAATAACTGAAGCAAAACAAAGTTTCCCAGCATCTCTTGGAAACGAGTCAGGGGAGCATAATCAAATCCCAGGCATTACTAAAGTCTGGGTTCCTGGCTGATGAGGAACTGAGAGACTTTCCATGTCAGATCTGGCTGAACAAGCCATATCTTTTCTTTTTTACCAAATTCAATCAAAGGATATATGGTTTATGGTTAAGGACAAATCATCATCTGAAGTGAATTATACCAAATTTGCACCTTTCATTGCATACTTCTTTTATAAGTCAATAGTAAGCTTCATGTTATCTTTAATGAAGCATACTTATCCTAAGAGACATGATGCATCTAAGAATAGCTATGCAGAAATTATGCTAGACAAATGTCATACTGAAAAAGGAGAGCCCTGTTTTAGAGAGATACCAATTCTTTGGAAAGATTCTCTTAGGTATAAAGATTTGTTGAAATCAACATGTACCTCAGTAGCAGAGCTGTGAACAAAACCTGCAGTCTCACCTTTTCTCTCTCCTTTTTATACCACAGTGGCTTTCAGGAAAGCCATATGGAATGACCAGGAATGAGAAATGGTTATTAACACACTGGTATTAATGGTATTATATACTGGTATAAATGATAATAAACACAAAGTTTTCACTCTTTTCGTTTTTTGTTAAAGTCCCAGCTCTCATTAGGACTCTAATCCAAAATTTTCACCATTCCAAAAAACTTGAAATAAGGTTTCATGAGTCTTCTGCATGCCACTGATTTATCAACTTGCATGCTTCTGGCAATCAAGTGATGTCTTTCAACCTTAATGCATTCAGGAGGCAACCATTGGAAGTAAAGGACTGCAAGAATCACTACATGAAGCTAACTTAATGATAATCCCTTTTCACTGTAGCCTTGTTTGTACACACAGGAATGTAAAGCTGCCCAATTTCACTTTATTTCAGACACAAAGGAAATAACATACTGTGATCATCTCTTTTTCTGAAAGGGAAGGCACATTTGCAAAGTTTGCCTGCAGCAAATGTTGTCTACCTGTGGTCTGCTTCAGAAGAGAGGCTTTTCAAGGCCTTTCACAGGCTGCCTCAATCCAGATTTGGTGACAGAACTGCCTACAGCAATATTTAGCCATTTTATTTGCCACCCTCAGCTGCAAATGCAAAGGAGCAGACACACCTCAGATTAAACTCACCGCAAACATTCAGGGAAGGCAATCACTCTGATCTGACCCACAAAAGAGAGAAAAACTGCACATATCCGATGAATTTGCAGGCATCCAGGCATTGCTCCTCACAGCTGCACAGCTGTCCCTCACACATAAAAGAAACAGGTCCGGCTACCAAACATTTCATTCAGCTTTTCCTTCTGTTCAGGTTTCTCCAAACCACAGCCCTGCACAGCACTGCAGCTGCCTGCCCCAGATCCTCAGCAGCTGTAACCCAACCTGGCTCCATGGACTTCAAATGCCTTTTCCACCCACTGGAAAACCCATCGGCAAGTTGAAAGTACTTCCCTCTTCTCCCTCCCCGCCTACCGCAGAAACATACACAGACACATCCACATACATGGTGAATGGAATGAGTCCAAAATGTTTTTCTCAACTCTGGTAGTAATTTTTTTTTTTTTCCCCCAAACTTGCTTGGAAGGAAAACTCTGAAAGCTTTCCAAAGCAAATGTTCCTGGGGCAAGAGGGATGAGTGTAAAGAGTAGCTAGAGCTTAGTTCTGCAAGAACTTCTAACATGGATACCTGAGGCAAAAGTTCGTTTCTCCTTTTGTTTCCCTCTTGCAACAAATCTGTGTTGTACACACAAGTGCATTCTTCTTCAGACACTCCTCATTGCTGCCAGGTCACTGAGGATGTGGCAGCTCCTTCCAGGGCAGTGGAAATGTGCTGGTCTTGCATTGTTGACAGTGGCTCTCCCACAATGAGTCGGGGAAAGAATCCCCTTTTTTCTTTACTCATGTGGTTCACTGAGGAACAGCTGGGACAGGAAAAAGAAGCATCTCCCACCTGGGTATATCTGTGTGAATACTTCTGAGGAAAGCAGAGAGCAATGTTCCTATGTTGCAGTAATTAGGATAAGAACATAAAAGTGGAGAGATTAAGAAGGTGAAATCTTTGGCCCCTGTTCTATACTTTCGTTGGGCCTTGAAGTGGTTAAACCAAAGGAATTCTGATTTTCAGAATTTTACAATGGTAGCCCTCTCAGATGAGAAAACATCATTAAAGTGGGAATGACTTTATGTCATGATAGAATGGGGAGAAAAGGGGTGAAAAGATAGCAAATCCTTCTGTTTTGCTTTGCTAAAGAGAAGGTAATCACCAGTGTGGGATTTGATGAAGTCAGGTTGCCTAGCCCTACCTTTGCTGTGGAAATAGTGCAACTTTCCACCAGAGGAATTGCAGCTGGGCTCCATGAGGTGAACACACAACAGAGATTTCAGGGTGAGATCTTGAACTTTGGTCATTCCATCATCTACTGCAAATTCAGAGCAGTGGTCTCTGGGCAAATAGTGAGTTTGCTAATCACCATCCAGGGCACAAATAGAGCCATTTTCTGAGTTTATATGGCTCTGGGGCCAGGATGATCCCATGTTGACACATGTAAAATATTCAACAGATGGAGTCTCTCAGTGCTTTTGCAATACAAACCACCATAAGACTATTAATGAGGCACTATCTTTTAAATTAATCTCTCCAGCATGAAGTTGGCGGTGATGGGTTATTAATACATCTCAGATAACCATATTATCTGAGCATCTTCTGGGCAAATCAAACTCATGCAAAGTTTTTAGCTGATTTCATCATCCCGTTGCCTCTTTTCCTTCTGCAACACTTTAACACTTCTTGGCATGTAGGCTGCTTTTCTTGCAAAAATTTTGTTGCACGCAATTTTTTTAACTGCTTTTTCAACTGGATTTCAAAGATGCAAGTCTGATGGAGGAAAAAAAGCTTTTTTGACTAGATACAATTGTGACTAGGTACTAATAATCTGCAAAGACATTTAGATAATTATTAAATTCATAGATAGGGTTTTGATGATGTTTACTTTTTAATTTCTAGATTCATAATACTCTTCACACAATGAATAAATGCAAGAATACTTGTGGAAGACGATGTCCTGTTGGAAGCTCTGGCTATCTGCTAGGCTGACTTTATCTGTGACTGATTCCTGTCCTTTGCAACCAACCCTGGGATTTCCAGATTCACCAAGTTGTCATCTTCCTTTTAAGCATACAACAAATTTGTAACATTCCATAGGCTGACTTTATTAGATTAATTAAATAAACCTATTAATTTCCAAGTAAATTAAAAATATTTTTTAATCATTGCCTGTGAACCATTTAGCACATTAACTTGTCCCTCTGAAATCATTTACTTAAGTGTGCCCTCAGTTTGCTTAATCCATAACTGGTCAATAGTATATTAATATTACAGTCTCATTTTGGATCTAAGCATGTCTGAGCCTATTAAACTGTCACCCTGGATTTACTTGCAGAGAAAAATTATCTGCATTCAGAGATAGAGGGAGAAAAGTATTAAAGTGAATTGAGCACTAATGAAATTAATCATAATCATCGTAAGTACTTTCAACTGCTGTCACCCAGTGGGAGATGCTGCTACAGGAAAATTCTTACAGCTCTATTGTTTTTACAGCTGAGCTCTGGAGCTCTCTCAGCATTTGTTTGTTCCAAAGAAACTGATAACACTCTGGTGATCATTTAGAATAATTCCTATTTTTTTTAAAACTAAGAATCAACGTTAGAAGCAACCTTGAAATACAGGTGACTTCATGGAAAGCTTGTTCTAGCAAACTAGTTTAATGTAGGTCAGACCTAACATAGTTAGTGTTATAATTCATTCAAACTGTGAGACTCCATCTCTTGTTGTTTACTTTTACTGCACTGCTTTTGAACCTAATGTGTATAATTTACAGGTCCAAGACAATAGGAAAGAGCAAATCAGAAGAAAAATTATCTATATTCTTGCAGTGCAAGATACATAGATATGTAGATTGATATGGATACTTAGATATATAGAGCCAGATCCTGAGCTGTGGAAATCAGAATAGACATGAGATGTATTAAAGCAAATAAAACTATGCAGTTTTATATCAGTGATGTAAGATCATCCCTTACAGCATTCCTCTTACTTCATGCAAATATTTTCTAATCCTTTAATAATACTTGAATTCAAAAATGTCTTTTCCTTCCAGTTGCTGTAGTGACAAGACACTAATCTGTATCTTGTTTAATACCATGAAACTTTTGAAGGGCTCCCCCACGTATCTTCTTTGAATTCTTCAGTTGTCTACAAACTCTAGTTTTGTATGGATTAAACCTCTGATGAAGAAGAACATGACAATGGGAAAGACGAAAAATAGCAGCAGATCAAAAGAAGCTTTCTCTAAAAACAAATTCAGCGCTATCCACAACTAAGTAACATTTGACATCTAAAATATATTTGATCAGTGTTTTGGCTTACAGAACTGCTGTAGGGGCACTGTGATGTGTAAATTAAATTCAAATGAAGGTTAAATATAGTTCTCTAAGAAAGACTGCACAGCTTAAATTACCTAATTATTTGGACAAAATCTGTTCTCCTGTAATTAAATGTATACAAAAGAATGTGTGTTTTTACTAAGTACATTTGGAGAGATGATTATCAGCAAATGGTAACTTCCTCTTGAAGATCATAAAGATACTGTCATCACTCAGAACTGTGTAGGGAGGGAAGTTAGCTCATGCATTTGTTAGAGCTCAGCAGAGGTTGAATGAAGTGAGACAGAGCATTCCTGCATTTTGCTGTGTGCAGCCTCTAAGTTCTGATCCTGCAAAGCCTTTTAATACAAGTCTTGCTTTAACTTTTTGTCTAGAGTTCATGCCTATGCAGAAAGGGATACAGCCAGCCACTGTGCCCAGGCAGTTCTCTGGTCATGAAAAGAACTTATAATTCATCAAAACCATGTCTGCTGTGATGCCCAGGACTGGATTTCTGCCTTGGGTCCTTCTCAGACCCTCTAACTCTGCAAGTGTTCCCAGGCTTTGGAAGAATGACTGCTGGAGTGAGTTACAGCCCATGTGAGTAAAGGGGTGAGAATCTGGATCACTGAGGTTTGTTTAGTCTATTTTTAAATGCGTTGAGTGAGGGGATTTTACCATCTTTCTGCGGGAGACTCCACCTGGGCCTAGCAGATGTCAACAGCAGGATATCTTTTGCATGATACTGGGCATGAACTTTCTCTTCACCTTGTCCATTCATCTTAATTTTTTTTTAAATTTGTCTTCACCCATCAATATTTACACTCTGTAATATTTCTGTTTCTTTCTCCAGAGACATTGCTCAGTCTCACAAACTGCAGCTCCTTCATTCTAATTTTGATGTCAGTCCATCTGCCTCCTTTCTGCTTTGGGAGGACACCCTTCTCACCCTTTTCTTCCTCCCCCCAGTTTGCCTATTCTGTTCAAATCTTTTGTATGTGGCTGACAGACAGAAATGTCAGCCTTCCTTGGGGCTGAGAGCTCTATGCCAGCAATTTAGTACTGCAGTACAGGTACAATACCCTTGGTTCGTTCAATTACTGCTCATGAACCAAAATCTATCTCTCCAAAGGGCTGGAAATTAAGTCTGCACAGTATGCCTAAGCTTCACAGTTCCATTCCCTGCAGTAAAGATGTGATATGGAATAGAGCCCTGGAAAAGAAAATAATAAGCAAGCTCATATTGCTTAAAATTCTGAATTTTCCAATATATACCTGGAATTATGCAAATTTTCTGTGGTTTCACAGGTTGGAAGAGCAGCATTGCTCTGTGTGTCTGGCCCCCAGTTATAATATCTGTCATAATTATATTAGGGAAGAAATTGCAAGCTCATAAAAAAAGCATACTGGTACACAAAACTTTTGTCTGGGGGGCCCAGAGCATCTGAACTGCACGTGGGAAGAATGTTTGCATTTCATATGTGACAAGAAGAGATTTTTCAAAGTGAGTGGAAAATTAAAGGCAGCTCAAGAAACTTTCTTACAAGTCATTGTACAATCCACTCTTTTCATTCAAATTCATTCTGCAGAACATGAGCTTACTTAAAGAAAGAGGAGAAGGAGGGAAAAAAAAGGATTTATCGCTAATAGTCATAAAAGGAAACCATAAATCTTCCAGGGCCCTGTAGTGAGTCTAATAGCAAGTAAGAACAAATGCAATCAATATGAATGTATTCATTTATTCTCTCTCAGCCACAATCAATATGCATGGTATCTCAATTTTGAATAGGAAGGCACAGCTTTTGCCCCCGTGAGTTTAAAATAATTCAACAAAACTCCTGCTGAGTTTTGATTGAATAGTAAGTTTGGCTCTAGCTAGAGAAAAATGTGCAGACAGGCAATATGCTAGCAGGGAGAAAAACTGGGAGCAATCAGTTTTAGGAAAGAGATGGGTTCAGGAAGGCATAGGAAGAGCAGAGAGGTAAGGGGTGACTTTGGGCAAGAAAGACAGAAGTGTTATTTCTCTGGGTAGTGGAAAAGGTCCCTTTTGATGAACAGAAGGGAAGCTGGCCCCAACCTTGGTGCAGCATATTCCCATTATTCATTTACTGGGTCATTCTTAATTGTCTCCATAGCTCCTGTTCCATGGCTACATGTGCCCAGAGGGCATGAAGCAACACCACCAGGGCTGCTAAAGCAGAGAAGGAGGAGACACAGACCCCATGGAAATCTGGAAGTGGACTGGCTCCCAGCCTCATACCCCAGGCAAATATCATTTTACAGAGAAGGCACGGCTGTGGCAGAGAATGCCTCCACTTTGCTTCCCACCACTAATGCTGCTGAGCAAGCAGCCTGTTGCATTCTCCTCTGACTTTAATTTGCAAATAGCCTTAAAGAATTGCAGAAAACAGCATGGGAATTTCTTTTTAATGACAGTAACAAAGTTTGGGCTGTCTGTGTAAAGCCTGCAATGCAATTGCTGAACAACTGAAGAGTACACAAGGTGTCATGTAGGAACAAAGAGGTCACCCTGAGCAGAGGAGGAAATGAGAGCATATTCACTGAACAAAGCCTCTGCACTGTCATTTCTGGACATTGAGCCTATCTGGGCTCAATTAAAAATCCAAACAAATAAATAGAGCTGTTTCACAGGCTCTTGAATTTTCCTGCCAGAGCATGTCTATGTTCTTTAATCACCCAAACAGACAGTCTGAAAAGAGTTCAAAGAGCAGTTATGTATCTAGCTTCCACTGAAATTCAGGGGTGCTGGCCACTTACTTACTCTCTGTGTTGAAGTCCCACCCACAAGTATGCCAGACAATGCTTCTTCATGGCCTCTCTCTTTTCCTGAAGAGAACCTGAAAAATGCCTCTTGATGAGCTCTCCAGAACTAATCACCATACTCTGCTTACCTATTCACTTTCCAGGATAGTGATATTACTGTTATTATGCTGTGTCCTGTCACGCCTTCAGTTGTTAGAATTCTAATGAGAAGACCTAATTCCTTCCCTGACTGTTTTGGAGGCTTGGCCAGTGGTGCTGTGTAAATGAAGAAGATGGTTATTACTATAGTCATGATTATGTTTCATTAGTAATAACAATGAACTCTAGTCAGGTATGGCATATATACAGGAAATGAGAGAAAATGCCTACTTAAAAAGAATGCTAAAGAGACTGGTGCTTTTCATCAAATGAGAGGAGAGATTTGCATGTGAAACAGAACATGATGAGCTTGGCAAAAAAATCTCTACTATGACTAACTCCAATTTAAATAGTATTTAATTTTGCTATGAATTTTAGCCCAAGGAACACTGTCTTCCTGAAAGCATGCAGGCAAGGTCATTAATTCCTCATGGAAATACTTGGGGGAAAGGAAGGATGAGCACATAAATTGAGTGATTCATGTTCCAATGAGAACTCCACTCCCCTGAGTGAGAGGAGAGTTCAAGGATAGAGCTTCTTTCCAGAAGAAAGAAGAGGCCAGAGAGGCCTATGACTAAGGAAGCAAATAAAAGAGCAGACAAGTTAAGGATGGTCTTTTCCTATTGCAACCTCACAGCTTTTGGCAGTCAGTAGGTTTTTGGCTCCTTGAAGAGGCCCAGATGGCACCTGGACACAACATTGTTGATGATCCTATGAAAGGATCTGTCTCACCTTTCTGATTGCTCGTGAGCTGTGGTGTACCAGTGCATCTGGGCCAGATGCAAATGCATTTCAGGCAGCAAAGTACAGGGGGAAAGAGTGGTGCAAGTCCCCTGTCAGGTACAGTTAGGTCATGTTTAACTGGTGATAGTGATTCAGTTATCTCCTCACAACAGGCCACAACACACAACTGTGTCATTTAAAACATGACACAGCAAATACTTTCAAACAGCAGTTTGCTGACAGCAGCTTGCTTTCAAATCAAGAAGTGATGCTTTTCTTCAAGGAGTGATTCCTTGCAGCTCATGAACCAAGATTTAAGCCAGAAAAACATGTTTACACCACAGGAAATCCCTTAGCAGCTGCAAGGGGCTGTCTGCAAAGCTCTTTCCAAACAGCAAGCTGTGTAAACCAATGCTTATCAAAGATCAATACAGACACTATCCCATTCCTTCAAATTTCCAGCACAGCAAGATGTGAGTCAGAGAAGTTCTGCTGTGTCCCACTTGAACAGGGATGAAGAAAATCAGTTGTTTGTTGAAAAACAACAAACATGAAACAACCATGTATTGTATCTGTTTATTGTTTTCCATTCTGACATTCATTCAAAACTCTCATCATGATCCATCTATGCCCTAAAAACTGTCTGACTTATTTTTCCAGAGGAAACCAGGAAAATAATTATTTTCCTTTAGAAGATACAAACCTGCATCTCAACATAAACCTAAAAACCCCACATATGATGTCCTGTACTGGAATGCAATCTTTGCAGAAATTTTCTAATAGGTGATACATCTCCCACATTCTTGTTTGCTCACCGTCTGTTCATAGGGTACCTCAGGTATCTGAACAGAGAAATAGCTCTGCTTCATGTCATCTGCAAAGCCTTGGAGGAAAATCAGGGGAAGTGGAGCAATAGGAAGATAAAATTTACAAGGAGTAGCAAGAATAGCATAGGAACTTTTTTATTAGTTAGGCAAATTAAAACATAAAAGAAACACTGGATATAGTTTTGTCATATTTTTACAACTGGCTATAGCTTTAACCTTAGCAATTCAGAGCTTGTACAGTGGCATCTGCACAAACAGCTGTAGTTCCCTTGTGTAAAACACGTTGGATACAGCAGTGAATTTGCTTGAACTTTCTTTCACAGTCAGCATGGTCTAACAAAGGAATGGTTAATGATTTCTGCTAAATAATAGAAAGCTTCAGACACACAGCAGTGCAGGATGTTCCTTTTTCTCCCTTTGTCCAGGCACACACCTTAAACCTTGCACAACCTAGAATCTAATTTAGGAGACGGGGTGGTTTGGGGACTGTATGAGAGAGGCAGTGAAGAGAAATATTCATTTACTTTGCCTGGCTGTGGAGCAGACCACGTGGATTACCTTTTTATTTACATTTACTCTTCTGCAAGTGTTTGTATTCAAAAAGCTTAATATGCCTTGTACCAAAAGAATATGTGTAATTGGCTTGATGCTCATCAACTTGAAATGCTGGGAGGCATCCCAGTGTACTAAATTTTACAGTTTGTATATAGGGTAGCACCCAATAAAAGTCCCCAAAACCCAATAAAGTTGTACATTATAGAATTTCTATGTTGCCTGTATTTTTTGTTTTGTTTTGTTTTGTTTCTTGGTTTGGTTTTTTTTTTTCCTTGTGTTTTTCTTTTGGTGGGTGTTTTGGGTTTTTGTTTTGTTGGGGGTTTTTTTGGTTTTTTGTGGGGTTTTTGGTTTGTTTTGGGGTTTTTTTGTATTTTTTTTTAGTGCGGAGAAAAGGTAGAACATTTCTGTACTTGATTAAGACTTATTAGTAGAGATTTATTTGCAAGGATTGTACTGTGTATTTGGTATTAACCTCTTAGATCACAGCAAGCAGCTTTGAAGTTGGCTGGGGACTGGAGCAAAGTCTTTTGTCTAGGGACACACCACACCTGCCTCCTCCTGAGGGGAGGCTGAGGACAGGGGGGCAGTGGGAAGGTCACCCTCATCTCCCTGCCACACCATACAGTAAATAGTAACTGGAGATTATTATTGAATACAGAGTTCTTATGAGCCTTACAGCTTGCATGTATCTTGTCAGATAACTAAAGAAAAGCGGGGTTAGAAAGAATAACTCTGCCAGACGAAATCTCATCTGTTCCATTCCTAGCTGCTTTGCAAAAAAAATTATTTAAGGGCTTGATTTGATTTAGGGCCTTAGTTTTCCCTCTCCTTCTGGTTCCCAGTAGCCCTGTTCCTGAAACCATGCTGCCAGGTCCCCCACCAGAAACAATTGTTTTTTTCTCTCTGCTGGCACTAGTGTTTTCCCAGGGGGAGTGCAGGTTGGTGCCACCACTGACAGGAGGGGACAACAGAGCAACTCCTTTCAGTCCCACCTGCCAGGTGAAAGAAGTCTTGCACACTCTTCTCCAAGGTGCAAAACCTGGCTGCTGCAGCTGGACCTGAATGAGAAAATGAAGCTTCTGGGGTTTCTATTTCCCCAGTTTAATTTCCCTATTAAAACAAAAACAGAAAGGAAAAGGATAAATGTGTTCAGTAAAAGAGGATGGAATCAGACCATGTACTTCATACCAGCACACAGTCTTTCCAAATAGACCTGCAACTTTATTCCTACCATTATTAGGTTAAGGGCAAACTGAAAAAATTCACTTTTTACAGAAGTTTCAGTAATGAGTGTGCAGGAAAATCTGGTTAAATTGACAAATCTTCTAATTATATTACTTTAAATGCTTGAACAAATAGTCAAAGAAACTATTTATAAGGATGTAGAAGATAAGGAGGAGATGAGTAACAGCCAGCATGGATTTGTCAAGAACAAATTGATGTCACACCATTGGTGTCCCACCAATGCAATTTCTTTCCCCCACAGGATAATAGACCTTGCAGACATGGAAGAAGCAGTAGATGTGATATATCTTGAGCACAGTAAGTTTTCTGACACTGTCTCATACAACATTCTGATAAATCAGGGAAAAAAATGTGGACTAGGGGAAATCTGCTAGAAAGAGAGTGCAAAACAGATTAAAAAACCATTTTGAAGAGAATAATTATCCATGGTTCACTGACAAAGGCTGCATCAAGTGGGTTCCACAGAGGTCTCTCTTGGCCTGATACCATTCATTGCAAATGAACCAGAAGGGATTGTGGCGCTATCAAGTTGCACATTGTCTGCCCCAGGAAAGGACTAGTGTTCCAGAACTGGAAAAATAGGCTGAAAATCAAGCAAAGCAACCATTATATTGCACAAGGACTCAGCAGTAGAAGTTAGGAATAATTGATTTGGTACTATAGCTTTCTGGATAAGAATCTGTGTCTTACAACTCTCAGGTAATTTCATCGAACTAAGTGTTGGCCACTTAACTTTAAGGAACATGTAGGCTTATTGAGGTCCAAATATGAGTAATAGAAATAACAAATAATCTGGGCATCTGACAGAAAGAGCCAGGCCTGCATAGTCTAGAGACAAAAAGATTAATGCAAAACACAGCAGTGGTCTTTGTAAGTGATTTTCGTAAAGAGTCTCTTTCCTGTGAAGAGGACAAGAAAAAATGTTTTCTAATTTAGGGAGAGAGTTTCACTTTAGAGATTCAGAAAAAAAAAATCCAGTGTTACAATGGATTAGGTTCTTTGGGGATGTTGTAAAGTCTCCACCACTGAGAGAGCCTCCATGTACAACTTGGTGTTGTTCTAAAGTAGGGAATGGTCTAGATGACCTCTATAGATTTCCTTCCAATCCACTTTTGTATAATCACATGAATTCTATGAATACCACAATCTAGTCACATTTAATAAATTAAACTGTAAAGGAGAAAAAAAATCCCCTAAACCCAGAACTAGGTCTGAAAACACTTAAAACACTTAAATGTAATAATAGGCCATAAATTTAGTTTCACTCTCTCAGGAGATTTTATTGCCACGAAGACTAACATACCAGAAGCCTCTTCTAATAGTTAAGTAACTACAACTACACTGGCAGGTTCTTTGATTCATATTCTGGAAGAAGGGGTTTATATTTATAGAAAAAAATTGGTTGCATCAGAAATACAGGTTAGGTCAATCTTCTGAGCTCTACATGTCTCCAAAATGTTTCTAAATCCTCATATATGTCTTAAAAAGGAAAAACCTAACTCCTGACTAGTCTTGAAAGGCACTTTGTGTTATTTTTGTCCTATTCCTGTTCTGCTTCTCCCAATAATATTTAAATACCCTACAACAAGAACGAAGGCAGAGATGATGCAGACAAGTTGTGTGTGACCTCATCAGCTAATCAGAGATGAACACAAACTGTGCCCATTTTCAGTGTCAGACATCCATATTTTATGTAAAGCAGAAAGCACTTTATCTGTAAGTTGATGGAAGGGACCCTGAGGGGTTTCCTTTCTACACCGTGAATACAACAGAGAGAAAGAAAAACTTTCTAATTAAAATCTTCTTAAGAAAATATCGTTTCAAGGAAAAGAATAATTATTGCTGTAAAATGTCATACCAGTAAAGCAATCCAAGTTATCAAGTAGGGTTTTAATTTTCTTTTTGCATCACCGAGCAGATTCCATAATGCATTTTCATATAAGTGCCTAGGTTTCATTCTTTTTCACTTGGGTTCACTGCGGTGTTTTAGGGGAATGAGTCCTCTTGCTCATTTTGATGAGCAAAACCTGGTGGAGGGAAATAAAAGACACCAACTACTTTCTATCTGGAGTGAAACTAAGCAATTCACTTGATGAGTTTGAGCTTCAGAGAAAATAAGTTCTGAATGAACAGCCTTTGTCAGAGCTGTACCCCAGCAGTTCATGGGGTTCACACAAGACACATTTGTTCAGAGCAGTCCCAGGGGACAACACAAGCCCTCTTTTACTACCACAGGGTATAAAGTGGTATCAAATAATGAATCCAAGTATTTCCCTTCTGAACTCAGCCCAAAGCACTTTAAAAGTTTTCTAATATAAAATAATGTACCATGAAGTGGAAATCTTTCTGATATTTTGTCATTTTAAGCTGTGGTAATATATTTTCCCTGGGAAAATATAACTCTGCACTCACTGTGTGCTTTTTTGTTTTCTGTTTAATCTGTGATGCATATCTGAATGGAATTTTTGCCTGTAATTCTATAAAATTTACTCTGAACCACTGCTTATGCTCTGCTGATCACAACTCTGGCTTAAGGATTGGCTCTTATTTTTCAATCTTCTCTTCACTGCCCTTTTGCTCTATTAGAATATGAGGAGTAAGAGGGAAAAATTTTACACATTTAACACTTTGTTTCCCATGAACTGTGGGATCTTGTTATCATACATGGGCAAACAGGAAATCATAATGTTGGAATGACAGATGTAGTAAATCTAATGGATAGAAAGAGGTGCATGGATTGATATTTTTGCTCTTCAAAGTTTTTTAGAGTTATCTGCTATGTTTCAGATGTGACAGTTATGGCAAAAAATGAACAAGGAGAAGGGATAATGGTTTTAAACTAAAAGAGGGCAGATTTAGATTCGATATTAGGTAGATTTTTTTTACTGTGATGGTGATGAAACACTCTGGAAGGGGTTGTCCAGAGAAGTTGTGGATGCTCCAACTCTGGAAGAATTCAAGACAGGTTGGATGGGGCCCTGAGCAACTTGATTTGGTGGAAGGTGTCCCTGGTTATGACAGGTGTGTTGGAATGAGATAATCTCTAAAGTCCCTTCCAACACAAGCAATTCGGTGATTCTAGGAAGAAGGAGGCTTGATCTTCAGGCTGTGTACATTTATTTAACTGTGAAATCCTGAGTTATGGTTTACGTACCTTTATGTCAGGACAGATTTAATCATGGCTCTGGACCATAACCTTTGGCCATTGCACTCCACCCAGTCACTGGTTCTAATGGGTGTTTAAAAATCAGATTGATTGAAGAAGTCTCATGTCATTTAATTCAGCTTCTGCAGGAAATGGCTTCACTTGTTTTCATCCCAAATGAAGTCTGAATTCATTTCCAAAAGTGATTTTAAAGCAAAAAGTATGACAATTGCATCAAGGCTAAATTAAGCCCTGCACTTACAATCACTTAGCATCTTCCCAGGTGCAAAAGTATATTATTACATCAGTTGCTAAGGTGGTGTTCCTTGTCTAAGTTTACAGTCAGTTGGAGCTCCCCCTATTTGGATATTTGAAAAGCTCAAAAACCATACGGAAAATCCATGCTTCATCTGTGCTTGAATAAGGTAGAGGTGGAGAAGTGATGTTTAAAGGAAGTCACAGAAGAAATGACTGGACTTGCAGCTCCTCTTGTCTCTAACAACAGAGCCCCTGCTGGGGCTGCAGTCCTTGCAAGGGGAAGGAAAGAAAGCGCATAAGGTAAAAATTGATGAGGAAAGCAATGTCAGAAAGAGGTGTGAGTTTTATGCAGGACATTCAATGGTCTGAGTTATTGCCTGGGAGCTCCTCTCTACATGGGACAAGAGCAAACCAGATGTCTGAAGTACCCTGCCAGGAGGAAACTAATACTTGGGTCCCTCTGCCTTTGAAGTAAACATGACTTTAAACATGAATACATAAAACAGAGCACAGCTATTTGTAGGAAAACAAAAGTAAATGAAATGGGATGAGCTTCCATGAAATAACAAGAATAGAAAGAAGACAAAGCAAACAAACAGGAATGTAGGGAAAGCACAGTCAGTATCTGTAATACAGTCATTAACCATGCTTTGTACTTCTGAATACCCTTTATTTGCTGGCCTCAGAGTCTGTAAACATTAAGGATTTGTCTACAGAGAGGCTGTGGTAGTAGATGATTTATTCATTCTGCTGTCACTTTTGTCTCTGCTTATCCTTCTGCAGTGTCAAGGCTATTTACACTCTTTATGGATGTAGTGCGCTGTGGCGTGTGTGTACAGATGTGGAATCAAACCAGGCCTGTTCCAGAGCAGGCCCATTCATAAACAAACGTGCTCTGTCTGCACAGCTCACACAAAGAACCCCCACACCCAGCACTGGCACCGTGCACACCCCACAGAGCCAGCAGGGACAAATCCCAGGTACTCATCACCACCAGCACTGACTCCTGCTCCACCCAGGTGTCCATCAGGACCATTCCTCATGAGCATCCACTGAGCTGCATGGGGAATCAGAGATCTGCCTAAAACCCTGCCTGTGGAAGCTACCAACTTCTGTAAGTCTTTGGGTCTTCTGAAAAGTCTGTGCTTGGTGCTTGGCATTGTGACTTCCCCATTTTTAAAGAAAGATATTATTTAATAGCACCTGAGCATTAGGTGTTACCACAAGGATTATTTGTACACAACAGTGATCTCAAAAAGAACATTTTTAAAGTGATGAAAAAAAAAAAAATCTTACTTCTTTTGTGTTGTCTCTCTTTTTTGATCCTTTTGTGATGAGTTTAGTTTCTGTGAGAAGTGCTTGGAAGTCCTGTGTTCTTAAAAAGCAGGTGGGGGAAATCAAGTGTTGCCGTAGTGGTACAGTCAATCCCAACATATTGGAAAAGCCTTGTCACTTTACATTACACACCCTGATGAGACACAGGTTGAGAGATCTGTGTCTAAATGGATTTGTGGTGGTAAGAGGGTCACACATGAAAGTAGCCCCTTTCCCTGCAAGGTTGCATGTTCTCCCAGGAGATAATCAGGATTTTCTTCCTGAAACAGTTAGTGGATCTCTGCTTAACAGCCACAGGAAAGGCCAGGGACACATTCTTTAGATGTGATTGTTGTGAGAGCTCAGAAAAAATTGTGGAGACTAGGAGACTGGGTGCATGGGAGCCAGTACTTTGATGTTTCTATTCTGCTACTACCTTTATATTTGTGCTTTCTCTCCGAAACTGATGGATTCATTAGGCTGCAACACCTGCTTTAGGCAATTTGCAACTGCCATGGCAGAAAATATACATATATTACATTGTCACTGGACTAACTGAGCTGCACTTAGTGCTTCCTTCCCACACAGGGGAAGACAACAGACTTGTTTTCCCCAGCACATTTCTTGCACAGAGATGGTGCTTTGTTAATAAGCCAAGCCCAGTATTTTAACAACTGTGAGGTGAAGGGTTGAAGTAGTAATATGCCTTAAGGTCATGTGGCACACAGTCATATTTTAATTACCACTGCCTGAGGCTATCTCCACAGGTATGTTTCCTTCCTGCATAAAACATGAACCTGGGAATGATTTCAAAACACACTGTCAAATAGTCTGTGTCTCCAACAGGATGTACACCATATCAGACTTTAATCCAAGAGCAAATTTTATTTCAGTGTTTTATCTTGAAGGCTCAGAGAGGTGAGAGAAAGAAACACTTTTCTATTGGTAAACTAATAATGTTTAGTAACACAAGATATATCATATGTTCTAGAGATCTTTCATTTCCTTAATAAATACCCAAGCACAGCAAGCTCTCAACACCAATATCCTTTCAATAAAAGGTAACCTTATATGGTCACTACATGATACATGATTTATAAGATGTCATGTTAAAGTAAACTCAAACTCACCAAACACACTAAGGAAAGGAAATGGTTGTCTGGCTCCATATGGTGTTTTCATGTTTCTATTAAAACCAGACTATTCAAACACTGTGGATACCAGCACAGGTTTTAGCTCTAAAGGAAGGATAAAGAGAGCTTATCCATACCATCTGTATCAATAGCATAAAAATTGCTGGCAACACATGACTGTGGTTAAAACATTTAGGGTCATCTTACTGTTGGGGATTAAAAGACATTGCTCCCACAGACTGGTTTGCTCAAAGAGCTATCATGAAAGTGAATCATTGAAACCCTTTGCTATCCAAATAGCACAGAAAAAAGAAGAGAGATAGTTGAGCTGGGAAGATCATTTCTTTTGATACAACCTCCTTTAAAGTAGGATGTAGCATTGCAGAAATTGAAACCGATAATACTTGACACTTAAATCCAAGCTCCAGGTTTTGTTGAGTCATGCTACTTTGTCTGAAGAACTTGTACTGCTTCTGCAAACATCTTTGATCTACAAATTTATCCCACAACTTAAATTAATAAAAAGTTCTTCATTTATTATGGACAACCATAAAAAGAAATCTAGGACACTGAAATAAGTTTTCACCAACTGCTCCCTCATTCTCCCTCCCAGGTGGATCCTAGAAAGCACACCAACAGGCTACCCCAAGGATTCCCAAGCTCAGTCCCTGCCAGGCTCCACCCAGACACCAGCAAAAGAAACCTGATGTAAACAGAAGGTACCTGAATTATAATTTTCCTTCCCTACAGAGGGCAACCCTTCACCACTTCAGTGAGCAAGGGGCTACCACAAATCTCAGTTTAGGCTTCAGAACAGACTGCATCCCCTCAACATAATGAAATCAAAGAGAGGAACAGATTTCAATGCATGTCACAGCAGGTCAGTGCACTCGCTCAGTAGTGTGCTGCACAAAGCTCACACAGTTGCTTTTTAAGTTATTTTTAAATCCACTGCCAAACTATGCTGTTGTAAAGCCCAGATGATCTGAGAATCTCAGATAATAATAATAAACTCAGTGATGTAGAAGACCTCACCGATATTGTACGGGAGGGCACATCCACCACATTTTCAAGATGCTCTTTTCACTGCACCTTACCTACTTAACTACCTTAATGCTTTGAAGCATTTCTCTCTGCTTGGATATTAATGTATTTACCACGTACTTTTGACACGACAAGAGTTTTGGTTCATTCACTTCTATGGTCATTAGCCTTATGCATCTACCATTATTTCTCCTTTATTAACACAAGTACCTTCAAGAATTTGTGCTAATGAGAATGGTAAAGACACAGAAAACACTCTCAATTCTTTGAACCTCACTCACATCATATTATGAGGCTAATAGTGTCACTATTCCACTTCAATTTGTAAGTATTACAATCTCTGGAGCCAGTAGTAGTTAATGACTTAAACACCTCCTCTCCCTCTGTTAAAAACTATAGCACTCAGCAGCTTTACTTTGAGCTGCAAACACTGTCCAAGGGTCTTGCGTATAATGGTCCAAACGGTTTCCATTTAACTTTTTATGTACTGGACCAAATCCCTGCTCAGTCAGAGCTACCAGTGGAGCCCAGGGGGAAAAAAAACTCATCTCCTTTATCATTCCCCTCTACAGGACACAGGCATGAGAGCTGAGTGTGTATTGGTACATGAGGGACTGAGGGATCTCTTTCTGAATGCAGCAGTTCCAAGTTGCTTTCTTATCAGGTTGAGGAACTTCCATCCAGCTTTTCAACTTCTAAAAATTTTCTGGGCTGTAATTTTGGGGTTGCATGTGGAAAGATGAGATCCTTCATTTTCCTGATGGTGATTTATGTAAAAGGATGTTCCAGGAAGGAGGGCACATGCTGGCTCAGTTACCAGCACAATTTCTCAGTTAATTACTGTGACAATGTTGAGGCACTGCTATGGGCTGCCCACAGAAGCTGTGGATGCCCTATCCCTGTGTGTGTTTGAGGCAAGGTAAAATGAAGATTTGAGCAACCTGGTTTGGTGAAGGTTGTACATGTCCATGGCAGCAGGGACTGGAACTAGAAGATCATTAAGGTGCATTTCAGCTCAAACCATTCTGTGATAAAATGAGTTAGCTGTTCCATGGGCTGACTAACAGGCTTGGGAATTTTAGGTGGGCATTTTTATTTTCAGGATATTGGTAATGGCTGTTTAGTACTTTGGAGTGGTTTTATCTATGGCCTTTGGTGCAAGAGTACTTGGGGCAGTGGAGTTTCTTGTAAAAACAAGTAGCATAAGTGAGACAACAAAAATTTCTACTTGCTGCTGACATGGGACCCTTTATCATTTGTTCATGACTGAAACTGAGTGCAGTGTGAGCTTCACTTGCAACTGTGCTCATCCACCCAAGATTTAAGTTACACTAATGTATTTCAGCACAAATTAACATGTTCATCTGAATTTCAGGCCAATTTCATTGTAGTGACACAGAAATAAAGCGACTGAAGCATCTGCCAATAGTCTCAAGCACAGGGCAACGGTATGCACAAGCATTTGAAAGATTTTTAAAGAAGAGTATTCTTCCTTAGCTTATTATCTTGCTATTTACTATGTTGGAACCAAGATTAAAATGCTTTAGTGTTTACTGAAGCAGCATATATGGGATCTAACAGCATGTTATTCTGTGCACACTGTTTAACATTCTTTATTGCTACAACTCATAAGGTTTATTTGGAATCAGTAGAGGAATTCATCCCATCCACCATTTACTCAGCCATTATCAGCTACTGCAAAAGTGCCGTGTGGAGAATAAACACCAGTTATTTATGAGCTTTTGCAAGCATGCAAACTCCTGATAGAAAATTATGTTTTTAAGATCCATTATTATTTATGGCATCTGTGTGTCACTGTATGCAGTTGCGTTATGCTCTGGAGGCAAGGTCGCACGTGGAAAGAGCAGTAGTTACCTCCTTTTACTTGACTTTCAAATTGGTTTATGCTTGATTCCAGCCTCCAGCCTCCCTTTCTCTCTCTCACCCTCTTTCCCCACCCCCACCCCCCACAAAACAAAAGTCTTTCTCCTTTTGCTGGTAGCTACAGTGAGTGTGGAGCTGATGGAGAATAAAACTCATGTTTACGTCATGTTTTAATCAAACCTTAGTCAAGTCGATGGGAAGTTTTCCTGTCAGAAGGGAAGACTGATGATGGTATAATTTTCCCGAACCCCAAGAAATTTCCAACATGGAACCTCCATAAAATGCCAGGCAGACATTGGTCAGGAATCATTTAGATGACAGGTACACAGGTGTGGGAGTCCCATTCAGTGGGTCATGAGCCACTTCACTTTGGAACATTGTTTGGCTCAATTTGAGTCACAGAGCAGTGCTCATCTGTAGACAATTCCTGATTGTCAGCTGAGTGAATGAAACTCCTCTAAATTCTCCAGCTAAATACAGGAGAGTGCTGTATGATTTTCCAATATTTTCCCTCATTCCACGTTTTTTTGTTTATATTTGATGCATAAACACAATTTACGTTCTCCTCCTTCACCTTTGTTAAATTTTTCCTGGTCATGCAACTCAGCTAGAGACAGGGGTGCATGTAATAGCTAGTGATTGCTTCAGATGAGCAATTGCATTGGAAATGTTTAGTGCAGCTTCATGTTTCATCTTCCCAGAACCTTGGTGACACTTTGTCTGGAATACATGACTTGCATCACGTCTCCGTGTGCATATTCCCAGGTTTGATTATCTGAGCTCTCAGAGGAAATAAATACCAAGAACTATGTACCTTTGCTAACTAGCATTCTTATGATGGTTTTGCATAATCAAGCAGCACCTTTCTTCCTATAATGTATTTAAAATGTCTTTTAGACAAAACCCAATCTGATGAGGCTGATGCTGCAGCAGCAGGGAGCGTGCATGGTACATTGGGCTTTAGAGAAATGGTTTAGATCTCTCTACAGCATGTAGCACACATAAGCTTTGAAGCATAAAAATCATAAATGATTAACCTACTTGATTTCACATAAATGATAGAAATATGCTCTCCATGGTTTATTTTATTGTCTAAAAAACAAAGGCACTGTGTGATCATGTGATGGTGTCTTTTTATGGTCTTTAGCAATTCTAGTCCATTTCCTTTTAACTGCCAATTTTTCTCTGTATTAATTGCTAATTATTATATATTTGTATACATGACACTTCAATTATCATCATGTGATCATAACTGTTTGGATTGAATATTGTCTCATCTTCATGAGCTATTTCCACTACAAGCCAGGCAGCCTTAAAGAAATTGCATTCAAACATTTTTCTTTTTTATTTTATTAAAAAGATTTTTCAAATAAGAAAGAATCTTACTAAACCATCCAGCTTGCAAGAAAACACAAAGAGTCTTTGTAAGGAAAACTAATCCAGCATTTGTTAACTTTTTAATCAGCAGCATTGAAACTCAAAATTTGAGGGAAGATCTGATACTCTGAGAAGAGAAAAGTTGACACACATCAATATAGGCATTTCCAATACCATTTAAAAAGACCAAGCAACACTTCCCAAGAGCTTCTCTGAGATCTACAGCTATCTTAAAAAAAACCAACAGTGTGCATTTGATATTTACCTATCATAAAATTAGGTTCATTGCCTCATCTTCTTGCCAGGTAAGAAAAGCAGCTGGAACTTGCTTAAAGAGAGCTGAAACAACCAGGAGACTCTGGAGACTACCCAAAAACATATCCCTTGTGTCACATATATGGGGCATGAGCCCATCCAGGGAAATTATGGCAGTGCCACCTACTAAACACATTCAGTCACGCATTGATATACCTGAGTCTCATCTGGAGGCACAATCTAAAATATGCATCTCCTGCAAACTAAGAGGCAAAGATAAATTCCCCCACTTTGTTTGAAATGCTGTTTTCTTGACCTCTGGGATATAGAAAGATTTATATAAATAGAATTTTTCTTTCTGCTTGCTTCCCTGTCCTGGAGAAATATGTATAAATAAGAGATCAAAGATCCTGTACAAACATTTACTATAAAGCTGACAGGCTGCAAAAGCAGAGCTTCTTCCTCTGTGTCTCAGAGAACAATGGCTCGCTAAACCCCTGGGACTTTACAGAGCTGCTTCCTCCACTAGGCTATACCCTGCAAGGGAGGCCTTTTTTAATTTCATTTCCATTCAGTGGTGCCTTTGAAAATGTAAATAAGTCAGAATGATTAGGTTGTAAATGGTCTATATTAGATGTGATGAGATATTTTTGCAGCCTACTTGGAATTACGTGGTGTTGTCTCTGTCCTGATCTTGTCCTTCTGGAGGCTGCTGAACTCCCAAGTGGCAGTGAAGACAGAAGACTTGTAAATTTAGCTTTGGGTAAAATTTATGGCTCAAAAGCCCCCCAAAACTTTTGTTTGTTTGTTTGTCTGTTTTTCAGTTAAGGTCCTATCAGACAACATGGCATTTCTTCCTTTATCTTTATTTTGTTTTGTTTGAATGCCTCATCAGTTACCTCCCATCATCCCATCCCACTCTGCAGATTCCACTGACTGAGCAAATAAGGTCCAGCAGGAAGATATTGATGGCTTTATCAGTATGAAATACTCACTATGCATCACCTGCATGCTTAGGAGTGTAATGTTGACAATAAATATGATAATAGTTGTCACACATCAGTGAGAGAAATGTTGTGCTTCCAAAGCACTGAATAAATTGCATTTTCTTTTATTTATTCAGTGCAATAGATGGCACAAAGATGGTAGAACCAACCAACCATTTTGACATGTTTACAAGGCTTTTAAATCATGAAATGGATTATTGCAGTGTTAAAAGTATTTGGCAAATGCATTTTATGCACAGCACATTCTGCTTGAAGAGGCAAGTTTTTAATTTACATTTGTTAGAAACGCCCATGACAAGGAAGGATTGTGCGTCAAAGACACCTTTAGTAACAAACACAGTAACCTGCATTGTTGCATCTGATCTGCTTCACACACAACCACACAACAGAGTGTAGGCCTGAGAGTCAGAAGAAATGTGCATATGCCCGTGAATCACCTTACTGGCTATAACCTGTTTTAAACTCAATCCACTGTAAAGTCCAGGCATAGCCAAGCTGTTTCTCTTGAGTGGGTTCACAAATACATCCAATGGTGTGTTTAGATCCATAGATCACAACTAATGAACCTTCTTTAATGATCCTCCCCCAGTTCCAAAATCTGGGTTTAATAAAACAAATCTATACCCATTTGAGCCTAATGTCACAAAGTGCTAAATATTTCCAGCAACAAGTTCCAGACTTATTTCATTTCCCACCCAGTCTCAGGTGTAACCAATAAGAATAAAATCAGGCCTTCATAACTGAAGAATGATAGCAAATGTCCTGGTGGACCAGGCCCGTCTTACTTAGGGCATACATTTTATCTCACCTAACCTGAACTGCCTGAAAGTGAGGTTTTACTAAGAAGATCATCCATACTCATTGCAAAGAAAGGAAACAGGTTTGTGCAGGACAGGAATCAATGCTCTGATGAGCAGACTTTAAAAACAAGAGTTTTCCTGCAAACTATTTCTTTTATCCCTTCCACTTCTGGATCCAGGAAACCAGACCTTCAGCAGCTGTAAGCCAAACCCATTTCAGCTGAGTTAGAGCAGCTGATGATCTGGTCAAAATTTGTAAATCAGCATTTTCGCTTCAATTAACCCTGGCTGTCCCAAATACAGTGTTCAAGCATGGCAGCAGTTAACATAAATGTAAATTGTTTAAGGAATTAAGAAACAGAAAAAAACCCTGATAAGAAATAAAGGGTACATTGTAAACTGTTTGAAACCTTATTTTTCATTTATATTGTAGTTACAAGCTAAATAACCATGGCATTCTGCCAACAGAAGAGCTGTCACTTTACAAGAATATGCTGGGTTTATATATAAAAAAACCCAAAAAATGTCAGAGCACCTTGTAACAGGGGAAAATAATAAGATCAAAATGCAATGGAATAAAGAACTGAAATCCTATAAAACTCATTCTAAAATGAACCAAGAGAAATTTAATACTAGAGATAGGTCAAAAAATCAGAAAAAATAGCTAGTTCTTTGTTCCAGAAATTAATAGCATGCACATATTTAATGTTCTCTAAGTTTAGCTATGATACTGTTCCCAGTGAATTAAGCCTGTATACATTATTAACATGCATCAAACTACATTAAAGTAACATGAATGATTTGATTTAAAATCCACAAATGCCTTGCAGTAATGTATCCTTATATCAAGAAAAGAAGTGATCAGAAACCTCATCACAAGTTTCTAGTTCTGCTAAGTAGAGTTACATCATTCACATGATTTCAGGGTACATTAAAATTAATTTCTCCTCTAAATATCTGTGGGATTTTGTGTATTTGCTTGGCCTAAGGCTTCAGGGATGGACAAACAGCACAATGAGAAGTACTTGAGACAGTCCTAGAAACCACAGGCCATTGGCAGGATGGAGAAGAACAGCCCTGAGCAGTGCCAGTGGCTGCTGAAGGTCTTTCTCCTCCCAACTTTTGATGCAGCAGAGGAGTCCACATTTAGAAACCCAATGCTTCGTGCAGTCTGTGGACTCTGCTGCTTGTGCACAGTAGGCCCTTATGCTAAATGGTCTCAAGAGAACATTATTTGTGTGTGCATTGTGTACCCACTATTCGTGTGTGCATTGTATATTCATTCAAGTTCAAGCTCTCCTGGGCTACGTGAAGGCACATGGAGCAATTTCCCTTTCCCACCCCTTTTCTCCATGTATACTCCATATTAGCACCACTTCCTGCACTTTCCCTTTCCCAGCAGAAGAGACTGCCCACTTCAAGGCTGTACCCTGTCCAAGAGCTATTTTATAAATCATTCTGAGATGATTTTGTGTATTTTGTGTATCTGTGCTCCACACCTTTTGTTGGTGTGGAGCACAGATACACATACCCACACTCTGTTCCTGGACCTCTCCTCACCATTTGCTTGTCTGCATTTGGTACAAGCCAGACACTGTTTAGTGCTGCCCTACTTGCCAGGCTGCAGACTGTGAATCATCTTTCTTTAGCCCATTCAGGACTGATCATAAACAGAAAAAACTTGCTTCCATTACAAGAAAAAATTTACAGGAGTAAATTTACAGGAGTAAAATTTTTTTCCATCTCTAATGCAGTGTGCAACAAAGTTCCAGAAGTTAAAGAAACATGTAGAAAAATCTTCTAAAACAAGAAATGTCATAAATAACAGAACTACTTTAATCTGATTTCTATGAGAATGGAGCTTGTTTAACTGTCATCCATATGTGTGTGTATAAATTTGTCTTTTCCTCACATTGAACCTATCAGACTCAAAATTTGAGCAAATTTGCCTAAGGAGTAAGGACTTCAAGAATGCGCTTCCACAGGTATGATGAGAAAAGGCAGGCAGATAAAGAAAGATCTCTTCTATATATCCACTGAAGAAATGACAAAAATAATAGTTAAATTCTTACTAAACTGTAGAGAACACTGAAGTAAAATAGCTTTTTGTATTTTCCTACAACGAAGGACTTTTCTCTGGGTGATCATCTGAAAAACAACAGAGAATTCATCATAAAGCTGCAGGAAACCAAGCTTTATCACTTCTTCTTGAGAAACTGCTTATTGTCTGCTCAGAGAAATGGCAGAAATAAAGTATTCCAGCAAAATAATACATTCCTTATACTAATTTAGAATATTGCACAAGGGAATTATTTTGCAAGTTTCCATTTGCTGAAACAATAGCACAGTTGGAAAATACAAAAGCCACAAGCTGCTATTCACAAACTGCTCTTTAGCTTTAGTGTTAGCTTGCAGTATCTAGATGTAAAGCTTACCACAGGCTCCCTTGGTGCAAACTAGCAGAGCTTTGAGAAAATTGGTATAACTCCACATGACTGTATTATGCAAGGCCTTTAGTTTGAGATATTTCAGAAGAAATCCATGGAACAGTATGAACAGAAGATCCCTGATTTGCTGGAGCTCAGTATTAATGACTTCTTTTGCTTTAAAAGTTATAATTAAAAAAAGAAAAAACCACCCACCTTAAAAATGACAAGAGGTAGAAGAAAAAAAAAAAAAACCAAAACCAAATAAGAGAACATTACATTGCTGCAAAAGTAGATAATGTTTTGCATTCTGCTTCTCCTAGTATCTCCTTATAAGGACAAAGGTAATGGTTCTCCTAATTCTTAGTCTCCTCAACAGCTTTTTGCAGCAACTGAGAATGAACTCCTTATGTCCATTTCCTTCAAGTTTTCCATTGCTTTTAAATCTTCCCCCTTGGACTCATTTTTCTTTCCCTTGCCTTCTATGTTATGCCATGAAGAACTCATTCCTTTTCATGAGGATCATTGAACTATCCCTTCATCTGCTTATCCAGGTTGATGAGATGGCAGCAGCCACTTGAGGGAATCTGTAAGTGTCTGGTGCTGCCTCAGAAATGAAGTGGGGGATGTCTTGAGGTTCCTTATTGCTTCACATTTCTTTCATTTCCACTATCTCTCTTTCTTGGTGTGGATTTCTTTTAATTGGCCATAGAATACATGATCCCAGGTTCAGCAACACTCTTCAGTAGATGTCCATCCTGTCTAGAAAAGTAGTCAAGAATGAACTTGGTTCACACTGGAATGACTTCTTGAGCATCTCAGTAAAGGCTTATGTCTGAGTTTTGCCTTTTCCTCCTGTTCCTTCACTGTGTCTCATACCAGTATCAGTTTGCATGCCAGACCTTCTGGATGATCTTGTTCCCAGTCACTCTCCAGCTCCTCCTACTCCTCAGATCTCCTTCCTTCATTGTTTACATTTCAGGATTGTTTATTGATCCCCTGAACTGCTCCAGCAGTGTTCTTACTGTCCAGATCCAGATATCCTGTACTCAGAGCCTACAGATCAGGGATTCATGCAGCTCCAGCTGATATACAGCTCTACCAAGCTGTCCTTGCAGCTGTGCCCTTCTTCCACTGCTCCTAACAACAGGTTGGGACATCGGTGCCCAAGAGGAAAAGGGAACTTCAGCCTAAATGTAAGTAAACAGTAGAAAGGACAAAAAAGGGGCAGTAAAAGACTGAGGACCAAAGACTGTTCCCCTATAAGGATGCAGTGGAATAGGGAGCAGCTCCAGAGACCCCACTCTGTCTACAGCAATGAGTGGAAACAGTTCAAAAGCACATAAGGACCAAACTGACAATTTAACAACTTGAAGATCTCTCAATGAGACATATATACCAAGAAGACAGGTAGGTTCTTTTGAAGAACTTAAAAGATCTTTTCTGGTTTGGGTTGGGTTTTTTTCTTTCCAAAAAATTTAACATGCTAGGAACCCAAATCTAGTAATAGCAAATAATATTCCAGTCTTGTGACATTACATTATAAGTATATCAGAGAAGTATTTGTGGTTCATTTTGCAACACAAGGAAATAAGATTTATGTTTCAAAAGGTAGGGAGGGGAAGGGCACTATTGATCATTGTTATAATAATGAGGCTTCTGCTTGCAGATTTAATCTCTTTGTGCTACACAACAAAGACTTACTGAAGAAGAGCCTACATCTGGCATAAATACAAGAACATTAAATTGGTTCTAGGAAAGACTGAAATCTGGAAATAATTTTCAGAATTTGAGGGTTGCTTTTGCTGCACCTGTGGGTTAAAGTAAAATTATTATCATAAATTTTTTTTATTGTGTGGGATGTTTGTTTTGTTTTTAATGTAAGAACAATTAGTGATCTTCATTGCTAGTAAAATTGGACTCCTAATAGCAGGAAAATGATAACATGTTATACTAAGCAACTGATTTACCCTTCTTCATGTAGGCCAATTTATTGTAATTAAAAGTTACCACTTCGGCACAAGGGTCAAAGACTAGGGCTTGTATAATCATTTTCTAAAGAAACACTGAAGAGACAGAAGAATAAGGTCTCTGCTCCCACCATCATTTGTTCTGCTTTGCATAGTTAGCAAAGCTTGTTGCTGAAATTCCTAATTTGCACACATACAAGGAAATTAATTTTGATCTCTGTTACAGGCTTCTTATTCCAGCCTAGAGTGCATAAAAGCTGCTTTATATAACCAACAGTTGAACCGAATCCTGAATCCTGCAAGACTTTCTTCATGTGCATTTAAGTTCAGTTGACCTATTCACATTAAAGAGAATGGTACAGACCAGGTCATACAGAATTGGCTTCACAACTGATAGAAAAGTCATAAGTATTCTGCTTGGGTTTACTTCTCATCTTCTGGGTAACTACCTTACCCTAGGTATTCCAAAATTTAGGGCTTATTCTGGTGAACTCTGCTCATGGTTTGCTCCTTTTAGGCTGGAGCTCTGGCTCATTTACTCTGATGCAAATTTGTACTTGTCCTCCTGATACACATTTTCTTGTTTTGAGGTTGCCTTCAGTATTTCTTAGCTCTGCCCAAGAGATAGTTTAGTGCCAAATTCTAAGAGAACCAAAATGCATTAAACACCAGACACCCAGGTGGGCAGATGAAGTGTTTTCTCCTCTGGAAATAACAATGGCACATGGATTAACTGTGAGGCATAATTAATTTTAAGTCAATGGGCATCTGAACTAACTGAGGCTGCCAAGTTCTTATTTTCCACTTAACACTTAGGAGGATAAAAGGGAAAACAGTAACCTAAACAAATTCTATAGATGGGTTCAAAAATTTGCAGGCTCAGGGAACATATGAAATATGCAAAGTCTACTTGGAACGGGCAAGAAAAGACAGCATGAATCAGTTTAACATTAATCTTCAAAATCATCACCTCAATGTGGTGTAGCAGCCAAAAATACCAGGCAAATGGTGGGCATCATAGAGCAAGTTATTGAGAAAAAGAAAAAGGAAATAAATTCATTGCTACAGAGACCCAGGGTGAACCCTCATACCAAGTACGAGGTGATGCAACTGGTGTAGACCTGAGCCTCCAGAAGGATGTGATGAAATGAGGGAAAAGGAAACAGGCAGGTAAATGAGAGGGAGAGGAGAAAAAGGCTGGGACTCAGAATCTATGCAAGGGAAGGCTGAGTGGGACATAATCGAGGATTTCAGTAAGGAAGGGGGTGGGTAAGCTAAATGCACACTCTGTTCACTGATACTGCAGAATGAGGGCAAGGGGACATTCAGTGAAAATAACAGGGAATCAGTACAAAAGAGATGAAGGACAGTGAGTGGATCTTTGCATTGTGACAGGGAACTAACTTATCAAACCTGCTACAAAGGAGGTCATGGACACTGAGGTGTCAGCCAGGTCAGAGAGAGATTAGAAGAATTTATGGACTACAGACAGGTCCCTGAGTGGATACAAAAAAGTCTAGGCAAGGGCATATCTCCTAATCTCCCTAACAGAATAAATCTGGAAGAGGATAAGCAGGGGGCAGAATGAAGAATGTTACAGGCTCCAGTGCTCACCCTAACAGAATCTTCAACCTCCACCGCTGGAGAAGCAACCTCAGGTGAGATAAACTGCAGCTCTAATCTATTTCTTATATACCTAAAAATCAGCTAAAAAGTCACAAGAACAACAATGTGTGGTGTTGATTTGATCCCACGAGAGGAAATGGTAACTGCCAAAACAAGTCTGAGTCAGAGCTGGAAATGCAAAGGAAAACAAAATATTCTTGTTATTCCCAACAAAAACAACAAAGAAACAAAACAGAAGTTAAAAATGTTGCAGCTGGAACTGAGAATTACTATATCAGCCACAAAAGGAGTAGGATATATAAAGCCTGCATAATAAAGGGCAATATTTCCAGAAGACATGGTGCTACCATGTAAAGCAGTGGTGAGACCTACATACAGCTTTCTTCAATCTTAGTCAAAAAAAAGCAACTCTCCACAGAACGGAAAGACTAAATTAGGAGCTGAAACTAAAAAAGCATGTGCTGGTCAGCCCAGCCAAAGAAAGCCTGAGAGGAAAGATAATTTGTTCTCTGTAAACGTATTAGTGAGGTAAATGTCAGAGGAGGAAGATGAGGTAATTAAGCTAAAGGAAAATGTTGTCACAAGAATTAATGAGCAGAGACTAACCAGAAATGTCCTCAGGCTGGACTTGATAATTTTCAGAAGATTTCAATTCTGGAAGAGCTTTCTGTTTGGAGCTGGAGGAAAACTAGTGGTTTTGAGCTACTCCTTGTTCAGCCTGAGAAAGGAACACCTTAGTAGCAAGGGATTACACTTGATGACTCAAAAAATCACTTATTTGCCACGTCCCTTGCTGTCAGTGTCCATTAATCGTTGAGTACAAACATCAAACAAGAGTGGCGAGTCCTGTGGGATTTCTCATGTCAGGGACCTTGAGAAAGGGGAGGAGCAGCTGCCCATTATTTTTTCTGTCCCTACCATCAGGCCAACACTACCTCATGATCAGCAGTGTCAAAGGGTACATGTGTGAGGCTTTGAAAGGCTCTCCTGTTGCACCCTAAAATGGGTCTCATTAGGAGGGCCCTGCAGCAGATAGTGTGGATGGGGATGTCAAAGGCACTGGATATGGCATTGTTCACCTTCTCTGCACCCAAGGTCACAAGTGTGTTTATTGATGACCTGCATTGTATATTCCTCTGGCCATTTTACTGTTTGGAGAGATTCTTCACTCAAAGCCTGCTTTTTATTCTGTGTTTCTGCTTTTCTTCCTTCTCTATCCTCTTTTGCCTGGACCATTCCCTCCGTTCCTTTTATCCCTTCTGCTTTCTACATCCAGAGGTAAGCAGAGATGCAATACAGCAATTTAACACTGCATCCAGCTTTAGTCACAACTTTCCTAAGCCTTTACATGTCAAGAAACAGAGGGAGAGAAACAGGTGGAGAATCTACTGGGCATGTTCTTTAAGCTTGCAATCCTAAAAAAAGAAAGCACAATACATTGAATATTTTCTGTATTTTTAAATTAGGGTAATTAAAACTTCACTGCTTTCTCTTGTGTTTCCTGGAATGCTGAATAAAATCACCAAGGTTTCAAGCTTTTTCCAATAAAGCTGATTCCTAGGTATTTTAAACATTCTCCAGGCAACAGTTTAACATTGTGTCTCTACTCCTTCTTCCCCCCATGAAGTTTTCTTATTTTCAAGTCACTGATCAGAGTCCTGTGATTAGTGCTGTTTAAATATAGTCTAATGCAGAACATTGAAAATCTACAGGACCATAATCAACTAAACCCACACAACAATACTTTGAATAACAGAGAGCTAAGGAATAATGGAAAGATCACAAATATATAACTAAGCTAATATTAGAAGCTTAAGAAATCTGTTTAGTGTTACAGCCAAAAGTGTAAAAAGCTGAATTTTCCCTGCTGATGTGTCAGCTTTTCCAATATTCCTGCAACCTCTACTCTTACAGTCCCAAGAATGACATCTGTACAAGTGTGCCTAATGTGTCACTTGAAATAGAAGATGTGTGGAAGATATTCCAGCTGGCTGGAGAGCTGTCCCCCTGCAGTCCTATCTGCCCTGCTGCTCCAGGGCAGGAAGTGAATGGCCTTGAGTGATGTAATGTATGCAGCTTTTCAAAATAAATGGAGGGCTGAAACTTTGCATCTGGGTGCATGTGGTCAGAAAAAAAATGAAGGAAATATTGACATGCAGACATTGCTAGTGGCCCACAGCTCCTAATAAAAAGTGGCATTAGCATAGGTGTTTTGGATGTATGGATCTAAAAAAAGAAAAATCTTTTACTCTCAGTAAGTAAAGCAGATAATGGAAAATTATCAACAGGGTAGAAAGCCAATTTCTTTTGCCTGACTTCACAGAGGAACAAATCTGTGATGCAGCTGTTTTCAGCTCTCTGTAAAATTGCAAACCTGAAGTTGTCATACCTTTAACAATAAAGAGAATAAAAGCCTTTTAAACTGTACTTAAAGTGTCAAGGCCTCACTCCCCACAGCCACCCCACCTTTAAATCAACTGTAAAGGGTTCACTGATTTCTGGGGTAATAGGAATTTGCTCTTATTTGAATGTGACATTAACATGGATATACTGTTCTCAGGAGAACTGTCTGCTATGGGCCAGAGCTGGACATTGATTTCACACCAAATTCCCCATTGATCGGGCATGGTAGGAAGTCTATTCATTGAATTGATAGCAGGATACAGCTATACTGTATTTGTTTTCCTTTTAATATACAGCTTCAACAGCAAGCCATGCATGAATTTAATAAAAAGAAGATAATAATCTATCCATTCTATGAGCAATAGACTGAACCTGGGTGGTTATCAAACCTGCTGCTATAAATCATGTCAAAAAGGAGACCCATTTTAGCTTTACCAATGAAAAAAATTCCACTGGTTTAAATATACAGAACCTTTGCTTCTCACTCACATTCAGTAAATTGATAATTGTATTCAGTTATGGTTTATCATGTAAGATCAGCAGAAGAGAATCAAACCTATTATGCTGTTAGAAAACAAACATTTGAAGGCAGCTAAGCTCAAAACAATGAACTGAACTATCTGTAGTATCTGTTGCAATTCTGTTGCAAAAAAAAAAAATCTGTTGCAATGTTCAACATTCTCTTTTTGTGCTGCTTCCTATTCAGGACTGGAGGTTTTGCTAAGGTCACCCTACGAAACAATGAAAGGAGATGCTTTGAATATGCTAATGCCTTCTGCTGGAAGAGAGAAAATGGGCTGATGTGAAAGTCATTGACAACCATAAGGCAAACAGAATGGGTGGTGCAATTGTAAGCAGAGTGCTGTGTCTGCGTCTTAATCTGGAAATAGATCCTTAACAATCTTTTTCTGCTAGACACTTGTTTATAAATGACAGAAGCAAGGCAAAGAGAATTACATGCATAATGCTTTTCAAGCAGAAAATATCTGTACTTTTAAGACATAGGCAGAAAGTTACTTTTGTAGGCACAGAGCTGGGTTGAATTCAGCTCTTACTCTTCATTCAGGGAGCATCACTAAAGCCAAGAACAAGACTCTGAGTGCAGACTGGCATAAATAAGAACAGAAGCTGGGTTGGCACGTGTGGAGAGTGCTGCCTCGCAGACACTATTCTCCTTCCACGGCACAAAGAGGTGGCAGAGCTGTTCTTACTAGCATAATTAAACACCAGCATTTTGGTAAATTATATAACCTCTTCTTTACCAGCTCATGTGGAGACAATAAAGGTTTGCTCTCTACCATACCTGACCTAGCAAATGGGACATGGTTTTTTTGCAATGAACCTCTCAGAACAGTACAGAATTATATCAAATAGTTGCTGAAAGAATTGAGGAGCCTAAGAGCTGCCTGCTCCTCTCCCAGGGCATGGCACTCCACCACCTCCAAAGTAACAAAAGTAGCATGGAAACTGATTGAGGTAACAAGCTCTGGTTAGCTATCTAAAGAGACAAGTGAATAAGGTGAAGGAAAATAAATCTTCTGATTCTCTCTTAATCATGACATTATAGCAATCCTTCATGATCATTTGAGTGATTTAAAATAAAGCAATACAGTAAGAAATAAAAATGTTTGGGAAAGAATTTCAAACTAACTCATAGATTCACTTATTCACTCATGTTTATCTGATGAGAAAAAACCAGGCTGCAATTGGTTTGCATGCAGTTCATTCCTCAATCAGCAAAAAAGCATAGAAGATGATAATAACATTAAAATTAGTAATGAAAAGAGATCAGAAATGTTGCAGGATGGAGCCACAGAAACTGGGGCAAACTTACCAATCTTTGCACTCAGTCCCAGCACTGAGCCAGGGGTGATTGGGTAGGGCAGAGCAGAGATCAGCACTATCATGGGTGCTGGAAGCATAATTCAGAACATCATGGAGATCAGAGGATAGTGAGGGAAAGTCCTCTGAATGAAAGTCAAGACAGAGAAAACCTTGGAAGTAGGACAGGGGGAAAGGGTTTTTTTATTGTACAGAACACAAACACAGTTGCTTGTACCAATATAAATGTTTGATTGAGGCCAACATGTGGCAGTAGCATCTCCTGCTACCTGTGTAAGACACAATCAAAAGACAGTTTAAACCTAGATATGTCCTAACCAACACAAGAGCCTTCATCTGCCCAGCTCTATGAGCTTTCCCCCCCCAAGATTCACAGTACTTCAGACTGGAAGAGATCAGTACATGGCTTGACCACCCCTACCATTACATTTTATCCAGTTACTAAACCAAACACCTAGTAATTGTCTAAGAAATAACATAGCTAAAACACTGATCCTCAAAAAATCTTTAGTCCTGGACCAAAAATCATGGGAAATGGAGCATCTCTGTCCCAGGAACATATTCCAACACTTAAAATTACTGATAGTTAAAAAAAAAAATAAAAATCTGTTTAATCTAAGTTTATCTGTGTTCAGTTTCCAGCAATTGATTCTTCTCAGGTTTTTCTTAGGTTAGCTAAAGAGTTTTTCAGTACCTTAATTTTCTCCTTGTGAAGGCACTTACAAAGTGCAGTGAAGTTATTTCTCCACTCTGGTAAGATTCAGCCCGTGAAGATCTATTATTATTAATAGCCTGACTGGAAACACAACCTGTGTTCTCTTAGGTCTTCCGAATTCAGGGATATTCTTTTTCCCCACTATAAAATAAAATTGAATTGCTGTAACCCACAATTCTAAAAGCAATATTTTTTCCTATTTACTCCCAAATTATAGGTGATAAATTTAATGTTTGATAGCATTAAACCTATCAGCAGTATCTATATACATAAAAGCTTTCATTTATCATACCTTCCCTTCGGTGACTGTCACTCAAGATGAGCTTTCTGTGCACTAAATTGACACTGTTTTTTAGCTATGCAAAAAACCATAACGCTCTTCATTTGCTGACTAAAGATACTGAGGTACAATGTGCTAATGCAACAGTGGCAGGAATTCAATAAAAAACCTCCCATACATGTGGCTTCCTGCAACAAATCTTGGTCCAAATTCCATCCCTGTTAGTCCTGCTCCCACCACATTTTGTACCCTAACCAGAGCTGTCTTTTCTTTACTTGTGTTTTCCTATGGAATGACTGAAATTTTTTTTACAGCTAGAGACTATTTCTCAGGAAAAAAAGAAGAAAAATTTATGCTAAATACAAAACCTGGAATTTAAGTATATGCCTTCTATGAACATCATTTGGAATGTAAGGAGATAATTGAAATATCCTGCATTTCCATTTTTCAGTGGGTGGTTTGGGTTTTTTCCCCCCAAGACTATGATTTTCCTGAAAAGTACCTCTATCCATATCTAGGATGTAGGAGTGCAGAATATTACATTGTTTCACCAGCTCACAAAATATTTAGGAAAATTCCCACCAACATATTTTCTGAATTTTAATTCATTTTGCCACTCAAAATACAACAGGAAAGCATAAAATCAAATTGAAGGACTGAAACTCTGTTCTGTACATGGAAATAGACCAATAGCTAAATTATTTTTCTCATGGTTTCCAACAACTGCAAACTCCTAATCATTGCTGTCAAATTAAAGTACTAGAGCTTTAGAATGACTAAATCCCAAATGACTTCATCATTGACCTTTAAACTACAGTGTAGAATAGGAAATAATACAACACAATAGGAACTGATAAATATCAAAATGTCTCTTTAAAGAAAGAGACATTTTTGCTGTTGATAATTGAGGTGGCTTATTATGTGATCTAAACACAAAACCAAGTTAGTGCCTAAAAGCTTTTCCTATTCACTTGACAAAATAATAAACAAGTCACAACATTTTCACTGCTGTGACATTTCAACTGGGGGGGGGGAGAAAAAAGCAAAATGTAAACTGTATTAATAGCCATATTTTACATCTAGTGAAAAAATCAGCCACATCACCAGGTCTGTGAGATGCTGGAGTGTGCAGCTATTTTCAGGGTATGATGGAGAATGAGCTCAGGACAATGCATTTTACTCCTGGATATTTGGGTTCTCCCTGCTCTACAAACCTGGATAAACTTTCATGACTCATTAAAGCCCACAGGAATTACATGACTGAAGCTTGAACGCTGCTTTTCACTGCTAGGCATCTTCAATCTGCTGCTACCTGGTTATGATTAAACCAGGAGGACACAGTCCTGGATCCATGCTGTTGTTGCCTTCAGTTGGTGCATAGCCTAACCCAGAAAGTCAGAATTTTCCTAGTTCTTAGGAGCCTAAAAAAAGCAGATTGATATTTGCTTCCCTGCACATGGCAGGGGATCTGGACCTAGATGATGTTTAAGGTCCCTTACAACCCAAACTATTCTATGATTCTATGATTTAAAGCTTGACATATTTGATAGGAGTTCGGCCCCTGAGTGCTTTTGAATATCATCCTTGACACTTATATATTTTTGTATTTTGAAATGTATTTTAAAAACATTGTCTAATTTTAAAAAAAGCAGGGGCTTAAATGATCCCTCAAAATGACTGTTCAGAGGAATCTGTAATCTTGGAATACACTTGTTACACAATGTTCTCCAGGTCCTGGGCTATGATAGCTGAAACACAAGGACGTCTGCTGCTGCTTGACAAGGGTCTAGTCCTAAAAACTCTCCCTTTCTGAAGTGACTGAGCTTCAGACATCAGTTGTGCCTATGGGAGTTTGTCAACTTCTTCTCAAGACAAAGTGAGGTTCTGTGGCAAAGGGCTGTGAAGAACTGCCTTGTACCTTATGGAGAGCTCTGCCTCTCCACTTAAAAATCAGAAACCCTTCCCCAGCTCCAGTGATTGGTAGCTCTGGGGCACTTGCAGAGTAGAGCTTATTTCAGCAAAAGTGATTAAAGAGCTGATATAAAACAGAATCATGGTATCCCTTAAAGTAAGAGTAATATATGTTTCCTACTGTGTAGCTATTTTCCTTATAGAAAGTATCATTTTTTCAAAATAATTTTCAGATAATACCAACCACTGACCACATTTCATAGTTCATGGTATGTGAACTGAACCTGATTATTCCAGAAGCTCAGAGGTGCACATTATTCATCTTCTACTTCTTGTGTGTTGGTCCATTTCAATGATTAATATATCTCATTTCTCAAAATTTTCTGTATTTTAAAAAACCTTACATTACAGCCCCCTGCTTTCTCCCTGAGAACTTAGTACATTATTATTGCAGGGACGGCTAACATAACTTCTAAATGTCACGGAAGATGTGATTCAGGTTTTGCACCATGATTTAACAAAATCTCATTGCCGTTTCCAGAGATACTGACTGCAGCTGATGGAAGTAAGTGAATAGGGGGTTCAGCTGGAGTGAAAAATTGCCAGAGAGTGGAAGTGCTTGAAAACTTCTGTCAGAGTCATGTGTCTCAACAGCCAGCATTTCTGAACATCTCCCACTGCATAAATACAGCATGTCAAAACAGGAACATGAATTTTCCAAGTTGCCACCATGCAAAGCTGGGTCTATGTCTTCCAACTCTGTTTCTCACCAAAAGTGCCTTGGTCAGACTACATTAATTCAACTATTAATGAGGGTAGCAGTCAGTAGATCACAGTGTGCCAAAAGAGCAGAAGAAATAGAGAACATAAATGCGAAACACTTGAAGTAGGAGCTCGTCAAACAGTACCTTTTACAGAACACCTCCTTTTAATTATTCTACAGAAAGCAATCAGGTTTGGTCTCATATTTAATACTCAACCTATATTAAGTCTTTCATTTTCCTCACTGACTTAAAGCAATGTTCTTTACTCTTCCCACTTCAAATGAAATATCCACATCATTTGTTAATGCAGGGTGTTGGTTGTCAAAGCTTGTCAGGGTCCTTCAGTTTTGGGCAACTCAAAGAGCCTTAGGCTTCAATCCATGAGATGTAATAAGGCAAACTGTAATATGCAAGCCATGAACAGACTCATCTGTGGAAAAAAGGTTTCACTTTCTAACGTTTATATAGCTCAGGGTAAATTCAACTAAAATCCCGTTTGACATAGCTTGAAAGTAATTCTTATTCATTGGAAATTCGATAGTAGCAGGGAAAAAAACCCACCTTATTTTATATAAATATAAGAATTTCCTCTAAAGTGGTTTTGATTTTTTGTCCTGGGGGAAAGGAGTGAAAGGAGTTATGGAGAAATCTTATTCCATGTTTTGTTCTTTGTGTCCTCATGTTCCCATTTTTTTTCTTGTAATTTAGGGAGGAGAAAAAATGTTCCTTAAAAACCCTTAAACGAACTCACCATCCTGATCTCAAAGAATAAACCAGGTATTCACATTTTCCTGGTCCTGCTTCTACTTTCATGTTGCAAATCTAAGGAGAGAGATTTCATGAATGCCAAATATCCCATACGTCCTGATAAACAGTTCAGCTCTAAAAGCATTTCCATGCTATTATTTTTCTATGTATTTTTACCTGTTTGTCCAAGAAAGACAAAGTTTGTTCCAGTCATCCGTGCTCATGTGTAAAGCCATCTCCAAGTTCTCCTACTTAAGTTGAAAATAAATTTCCCATATTGTTATTATTATTATTACTAGTACCAAGCCATCATGAAGATTTGCCTGGTTGTTGAACAAAAAAAGGAAATTCCCTGAGAACCAGTTCTTCACAAATGTCTCAGCAGCATGGTGCTACCCTAAATTGCATCTAACATGCATAAAAGATGTATAATCCCTTATATTATAGCACATACAGTAAGATGATTGCTTCTAAAATGAGAAAAGAACCCAAAGCTCAGGTAAAAGTTCTCATAGTTTTGAACCATCTATGCAAAAAATGCCAGCTTTTAATACTGCTGAACTGGGAGAAGAATGAAGCTTTAAGGAGTTAGTTCTAGAGTGTACTGATAGAACTAGTTTCAAAGCATACAGCAAGCATTAAAACTGGTTGAAAGACATATTAGCAACTACATTTACAGAAAAAAAAAGTCATTTGTTGGAAATGAACCAGTTTTGTTCATGTTTACTTGTCTCCAACTGCAATTCTCTGGCAAGGGAATCCTGTCAAAACTAGGACAGCCCAGTCAGTCAAGGATTAACAAAGCAGTGTGTATAGCAGCATCCCTGGCTTAGAAGGGTGACTGTGCCAGGAGCAGTCAGCCTCCTAGGGTTTCGCTAGAGTCACTCTACTTTGTTATGCATCTCAATATTCAGAGTCCAGAGCCAGCAACCCCCTCCCCTGCCTTGCTGTGACACCGCTGGTCTGGGCCAGCAGAGATGAACACTTGACTTTACTCCAAACTCAGAAGAGCAGTGATCCTGCCACTTCAGCACTATTTGAAAGACTGTTACCACCATCTGAAGACATGCCACAAAGTCAGGTTTTGATTTAGAAAATATTTTTTGTCACAGAACAGCATCTCCTGGCCAGCAAACTGCGCTCTCAGTCAAGATGTACATGGAGAAATATGTCTGTGTGCTCAGAGCGTGCTCCTCAGTAGTTAGGCACACATGAATCTGTGAAAGACTGTGAATACTCCCCAAAATCAAGTGCTAGAGCAGTGAGAGAGTGGGCTACACCCTTCTGAGTTCATTCACATGAATAATCCCAGGGCTTTCTGTCGAACTGTTTGTGTCAATAAGGCAAACAAGCCTTGGCCTGTTCCAAACATTGTTCATTACAGATTGCAACAGAGCAAATGTAATTATGTAAGTGAGAGAAAGGCAGTGGGAGCAATTCCTAAAGGCAGGACATCATTAAGATTTCATAACAAGCACATTTTCCCAAGGGATCCAGAGGAAACGAGAGCCATGGATTTCCTGAGGCCAGACTCTATGTTTGGCTTCATACATCCAAGTGCATTTTTAATTGCAGCATTCACTTGAAAGGAATAAAGTTCCTCAGGAAGTGAACAGGATTTGGAACAGGTCCTAATATAATGTCCAGTCCCTCATCTTACACAACATGGAACATGCCCTGGTGAAGAAAATTCACAGATTGGGACTACATGATAATTTGGCTTTGGAGAATGATTATGTGCAATTTTTTCTGGATAATAGACAAATAAATATCTGCTTTTCAAGGGGAGACAATTGTTTGTTTTGTTGATCAGGGCATTGCCAGCGAGAAGAATCAAGTTTACAGGGCAACCTGAATCAAGTCAAGAAGCGTTAAGAGAAAAAGAAATAAAAGCTGGCTAAGGAGCTTTATACATCCAGCAGAAATGGGAAGAGGTACAGTTTGGACTTGGATTCAGATTCTTTCTAAGTTCAAAAATGAACAAAATTCCTTGCCTTAACATTGTAGTAAACTCTTTATCACAGGTTGTAAAAAGTGCTCAAAGGTAGCTAGTCTCATCTTTGCTTGGGGAAAGACAACACATACACTCCGTCCAGATTTCTTTGGGTTTTCTAGTCTAGTGAAAACTGAATTATGCATTAAGAAAAAGATCACATGCCAACTGGCTTTAATGAAAAGGGAGCGCTCCAGAAATTACTCTTTGAAGTAGGAAATTTCCTCATGGAAAAAAAGAACTTGAGAAAATTGCCCCATTATATGTCTATGTTTGAGTAACTAAAATTATTCACACAACAGAACATTAACATCACCACACTGGCACCTGAGCTGATATGCAACAAGGAAAATCAATCTTGTAGTTGTACATGAAACTGTATAAGTAGTTTATAAACACACACACACATATACTATAAATATAGAGAGAGAGATAAGAAGGTCCCAGAACCTACAACCAAATTCTTACCTGATAAAAAGGGACCATTTCTACTGGATTTAATGTGAGAACCCCTGTGTGTGGATTTTACCAAGCTCTGTTAGGTTGCAGTACTATTTTTGAATTGCTCCACTTCAAAATTTAATCAAATCCACTCCTTTGTGACGATAATACACTGCTTCATAATAATGAAGCTTAATGAACAGAATTTAAAGTTGATTAATTGTAAGCACAGTTAAACACAGAAATGCTTTGCTTCTTTGCCATAAAATCTGTCTACTGCTAAAAACTCGTCACTCGCTGTCTTCTCTGACTCTGGATTTTGAAACAGCATTTATGGGCTTTTCAGTTCCTGCCTGCAATTCAAATGCACCTTTTTTTGCCCTCCTTGGCCCTTCACCCTCCTGCTCTCCCACTTTTCTTTAGCTAAAGACAAAAGGCCAGATCAAGTTTAGAAAATCTGTGATACTCATCTGACATTGCCACAACCTCTTTCACACAGTTTAACAGAATTTGCAGTGTAAGAGCCCAGGAAGGCATTGTCCACATCAGCAGAGACCAGGCAGAGACATTCCCTCCACCTGCTCCTTAGCTGGTCTTCTAGGAGCATGGTGCTGTGTGACACCTCAGTTCCATCTCCAGCACATTTCCAAACTCTAAAAACCAGGAAAGTAAAAGAAGGTATTTCACATCAGAAGGAGCAAGGAGACAAATAGATGAGGGAGGTAAAATATTGAAAGGAGAGGATAGAGATTGACTTTACCTGGGAGAAATAATGTTGAAAAAAATAATGTTGGGAGTTTTATGCAGCATTATGTGCGTCATTTTTTCATCTGATTTTGTCTTCATGCAATGACATTACCAGGATCATATTTCTCTCTCAGTCTTATAAATGCCAATGCTGACAAGGTTTTCACAGAAATGTATCGAGCAGACACATCCTTCAAAAAATGCTGCTGGGACACATCACAATGCAGAAAAGTTAAAGAAAAATAATGAGTCCTTTTGAACCCTTTGAAAATCTTTATTTGAGATATGCTACTTGTTGAATACTAACCGAATTTGGTTAATTTAACATTATATTTTTAGGGTCCTAATTCACTTGACCAATAAGGAAAGGGACTACTTTTCCATTATACACAGAAATCAAGAACTATATGTTCTACGGGCCTTTTTCTAGGAAGAAACCATAATTTTAAAAATTATTTCAGTCTCCAAGCACATAAAGAAGCATTAATTCTAAGGAAACTATATGACTTTCTACTTATCAGATCTTCACACATATACCAATATTCAAAAAAAGTTAATCAGAACTTTGAAATATTTTTGAATTTTAAGATTGTGTATAGAAAATATAGATTATTGAGTAAATATGCATTGCATGTATGTATTTCTCAAAGGTCTAGAAAATAGGCAGATGATACAAAATCTTATCAAAAATATAAATGCAGTGTGTCAAGTGAAAAACAATAGTGATTAGCTTAACAGCATCTTGGGTATGTATCTTTTATAATACAAGATGTATTGGGAGTGTGGTTTACTCAAGTTACAGAATAAAAACAGTAGGAGGTCTAATCTGAATTAATATACAGGTTCACTGGGAAATATTGATAGATTTAAGTATGATTCTTTGTAATATGCTATTTTATACACCTTCAGGTTGGTCGATAGGGAAAATGAGCAGCATAGACTAAAATTACATTGTATTCTTGAAAGACATTTAACAGAACTTTAGAGGGAAGCACAACACACAAATTGCTTCTATAATTCAGACCACAGCTCATGTGGTGTATGAAATTGCTGTGATTTTCCTTACTGTGCACTGTGTCTTTAAGAGTCTGAGAGGTGCCTGCCACTTTTCAAGAGAGATTTGATATGTGCTGTGCCATCTACTGCAAATTTCCCTTTTTGCTGTTTTGTTGCTTTTATCACCAAAAATCACATCTCCCAGCAAGGAGACCACAGCTGTGGGAAAGCCAAGTTTATCCAACAAGGATCATGCAGCTGCCATGTCAGGGCTGCTGTGTGGATTTTGGGTACAGATACTATATAAATCTGTTGCACTGCTGAGTGAGCCTCAACCATCACAGGAGCCCATCCAGTGTAGGAGACTCCAGTCAACTCACCAGTATCTCTTTCCAAAATCACAGAATCATTTAGGTTGTAAAAGATCTCTAAGCTCATTGAGTCCAACCTTTGACCTTTCACTAGGTGAAACTATGGTTTCCTGAAACCTCTGTCTCCTTTCCCTTTCCTCTCCAATGTGTGTAGCACACATTTTGCACCTATAAGCCTTCAGAAGATTTCAGTATTCAGCTCTGAAGGTTGGTTATCTTGTAGGTTGGTTACTTTGCATAAGACAGTGCTGAAACTCTCTCCATGCCATTCCTTTCACAGTTCAAATGCAGGGTAATAGTACACACCCTCTCCTTAGTACTGAATCCCAAAAGGGCTTAAAAATCAGACTCCTAAAATGACATGGCAACAGAAGTAGTCATTACTTGGTAAAAAGCTTTTAATCTTTTGGTAACAAAAGAACATATAGATAGCCATGGGCTCTCATTGGCCCCAGAAGGCCAGGTGACTACACCAAGTTATGGCCAATCTGCAGCTATAGAGAAATACTGCAAATTTGCTACAGCAAAATGTCCTGCTCAACATTAGAGAGCCTGGCTGAGTGTTTCCTGGTGGCTCCTTATGCCTGTGAGTGCCACTGTTATTTGGTGAGAAAAATGAAAGCCTATTAAGTGCACAGGTAAAACGACAAGCACCATACTGTTCTCTAAAAACCCTCCTGATTGCATATCACTCACTTTAAATTCTGATTAGAAGAAGGCATTGAGAATTTCAGCTGGGAATACAAAAGGATAAATGGACTTATCATCAGCTAAATGCACAAACTACCAGGGTGAGCAGCATTCATTTCAGAGCAAACTACTAGGACAACCACTCTCTAGACATGAGCATATGATCTCACGCTACATCATTTACAATGAAACATTGCAAAATTGGGGTTTTTTAAAGAAAACCATCTCTCATGCAAATACAAGTCCTCTAGGCAAAACTAATGTTATTGACATAAAGCATTTAGGGCAGAATTATTTATAACCTTGGAGGTGGGAAAATAAAAATAAAAATAAGAGTGAAATTTAGAAGGGTAGTCAGTATGGAAGGGCTAAAATCAGGAGGATATTGTGAGTCCTGTCTTGGCATGACATTGAAAATACCTTTCTAGAGCTTACAATTAGAGGCTAAAGCAGAGTAAGGCAGGACATGGTCATATTAATAATCAGTGTGAATGGACTACCTGCCTTTTTTCATTTTCAGATGGTTTTCATCAGTTCTCTGCAAAGACAGAAGATCAAATCCTCCATGTCAACATGGAAAAATTTATTAGCAAGTATGAGCTAGGACAAAAAATGAAACCAAGACTGTTACTAAGAACTGTTGGAAGCGACTGAAGTGGAGGATAAGGAAAGTAAATATTGGATTCCTACACACGGTCTTGAAGGTAAGAAGAAATGCAGATTGTTTTCTTAAATTTTCAGAACTTGCAACAGGACTTAAGTGTTTTATTAGTCAAGGGTAGATTAATGTTCCCCATGATGCCATTAATCATTTAGGATATCCTGGAGCAAGTGCTTCTGCATACTCACTTGATCTCAATTTCTTTCTATGCATTATGCTCCTGCACTGACAGCCCAGCTGTATTTGGTGTTCATTGTCATTTTCTAGTAGTGAGCTAATGGCACTGCTATAAAACAACAAGCAGCTGGTGGCACAGCACAAATAAGTATTATTCAACATGAATTATGAATGGCATGGAAGTACTAAGAAGAAACTTTACAGAGTACATGTCATTAATATGTCCCAACTCTTCTCCCATCCCCAGCTGCCAACCCATCCCTGAATGCTGTCTAAGCAAGGGAAGGGGCCAGCACAGAGCTCTGGTTTAGTTTGGATGTCTCACCACAGGTTTTGAGGCTGTGTTACTATCACACATTCTTGGGTGAGTACCTGCTTGGGAGTAGGTAGAAGTGAGGAGAGATCTGCACCTAACACTGGAATCCCTGGCTATTCTGAAGTAACAAGTGAACCATTCAGGGTTGCCCTACACAAACTGCCCTAGCAGGGAAACACTGGTAGAATGTGAAGCAGTGCTCTTGGGGAAGGATGAAAAGACAAGTCTGAATCCACCAGCAGCATGGAAAAGGCATAGGACATGACAGGGAGGTTGCAGTATAGTCACAATCCATCTCTGAGACTGTGGCTTCAGCACAGGTTTGGTTTCTATGCTGGGATTTGCTGGAAAGCATAAAGCTCAAATCTCAGCTGTAAAAATGGTGGTGGGAGGAACAAAAGGGGATTGACTGTTTTAGTGCTGATAACTGCCACAGGGAGGAGACAATAAATCCTTGTCTCAACATATTGTTGAAATTATGTCTATGTCTACCAATAATATTTGGGCAAAGCTAAATATGTAGGACAGCATCCGTAAGGCCAATGCACCTGGTGATTTCTTGGAAAGATCCTACATTTTCATTTTGTAAAGAAATACATAAATTAATTAAGATCTCAAGAAATGGACAGTTTGTTCCTGGGTAATGGGATTTTCAAGATACATAGAGGTTTTTTTTTTTTTTATTCTTAAAATGAAATTCTATTTGAGAAAGATGGTGAGAATTTGGTGGAAAAACACTGTATTGATATAGTCAGAACACAGCCCTAGAAAAGACTTTAAAAAATGGAGCTTTAAGTCACACACAGGCCTCCAGCCTGCAAAGGCTTCATGAAGTTTCTTACCTTTAAGAAATTAGAAATTATTACAATTAGTCCCATTGATGTCAATGTACTTGCCTTCATGGACAAAGTTATATTCCGTGGATCTCAACAGATCACAGCCTGCAAATACTGAATGATACTGTATCACAGTATCATCTATATATACAAATGATACAGGGATTCCCCGTTCACAAATTTAGTTGGCCAAGTCCAATTAGCACATATTTAATTCAACCACTGTTCAATGTGAATGAAGTCTTTTACTTGTACACACCTTTAAAAAAAAACCCTTATTTATAATTGAAGATTAAAAGGGACTGTTATTTGATTTGGTAGCCCATAAATTGTTTCCTAGGAGAAGTGAGGATGGGTTGTTTTCAACTGACCAAGTATAGAATTACCTCCTGTGAAAATTCTCTCCAACCAAGATCCAGCATGGAGCTGCAGAGGAGTGGTTCTACCTTCATCTGTAGATGCAGGAGCCTTCTGAATGCAGAACAAAGTATGGCTGCCCCTCCATTCCACCAGAGATAGCACTACAAGCTCAGAAACCATCACAAAACAAAGAAGAGCTTGATAACTGTGTAAATAGCATGAGGTTCCCATTAATTCTAGTGTAGTTTTTGTCATTATTATTGGACCACTGGTGTACCCAGAAGTCAGAGAATCTCAATACCCACACAGCTTCATTGAATATTAATGCCAGAACTCTTACAATAGTGGCTAATAATGCAGCTTTTCTCTGCCATGTGAATTACACATCAATATTAATGAAGCCTTTGTTAACATTCCATGTTCTTTCCTTTCTGTGTCTCTGCCAGGATTTTGGACTGGTTTATGCCAACAACACAGACTTACATGTCAACCCTGAGCAGGTCCCAGACATTTCAGAAAGGGCTTGTTTTTGCAAATGTGCATTTAAATTAAGTAGTATGCCACATCAAGGTTGCTTTAAACTGACGGCTGTTCAGTTCTTCTCCCCTACACAGGACAGATGTCACTTTATATGTTTGCATATCCTAAAAGTAACGCACAGAGGGCTGTCTTTTATTTTAAAATGTTATTACAGCAGCATTTGTATAAAAACTAACACAATCATTCACAATTATACATGGTACTCCTTCTTCCCAGCACCAGATGTATCAAGAAAAAGCAATGGTTCTGTGACTGGAAACAGAGAGTAGTTTCTGGTTCTGTAAGGGCCCATGGTACAGTTCATACCAAGTTCTGCTATTCTAAACAGGAAACTATGTCACTGCTTTCAACTTTGATATGAAATTTAAATGTAATTGCCAGAAGCATTACCTTATTAATAAGAGTAGAAAAGCATCATTACTAATTATCATGAGCTTAATTTGCATTTTCTAAACATTTACATTATCTAATCTATGTAACAGCTGCTTGCATGATTTCCAACTCAGCTCTTTTCCAAAACCAGTAAATAACAAGTGTTGCTGTGGGCTTCTCCTGTTAAACATAGTGTCTTACTCAAAAAAGGAGTTCCTTCAGCCACAGAAGCAATGGATTTTTTAATGAATACCAAACCACTTCGTTTCAGCACAGCTGATCAACCGTGTTGAATGCTCTATCAACTGATCCTGTTTCAGAGTTAGATCCTGCAAGATATCTGCAACAAATTACCTCTTTCAAAGAAGGATTCAATTGGTTTGCACTAATCTAATTTAGAGGAGGCCAGAATAAAATCATACTTGGACTTAATCTCATCTGAATACAAACAGTACAAAAATGCTGTTGATAAGTAGCTGATGTAATGCTCTAACACACCATGGGGCTTTTGTACTGATCCCACCCCCTTTGAGGAGAACTCTTAGCAATTCCCAATGCTGTCTCTCGGATTAAGACTTGAAATTGCATGTTTAGCATGGAATATCTGGAACTTAATATCACAAGATTAAGAAAAGAAAAAAAATATAAAAGAAAAGAAAAAGAAAAAGGCTATTTGCAGCAGTTGTCATTAAATGGAAGGGACCAGCTCCTAGATAGATCCAATATGCCCAGCACAGGACCCTGGTGAGAAAGAAAATCAATATTTTACTTATCCCAGTAGAAATGCAATGCAGCCAACACAGACCCAAACCTGACCAAATCATGGATTATGTCTACTCAGAAAAAAATTTCTTTTTCCAAGCTTAGGTTGAAAGTGGTCTGAGATTGCTGCTAGCAATCAAAAGCAAGTTAAACCACTAGTGTTGAGTTTTTTTCCTCCTTCAAAGCAAGCATTCCAGATTTTGATAACTTCAAAAGAAACTGCCATTTTGAGCTGTGCCATCAAGTCCTCTGCAGCAAAGAATGGGACCAGTTTTACAGGACAGGATACCCTTAAAACCCTGTATCTAGAATAACTGGTCTTTAAGGCATCACATTTCATTTACAGACACATCTGTTTTCTGATTTACTGTGAAGATTTAAGGTAATTCAGCCATTTTACTATATCTGTAAAATGGTGATGACAGTCCATGCCCCATAGGAAGCTTAAGGTTGAATTCACTAACATTTGCAAAACACTCTGAAGTGCTGCAATTCAGATAGCAATACGAATGTAAAATCTCACTGTGCCATGCTTATTATCTTTACATTCATCGGCTTTACCTGGAAATACAGTTTTTTCTAAGGGGAAATACAAGAAATCTTTCTTACTCACTACCAGAGAAATAACTATGTGAATATGTGGGAAGTAAATTTAAATGAAAGTGATTGCAAATTAAGCTTGGATAACTTAAAACTTGCAATATATTCTGATCATCTTTAACAGGAAACATAAATAAATAGATGAAAAGAAAATTAGGTACAGAGGTGTACGGTTGAATCAAATTAAGGAAGTAGAAAGAATCTGTGGATCATAACATCCAACCTTGCAAAACTGGTTTGTTGACAATCGACTTTCTGGTTATTCACAGTTCTGTTGCCTTCAAAAAATCTGCTAAGAACACAAAATCAGGTAGACAGTTAATATTTGAGAGTCTGGAGGTCGTGTGTGTGAAACCATTACCCACTAATATACTATTCAGTCTCTGAGCATTCTTATTTCTTCACACCTTTGCAAATAAATGTCTCAGGTTTCATAAGAGAATGTCTGGATAATTTTGTCCCCAGATTAATGTAAATTTTCCTGAATAATTTGAAATTTTCTGGGAAGTTTCACATCAAATACCTGGAATGAAGAAAAACTGAAGCTTGGTTCCTCAGGCAACAGGAAGAATGGAAACAAAAACCCTCATCTCTGTAGTTCAGAAAGAAAACCCCATTTGTCATTTGCTGTAGGTGGAATTTAGTGAGTTACCCTCAGTGTGAAGAGAACATGGTTTCTGATAACAGGAGCTCTTTTGGCATTAACAGCTGTCCAAACCCACTTCCAGCTATAAGCCCTTTATAAATGTTCGTCTTCTAGGAGTGCTCACATCTGAAACCTGTATTTTACCTTCAATTTGATTCCAGTAGCTGTTTGCCAGTATAAACCCAGCAGGCTGACTTCCTACTTTATGCTGATTTTCCATATCTAAAATATGCCACTGGAGGAAAAAAGATTCATGGATTAAGGTATTTATCCTATTTTCATTTTCTATTTTCATGGCCTCAATCAGAAAGCAGAATTTCATGATAAACAAACCCCAACATGGACTAAAACAATTCCCACTTATTATTCACAGCAGAGGTAAAACAGGATCTCAAAGGCTCAAAGATGGCCTCAATTTGCATCCTGTTTCATTTGTCACTAAATCTGTTTGCTGTTGGGAAGGCATTTGCCATTCTGTTCTATTAGTCATTCAGTTAAAGCAAGACTTGTAATTAACACTTGTAATAATTAGGCATTGGTTTGGTTTGGTTTGGAATCAACCCCTGTGTTTTAATTAAATCTCAGGAATTGACAAAGATTGGTATAGGTTTTTGTTTAGCCAAATGATTAAGTGGCATTTTTTTCTCATCTATTTTGTAGAAGCCATGCTATTTTCTACCCTGAGCAAGTAGGAATGTTTCATTGTGGACCTGAATGAACAGTTTTCAAATAATTACTTTTTCTGTTTTTAATGTTAATGGAAAATGCGTTCTAAAAACAAATCACTGCCCTCACACAGAATGCTTCTCTCGAGGATATATTATCTTTATGACAGCACTAGGTCAGCCAAAAGTACCATATATTACAGATGATTTATTCTTTATTGGGAAACGGGGAAAAAATATCCTCACACTGAGCTCAACTTATCTCAGTAAACCTGTTACACAAACAGTTTGTCCACCAGCAAACAGACAAGCCAACCTGCCACGACAGATTCCAATTATAAGAAAAATATATCTTAAACAAATGAAACCCTTGTGTACGCAATGGTGCAATACAATAATTGCAGAGACGATTGAACCATCTGTGCTTCAAATTTATGGCCCTATCATGTACAGTCAGACCTTTCTAAAGTTGTTTTAGAGAGGAGCAGGACTTGAAAGGGAAGAGCTGTGTGAGTGTGTGCCTGCTTTAAAGAGGTTGCAAAAATTTGGCAATGCTGTATTGCTGATCAGAAGGGGAAAATTACAAGTAAAAACAAAGATGAAAATAAGAAGGAATGTGCTGAAGAAATGTGATGTATAGTTATGCCATTTCCTATAGATATATCTTTCCCAAGTAGCAGCTAGTTTGAAAATCTATATGATTTAAAAGAGCCAGTGCCCCACAGAAGAAAGTCAGAGCAGCAGAGCCAGTTGAGATTTTACAGCAAGTTTATACTTCTAGATTAATTACAGAACCTTTTAAGTGACTTTGTGGGGGAGATATGAAGTTCACATAGAGATCTGAAGAAAAGATGTTCATCATTTAGAGAGACTATTCTGCAATGTCAGGAAGGAGTCCATTTACTTCCCTCATCTCTACCCCCAAAAAGAGAGATTAAATTGTATTATTTTATACACATTCAATTGTTCCTTGTCAAGTGATTTTAACTCAGAAGTTATAAATATGTCAATGGATTAAAGGACACACAGGGGACAGCAGAACGGTGACACAAAAAGCTAATCTGTGTGGAGAGAGAAATTTAAAAAGATCATTTAAATTCACAGGAAAAAGATAAAGCAAGTAAAGAAATGTCCTAGTATCCACTGCAAATAGTTTACAGATGAATAATGAGTATAACTATTGCAGGGAAACACGTTTTCAAAATCTTCAGTTGGCAGAGTTTGATGCCAACTCTTTTTACTTCTCTCAGTAGAGTTATGGATGAAATGAAGCTTTTAAAGGCAAGGAAAAGAGAAGAGACTGTGATAAAACTAGGAACAGAAGTAAAAGGATAAAACCAAAAAAAAATTAAATAGAAGTGGGGAAAATACAAGAAAGTTAAAATCCTGATAAAAGGTACAGGAAAAATAGATACACCAAACTGGAGATAAGAAGAATGAGGGAAAAGTACTCACAGTCTGAGATAAAGCACCAAGGAGAGAGAAATAGGCAGAAAATCTGGTTTGAATAAGATAGGAAAAGACACAGAGGACAAAGCATTATATTAACACTGATAGCACTCCCATGCCCAAAAACAGCTAACAAACACAAATTTAAAATCAGTGAAATAGAAGGGGAGGGAAAAAAAAAAAAAAAAAAAAAAAAAAAAAGAAGAAAAAAGAAAAATTTGTAGTCATTTAGCAGGTTTTTAAAATTAATAGAAGTCAAGTTACAAACAACGTGCCTCATAAATATCATCTTTTCACAGCATGCAATTTCTGTCCTAAGGGAAGTAAGAACATTACTCATATTGGTTTTCTTTGGCAGACTGAGGCATTAGGCAGTGAGAAGGTTTGCCAGTGTCTTGCAGTAGTGAGAAAAATGGGACTTTTTGCTAACAAGTCCCAGTCCAGATGCCGCCAGAAAGCCCTGGCTGGGACTCACCAAGAGGATATCATTCTTACACAAACTCTTATCTGGAAGGGAGAGAGAAAACCACTAGACAGCCTATGTGAAAGTGATCTCACCCAAAGGTGGAAATTACATAATGCTTTCTATGTTAGGCTGGTCTCATTTAGGCCCAATCCCATTTAGGATGGAGAAATAAAAGAAATACCAATACTGTGGAATGAATAGAACCTAAGCTTGCTTTCTTGCTTGCCCTCTCCAGCCAAGCAACTGAATTCCAGGCATTTAACTCTGGGCAGTTATTTCTCATTTGTCTTTGCTTCACTCAAGGGCTCAGTGCTGGGGACAGATGCTTTTTGACAACTGTTCCTTACTTTCAGAGCTAGTCTGGATTTCTGAGCTTTCCCTCCCTGAATTAGACAGCCCTAGTCTTCTTCATGGATGAGGTCATTTTTGAAATAATTTTTTTCTCCCTAAAGAGCAAGCCTGTTTTATTATGTATGATAAAATGAAGAAGCCTTCAAAAACTGCAGGAGGCTGACAGGAGAGGGTGGCTTTTATATTAGATGAAGTCCCACATATAAAATAAACCTCCCAGTGGCTTCATTAGAAGCTGGATTTCAGCTTATGCTCATAGCTGCTTTGCATTTTCTACCTCCCAGTTTCTCCTTACTTGTTTTATACCTGGACATCCAATTCAGCTATACTTCAAATGAAATCACTCCTAAAACTGCACTGAGAAATTTAAGCACATACACACACACACCAAATGAATAAAAAATTAATTCAATGAGACTTTTTCTCTTGCTTTTAAAGCACTTTTGGAGGATGCCCTAAAAGAGCTGCAACTCTGCCAGCTCTGCAAGTCCAATGTAGCTACAGCAAGAGGCAGCAATTTTTAAGTCTCTGGGTATGACTTAGGTTTCAAGAAGAAGAAGTGATTGTGATCATATAATCAGAGCCTGGAAGAGTGTCACATATGTCACATGTGCCACTGTCTGGGGCTTGGCAAACAAAGCCACACAAAGATGGATGGTGGCTGAAATCCTGTCCCTGCATTTCGTATTTTCAGTTAAACACAAAGCAAAATGTTTTAGGGGATGAAGCTTAGTCTTGGATCTAGTGTTGCAAAATCTACCCATTTTATCCTAACTCCTGCAGTATTTTGCAGGTATTTCCTTCTTATAATCGTATTCCTACATGTGTTACAGTGTGAATTTGAGATGCTTTAAATAACTTTTTGCACTCCCAATTGGAAAGAAACTCTTGGAAACCTGAGCTAATCATAGCACGCACTTCCAGAACACAAGAAGGGTCTAGAAATGACTACTATTTTAATAGTTCCTTTGTTTCAAATCAGCTGCAAGATTCTTTGTAGATTTAACAATAAATAATACCAGGGAGGAATAGAGGTCTTTTTTCCCTTTCTATCCTTATAGATTCCAACCCACAGCTTGTCACAACACAGACTACAGAAGTGGGGGTATTTCTCCCTTCCTTGCCTGTACCGACCTCTGAGACATAAGGAACACAGTTGGTGTTCTGCAATATTCTGAATTACTTTTCCTTTGTGTGTGTTTTTTTTTTTTTTTTTTTTAATATTACTTTTGATTTATATACCAAACCAAAAAGTTATTTCAAAGTAAAATCATGAATGGTTCTTTTCCAAAAAGTGTCACAATAGATTAATTTTGTGAATTTTGAAAGTTCTTTAAAATAGAATGCTTTCTTATTTTAGGAGAGTCACTGCTTTCCAATAAGCAAAGAACTGACATTAAAACAATCAAATATTAAAAAACTCCACCACACCAACAAAAATATTTTTGCCAGATGAAAAAGGCAGTAAAGAAGGATAGAAGTAAACCCTGCATCATCTTGGGAAGTAAAAAAAAGAAAGGAATGAAAGAGGTAAGGAGGAATCTCCAAAACTTGCCTGAGTAATGAATTCCAGGGGGAAAGCTAGTAAAGCATGTTAATGAATAGCCAGATGTTTCTAAAGCCAGAAAACCTCCTCTTCCTCTCAATTTAGACTAGAGTGAACTCCCTTTCTTGCTTACAGTTTGTTGGTACACACTGAATACTTACTCAGATGCTTTTTGCTCACCTCTTAAAATGCTTATTAAAATTAAGGGAAAGAAAACAACCAAAAGCTTTGCAGCATTTGGGTTTAGAACAGTCTCCAAGCATTGCTGTCCCAAAGTTAATGCCACACTTCAGTTTGCTCTGAGATGTGACAACACATTTTCCGCTACAAAAGTTTTCCTTTCTTATGGCCATTTAAATTATATACAGAATCAACTGTTCTTCTAACTATCGAGCCAAGTTTTAGAAAGATTTAAAAGTTTTTAAAAGTTTTAGACAGCATTCAGAATTCAGCCAGTCAATTTTCCCAATGAATGTTCACCCTGCCATTTGGGTTCTGTTTAAGTTCTGACTTAGCAGGCATCTTCTGCTGAACAGATCCCTGCATGTTTTCAGATCAGTCTCCATTTATAGTGAGACAGCAGTCTGAGGAATTAGCATTTCCTCGTCCTCTTCTAATGTTCAGCAGACAAGATGGGTCTGTAGTATAACATGTCAGAGAACTACAAAGTCCCTTTGGACAAGTCTCTGTGAGAATTAGATCCTCAGGATCATTTGACAAGTGGTGTTCCTTTTTCTTTTGTTCCTCCTGTTGTCCTCCATGGCAGGTAGAAAATGAGCAATTAGAAGGATCTTATGTCTTCCTGTATTCAATAAAAAGAGATGTGGAAGAGGCTGTCATTGTGTCAAGCTGTTTCTTCATCACTGCCTTAAAGAGGCTTTCTCATCTATTAAAGGGGCAGAAACTAATTTCCTGTACAATTTCTGTGGCCAGGCCAAAGCAGCCTAAAGAGCAGTCTTGTGAATGTGGTCAGAAAGAAGTTCCTCAGCTTCTGCTGGGAAAAGAGTTCACATAAATTAGAGCTCGTTGAGCATTATTACAGCTTGTTGCCTATGGTATTTCCTCCCCCCAGGGTAAAGGAAATAATCTTGATTAATGACACCCAAAAAAATCATTTTTCTCTTTAATTCACTAATTGGTTAATCTTTTATGACATCAAAGAAGGCTGCAGCATTAACAAAAAAATAGTCAATGCAAGAACCAGATTTCCTGTGCATTTGCCATGTGTGCTTTGTTTCCTGATGTAATTCCTAACTGAAAAGGAATGAAAAATTGAAATCTCCAGTTTACATGAGAAATGGCAGTTTTGAGCTCCCTATCAGACACCTCATTTTCTCTGCATTAGTCACAATCAGACAGACAAGGCTCTGTCTTGTTGAGCTACATTTAGCAGTCTGTCTGAACTGCAAATTTAGATGACATCCAAATTACACAGACTCAGCCACTAGGTTACACTAATGCAAAGTAGGAGAAAAAGAATCAAGACTATTGATTTTTTTGGTTCTTTCTCTGTCATATTCCCTTAAAGGCATTTACCAAGGCTTTTAAGATCTTCAGCATTTTCACAAAGGAACAAATTACGTGCAAATAAGACTGCCTTAATCTATTCTTCCCTGCTTAGATTGTTCCTTCTGTACAGTCATTATGTATTTTTTTAATGCTGCTGCTGCAGTTTACTTGATCCACTTTCATGCACCATGTGGTCAATATATATGTTGGAGAGTAACTGTGGAAAAGCACATCTCTTGCACCTGCCTATGATAATCAAATCCTTTTTGCTAATTCCCTGCAATCCAAACACATCACACATCTCTCTGCTCTTTCTTGCAGATGTTTCATCAGTTTGATACCATATTCTGCAGAACACTCTTCTGATCACATTTCCATTCTCAGACAACTTGATTTTTGCAATGAATATTTACAGGAGGTTCACAACAATGTCACTATTATGAAAAGCAAAGACCACATATTCTACTGACAAATAGAGCTGATTTCCAAAGTACTGAACCTTCACAGCTCTGTCAAAGCCTAACATCCCTTTTCAGTCTGACTCATGTTAACATGACCACTGAAGCCATGAGTAGCTCTACTGCACTCTTGCAGTGAGATAATTGGCCCGTGTGAATTTCTAAACACCACTGAAGACAATAAATGTACATATTATTTTCTGCCTGCCAGTCTTTGCAGGGAAGCTACAGCCACAATCCTGCCCAAAATTATTGAACTGAGAAAGAAGTTCTTAGAAAACACTCCTTGGAGCGAACTTCAGTGTAGGTACAACACCTAGCACAGTGGGCCAAAGACTCAAGTTCTTAGATGCCATGGCTAATATTGAAAAAAAACAACATCAGAGCTTCCAAGTTCTCCCTTCTTTGAACCAGCTACCCACCAAGAGAACTAGGAAGAGCTTTTTCTAGCTGATCTCACTAAGCAGCTGAATAAGCTTTTTTAGGCATAGTTAGCAAACTACAAACTCATTAACCACTACATATGGTACTGTCACTTTCCATGAAATCTGAAACTCACATACTTTCCTCCTAGGCTGTGCACATGTTTCCTGTCGGAGCGGAACGTATGTGCCATCAGGCAGTAACATGCCCCTTATGTATTGCCATTTGTGTTTGTTTGATTTTGTTTTTCATAGGCTCCTGGGCTTCTGACATTTCAGCCTTCAAAATTACATGGTCTGGATTTTTTCCTTGTATCTATGGAAAGGAATTAGTTCATTTGCCCTTGTTTTTTTACTTATTAGAGGACCCCATCATCCATTTTCTGTTCCACCTCACATGTTATTAATGCAGGCAAAAAAATCAGCTTCATGCTGGCTCTTGGTGGGTTTTTCTCCCTGAAAATTGCAGGTTTTATAGAAGTGAGTTTTCACAGGCAGGTAAATTTGACCAAACACTTGCTTAGTTCTTTTTTTCCTCTAGGAAGACAAATCAGTTTGTAAAGCACTAACAAATGTCTCGTTTATCATTCCAAGCCAGGCTAACACATTTTTCTTCCTCCCTCTTGTAAAACACAGAGACATTTCTACCCTTGAGATTTACATTTTTCCTACATTTTTTTTTCCTTTTTCTGACCTTTATGTACTAGAATTTTACTTCAGGCTTCTCCCTTTGCTGACCCTGATGGAACAGAACTTAAGCAAATCCTTAAAATTCCTTGAGGTTTATCTCCCTTCCTTTTTTACTTCCACCTCTCACAATCTTAACTATTTTCCATTCCCACAGATTTTTTTTCCTTCTAGACCTCATTCAAATCACAGAAACTGCCTGTTTAAGGTATCTGCAATTTCCTATGTTCATTTTTAATCAAAACTACAAGTTTATAGCATTGCTATGGGCTTATAGCCTCATAGAGTCACTGAAAGATAATACAAAGGTTGAGTAGAATTTGAATGAGGCCTAAAAATTAATTTGAATTACAGAAGCATGGATGTTCGTCCTTTGAACATTTCCCTTTTCCAATCAGTTTAGTCTGTTTATTTCCATAAAAACAGAATTTGTGTAGCTGGCAAAGACAGATGAAGAAAACAGAGATGTTTTAGGGTCTAGAAATGGAATAAAATATGGCATCTTCAGAGAAATGATGGGGTGAAAAAGCAAATAAAAAGAATGAAAAAAAAAAGTTGCCTGTATTCACAGGACTACAGTAAGGCCAGTAGTTTAAGACTTGTTCTTGATGTAAAGCATAATGTACACTATCACTTGCTACCACCACATCTGTAGTTAATTAAATGATGGGAAACAACCCCATCCTGACACAGTGAAAAGAAAATGAGCTGGCAACAGGAGAGCCTCCATGGAGGGGCAGCAATTTGGAGATGCAGTTTTTCACCCCATGGGGAGATCAAAGGCAAACCTTGCTTGACTCCATTGCAGGTAGGGGATTCCACGCCACTTGCTATGGAGGCAAGTGTCACAAATGAAAGAAAAAGGCATTTAATGAGCTGCTGTCAAGGATGAGAGTATTTTCTAACACACCATTTTGGGAAAGAGGAAAAGCCTCAGAGACGATGGTCAGCAAATCCATTTCACTTCCAGCTTAACACAAAGCCAGCCCTAGCTTGGTGCAGGTGGTTATTTCATGGGAGTTCCACTCCACCCTCATCTGCTTAGTGCCAAAGTCACTGATAAACCTCTGCTTCAGAGGCCCACAGCAGGAGTTTAACTCCTGCTGACTCATGAAAAAATGCCTGAGGTCTTCATTATTTTTTACAATAGTTTCTCAGCTTTCAAAGAACATCCAATTTTATACTTCCAAAGCTCATTGAAAAAAATAAGTGTGTACCCATGCACATGTTCTATAGAGATAATTAAATATTATTATCCTCTTTTTACCAGTGGAGACAGCAACACAGAAAGTTGAAGTGATCCTTTATATGCCAGAGGCTTCAAAGGGAAAAGCGCAGCTGAAGATCCCAGAAAAAGTTAAGCTGTATATAACACACCTCCTGCCAAAAAATAGTATGGTTTATCTGAATTTTGTGGGACACTTTCAGGAAAAGGGTTGGCCAGAAACAATATTTCACAATATATTCCTTAATCATTTTAGAGATTGCATGGAAAACTTGTGCTGGAGAACACATATACAAGCCTTAGTTACCATCCTCCATTTGTAAAGGTGATTATCATGGCATGAAAAAGTGGGTGAAGAGAATATAAAGGATGCTATATTATTATATTATATTATAATATTATTATAATATAATATCTATTATAATATTTTTGTATTATATTTTAGAATGTGGAAAGTAAGTCCTCTGATGGCATTAGCTGGCTGGCCACAGATCTGTAGAAGAGATTTCTATTTCATGGAGAGTACAAAGTCTGTGACAGGAGTCAGTGAGACAAATTAAAGGCCAGGCTAAAAAAAGGGACATGGTTGATACCATACATACTCTGGTATGTTCTGTTCTTCACAAAAATAATACTTATTTGTATTAACTTTAGGGGGAAAGCACATTTTTCTCTTATTCTAAAATGGGTTTAAAAGTAAACATTCACATTTACATTTGGTGGATGACCTTTAGTATCAAGAAGAGGTCACCTGAATCATATCATCCATATTTGAATGGTTATATAGGAATTATTTTACACAGAAGTCCCTAAGGTAATTATTTCATATCAGAGCCAGGAAAGTTTAGTATCTGTATGCAGTATGTATTTACACTTCATGCCAATGCATTAAATAAAATTCCATCACATTCTGTCTTTGTCTTTGTATTCTCTTCTTTTCAAAGACACACAGTACATGATTGGATTGCAAATTCCCTTATGGTCTGAAAGGCTGTCTCCTGCTATTGTTAAAACACATTTGGCCAAAACTGGAAAAAAACATCAGCAGAGAAGCTGACATTGGTTTAGAAAAGTGCACAGCATCTTTGACAGCCACTGTGTCATAAATGAAAAGGAAAAAAAAAAAAGAAATACATTATTATTATTATCTACATTACACTATTAATGGACACACAGAGATGCACGGGAAAAACAGAATGTAAAACTTTAATGAAAACCTTATTTAAGACAAATGGCAGAGAGTTATTTAGCTAAAGGCCAAGTCCAAAACTTTTAGAAGCCAAAGGATATTCTTCAAAATCTTATACAACACTCTGAGATGTGCTCAGCACAAAAAGAGGAGGACATGCAAACTGAAGGCCCTAAAATAGGATTTTAAAGTCCTGTTGAAAGTATTTAAATTCCATAGTTAGAGTTAAAACCGAAAGACCCAAGAATGACCTTGAATCTGGAGTGTTTGAAATCTTGATTTGGATGCATCTGACGTCTGTGGCCAGTGTGTACTCAGACCTGTTACCTGAGCTAGCTGAAACTCAACACAATTAATAAGGAGTTTGACATAAATGCCTTTTGAATTCTTGATACCTGAAAATCCTGAAGCCAGAGAGTAAACTGTTCAAAACAAAAGTCCAGCTGGCAAAAACATAAGAATCTCTTTCAGCAAGAAATGTTGACATAAATATAACATTTTCACATTTTCCAAATACTTCCTAGAGAAAGTAGTAAAACAGTGGTTTGGACATTCCCTTTCCATTCTTTCTGCTCCATTTTTCTCATCATTGTCAGAAGCGTCCACATAAAAATAACTGTTTAAAAAAAACAAAACTTTTTCTCAGAGATTTTATCTCATTTTTCTAAATGATATTAAAGAGAAAAATAGGAAAGTAGAAAAAAAAAACTGAAAAAAGACCAACTCTCTTTAAAACAACATATTTTCCTGTTCACAAAAAGCCTGTTCACTGAGCATTGCATGGTCACCATCCATTTACATAAATCAACTTGAGTCCCCTCAAAATCTGGCTACTGTTCAGCAGTTGGTCTGCAGCTCTCAGCCAAGCTGGCCTGGAGGAACAGGGACAGTGAGTGTACACGTCCTGCAGGGCTGTGCAGGGGGCTGGGGACTGCCTCCTGCATGTTTCCCCACTGCAGAAGGCAGCACTCACAGCCCCAGGAGAAGTGTTGAGAGAGGAAATATAGCCCCTCTTTTGATTAAAAACTCCAAGCACATCTCCTTCAATATGACCGTAGAGGTGATGTCCACATCCCATTCCAACTTTCCATCGGCTCAAGAAGTCCCTTCCAGGATAACATCATAAGCAGGACTGCTCAGATCCTAATTCAGGCTCATACTGCAGCAAAAGCCAGGAGTTAGTGCATTAACCACACACTTGTCCTCGTAAAACACAGTCCACCTGAAGAAAGGCCATACCCAAAAATCCAGTGCTTCCACTGGACAGACAGTGGCAGAAGCAAAGCATCACAGGCTTTGCAGTCCAAATGACCTTTCCCACTTCATTCCAGCTGTTGTATACTTTGGAAATATAGGAGTCCATCTGGCATGGGACTGGCAGGATCTGTTCCAGAATTATGGGAAATGGGAATAGAAAAGGTGTTATAGGTCATGATGGAGGCATGTTTGCAATGTTGATGTTTGCACAGGGCTTGCCAGCACAGCGCCTGTTTTAAGCCAATACCATTAATCATTCACTAAACTCACTTGCAAAAATTGCAAATAAAAAGAATTAAATAGTGGCAAGGCCTTGCATTTTTATATGACAAGCTTTGACCTTCACATGTATATTACATGCAGACCATGCCTGCTTAAATAAAGTTCTGTAGCAGACAGAACATCTGTTAGGTCTATTTTATATTCATGTTTAAGATGGGATTAGTCTCTAGGCTTTGTCAAATAATGAAGAAAAACAAAAGGGGAGAAAGAAATTAAAATCTTAATTCCCCTTTGATTTTGTGAAACAATTAGAATTTAAGATAATTAGTGTAAACACTTACAGAGAATTCTATAGGATCTTTGAAATCTTCCAACCTTTCAGAGATTAATGATGCATCTATAGCATAAAGCCCTTTGTAAATGCAGCACATGTACAACTCAAGAATTATGAGAAAAGTTCTTTGAAGTCCAAGTGCTTGCATGGTGTTTAACTGGTACAGAGATGATGGAGATAACCTTGTTAGACCTGTTTTACACCAGACTAGGAGCTCCCACCATCTGAAATATTTTCTGGTTTTGTCTGGTGTGCAGAAAGAGACTGGTTTCCAAAAGTCACTGTGATCAGCACTGATGCCAGGCTACAACCATCCTCATTTAGAGAAATAGCCTCTCCACTTTCATCACTTCCAAATGCTACTCAGTATCAGAATATGCCACTTTGAAGGCTTCACATGACTGAAGACCTGCAGCCCAAGAGTGTCTGATGCCTCAGTGGGTGTCTCAGCCCAATGAACACTTCAAAGCTGGTCACAGGAAAACTGAGTGACAGCTGAGTCACTGTGTGCCACTTAGAGTCCAGCCACAGGTGAGAGAAGCTTGGTCAGGAGCTGAGGAGCTGAGGCCCCAGGGAAATTAGACTGCAGAGAGGGCAGGGTGTGCTGGTAATGCTGAGCTAAAAGACACTGAGTATGAAAAGCATGAGCCCAGGGAAAAAGGCTCAGAGGCAAGAACAGAGGTACCCAGCTGAGTGGGGAGCTCATCAAGAAGTCCAGAGTCAATCCAGAGAGCTGGAAGGACAGGGGGAGTGAGCAGTCACAAGCCATAGGTGAATGAAAGGGTGAAGTGTGACTTGGACAGTAGTTATCCACCATTTCCAGTGCAATTCCTTTTCCCATCAAACTGTGAGCCATCTCCATTTCAGCTCCACAGGCTAGGAAGGGTTGCTGTGTGAGGTCACTAGTCTGCTAAGCAATGGAATATTGAGAAAAGAACATGAAGCAGGAGTGAAAAGAAAACTGTTATTTAACGCCATCCAAATCCTACCGGCATCCACCATACTACAGCCCAGAGGCAGTGTCCGCTCCTGGACAAGCACAGATCTGTGAATCATAAATTTTCACTCGTATAAACTTTTGAGAGGCAGGACTCACTGCTTCTGCTGCACCTGAGTCAAGATCTCTTCCAAGTTCTCCTTACTGAAAACTGGACTCAATTGCCCAGTAATGGCTTTTACAGGGAGCATATGACAGCCAGTTTGGAGGGGTCACTTCACTGGTGGGGAAGCAGATGGGAGTGAGCAATTACAAACAGAGAAATACTGCATGTAGATAAATATCAACGGATGGAATGACACCAGCAGAGCTCTCGTAAGAGATAAACGCACCCCTTTGCCTTCTAGACTGCATTGCAAAGGTTCATAAAATAGTGGGTAAAGGGGATGTGGTGGGTGTAAATTACTTGCAATTTCAAAGGGCTTTTGACAGAATACCTTACTGGAGATTATCAAAGGGAATAAATAACCATAGGATAAAGAGCAATGTCATGTTAAGGATTAAATCCCAGTTAAATAATAGGAAACAAAGAGTTATAACCGATGTGCCTTTTCTCAAAATAAAGAGAAGTTAGTAACAGGACACCACACAAAGCATTACAGAAACTATTATGGCTCAATATAGTCATTAATAAAAAAAGAAACAGAGCAGTGGGATCATAGCGTATGCCTGGGACAAGAATAACCTGAGACCCTTTCTGATGCCTTTTTTTCCCCCCACAAAGCCCTCTGAGAAATCTTTGAGAAAGTGTGATCATGGCTCATAGAAAACAGCTCCCACTCCCAGACCTCTGCAAATAGCCAGTCATACTGGGACAGGCTGTAAATCAGTAAAAGGAGCTCCTGAATGCTGCTGCTCTAATACCTAACAGCTTATCTGTATTTCAAAATATCTGTCTGCCTGGTGATGAATGGGGTGTCATGATTGCTTGGGAAAGCAGAGCTGGGACGTTATAAACCACAGCATGAACTTTACGTCAACATACGTGATGCAATAGTTGGACACAAGCAGCTTTGATCAATGATCAAGCTTTAGAGCAATCTGGGGTGGAGGGGAGGAGAGGGGATTGTTTGCTAGCTTCTCAATGCATGAGGACTTGATTATCTAAATTACAAAGAGTTGTTTGTTTCTCCTTTTCCGATCCCATTGACAATGGCTAGGCAGTGCTTTGCAGGGCTTTTGCAAACAGATACATAAGGCAATTGATTTTTTTACTTTTCTTTCACATACCTAAAGCCACTTTGAAGGCACCAGCATCCCTTATTCCCTCCTCCTGCTATTCTAAACTTCTGCTCTACAGAGACTGCTAGAACAGCTGCTTGCCACAAATAAGTGTTCAAGTGCACTAATTTTAGCGTAGAAAGAGAAACGAAACTGGGCAAGACAAACCAGGCATGACCTCAGATGTCACAGGCCATGTCAAGAATAACACCAAGGAGGCGTGGTTGCTTCTGCACATCAACCCCTACACATACAATTGCAGATGGGAGAGCACCAGGAGGAAAAATACAGCTCACAGTCAGTCTGAAAACTAATCTAAATTAGAAGCAGGGAAATGCATTGGTCTATAACCAAGAGAAAATCCAGAAACGGGTCAGAGCCTCCTGATTTCATCAGCAAAAGGAAACAAAAGAATTTTAACATGAGCATTTCCAGAAGCACTTACTGGTGCCTAATTCCTGTTTATATCAGAGATAAAACCATCAGGTCCCACCAACCATTTTGAATATCTTGCCCTGGGGATATCATTTATAATGTCCTTGTTATTTAGAAACAACTCTTCCTAGGGAAAATACAGCCCACTTAAACCCACAAGTCTGGGTCAACATTACAGTATAAATCATTATTGCTTCACTATAGGTCAAATGCACAGCATCTGAAAATTGGGAAAATTCATGTTTTTGAAGCATTTTCTCTGTCATACTATAAAACCGGGGATAATTCTAGTCTAATTTAATCAAGGAAAGAATGTTTTTAAAATTTAACCACATGGTCTAGAATAATAGGGAGAACAATATATTCCTATGCATGCCTGTCTTGGCTTCAGCGCATATTTTTGAATCAGATTACACTATTTTTGACAGTTATTAATTTTAAATGAAAGTGAGATGGCTTTAGCTCAGAGTGCTAGAAATGACTACTTGTAATTTTCTGTTGGTTTCTTATATTATTATTTGAACATCCACAGAGAAAAAGGAATTATGACAGTTTCAATTCTGGAGTGCTAGTCAGGGATTATATTTCTAGCTGTGAAAATAAGTTTATGATACTTTAAAAATTTGTCCTCTTCACAAAATCTTTTCATGTACAGCACTAAAGGTGAAATCAAATTTAATTGACTTTCCTATCTTATACTTTGCTTTCCAACCAACTGTTGGAAATAAGATCAAAAAACAAAAGTTATTCACCAAAAATCAGAGATTCTGTGAATGGTATGATAAAATTCTATTTTTAACATTTCAGCAAAAAGTTGTAACAGGAAAGCTTTCTTTTCCACATCATGTATTATGTTGTTGCTGCTGGCCTTGGTTAGTCCAATTACAAATATTGGGCTGCTGTACTAAATAAGAACCTGGCCTTCACATTAATAATTTATTCACATCACTTCACTAACCATGCAACCATTACACATACACAGATCAGTAAAAGGGTCATGCAGAATTAGGAAATGTTTTGTATTGATCAAAACAAAGCCAGCCAAGGTAATTCCAGAATAAATTACCAAGAACGTGCTGCATTCTCAATAAGCACTAAGATCTTCAACTCTGTTCAAAAAAACTTGAAATGTTCATTCTTACAGTTTATTTTAAAATATTTAAAATGTGAAAGACTCTGCAAGATGCTAGCAAAGAAAAGCTTCTTTCTGCACAGTGGATTTAGATAACTACTATTTCACAAGGGACTACACTGAAATGGGAAGCTGAAACTGTCTCAAGAAGTAGCTGCAATAGCCCTGGAATATAAAATTGAAATAGCTATTGGAAAGACAGAAAGAATTTAGGAACTGGAGTTGGAGGCATTAAAAATTCATAGCCTCCAACACTTTACCTCTAATGCATTTGAAGCACTGAAACAGTTAAGGTATTTCACTGAGGCACAAAATAACCTCATTATCATTTCTAATACAGATCAATACTCAACACTGCCCTTTGAAAAACACAGCACTTGCCAGTCCATGTGCTTATTGTATTCTCTGCACTAGGTCTAGCCCACTGCCATTAGAGCTTTCACAGAAGCCCTTTGCTGGCTTCTGAAATGTGCCTTTCCCCCCTCCCTATTTGATCAGCATATTCCTGTATCAAATTGTAAGGAAAAAAATAAAACAATGCCGATCAATATCCAACATATTGACTTCTTTTTCTTTTCTCTTTTTCCTTGTGACATTTTGTCAGGTGGGTGTCTCTGCTCCTGGGGCTGCCTGGTGGCATTAGCAGGCTGCTCCAGTCAAGACTAATGGCACAGGCTCTGTCCCAGGTGGACACAGGGTATTGTTTGCAGTAACTGATTGGTGTGAGAGCCCTCTAGCTCCCTCTCCCCAGCATGTGGTCCAAAGCACAACATATGCTTCCTGCTTGCTAGATTTGTCTCCAATAATAAAAACAGGATTTCTTTTCAATTTTAGTCTTGTGCCCAATTTATCAAGCAAAATAACATCAAGGCTTCAAAAGGCTTGGTCGGTAATCTGGTTCTGCATTGGATTAGTGGGAAGAGGTGCAACACGGTGAATAGAGAATTAGCAAGATAATATCTTGTGCTGTACCAGGAAAGAAAAAAAAAGACGTGTTCGTGTACGTGGGGTGGGTGTGCATGTGAATTCTGACCCGTTATTAGGGCTTCTCCAGCACAGAGCTGGGAATTGCAACCTGCAGCTCTCTAAAATGAGTTTTAAAAAACAAATAATAATGCAGGGGGAGGAGAATTGAAGCCATGGTATTACTGAGATTCTGATATTTGTTTTTTTCATTGCAAATGCTGATAAAATATGTTAGCTCCCGGGGGAGTGGGGGCATGCAATTGTTTGGTGATGTTTCATTCATGCTGCTATAGGGCTTTAAAGGGAAGGGAAGGAAAGGGGCTCAGCTTTGTTGCTGGTTTTTGTTTCTTGGTTTTTGTTTGTTGCTTGTTTTTTTACTTTAGAAGATTGAACCATGAGAATAAAACTCCACCCTCTCAATTTACACAATAGCATAATTTAAAGAATCTTGTCATTGTTTGCTACAATGGTAATGAACAGTGCTACAGATGAATTTCGTGCTCCTTCAGTACATTACATTACAATAAATAACATAAGGCAATAATGGAAACAGCCTGCTAAATCATTTTAGAATGTAGCATGCAAAATATTTAACTAAGATTTTATTGTGAAAATCAGATTAGCCTTATTAAAAGCCACTGTTTGGTAAAAATGGGTAAAATTTATGTAACCATCACAAGTTGTGTTCTCTTTCAATAAAGATCTTGATTTGCCTAGGAATCTCTCTTAACTACTTCATATTTAGATCAGGAAAAAAAAAAATAAAATAATTTGTCTTTATTGATAGAATAAATCTGGGACTAATTAGACTTCTTTTCCTTCTAGTAGAGCATGCAATTAAATGTATTGCTTCAGGGGAAGTCTTAATGCCGGTTGCACATTAGGTGAGGTAATGCCAAGCCAAACACTTTACAAGCTGCTCAAGGAACAGGCTGACTTCACAGCCACTCAGCTGCAAGAATATCTCAGTATTCCCATACAGACACGTTTGACTGACTGAAACCTGGAACCAGCACTAGACATTCAGTAAACTATATTTTAGCACATACATATAGTAGATGCAACTACTACAAAGTATTAGGATATTCAGTTATTTATGCTTTTGTCTGTCTCTGTTTGAATATCTAATTTACTCTGTATCGATCAGAAAACTCTGTGATAATACTGTCTTCCCTACTGTTCTTACAAAGAGAACTGAGCCATGCATGCCCATGCAGAACATACTTTCAAAATGGCTCCATTTAAATGGAGATTTGGACTTTTTGCATAAAAGGATTTGGAAAAAATTTGGTATGAAATACTAACATTTGTACTGCTTCATACTTTTCTCTCACAGATTAGGCGTTTTCCTTGTTTTTCTTAAGGGTTTTCTCAACTACATCTGATAAAGAAATGACTACCAGGTAAATGGGAAAGTCTTAACTTTCATGCCACTCATTTTCTGTTATGGGAGCACAAAATTCTGAAAGCTCCAGGGTTAAGATTTCTCTCAAGAAACACTTCATATTATTTTAAGACTGAGTATAACACTAGGCTTCTTGAAAAACTATGGTGTTTTAATTGCTAAGCTTCAGAAAACATCCAGAAAAAGTCTGAAGTCTGGATACCTTTGGAACATCAGTTTCTTCCTAATTTAACAGCAGGGGATTTCAAAAGAGGAGCTTCCCCTTTACATGGCACTAAGAAAAGCAACAAAGAACTGGTTTGTGACACTGTCAGGGGAGATGGCAGAGTGAACAGGACAGGATCCAGCCTACCATAAGAAACCATGCCCATTCCAGACCATCAGGGGGAAATACTGAGATAGCTGTGAATGCAAATGTGATTGTGATGGCAAAAGGCTCAGTATTGTGTAACATCTTGCAAAGTGACACAACCTGATTGCATTTCTGTATCATATACAAATAGCTGCAGCTCATCCCAACATATCTTCTGGGAATGGCAGCAAAAAGTACAAATTTGCAGACACAAAATCAGATGGGATGACGCACACACTGAATACAAATATTCTACTTTTTTACATTAAAAAACAATCCCACTGAATGAGCATTACAGTGGCTGAGTTTTGATCACACCATGTGATCCATGTACAAGTTCTGCTCAGGGATGGGCTATTTATCACATTAATCTCAGATGCAAATAGAACAATGAAAAGTAGCACAACCCAGTCTAAAGCAGGAGTGCTTTAGACTCTTGCCTTACATGTCTCCTCAATTCACACATGCATCATGCAGATTCATGCATCAGAGATAGGGTCAGAGAGAAATTTTATGAGGGCAACATGATTTATTTGTTCATTTACCATGAAATCTAGAGTATTATGTTAAAACCTATGGGATACAGTTTCTCCACTGGAAACAATTACTGCTGCATGATATGTGATATGCATTATATTTAGTTAATATAATTATTTGCTCCTGGAGCATCACCAAGGAGAGACAGAATGATCCCTGCATGAAAGAATTTATGGTACAACAGCTACTTGCTACAATTCTCAGGCACATAAAGTTTCCACTGAGGCCTATGTCTGATAATGCTCTGTGTAGTTAGGATGCATTTAGGGATTCAGCACAGGTTTATTACAGGCTGTAATTCTAGGAGTAAGAGTTCTTTTGTGAAATCTTACAGACATTACAGGTTTATATTACTGGATAGTCAGAATACTCCTATAACAAATGGGAAAGAGTTATTTACTCGATAGCCTCTTAAAAGCATAGTTTAAACCCAAGAAAAACATAATAATTGCTGTTTGCACATCCGTGCTTTCCTCTTTGTAGCACAGAAGCTGCAGAAAAGAGAAAACTCAGCTTGCAGAATGAAAAATTCCAGCGAAGTGAGAAAAAAACAAAATAATTTATAAATAAATAAATAACATCTGTGGACTGAAGGAGCTAAGGAAAGAGTAAGTGTTCCAAATTCAGTCATGTCTCTTTTACATAGTATTTGACACTGTGATGATTCACAATAGTCAATTATCTTTTGTAATGGCCATCCTGGCCATTTCAGGCAGGTGCATTTGTTTGTACATTGGATGAATCTTGCCTTAGTACAACTAATCTGTCAGTGGATATCATTGCATAGATGAAGTCAATAGGGATAACCCAGATATCCTCCCACACCAAAAAACCTTGGACATCTGACAATATTTCTTCAGAATAAAATAAAAGCTTCTCTCTCCCCTACCCCTGGTTTGGTTTTTTTTGTTTTGTTTTGTTTTGTTTTGTTTTGTTTTGTTTTGTTTTTTTTTTTGTTGTTGGTTTTTTTTTTTAAACAAGGAGAAATATGTGAATTATTACACATACAAATCTGCAGCTACACCCCAGAATTCATTAACAATTAGGAAGACAAAAATTATTCTTTGTACCAAGCCCAACAGTACCATTCCAAATGTTAATAAGCTTTCCTTAATTTCTCAGAAAAAATATTAGGGAAAAAAATGGAATATAAATGTTAATAAGACAACTGATGTCTCCAAAGCTTTGTTAAACACAATAGCCTGGGAAATTATAATTTATTTTAGATTTGATGAATCTGGTGAACACAAGCACACCAGGGAAAAGTTGCAGTCTTTAACTTGCAAACCACATGGCAATATTTTGAGCCTGCCTCATCTTTTAAAGGCACAGATGCATGTCCTTCTTTATGTGCAGTGGAAATATTTCCTCAAAGCTTTGCTAATCACAAGAAATATTGAAATTACTGATTTAAATGATCTAAAGCAAGACTGTCATCACATAAGGAAGGCAGTTCAGCAAATCTTCTGTTATTTTATCTGTCCTGCTACTCCATCAGGACTGGGTTGCATGACTCCAGCCAGGGGGGGAAAAGCAAGATTGCCAGAAGCCCCACAAAAAAAAAAAGAAAAGCGTGAAAGGAGAATCATCCTCATCTCTGATAAGAAAAATACATCTCAGAGGCAGTTTTTTCAGCTATTCTTAATTTGTAAGGTTACTTTGCTGAAACAAACAAAAATATTTCTTCTCACCCTCCCCAAAAGCAGAATCCGAAATCACTGATTCAAAGGATCAGTTTTCTAGAGCCTCTCATATTTTTAAAATATGTTTTTAAAATATCTGTGCTGTTTTACAGGGCTTTTAGCAAAGAGAATATATCTACTAATAGGAAAAAGAAACACAAAAAAACCAAACCACAACCATTACCTTTAATGGCTGGTTTCTCTGCTTACAGCATGGCTTGGGCCTTGTCTTCCCTACCATGGGCAAACTGCAGCTGGGACTGGTTTGAGATGGGAATTTCAACCCATTGCAGATTTTTAATAGATGCCACGTGTTTCCAGCTCTAAGGGAGTCAAGATACCACATTAGGGCTCCGTCTGCATCCAATATTTTTGGGAGTTTGGATGCCTGGTACAGCAATACCATGCCAAGGGATCCTGGCACCACTTTCTTTCCTCCTTCCAAACCCGCAGACCATAACAAAATATCTGTATGAAATTTTTAAATTAATGTGGAAATCACTTATCATTATCATACAGAAAGCTGCTATTTCTGTATGTTGCAGCATGAAGAATTAGGGTATTGTGTGACGTTTGGGCCACAAGAAGTCCCGTAAGGACTGGACTTTGGTGTAAATTAAAAACTAATACCTCTGCCTGTCTGTGTGAACACTGCCTTCAGTTTGAGTGCTGGGCTACACATTTCTCTGCACTTCTAAACAGAAATTGTCTCCATTTACTGTGAAAGAAAAGTAGATACAAGCAGCTAGGTGTTTTAGTTTAGTCTAATAATCACAGTTCAATATAAAGGAGAGAGGTGAATGGATAAACCCTAGGGAAGCTCTCATCCACTGGGCCTGCTTCGGTCAAACTTAGCAAATGTTGTCAGTGTGGTATTTTAGAAAAAGTGCTGCATTTCAGCATGGTTTAACTTTTTCCAGTTTTTCTCAGGAGACTCCTTACTTTTAAACTGTGTGAGCAGGCTCAGGTTCTATGGTTGGAACCCTCTCATCAACACACCCTCAAATACAGCCTAGAGAAACAGACTCTTTGCTTCCTCTCACTCTTGAACTCTTTCCTGTACAGTTTCAAAAAGATGGGCAGAGGCTGATGACCTCAAAGCCAGGTGTACAAAGTGGTAAATGGAGGCCTTTCTGTGGAGAAAAGGCCTTTTTCACGCCAGCAAGTTAACTGAAAGAGGTCTCTTCTTCAGCGTAGCTGCACTAAATACCAGGCTGCCTGCAAAAGTTCTTTCTCTTTACTTACATGAAAATGAGCAATAAATGCCTAAAATTAGCTCCAGATTCTTCTTCTAAAGGGAAGAGAAGTCAGGGAAGAGTCTGTCTGGTAGATATCCACTGAAATAGTCATGGTGACTGTCTGTCAAATATCACAACTTGATTTCTGCGTTTGGGCATGACACAGGCTGGTCTAAGCTCAAAGACATTGGGCTGGCAACAAAACAACTCTTCTGTAATAAGATCTGATTTGTTTCTCCAAAGAAAAGCATTTAATTAAAGTAATGATGTATGAATGCATATGCATCCATGAAAGTGTGTGTTCAAGGAAAAGCCAGAGTTAGCTAACACACCTCACAGGAGCTGCAGCTATAGGTACTAGTGATGATAAATCTGAATTAACAGCCAAATGCTCCAGCTAAAAATGGTGGTGCCAAAGTATAAAACACAACTGATTCCATGGAAACTTTTCAAAGTTAATGTATGGGAGAAAGATTATGGACTTGAAAGTAAGGGGATTTAAAAGATGTTGAGAGACCCACACAGATTTTGCTGAGTCCTGATCATAGAGAGAGCGCCAACAATTTATGTCAAAATTATAGGGGACAAAATAGATTTGGGGCCACGATGAAGGAATATGATTGATGAGTGAAAATGTGAGAAGCTAGAATAATATGGTGACGTTAGTGAAGTCTTTGCAATGATGCCTAAATTTGTTAAGTACTATAAAGTTGTGTCCACCACAGTGCAAACCACCAGTTATTCATTTTTTATTTGCTTTTAAAGCTTCATTTTCTACACTTAAAAAAGCACCACTTAAAACTACTCCAAAAACAGAGAGAAGCCACAGGAAGTGAAAAATTACAATGCAGATATTTACACCAAAATAATTCTAGGTGGAGGTAATGCCTTCTTTGATACTTGACAATAAAATTGATCACTATTAGGCAGAAAAAAAAAATAGAAGACACTGAAGACCTTTGGCTCTTCCCAGAATCAGACACAATCAAAGGACAGAACACACAGAAGAAATCAGAATGCAGCTGTGTGAAATTATTAAAAGTATAGTCATACCTACATTGTTGTCTGTGAACCCTGACCAACAGCTTTACCTTTTCAGAATTATACAGCGATTACAATCCTATCCCAGTAGTTTGCCATCCACTTAATAAAGCAAAAAGATAAAGGAATTAAAATTTTATCTTTGTTTGAAAAAAAATGGAAACTCTCTAGAGTTTCTTTGGGTTTGCCCTAGATGACATATGAAGTTTGCAGAGAAGCTGGGATTTAACTTCTTTGACATTCCTCACTTTCTCACAGAGCATCCCTCCTTCTCAGGCTTGTGTTTAGAGTCCAAGTTATTGTGGAGCTCAAGAATTATAGGAATGGAAGGGACAACAGAAGGAGCACTGGATATTTTTACTAGATGTACATCTTCCAGATAAGCTTATTGCACTGCTCATAGCATTGCCATTCAAAAGTTGTTTCTAAGGTATAACCTGAATCTTTCCTATTTTCCTCAGTTCAAGAGCATTAGTTCTTGTTTACTACCATCAGATGAGGAGAAAAGCACATTTCCTTCTTCCCATCAGCAGCAGTTTTATGTATTTGAAATCTATTAACCTTATTCCTGTTAGAGTTTTCTTCTGTAGACTAAACAATACGTATTCATTCAATTTTTCTTTATAACATCTTGATTGGTATTTGCTGGTCTCTGGACTTTTTCATGTTTATCCCCTTCCTGCTTGCAGCACTGAAGTACTCAAGCAAAGGCCAGACAAGAGCATCTCCAGGCAACAAAGAAAACCATTTAATTCCCTGTCATAATGAAGAAAGCTGCACCATGTTCCTGCTTTAAAGTAAGTTAGGAAACAAGATCGTGGTTAAAGGTCAGCTTTTCTTGCTCAGCTGGCCTGCCTTTGGCATAGGTCAAAGAGGGACTTGCAACAAGCTGGATTTGAAGACTGCACCAACCTCTTCACTATGGTGTGAAGCTTAGTATATTGAAATTTCACCACACCACCACAGCCATGTTCCTCCCAGCACCCTGAAATAGCTCAGAGCAGACCTTTGGGCCATGTAAAGGTGCCAGCACACTGGAGTTGATCTAGCATCTCTACACTACACTTCTGTTTATGAGCTTTAGTAATCTAAAGCTGATACACAACTGATGGAGAGAGAGGGAAGTGAACAAGAGACAAAACCTTGTGCTGGGGTCAGGGAGAAGCTGCAGTGACCTCAATGTCACTGGTAACTCTAAGCCTCATTTGTCACATATTAAATATTACAGGCTAAATATTGCTTTTTTTTAAGAAGTAAAGCAACATTAATGGGCTTGGATCACACTCCCAAAGGTTTTGGTACCTTTGTATGTTGTCCATTTGTAAGATCTTTGTCTTGCTTTGATCCAGGAAAAATTGTGCAGTGTTCACTGTATTTGATAGAAAAGGTCAATAGACTCTTTAATGTAGAAGGGACAACCAGCACTTACCACCAACCTCAGCTCTGCACACCTTTGGGCTTTTCTGTAACTTGCAACTTTTAAACACTGTCCTCTGCTCTGAGCAAAGTTTGCAGGCAATAAATGGCCACATTTTCCATTACCTGGGATTTGGTTCAATATTTAGAGATTTAGCCAGAAAGGAAGAAATATATTGGAAACATTTGGGGGGGGGGGGGGGGGGGGGGGGGGGGGGGGTTGGGCAGAAAGAACAAAAAAAATCAACTGGATCGTTTCATTGAACCAGTTTCAGTTAGCCTCCAGACAGAGTTCTAGGAGAAAATGCATTATTCTTAGTCATTGGTCATCTCTTCTTGATTCTAATTTGAAATATTTTTCCATGTTCACATGCTGAGCAAAAAAAACTTACACAGATAATTAAGATAAACAGAAAACATGGATTTCTGTGTAACACTGCTTTGGTCAATTAGCACAAAATTTAATCTGCAGTACTCAGTCTGAGGAGAGGGGTGAATAAAATTAAGCTGATATGTTAATTTCATGTTTTGGAGTGCTTCTTTTTTTACCCAATTTTTTCCCCTTCTAGATGAAAGCATGTAAAGTGTTGTTAGCATTTTCAAGCTCTGTGCATAAAGTTTTGAAATGGAAAATTTCTAAAAGACAGGTCTGCATGTATGTATAAGACTATTATATTTGAGACTACTATGTTAACTAACTGGCATAAATAAAGGTAGCTAGAAAATATATTTATTAAAGTGGTTTTTTTAAAAGCAAAATCAGGGACTTTCTAAGCAAAAAGATCCAGTAAATTTATTGATTAGAAAATTAATCTGGGGTTGCAATCACATTTTTAACACAGTAATATCAAAATGTGAAACATTTTGTTCTGCCCCTGTTTGGGTTTTTCTTTACCAACCATTGAAAAGCTGAAGCAATACTTTTGTCTTTTTCTGCTCTGAATCTCTGTATATAACAAAGTAGTTCATAATACAAACATATGGCTCACTCAATACCTAAAAGGCTGTTGTGGGTTTAAACACAGCTTACAGATAGGTCAGACCTCTGTATGGAGTGGGTAACAAAACCAACAATGGAAAGAATCAAAACAGTGAAAATTCTCTTTCCCAGAAGGCACAATTTCCCTGCTTTTTTTTTTTTTTTTTTTTTTTTTTTTGCTTGCTGCACTAGGCTGTGTATTTGTGCCATCAACCTGTAGCCAGTTCCCTGGACACAACAGGGAGAAAAACAATCCCCAGTATATTTCTAGATTTTTACAATCTACTTGAACATTAACATAAGCATCTCCTGACTGTGTTATAGCCCCAGAACCAAGATGAGCCCTTCTGCTCTGTGTGGCTACATGGAAGACATTCCTGGTTCTTCACAGCTTTCCAGTGACCCTGGGAAGGTGCAGTGGAAACCTGCTCTCTCTGGCCCTGTTAATTTCGAATTTTATGTTTACCTCTATAATCAGTGCAGTCACTACATTTTACAAACTCATGAAAACCGAGGCGACTGCCTGCCATCACTCATCAGCTCAGCAGTGACTGTGCCTGGAATAAGATAATGCCACATGAGATGCTGTTTGTGGAGACCTTTTCTCAATTTGCACATTCCATTATCCACACGGGTTGTGACACTGTCCAGTTTAACAAGGGCAACAGGACTATGTGAGCTCTGAGACAAGGAATCTCTCTAATGAAGCAGAAGCAATGAATCTGTCCCAGCAAGGAAACCAGATCTGTTTGATGCAGCTCAGACATCGTGTCTATAATAATTTCTTATCATCAGGCTAAGTGAATATGTTCAAATAATGGCCTCTGTTCAAGGAAATTGATTTCTTTCTTTTGATATATTTGAGGCAGAAAAGTGAGACTAGATTAACTGAACGTATTACTCCTACCTGGTAGATTATTTCAGTACTTTAGTGCTGCTGTTTTTTTAAGTAAATAGGTAACATTTCAACTTGTCTGTTGTCTTCTGGCATCTAGATATTAATCATAGTTTCATGGAATCATAGAAATACTTAGTAGAGGAAAAGATCTATAAGTCCATCAAATCCAACCATAAATTTGATTTCTCTTTAAAATTAACTTTTTTTAATATCTATTTTCTTTTCTTATGGAACATTTTAAAAGCACATATATTTTTATTTCTTCAGAACCAGAGGAATAACACAAGAGTTTTCTTCAGGTACATTGCAGAAGCCTCTCCTTCAGCCCTTCTGAGCTTACATGGTCATTGAAGAGCGTTAAAGTCTCAATCAGCAAGCAATAATCAGATGACTGGATAAAAAAATTGCATTTGTCTATTGTACAAAACATGGGTCTTCACAATACACACCATCCTGGAATTCACTATCATTGCAGAGAGTCTGGAGGAGCTACCCACAATTTACACCACAGTGAGTGAGACCAGACACAGGTCTTTTCTTTCAAGTTATTTTCTTATTTAAGTAAAAGTTGAATTAGGGATAAACTTTTAAAACATATATATATATATATATATATATATATATATAAAAAGTAACAGGGAGTGAAAGGAATATCCTGAGAACATAACCAGTTTTGAAGAGTAGCACAAGCTCCTTAAGGGAGTAGATCTGTTCCTATCTGTGCCACTGATGGTGATACCGCATTTTGAATCAACTCCCATTTCCCCTTAATTGTTCTGTCAACCTGTTTGGGATCTCATCTACCTTCCTCATTATGGCCTTCAGAGGGAGGGCTCCTACCACACTGAGAGTCAAGAGCAGATCATGTCCCTCATTTAGGCCCAACACATCTTTCCACAGCCCACTAATTGCATGGCAGCTCAGGCTCATTTGTCTTCCCTGATCGTTAAAATTCATCACCATGCTGTGTGAGCTCTCACTCCTGCCCTTGGATGGGCAGCTGTAGATTATTTAGCCACACCAATCCCTAATGTTTTTAACTAGGAACTGACCCCAGCACCTGAGCACCTGCTGGGCCCTTAGTCTCTGTCATGTTAAAAGAGTGCACAGAAGGACTCAAGCCATCAAAAGCATCCTGCTGCATTACATTAAATATTGATAAAAAAATATGCAAATTGCTTATTGATCTACTCCAGGAAGGGCTGAGATAATGAGAGAGGGACTGTTTGAGATGATGCTTGGGATTTTTAACTTTTTTTTTTTTTTTTTTACATTAGACTGTTGTTGATAGCTGAAGTTAATGAGGTCTTTTGGTTCGCTCAGTATTTCAGACCTTACCACTAGTTTGAAGATAAAAGAAATCAATGCACCTTTATTGTGCATCACTACCAGCAAGTGAGCAAGTGCCCTGCAAAGGGCAGGAGTATTTGTACTGGTGCAGTGCCAGCACTCCTTACTAACTTTACCTCTACTGCCCTGGTTAATATTATACTACTCTAAATTGTCTTATCCTGCACTGTATTTGTTTTCCAAGGCTGATATTTATCAGAAGTTGATGCTCACACTGTCTCCAACTTATTAGCAGTTCAGTATATAATTAATACCCAGAGACCAGTTGTTTTTCCATTCCCCTTTGCTCAGAGCATTAACTACATCACATATGCTTCCTACCCTTTGTGTGATTGACATGTGACAGCTTTTAGCTGTCTTTCTGTGCCTTCATCCTCCTGCTAGAAATTTCTTCACACTCACACCCTTGGCTTATTTTTTCTTTCTTTCTCTTTTCTCTTCCTCAATTTTTTGGTACTTCCTGATGCCTCAGAAAAGTAAGCAACCATAAAACCAAAGCACTTGGAGCAGAGCATTGTTGGCCCCAGAATAAACATCCATTTGAAACCACAAATCTGTTGCACCTGTTTTACATGCAGGACATTACTTCTGCACCTCCATCAAGCCTAATTCCAGACAGGAACACTGTGGATGTGGCCATGAGACTTCTCCCTCTGCAGCTGGGCCCGTTAAACAAATTGCTGTGGTGCTTGCATCTTGTCAGCCAGCAAAGAAGCCTAAGAATAAACACCATATTCTCACTATAATTATTTAAATATTCTTGGGATTTTAATGCACACATCAGTACTGTGTTTGGAGCTGCACAAAACCATATTAAGCTTCATCTTTTCCCAAAAAAGATTAATGCTCTTAGATGAACAGAATAGATATGATGTGATCTGAATGTGAGACAGTAACTTTTTGGTAGCAGGGAAGGACCTCAGGTTTTTCACTGAGCAGTGCCCAGGACACAGGGGAGAACTGGGCAATAACTTTCTTCCTCACTTTCTTTCCTCTTAAAACCCTGAAGCTGAAAACACAGGGATAGAATGAGAAATTCAGGCAAAGGCATTTTGGAGAGGCAGGAGGAGAAGCAGATTTGCTGCAGATGGCAACTGATTTGTGGCAAGACTGAAAATACAACCCAAATCTGGTGGGTTCCATTCTGCTGCTGTAGGCCCTGGGCCACCAGTGTCCCCTTGGGCCTTTATGCAGGCACCTGCAACAGACAACGCCAGCCTGACCTATGCTTCCAAAAGCAGGAGTCTCTTTATTTAATGTTATTAAGTTGCTTTGTCACAGAATAGTGACCTAAGAAATGTATTTCCAACACAAGTAGACAGCAAGAAATGTAGGTGGAATGTTGGCAAAACATCAGAGAGGAGGCAACACCTGGGGATGATGTGTCTAAATGGGATGGTCAGACAAAATCTTGGATCTGTCATGCCCAAATTCAGGTCCTTAGTGTATCGGTTCAAGAGCAGGAATTCAAAATTTTGTCATAGCTTGGTCCAGGTGCTTAACTCTGAATGTCTTCTCAGTACCCCTGGCCACATTAAACAACTTTACAAACACTACCAACTGTCCTGGCAACGTACAGTTGCCAGAAAAACAGAGACTTCAAGACCTTCATATTTTTGTTCACGTCTTCTAAGGTTTTTGATATAGAAAAAATTAAATATAAAATCTCAAGTACACTATTCCTAGAAACAGTTACAGCCCAACACCATTAGGAAAATACCCAGGAGCAAATACTAAAGATATTCTAGTTCATAGACTGAATAGTTTTGTATATTTTTTATCATTCTGCATCAATCAAGGCCATGGGAGAAAAGGCACATTTTCTCAAGGGAAAATACTCCAGTGAGAGCCTGAGAAAGTTAGTTTTCCAGAGAAAATCAGAAAAATATAAATAAACAATTATTCAAAATTGGATGAAAGAACAAAGTGATTGATGGACTGTACTTCCCTGTGTACAATTTAAGATTGATGCCATACTATTGTGAATGTCAGGGTACAACAGACCTGAATTATTTATTGCTCTATGTTTCCCATACTCTGAATCATACACTCCCTCAATGTTTCTCTCAATGTATATTCTGTACATGTAAAGCAAGAGCAAAAGCATCGCTGCATCCCCAGACAAACAGGAGCACTTTTAGGCTTGACAGTTTTTTCCTGCCCCCACCAACAAAAAAAGAACCAACCAATTTAAAATTGCTAAGCAGCAGGGAAAACATTTTTTTTTTCTCTTTCACACCAGAGTATTTAATTATGAATTTATTCAAACAAAAATTTCAGAGATCTCACTGCTCCAACAGTCTCTTGCCCGAGGTGCTTTCAAGCCCACAACAGCAGAACAGAAGGGGCGGAGCAGAGCCTCAGCATTTCAGACAATCAGCTATGAAAGCATGTTACAGCCTGTTTAGTTGCATGGCCCTATTCATTTTCTGTATTTCAAACAAGAGTCATTTGCTTGAACACTGTTTTGGGGGGTTTTGCTTGCTTTTTTTAAATGTCCATTTATTCAAAGAAAATATGTGAAAACCAGACAAAAAACTAAATGCAAGCAAGAAATAATAGGAGGAAGAAGTTAAATGTGACCAATGGAATTGTATTTCTTTGTCTCTATTGGCTGTATCAGAACTGAAAACACAGACAAAGGACCTCTCAGTTACACTTGTGTAAATCAAATATAAAGTCACAAAAGTCATGGGATCTCAATGACTGCAGAAAAATCTCAACGTATCCTTATGTTTCTTTACCATACTAAATTTGCAGCTCAAAACTACAATTCCCTTTTATAAAAAGGAAAAAGATCTCTGTAAACACTTCTGAAGATGCAAAGAGACCTCAAGGTAGGAACAGACTATATTTGCATCTACCAAATGACCATGTTGGACAGTGAGTGGCCTGAAGTAGCTTTCATGTCAATAGAAATTTGATCTGAAGTTCCAAAAGCAGGATAATGCAATGATCACACTAATATTTAGCCACAACCAATTTGTAAAACCAGATGACTTAAAGTCTTCCAGACAATCTTGCAGTTTGTAGTTTAGCTTTACAAGAGGTTTAGGTTTTTCAGGGGATGGTGGTACACAATATGCAGCAGGCTCTACAGGATTTAGGGAGAACACCAGTTTACTTTACTTCTATGTCTGCTTGGGCAGTGGTGATTTCATTGAAGAAGGGATTCCATCATAGAATCATAGAACATGCTAAGTTGGAAGGGACCCAAAAGGATCACTGAATACAGCTCCTGATCCTGCACAGGACAACGCCAAGAGTCCTTCAATGTGCCTGAGAGCATTTCATCCCAGATTGAAAGAAAGCCTTCAAACCTGGAAATCAAACAAACTCCGAATGTGTAATTAAGTCAGGCAGTCCCACCAGGTGCATAAGTGCCACAAGCTGCAGCAATGGCAGAAGTACTCTGCAAGCCACAGGCTGGATGTACCCCAGACTATCCGTGGGGTTGGCAATCATGCCAGGAGCACCGGACCTCTGGGAACCTCTGGGAACCTCCAGTCTCTGGTGGACTCTTGGAAGATCCTAGGAAACTCAACTGATAGAAATCTGTCTAAAAATCTGGTAATACCTAGGAACTTGGAAGATTCCCAGAGACTTAATAGTTTCTTGACTATTATTTCTTGACTAATATTTCTTGACTGGAAAAAGGCTAGAAGCCCATCTTCACCAGCAGTTACAGGACCAGTAGCCAGCAGTCTGGGCTTTCAGGATTCCAAATGTTTTAGGAGCCTGTCTCTGGACAGACATGACCTGCTACCAGTGTGGTTGGCTTGCACAGTCTCCATGGCACCTGCTGGGCAGGCACACTAGCAGAAAAAGAAAAGACACCAAAACTCTTCCTGTGCCCCCCTATCTCCATAGATCATTTTGGATATGAAAAACAGGGTTTTTCTGGAAGGAAAAGATTCTCATGGAAAACATCAAACTGAGCCCAAACTCCACTCCCCTTGAGAAAACACAGCCATTTTCAGAAAACACAGAGCATCAGATCCACCTGAAAATGGGAAGAAATGAGACTGAAAACATATTCCTTTCACAGGATTCCCACACTGCTAGAATTAGTTGGAAAACAAACCATATGACAGATATTAATCACATCAATTAATATACAAGCATCAGGTGTTCTGGACATGAGATGGTAGAAGAATTGATAGAGAATAAAATTAATTGTTTTCAACTGTGTTTTTTACTGAAGAAAACCCTTTAGGATGTATCCCTACTTTTTTTAACAGTTATTAGTCATTTTTTTATCAATTAATTAGGTTGATATTCTGATGTCAGCAATTAAAAAATAAAAAAATTAAGGTTTGTTAAGAAACAACAAAATTCTGCTCAAAGAAGAGCAGTAACAACACACCTGCAACCTACTTTGAAAATTTACCTAAATCCCACAATTAGAGCTCTTGGGAACAGAGCAGAACATCAGCAGCATCATCTTTAGTAGAAGACAGCACACCCATACTAAATGTCTTCTCATCTCACCCTAGCAGCCAAAAAGGTGCATTATTGGTGTCAGTCCATACCTGCAGGCTATATTTGGGTTACCAACAAGGATGTCAGAAGCCACAGCACAGGAACTGAGATGTCACACATTAGTCCTGCAAAAGCAAAAGATCTTCATAGTAGTCATTTCAACACTCCAGTCCAAATAACTCAGCACAGATTTTTAAAAGAGTAACAAAGTTACAGTGCAAATATTCTTCCCCTCAATGAGACCTTTCTTGACTCCCTTGCTGAGCCCCAGCCCATCTGTTTGATTTTGTATTTGCAGGTAAGCATGGCAACAGCCAATGTGAGGTCACTGAAGAAATGTTTAGGTTAATGTAATCATTTCATCCCTTTGAAATACAGTATGTCTTGCCAGCAAGGCCCTACACCAAAGGGTCAAGGTGTTGGTTTAAGAGCAAGGAACTTCACTCTGCTTTTCATTGTTTTGCCCTAACACAGCTCAGTTAATTTCTCTGGCATTGTCTGAAGGAGCCTGGTGATGCCAAGATCTAATAAAATCTGTACTGTTTTTATTGATGATTGAAGAAATATGCACACACGGGAGAGAAAGCTCTATCGCCTCCCCAAATGAGGCTGCCAACAGGAAGAAGCATCAAGCTGATCCAATCCTTAACCTCCAGCATCTCCAGAGCAGCATCAGTTTTTACCTGTGACCTGAGGATCCCAGCCATAGTCACAAAAGTAGGGTTCCTGCCTTGGTGTTTAGCAGTCACGCTGCACCAGAAGATGCTACTGCAGCACTGCCAGGAAAAGCTTTCTGGGTATCACCCCCTCCTCCAGGGCAGCCTCCTGCCTGCAGGTGCTCAGCCACCCCACACTCTGCAAGAAAATGATGGATCCTATTTTTCTTCCCCCCAATCCTGGAAGTGCTCAAGGCCATTTTGGATGGGGCTCAAAGCATCCTGTGTCCCTGCCAATGGGAATGAGATGGACTTTAAGGTCCCTTTCAACCCAAACCATTCTATGATTCTACTTGCATGTTTGCTTTACCCTTTTTTAACAGTTGTATCACTGTTAAATATATATATTTATTTATATATATTTAATATATATATATATATATTGCTGGGTAGTTTCAGCACTCACAACAATGGAAGTAACAAACACAGTCTTTATTGTACTGTCCAGAAGTAATATATGTTATTTATTGACTGGAAAATGGAAAACTGAAGCCCTCCTAGTACTGCAAGGACCTGATTCAATATCCATTGAAGTTTTTTTTATTGTCTTTAATAAGCTTTAATAAGCCAAGTTCATAGAATTACTTCTTTACTAAATCAATTACAGAACTACAAGCTATTTTGCAGTAGGACTGGTAGTGCTATTTACTCAGGATATAAAATTACTGCTAACCACTTTTTTACTCTCTTCCTTCTCTTCTGTTATTTTTCTATATATTTTCAATAGATATTTTTATCTATTTTCAATAGATATTTTTTGGGGTCTGTAACTCTCGAATTCAACAAGTGAAAACACTAATTATAGATAGATACCAAGATTTTAATGATAAGCACAAGAATATTTTCTATTTAATAAGTAGCAGATGAGCCTCAATTTGAAAAAAACAATAGAACACAAATCACATTGCATGTCAAATTTTGACACAAACATCCCCTTTACGATAGCCACTGATAAAATCACCTGTGATTTTCAGTGGCGTCCTGATTTAGGTCTAATGATCAAGCTGATAACCACAGAAGAGAGGGAAATCAGGATCCATACTAGAAATTCAAGCTGACACTCTGACCTTAACACATGCTGTGTTGCCTTTTGAAAAAGAGGGCAAGGAGCAGATTTCTTCCCAATCACATAAACTCAGGCAGAGTTGTCATCCCATATTTTTCTCTCCTTCTTTGTGTAGCATTATTAAAGTTTGCTTAAATACATTCCAAGGTGGTTAAATATTTAAAAAGGGCCAATGGTTTGCATTAGAAAAAGTGCAATCAAAATGCTTCCATTTTATGGAGAGAATGCTTTTATCAATACAGAGTCTGCAAAGACTTGGTTTATAGTGAGAAAGCAATGTTTTTAAAGAAAAAAAAATTAAATTTTTTAAAACAACCAGCTTGTCTTGCCTGTTGGTTTATTTCCAATTTTCCTTAAAATAATAGAAAATGTCTTTTTTAAATGCTTGATTTCCTTCAGAAACTAAGCTTGCCAGTATGGAAAACAAAACATGAGCTAATCTCGCAAGATGTAGAGACCTTGAAAATATATTTTATTTTGGTATTGCCACGAGTTGCTTAAATGCATAATGGTGATGAGATTATTTTTCTGATTTTAATGCAGGTAATGTACTCAGAGCTCAGTGATCCAAGAGAAAATTTCCCAGCAGGCCACACTTGACAAGCAGGTGTCACTCAATCATGCACGTTTTCACCTCCCTGAGAGGACAGATGGTCCCAGCCTACTTAGCAATTCCATCCTCTGTTGGCAGCCCCTCTCCAATGCAGTGCCATAATAAAGATGCTCTGAGATTTGTGTTAATCTGTGGTCTTTGGGGTAAACTGTAAACAAAGTGTGTAGAGTTATCGTTTCTCATTATGAGCTGGACCTCTTATCTTCTCCTCTGCCTATAGCATATAGCTATCTTTAATAGCCTATACCCCTGGACTCAGCTTTCATGGAGATTAGTTCCTATCATTTTAAGCACCACAGAATTACTCTGTCTGCAGAGACTTGACCTAATCTGTTTGAGGCTTTTAGTATAAAGACAGTAAGACAGCCTTTTTTCTCCAAATTAGGAGAACAATGGTTTAAATTGGCAATGGCTCCTGTTGCTGAATTTTATGCATATACGTGTATTATACTTGCTGATTTCCTGCTCTGAGATAGAAGAAGAATTGTTATTCCCCTCACCATCATTCAGAAACAAGTACAGCCAGGACTGAGAAGAGAGGGAATAAAAAAGCCACACATCTGAACACCATGTCGAGGGGGGTTATTTGTCAATTCTTTTTTCACTGCTGTGATACATTTCCACTGCATCCAATTTCCCCTGTGTAAAATGAAGATTATCTTCTCCCCACAATCTGACAAGTACAGTAGGGAAAAAAGCAGAGGGAGAGATGGAGCGCGTGCAAGGGTTCCCAGAGTCAAGTCTGGCACCTCCTGTAATTTGTGCCATTAGGGAATTTTCCAGGACTTTCTACATGCAGAAAGGAAAAAGAAGGTCAAAGGTCCAGAGTCCTCATAACACTACTCAAAACAAAGCCAGAGCTGCTTCCAGCACCAACATGTGCCCCAGAATGACATTGGAAAGTATATCACAACATTAAAATAAATTATCTAAATTCATGATTATGTCATAATTTTGTTTTCTAATCTCATCTTTCAGATGTGATTGCATGAAATCAAAATCTTCCAGAAATTGTATGAAAGACAAGGAGCATTATTCTTTGGGCTTGACTTGTTCCAATATTCTAAAAGGGAGCCTGTGAAAGATTCACAGTGATTTTAGTGTGTTGTGGATACAGTCACGGTGACTGGTAGGACAGAGCTCAACTGATGGAAATGGGAATTTTGAACAGATTTTATCTCCAAGAAGGTGGAGAATATTTTCACCTGTTGAAGCTAATGGAAAGAATTAAATCAGATTTACATGTCTGTCATTTCAGAAATTCTTTAGTTTCATTGCTTTCTTAACACCTATATAAGCTCCACATTCCTCATAAGGTAACAGACACTTTCAGACCTCACACAAACCACTCCTTATACACATGTGAGAGTGATGGAAACAGCCATGAAACAACTACTTAACAGACTCCATCCTCATCGCTGACTCCAAAGCATTAAAAGACTAGCAAGAAAGATAGGGATGAAAATGGCAAATATTTAAAAAAAACCCCAACAACAAAACAAACAAACAAAAATCCACAACAGATCAGAAGTATTGTATTAAACTTTGTCTCAATGGACATGACACTTCAGTGCTTATTCCAGTATAGTGTAATACTTCATTTGAACACACAGTGATTGAACCTTTGAATCCTTCTCCATGTGAACAAATCACCATGTGAACAAAATAATCCAATTACCTGTATTAATAGAGTACAGAGTAACCCAGAAGGATTAGGAGAGCTTGGGGATTCAGTGACACCCTATCTCCCTGGGCTGAGGGCACACAGACACAGGTTCATCCAGCTCTGCCTGGCCACTAGGGCATAACCCAGATCAGGTGCTGAAGCTGTGCAGACATCTCAATTCCCTTGTTAAAATATCCCACTTTCCCACACATACCCATGAGTCCAGGCTCAGCAATAGCACAGTCAGAGCAAGCTCACCCTCAGCTTGTGCAAGGGGAGGAGAAAGGCAGTAGAATTTACATTTCCATGGCTGGCTGTGAACGTGTGCCCTGAGAGAGAAGACATGGATGTTTCTTTTCTAGTTTCACTGCTGGGTCACTCAGCTGACTGTTATCCTCTCACCTCCTGTCCCACAAGCAAAAACAGGGACTTGCTGTGTACAAATGATGTTCCCTGTCCTGACATTCTTGCCAAAGGTAAAGGAAGAACAAGAAACAGCCCCAGAGCAGTGACGGGCTCTGGCCTTGTAGCTCAGTGCTCTGGAGGTAGAGCAGTTTCCATGTGAACACCCTCAGAGCAGCTGTGCCTGGGTCCTCCAGTGCCCCTCCACACTGCACACACAGACAGTAGCTCTCAGGAGCTGCAGGACTATTTCCACAGAGTCCTTGGGCATGTGTTTCTTTCTTTTTTTTTTTTACTTACTTAGAAATGGAGCTTTGCTCTCTTACAACCTTAAGCGACTGAGTTCAGAAAGCATTCCCATACTTTGTGAATTGAAGGCATGTGAGCAGCCTATGAATATATTTTGGATAAACCATGTATATTTTCTTCTTCCTATCATTAGGAGAGCTCATAGGAAATGAGCAGTGAGATACAAGCTTATGCCACTTTAAGTTGTTGCCAAATATGTCTCTTGCTGAAGAGAGCAAACTATTATAGGATTATTTTCTGTAAATTCAAACCACTGTCAAATGAAATATGACTGTAAGAGTGACTACACTGCATTACATGAAAGGTGTGCCAATTTCCAGCAGCAGGCATAAGCAGATGCCAATGTAAGAATAAGAACAAGGTAAGTAGGTGAAACACTTGTCACAGAATGACAGAATATCCTGAGTTGTAAGGAACCCACAAGGATCACTGAAGTTCAACTCCTGGCCCTGCAGAGAACAACCTCAAAACTCACACCTGCGTCTTAGATCATTATCCAAACATTCCTTGAACTCTGTCAGGCTTGGGGCAATGACCACTTCCTTGGGGAGCTGCTTCAGCGCTCAACCACCCTCTGGACAAAGAACCTCTTCCTAATATCCAACCTAAACATCTCTGACATAATTTCAGGTCATTCACTCTGGTCCTGTCACTGATCACAACAGACAAGGGATCAGTGCCTGCCCCTCCACTTCCCCTCATGAGGAAACTGTAGACTGTATGAGATTTCTCCTGTCTCCTTCAGGCTGAACTTCTTAAGAGTCTCCTTTCAGCTATTTCAGTTCAGGGACTTCTGAGACTGGTAGAAGAGAACAGAGAATGTGAAAAAAACACAAAACATAAATCTTAAAAGCAACAGATTCATCCTAACAAGACACAATAGTAATATTTACCTTCAGACTTATTCAAAAGGATATTCAGATCTTAAATTAGCAAAAGCTAGCACCTACTCACCAGCTGTCCCAGCAATAATTGTATAATTGTCTCAATTTTATTTTATATTATTCAGTACTAGCAAGAAAATTTGATGACTTTTTAAAAAGTATGTAAGGGAAATACAGCTGTATTTGAGAGGAAATGACCACTTCTTTGTTTTGTATCTAACAGTGCTCAAACATATAAAGTATTACAAGTGACAAATAACAATGCATTTTCAAAAGAAGCATGAATGAAGCAGGTCAGCAATAATGTACAGGCAGTACTGTACCTTCAATAATAGGTTTGTGCCCTTTGTCTTTGACTTCAAAGTTGTGTGTGGGTGCCTCTGTGTTCACATACACAGGTACATTTTCCTCATGAAAAACCACTTTCTGTCACTGAAAAAGGAATGGCAAATAGATATCAGTGATGCATACACCTGAGGAACAGGTTATCCCAGAGCAGTTATTGCCTTTTCCAGCTGTCAGTCTTTTTTTTCCCATTCTGTCTACTGCTGGATTCACTGAAGCATCCACAGACAGTAAAACCCAACAGTCTGTGATCTTACAGTGGCAGGAGCAGAAGGAAGGAAGCAGTGCGTGCAGTGATACCTTGCTCAGCTGCATGTGCTCCCTGCAGCTTGCACACAGCCCTCCTCCCCTCCCCAGACCTCTCCTCAGGTCACACCACAGAGGTGGACAGCCAGCCTGCCATCTAATGCAGCTGGATTCAGTGACTACCCTGGGGCTGAAATGGATCTTTCTTCTCAAATTTTCAACCATAAAAACCATCTTAATTCCTTGAGCTGTTGGTGTTAAAATCTCTGTTGAATCTCTGGAAGGTGTCATCCGAGGACCATAACCTGCCCTATAAAACAATTTGTAATTAAACCAATTTAGAAGAAATAAGAAGCCTACAGGATGTTGTCTTTAGGACTGGAATAGGAGAATGGAAGCAAGCAACAGGACACAGCACCTGCTGCTTAAGGACTGGAAGGGACAAGAAAATCTAGATTAGAAAAGCATCAGACAGTCAAGCAGAACTGTGTGTAGACTGCCAAAGCTCCCAGGGACTAGTTGACTGGATACTGCTGGTAGTAAGGTGAATAAGAGAGACTTTAAGACACTACTTGAATAGCTGATACAGAAATCTGCTAGACTAGAGGAGATAAGAGACTCAGCTATTGAATTTATTTGTGAAAAGTCATGACATCTGGGGTGATCTATCCACAAAAGTGCAAGGGAATATACCACATACTAAAGTCTCAGATTACAGGAAAACTCTGGCAAGGATCAACTCCTGGCTGTTACAAACACTGGCAAGCTCTGCAATCCCCATACAGTGTTGGAGGGGTGGAGGGGTGAATCTAATTCTGAGACCTATGAAAACAGCCCCAAATCCAGGTTCTGGCTCTTACAAAGCAACAAAATAATTGTGGGGCAATTCCCACTAGAATGAATGCAATGTTATATATTACAGTGCTAGGTTTTGTTGACTTTGCAGTTCTGTTGAAGTAGCAGTAAAAGCACAGTACTGAAATTTAGTGAAGGAAACATAATTCCCCTGCTTGCCAGCCTCTTTTCAGAAATTTTTTTTAGAAAATAGTCATGAATAGTCATGATTGCTTATGAAGACTGGGAGTCAATGAGCATTGGTATAGCTCCACCCTTCATGAGGTGAGAGAAAAGTGAGTGTCCAAGACAGACCTTCCTGCAAGGGGCAGGATCCTTCATGCAAGAGATTCAGTGGCACCATTTTCCTCAGAAGCCTCAGCCATTCTGGGTTGCTGGTGCTCAATGGCTCAGAGTCCCAGAGGACATCAGTGACAAGCGGTGTCTTTCAGGGGTCTGTACTGGGAACTGGATGATCTTTAGAGCCCCTTCCAATCCAAACCATTCCATGATCCTGTGATCCTCACTGGCATGACCAAAGAAAGCACATGGTTCTCAGTTAGTGCTGAGCTTCTTGATCAGATTCCTCGTGTATATGTAATCACTGTGGTTTATTTGACTTTTAATGCTAAAAGGCTTTCCAGCTAATTCTTTTCAGTGAGAAGGTACGTTATTTGTGCAGTTTCTCCTTGTAATATCTTTTTTCTAAAATATCTCATTAATTTTTACTTAGGTAAATCATATCACCATTCTCTTTTTATTTTTTTTCTGAAGTCTTGTTTTTCCCAGTGCGGGTTTTCTCCACAAGCATTTTATAAAAATCTGAGAAAAAAAATAAGGCTTTCTTTTCTCCAAATTACAATAGATTATAGCTGTTAAAATGAGGAAAAGCACTGAAATTATTGATAAAACTAATTTAAAACATTTTCCTTCAGCTAGCCCTGAGAACTTGTGAAGTTCTCAGATTTAAGACCATTTCGTTTTCAGTTAAATACAGTAATTGGCTGTAAGTCAGCCCATCTATGCTAAAAGCATTGCTAGTAACTCCTCATGTATTTGAAAGGAAGAACTGAAAGAGAAAGAATAATTTAGTACATAGCTCAGAGGTATCATTAGTAGCAACAGTGTGATGTTAAAAACAGGGAAATGTAGGTTAAACAGCAGGAGAGAAGGCTGAGTGCAGCCAGGGGTGTGATGAGATGTGAGAGCCACTCTCCCACCATGTGACCCCAGGCACAACACTGCCAGAAACCTCTCCCCACACTCAGCTCTTCATCCCCTTTTTCTCCCAGGATAACTCCCTGAAATTATTAAATTACAGGACAGGCCCCCAAACTGGTTTTAAAACTCGATTGCTCAGAAGACCACAAGTTGTCCTTTTGCACTGGAAATCCATAGATTCAAAGACACTCTGTAAGAGGCACCTTTCTCTTGCTGCTGCATCTTCTACACCATGACCACATCTCCAGGTGTACAGGACCTTGTGAACACCACAGTTATCTCCTACCTCTAAACAAAGGGGTTCAGAGTTTTTAAAGCTCATCTGCTGCCCTTGTGCCTTCTCTCCACACACAGCAGGCTTCGAACCTTTCTAAGTGTATTAACTTCATCTATTATAAAACATCATTTTAAAACCAGACATACTGAGACCAACAAAGTAGTATAGTTACTTTCCTACTTTAAAACTTTTTGTACTCTCCTGCAGGTAAAATAATATTTCACTGTTGAGTCTTTTTTAGGAAAAAATATTTAAACATATCAACCTAACAGCCACAAAACCTGCTACAAGCAGAGCAGGATTTAAGCACTGCATAATCTTTCCCAGAGACATTTTCAAACAAAGATGCTGGGGATTTATTTGGGTTCTATTTAACTCTCCTGAGAGGTCTCTCTTTAAATCCAGGCATGAAAAATACATTCTCAGTCCAGACATAGAGATTTTGGAGAAGAGAAATGCAATGAAACAGCATTTCATTTGCAAGTGTTTTACATTTTAACAGTGTCTTTTGCTTTCCACTTGACAAACATTACCAAAACTGCTACTCCCTAAAATAAATTTTCTTTGAATTTATAATATTTTAAATAGTGCACATACAGTATATATACAATATAAACAACTTCAGAATATCTGCAAAAGTGGGCATATAAAATGCATGCATTTTTGCCTGTGCATAATATATATAAGTAGACTATACACGATATCTACTGTATATTCACATGTGTATCTCACTTTGGTTCTAAATAAAATAAACATAATTTCAAATAAAAATGTTGAGAAAATGAACAGCAAAATCCAGTAGCAAAAACTACTGAATAGATGCTTGGGGAAATTACAGTGGAAAAAAAGTTAAGAGAGGAAAAGAACAAATAAATCAGAGTTAAAATTGGCTTCTTATACACAAAGAAGAGAGAGATATTTTAGTCATTAGAAAAAATCAAGATTTTCTTGTGTTCAGTCATATCATTCAGGTTCTAGGAGAGGAAGAGAAATTGAATAGAAATTACTAAGATTTGTTTGCATATTTTGGTAAGCTTTTCCATAAAAATAAATGCAGTTCAGACCCTTTTAAGCCAAGTAATTGTGTCCAGGAGTTCTGTCTTAAATATGCTCTGGGGCATCTCATTGTTCATACTGAGTGTAAAGTAGATTGTTTCTATGCTTAAGGAATCACAGTGTGTGGGATTAAATAATACACTTAATGAAGAGGCTAAAATGACTGCATTTTTTCTATTTCAGAGATTCCAGGAAAGAAAACCACCCAGGATCAGGGAAAACAGACTTTTACCATCTCATATTTTATTAATACATTTTCTGTAGTGCATCCTACTTAAAGCTGTGCTTAAGGAGTATCCAGCTATGATATTACACCACCACAGACTTCTTAGTATAAATCAGAACATCCCATTTTTCAACTTACTTATCCTTTCAACACACACAGGACCAGCACTGGCCAGATGAGTTTGGCAAGGCTGAGTCACATGCTAGTGAACTCTGAGAAAGAAAAGTGAGTCCATGTCTCTAAATCACAGATTATTAACCCAATCCCCAGAGCAGTGATGGCTGCATTTGGGCTGTGAATCCCTAAAAGGCCTGGATTCTCACTACTCCAATTCATTGTCCCATCTCAGATTTTCTGCCACTTTGTGTTTTATGTATCATATCAAAGGGAATTGAACTGCTGTGCTCTGGCACTTTCATAGACATTCTCACTTTCTCCATTCTCACGTTCTCACTTTCCACCTGCCCAGAGTTAGCTCAGGAGAACTCGTCTCTTTGTGGTTCTCAGAGTACCAACTTTTTTTTTAAACCAAGAGAATCAGAGTTCCTTCCATGCCATTCTTGACTCCAGCTGGAGAAGAGAGGTACCTGGACAAGCAGCTGTAATACCTGGGGAAAGGAGGAATTTGCCTGGGTCAGGCATTCACCTCTCAGTTTACCCTTGCAACACCCAAGAGGATAAAAGCAAGCTCTTGTCACTTCAGAAATCTCTCCTTGTCACTTCATAGCACTGTTTGCTCAAGCTTTTAATGACTGGGCATGTGCCACATGCTTTGTATACCCCCTGTGCATGTCCCCACTGTCATGTGCCACATTTCTCAGGTGGAGCAGCAGAGGCACACACATGCACAGAGGCCTGTTTGGAACAGAGGTGCTTAATGCTGTCTTTGTTACCAAGCTAGACAGAGACTTCAATTTCTTTTTTTTGGAAGGGTTAGGGGCATCTATGAGAAAAGAGAAGTTGCCAAAAATCTCTGTTCTGGTATTGGCACTCTTGTCCTTGCTAAAGCACACAAAGGCTGAAGCCAAAGCCATTTAGCCTTTCTGCTCAACTCTGAATTTCACCCTCTATTTGGCCATAGAGACACTGTTCAAAGAACAGTTCTAATGATCACAATTCTATTGCTTTTTTGCTTTTGGAATTTAATCCAAAATGCAGACATCTGATCTTTGTGTCCTTCTCAGTATGTATACAGAAGTAAAATCTTATTTATGAAACTCCACTTTTAAAGCACTTGTGAGTGAAAAATATTTAAGCGCCCTCCCCACCATTTGCAGAAAATCTCTGTAATTTGTCTCTGATGGCCAAAGATTTTGCAATTAGCAAAATCAGACAACAGGATGGAGCCAACAGAAATGAGGCATTATCTTCTGCTGCCAATGCTTGCATCATCCTACTGAGCTCATTTTATAAAATACCTAAAAGGTGAGCCAGTCATTTGGAATAATAAATTGTGCACTTTCCTCCCTTTCCACTACCAAAATGCACTGTGAACATTGCCCTGCCTTTATTACTGCAGCTCTTACTCCATTTTTTTTTTTTTTTTTTTTTTTTTTAAATTTCTTTTTCTCACAATAGAGAGACTTGGAATTCTTTTATTTCTCTCACAGCCCCAAATCTCTGGTCTGTGCATGATCACCAGCCAATGATCTAAAGCAATAGAAGCAAGACCTTAGGAAAAAAGTTTCCTGCCACATCTCAACATGTTGCAAGGACTACTCAGACCAGGAGAAAAAGGAAGTTGAGTGTACAGAAAAAGTTCATATATTCCTTCTTCTGTGCTCATATCTGGGACTGAGCCTGCAGAATAATTCTTTTGACAGGGAAGCTATAACTTCATACACGTCTACCTAAACTTGAAACAAACTAATAAACTAAAAAAAAAAACCAACCCAAAACACATAAAGTGTGCAACTCAGCAGACTGTGCATGGTGCAACATCCTCTGTTTTCTTTCTTCCACATCACCCTTCCCAGAGAGCCTATGACAACATGAGATGGCTGGCACAAGAGCTGGCTCAAATGCCTTAATACCCACTGAGAGCCTCTTTCTCTAAAGGAATTAATCACTAATTTCTCACAGCCAGATCCTAGACTCCTTGTGCTTCCTGAGCCAAGCAAAGAAATAAAAACTCATGCTCACATGAAGCCACTGAGAGGATCGTGTTTGCAATTAGGGGCAACAATATTTTTACTGGGTTTGGTTAAAATATCAGAAATTACAGCAATAGAATATAATTAAATTATCTCCATTACAAACAAATATATTCATCCTTTAAAGGAATTACAGATCCTGATAACTTTAGCAATGGACTTCATGTACCACCAACTCCAGCCTTAATAATTTCAGAAAGTATTTATAGCTGCACCACACCATCACACTGACTAAAGACCTTGTCTGCTCTGACCACCATGCTATCTTTCACTCTAAAGCTTCTGTGGATGTATTGCACCAGCTTATCTGTTCCCTTAAAGCTTGGGGATTTATGAACTGCAAAGTCTATTTATTAAACTTACAGTAGTTTGAGTGCAAATTCATCACAATAAATATTGCTTTCAACTCCCCAGGAGTTGCCTGCTCCTGACTTGCCACATGCTGAACACCTACAGTAAAATGGAGTCTCATAGTACATGTCCAGAAGTAGGAAGATGACATATATTACCTGACTGGTGAGAGCCATAGTGTCAAACAACTCATATCTAAAGGTAATCACCCACTCTAGGAAGATGGTAGGTTCTCCCAGTCATGGACCTTTCCAGGGGACAGACTCAGTAACACTAAAATAACATCAGTTGGCACAGAAAAGAAAAAGACTACTTAGCAGACAGGATTCTCAGTTCCTGCCACCTGACTTTTTTTGTGTTTATTCAGACATGTCTTTATTTATAGGTCTAGCCATCTTTTGGGTGGGAGAACTGAGTGTATCCATTGTTCCTCTAAAACACCTTCAGTAAACACCCACCACTGTACTGACTTCAGCACCTTTTTAACTGTTAGGGCTGACAGATGTTCTGGTGCCTTCATGAAAATTGAGCTTGGAGAGGAGGATCTGGTGAGGAGGACAAGCAGGGAAGATTAGGAAGCAGATATTTTCTAAGGGTCAGCAATGCACTAGAAGAAAGAAACAGAAACCACATCTCTGTAAAAGAATTTCTTATCTGAGTATTGCAACAAATGAATATTTGAACTCTCATGAATATTTGAAATGAGACTGCTGAAGGTGCTTACGAAGTAGGTTACTCCAGTTACAGAATGGGCTTAAACACAGATTCTTTATGCAGAATACATAATAAACTCTGTCTGCTCATGGAGGAGAGAGATGACCAGAGCACTGTGGACCAGAACACACATTCTTCTGCCCAGTCACAGGGCATCCACCTCTGCAGCTTTCCTTTTGAAAAAAAGAAGACCTTTTAACCTGTATCTATCCTTGTTTCTCAACTACTTTCATTCCTTTCAACCCACATTGCCAAAGCTACATCTGCTGCTGAAGGGATTTTCTATAAGAGGACAATGAATGGTAAACCATGAGCAGGTTGTAGAGGTGAAAAACTTCTCTCTCCCTGAAGCAATGAATGAGAAATTAATCAATCTGGATGCAGGTGTGGCTGAAAACAGCACTACTCCAGGTGCATCTGCTTCTGGCCCTGCTTGTGACCATCCTTTCTTCACCCTGTTCCATCAGCAGGAGGAAAAGTCACTTCCCATAGCTGTTCTCCCCAGCTCTAGCATGGGGTATGAACTGCCTCTTTCCAGGTTAGAGGTAGGAAAACTAAATGGAGATGAGGAAGAATGAAATATAGCAAATTAAAGCAGAGGGATGAGAAATGTTTCCTTAGCTGGCATGTCAGTTTTGAACTGGAACCTTTTGACCAGTCAGACTCCAGGCTTGGTCATCTTCTGTCATTGCCTTGGAGCAGGACCCATGCAGGCATACACGTATGCCATACGTATATGGCAGGGGGGCATGGGAAGCCTTTAATAATTCAGTTCAAGTGCATTCCTGTTTGCTCATGAATGTGCTGTTGAAACACATTCACTGTTGCAAACCTGCCAAACCCCCACCTGTGCCTCTTGCCCTGACTCCTGGGCAGACCCTGGTGACTCTGGGCTGGCTTCTCCCCTCACTGACCCTCTAGCCCTGCCTGGCTCCCCTGCTGCCTCCTCGTCCTCCTCCTACTCCATCAGAGATTTTCACCTTCACTGAGCTGTGGCACTTCTGCCTTCTTCCCATTTTAAGTCATGTCGGTCACAACTGCTGCTGCCACAGACAAGTTCACATCGTTATTAATGCATTATTAAATTTTATCTCACATTTAAAACCTTGTCAATGGTGCTCACTTAAGTACACTGTGGTGATAAGCACTATAGGAATGGCTATAAATAATTATTATCCCTCTCATGTCTTTCCCAGTCTCCCAACCCAGTAGGTATTCACTTCAAGGCAAATGATCATCAACTCAATTTTATTTTTACTGATTAAAAGTATCTTCAGGATGCACAGCTGCCACAAGGTAAGCAAAAGACTGCAGCTACCATGGGAGATAGCCCAAAATATTTGAGCAGCTTCTGTTTCCACCAGGGTACCTTTCTCAAAAAGCAAAGCATCAGTTCTAATTTGCCTTCTGTGCTCCTGATCCTTGCAGGGCTCCAGAAATCAAGCGAGAAGGTGGAAAGGTAGAGAAAAGGTCCAAATTCTCCTGATGTTTTCTCTTTACAATTTTTAATTGGAGGATGCATCATCTCCAGCATTTTCCTCCCATTCAGAAAAGTTCAGGCAGACACTCAAAATCAGAGCCCAAAAGAGCAGTGCAGCAGTGCCATCTCAGCTGCATTCTGTCCTACCTCATTAATGTTTGTTATTCATGTGGCCTTTCTTCCATTCCTTTGTAACTCCTGCAAATTAAGTCTCTGAATGCTGTTAGCACTCCTGTGCATCTGCAGTTCTTGATCACTTAGACACTGAAAAATGTAAGAAATCTTTGCTATCATCTGGATATCTATGGGAACTTGGAGACAAAATCTTGGAAAAGAAAATGCTTCAGTTCAATGCTGAGAGGTCTTAAAATAAGTGCTACGAACACTTTGGGTTTGATCCCAAAAATGCCTAAGCAAAAGTTTAGACTAATGCTACGGAATGAGATATTTCAATCACTTCCTAGTTTTATAGTGGACAAAAGATTGCATGGTTTGGATCTCAAAGGGAATTCTGGAATCAGAATAGTACCAAAAAATCAGGCTGCACTCTGTCTTTAAAGTTTAGACTGCTTGGAGTTACTGATTTAATTTGGCTCAACAAACATTTTCATCTGTCACTTCAGATAGGATGCCATATATAAAGCTAGAATGAGCAGAAAATTGCTTTTTAACTTGCAAAAATATTTGAGATATCATATTTTTTGTTAAAATAGGTTTAAATTTGAAAAAAAAAATCTTTTTAATATGTAAAAGTTTGGATTGAGAAAACAAAAATCTGTTTGGGTCACTTACAGCATTTTCTTTTGTTAATATTGTAATGTTTGATTTTTATTTTGACCTGTTTTTCAGTTGTGTAAAATTAGCTGGTGTTCAACATTAAAATGTTCTTTAAGTAGAAAATGGGTTTTTATTTTTTTTTTAATGCTAAAAAGGTCCCTACATTTTCTCAAACAAGCAAATGGTGGAAGAAGCTTTTTCCAGTTAGAAAAAAGTCCCATTTTAGCACATCCTTGGCTTTTTGTGTATCAGAAAAACAATTTTGTGAAGAAACTATCACCTGCTTCACCTCAGATATGAGTCTTGTCAATAATCCCCCAGGTATTGAATTAAAGTTACCCCTGACTTCATCAAGACAGAACTAGACCTCATCACAGAGTCCTTTAGTCTCACTACATGAATTCTGAAAGACTCCAAAACTACCATGAGAAAAAAATTCTCATATTTCATTTCCTTGAAACCTCCTGACTTCACTCCAACCTAGACTCATGCTTGCCAAGCATTTGACCTAGGAACCCAAGGATTTTTCACTTAATACCTTCGCTTGAGCTACTTCAAAACTCAACATGGGCTTGCTTAAAACTCAGATTCCCCCTTGCTCTGCTCTTTACTGAAAGATGAACAGAACTTTGCTAAATTATCATAATAAAAGGATCTATCTCAGCAGCCATACAGTGTCCTACATGGCAGTCTCACAACACACAAAATGTCCCATGTTAGTAAGTCTAATCACAAGGGTGCATTATGTCACCTCTAGGGGCGGATCCTTCTGCAAAGCTTGGGTTAGATTTAATATGGTTACACAACTTTTGGTCCGCTTAAAGTAGAAGAATAATGAGTTTTTGCCTGCCTGCAGAAAACTCCTTGGATGCACCCTCAAGAATATATAATGAAAACCACATAGAAATTTGATAACAAACCAAAGCACTCAAGCACATATACTCATCATGATGTCATTTCCATCTTCTGTCGTTACTTAAGTACCATATAAATTACATTTGTATTTGAGTTTGCTTACATTTGTGGATCCAAATGTCAAGCCCCCAATACCAAACCTGAATTTTAGGGACACTAAGCATCCACATCCCCCATTATTTTCTATTTTGTCAGGGTTCTCCCACCAACAGAGATAGCTTTGAGAGTGAAAGAAAGCTCAAGCAGACAGGGAATAGTTATCACTCAGCACTCCCCAGATATGATTCAGGGTTCCTATCAGTTGCCCTAGAGTTCCCCCAACAACACAAAATACTAACTCATCACATAGAAGTTTAAAAAAAAAAAAAAGTAGAAGCAGCTGGCCTCAGTGAAATAAGGCTGTCAAGGTCCCTCTCTTAAAGTGGAGATGGCAATCAGTCCACTCCAATATTTACTTTGTTATCTGCCCATCACAACAGACAATAATTAGATTACCATGGGTCAGTCTTTTCTAGAGAGGTCACACAATAGTAAAACATGCTGTCTTGACAAGACAATACCAGCATTTTACTTTCAAATTAGAAGCATTTTCCACTTCAGTTTTACAAGAATTTTCACCATCTGTAATTACAGCACGGTCATTATGCCTCATACAAAACCAAGGCACACAACACAGGATCACAAATTACAAAAATGAAGGCATAAGATATCGTCTTACACACCTCAGTGCATCAAGGAGAAAGAGAAATTATATTTTTCAACCCAAATGGGAAACATCAAACTTCTCAAAGTGTCCAGTAACCCTCCTCAGCCACCTCTTGCTTGTCAGAGCTTTCCCTACACCTACACAGTGTTTCTCAAGATTAAAGAGGATTAAGTAACTCCTTCCATAAAGGTTTTCACCAGCTCACACATGTCAGAAGGCCTCAACAATCATATCATAAGCTATAAATGTTGATACTCCCAGTGCTGTACTTTTGGGAGGCAAGCTTGTCTGAGATAAATGTTGCTTGGAATACAAGCTGTTTCTACTCTTATCAAGGAAAAAATTTTGTATCCTGAGGATTCCCTCATAAATTAGCCGAGCCCCACTGCTACACCCACTGCTCCCCTACAGCAACACAAAGAATATGGTAACACTCATTAGAGTGCACCACCAGGGAAAAGTCTAATTGCTGGATTTACATTTTGTAGGCAACGTGTATTTATACTAATAATTCTATTTTGTGCTGCTTTACTAGTCAGAGAAGAAAAGAGCATATTGTATTAAGCTCCAGCCCCCAAGCACTGAAATATCACTAACAGATCCTGAGAGATGGGCTTTCATATAATTGGCATCCACCCACAGAACACAGCTGATGATGAAGCATATTTCCAGCGGTTCATAACAAGGGCATGCAATTCCCTGAGGATTTTCTACCTTTAATATTCACCTATCTTTGGGAGCACCTACTCATCTCATCATTACAGTAGTACTAGTCACTTCTCTGATTGCAGTGGGACTGGAAAAAGCAGCACTTTAACCCTGCCCCTTTGGATTTTATGTATTATTTCCCTCAGTGGTCACCTCCAGGTTCCCACAGATCCCAAAGTAAAAGAATTCTATTCACTATCAAGAAAATAACTTATAGAAGGAATAAGAAACTGAAGAATTAGTCATACTCCAGAAACAGTAATGAAACATGAAAAATTTAATTTTTATATATATATTTTACCATAACATCTATTCTTGAAGAACATTTTAAAAAAATCCTTCTTCACAATATCCCAGTGCTTCCAACTACAGCTGAAGTGAGGAAGTGCTGTTGTAGTCAAACCTGACTTTTCCTTATAATGAGTTCATAAAACAATTTTGCAACTTGCAAAAGTGCTCAGATTTGATTCAATATTTCTGAAATAACTTATTTTCTCGGAAAAAAAAAATCATCCAGTCTTAGTATTTTCTTTTCCTTTAATACTATAAAAGTGGGAGTTTTAGACCTATCAAATGGATAAAGGATAAGACAAAACTTCAATTCAGTATGAACTCTTCTTAAGATCAAAGTTCTCAGATGCAGGGGTTTGGCTTGGGACTGTCTTGACAACTACTAATAAAAAAAGTTAAAAGCAAAGAAAGAAATACTTGTCTTACTCATAATAGCGTCACATAAACTTAACTCTACATAAAAAGTGATTAAAGGCCTCTTCTAAAAGGAGCTGGAAGCCATGGTGTTATGTCTCCCTCCACACATTTTTAATCCAATTAAGCAATCTCAAAAAAGTACTTTAAACATCTTTAAGACATGATTGCTTCACATTACCTCACGTAGCTATTTCACCAGATCACTGCACATCCTACCTCTGGCCTCTTTACCTGGAAACTCATTCCCACAAATTAACACCGTGCTATTAATACTTTTCTGTTTGATGTTCTCCTCACCTTCATTTAATGTAGCATTGCCAAACATCAGGCATCTATTTGCATGGTTCTATTTGCAAATCAGCCCAGCCCCCTTTCAAGCCCTCTCAGTTTCTGCATGGGAGAGCTTGTAACATACTTGTAAATAAAAATAGATGTCGAGCTGCCCAGGCGCTGGAGACTGGTTGGGCTTTTCATGAGCAGGACATCATCCTTAACTACTCTTCCAACTCATTTTGAGCTGCCCAGCCATGAGGCTTCTGAAAGCAGGCTTTTCAATGGGAAAAAAAAAAAAAAAAGAAAAAAGAAAAAAAAAGAAAAAAGGGGAAAAAAACCCCCCCACACACACACAAAAAAAACCCCAAAAAAACCAAGATATGGTTGCATGGTCGTGGATTCCAAGTTGAGTCATGGGACAGCTACAGCAAAACTGCCATTGAAATAGCTTTGCACACCAGAGGCATTCAGGAAACAAGGCTACATGAAATGCAGTCATGGAAGGAAAAAAGCTTCTGCTGAGCAAATGCTGTTTGCTGTCAGGCTCTGTATGACCTTTTCACTAGGTACAAGATGGGAAGATTGTGGAACATATACTGATTAGGTGTATGGCTCCAAAAATACCATTTGGAAAAACAAAATCCTGCACTATAGCACAATAGGAAATATGCTGGAATGTGAGAATGTCAAGAATAACTAATTTTCTACCATTCCTTATCCTACTTTTTTTGTTTCTCATTTAAACACTCGTTAAAGCAGCCACTCTGGTATAAAGGAAAGGAAGGAGGAGCAAAACAGTTCTATTTTTATTTTCCATCATTGGCTGAAGTGATGACTACTAACAGAATCTCCCATGGCAGTACACACATAGCCATCAGAGACAATGACTCACTGTAAAACAAGCCCAGCAGCCAAAGCAGCCACTGTGGATATTTTTTTGCTGGTTCTGTTTGGGATGGGCAGGAGTGGGGTTGGACATTTTACAACCTTATTTGATTTCGGGTCAGACAATCTTATACAGACTTAATTATTTCCTTATTTATAAAATAACTTGCTTCCTGGAGACTGTCTAGTGTTGGTGTCTCAGGCACCCTGCATCTAATGATTTAAAACACTTTGGTGTTTTAAAGGAGCCAAATGCCAGGGGTCTGTTGTAGGCTGTTGTGCACTGCAGGAGAAGGCTGCAGAAATCATTACTTTACCTCCTGAAGTGTGCACAAGGCAAGCACACAACCTGTAGCCCTCATCCACCCTTAATCCAACCCTGCTAATCCCACACACACCAAGCCCAGGACAAGGGCCATTTGCAGGGCATCTTCCTCATTCCTGGGAAGATTTAGGAAGGTAGAGACTACTTTCCTGGATTAAATCCTTCCCAAATGAGTGTCTAACTCCTAAAAGTGCCCCACATCCACAGTGGTCTCACTCCACACTGAGGGGCTCATGCTATAGTCCCCACCAAGACATGATCCCAGACAAAAACCCATGGCTGCCACACAACCCACTCTCTGGTGTGTTTTCAGCACATCAGGAGCAGAGGTCTAATACAGTAGGTTGAGAGGTCTGCCCACATCCTGGATTTGGATTAACACCAGGCTTCAGAAATGGGACAGACCTGATGTAGACAGAGGCTGGCACACATTTTGAAAAAAATGATTGCTCTTATCCAAGCATGTGCTGCTGCAAATCCCTGCCCAGTTCCCCTGGCTGGCCACTGACTTAATTAGGAAGACAGCCTATTGCTCTCAGAATTAGCTGATACCAGAGGTTATCAGCACCTAACTGCATTCTTTACATTTCCAAATGTAAGAGAGTTATTTCTATTAAAAAGAAAAAACTTCCTCAGAGTAGAAGAAAGGAAAACGTACTCCTTTTTCAAAAGTTTTCCAACCATCATCTCTTTTTCTGTTAAAAATAATTAAGACCGGGTGTTCATCAGTCCAAAGACCTCATTTGGCTTGTCCAGAAGGAGCTTTGAATAGCTAGTCAGTATAAATACTGCATAAAAAATAAAAGTAACAAAGAGAGGATTTTTTTCTTCATTTGTTATTTTTGGGGAGAAAAAACAGCCATCTGTGTTCCAAATGTGTTGCTTTTCAATGATCCACAAGCTGTTTCTATGGTTAAAAATTATTTGACTTTGCTCTTCTTCTGAATGGTTGCCTTCACCATATTAAAATACAGACCCTTGTCCTGCTGAGTGCTGTTATTTGTCCGGCTGCTCTGCTTGATAAGTATGTTCAGGTCTGGAAATGATAACCTACACAAGAGGGCAGTTTAATTTTCACTGTAGTGGAGAAAGGAAGGAGGAAAGCAAGGAGAAGTTCGCATTACATTGGTGAAGATTTTAGCTGAAACTCAATTTTATATATTTTGGGTGACAGGGAAATTGTTTTATTTCCTATTTGAAGCCATCAGGAATACAGTTTCTCATCCTCTTCTCAGTTCTGAAATGTCTAGAAATTAGGCATTTAAGTACTTAAAACATGTGGTGTGGGAGGAAGCATGTGTAAAAAATATTCCTGCATATATAAAAAAATCTTCCGTATACATTGCTTGTACATAAAGCATTTTATTTTGATTGAGAGCAGATTGTTCATTCCTATACCCAATTTGAGATTGGACAGACTGCACTGTGTGCCCATTTTCACAATATAATGATCTTTATGTACACACAGATGTACACACAAAGACATACATATGGCATTTTTTGTAAATTTAGCACTTGTAATTGTTTTGATGTTCAGATCTATATTTATTAGTTAGCCCAGCATACATTTATTATTAAGAACACTGTGAATTCAGCAGCTATTTATTAAAGGTAGAGATGCAAATGCAAAAATATTTACATAAATATCTGCAAACACTATGCATCATTCTCTTTGTCTTCAGGAACACGGCCACATGCCATGTCTTTTGTATTTTGAATGACCAAACACACACTTAAATCAAATAGCAGTTCCATTCAGTCTGTGCTTTCCACAAGTCGTTAGACACGCTACGTTGAAAGGAGTGACTTCGTGCACGCTCAGCTTTTTCAAAGAAACATCTGTGATTTAATGGCCAGATCTAAGCCATACAGAAGTCTGAGCTCTGGGAAACTTACAGCCTGACTGCCATCCACCCAGGAAACTCCTGCTATAAAGGAGTCTATAAAGATGCCATTCACACAGTCATTCACCCGGCCCCTGATGCATAACAAACTTAAAAACTTTTACTGAGGTCTGTCCTAGAGAAACTCAAACTGCTCCGAGTCTGGGAGTCACGGAGCCCTGCTGCAAACACAAAGCAGCCCCTCCTCTGAGACAGGCATCCCTTAATGAGAGCAAACATTCCCCTCTCTGAAGAAGGCAGCAGGAGACGGATGTGTGCATGGACCAAGCTCTGTCTATTGTATTCCCATGGTTCTCACTACCACAGCATTTTCAAGCCTCACAGCTTAAACACATTTCTCCCCAAGATGCCCCTATGAGGGTCGGAAGTGCTGTCACCATCTGGGACAATAACTCTCTCCACAACAGGAAACCCAGGGTAAGATCTTTGGAGCCATTCAGGTCAGATTAAGAAAATATAAATGATGCTTCTGATTTTCAAAGATCTGCTTTTAGGCTTCTCATTAACACCACAAATTTACATTGAATATTGGTCAATATTTAAGAACACTGAAATTTAATTCCAGAAATAAACATAGAGAGATCATGTACAGATTCTCAAATATGAAAATATATGACAAAACCACTTTATTCTTCTCTCCACATCACACTCCCTTCCCACTTTTCACTAAAGCCCTTCTTCCTAACCATGTTATTTTCGTCCCTTCCCCACACAGACCAAAAGTGCTTGGATTCACCTAAGTCAGAAAGACTGAAAACTTCAAGGGTTTTACAGAATCTTACCAAAACTATCTAAACAATCCAAATCTGTGAAAATGGGCTGGAAATCTCACCAAAGCAAGGCACCTTTCTCACCTTTGTGGCACATCAGATATTCCTACAGTATTTTAGATCAGAAATGAAAATGATAAATTGTGCTTCATATCTCAAAGAGAGTGGCACACCTTCTTTGCTTAGCACCCTCAGAACAGGAGGGGTATCCCAATAAACCCTCCCTGAGGTTCACTGGCTGGTCCTCTCTGGACACATCATTTGCAGAGACCATGCTGAGACCTCAGCATCTATTGCAATGCCAGGTCTCCTGTCCCTACATGGCTCTCAAGGCTGTGCCAGCTCAGCTTCCATTAAAGGTAACACTGAATTGCATCAGGAACTGGTATACCTGAAATATAATCTATCCTTTTATCCTTTTCCCTTTTATTTTCTGAAAAGCTGTCTTTCAACTGATGCATTTTGCTGCACAGACATGCATTGGCTGTGCTGGCACATTGGAGTGGAGAGGCACTGGGCAGAGACTGCTAAAACCAGCTTACACAGCACGGCTGCTTAATATTTAACCACAGCCTTAAGCTCCTGACTCTGATCCTCTGAACTGCAACCAAATTGGATACAGGAAGCAAAGCAAACAGTGCAATCTCCTGCATCTCAGTCTAGGGTTTTCATCAGCACTCACCAAACAAGTTGGAAATACTTCACAGGTTTCGTGATTTGTCCACGTTCCTCATTCCATCTGTGCAAGTTTGAAATGCTAATAAAAAGTATCAACTACTACGAACATAACAACAACAAAAAGTCACAGAAATTTTTTATTATCTCTACTTAAGATGCTGCCTAAAGCTTGAAAGGTTATCAAAGCAGAGATATATGTCTCAAAACCAGGTTTTATCCACTGAAGCCAGTTGTAAAGCTTTCATCAGTCTGGGTACAGCCATAAAAATATTTATTTCCAAATACATGCAAGCGGATACATATTTGCCTCCAGTTAGAGAGATGGGAATCTGTATACAGTCATACAAATATTTATTTCCAAACACATACACTTACAATCTCTGATTTGTAGTTAAGAGAAATGTGGCTCCAGAAGAAGGTGTTGTAACCTGCCACATCAGTAGCCTCCAAACTTGTGTCTCAAGAAGAATTAGGTAATTTCACAACCATATTTTCAAGATTTTAATCCTCCAGAAAAATGTATGAAATATAATTTCTTACTTTTACTTAACTTTTGCAGCTTTGCAAAAGATTTTTCATGACACTGAGAATTTGTATTATAATAATAAACACTATTTGCATTGCCCTATTATATGCAGTGCCCAATGATTCTTGGCCTGTGGTTTGCACAAGGATTATACCAGCAAATGAATTTGCCTCATGTCCTGTAACAACACCATGGACCCCTTTCAAGCTCACCATAAGGCTGTGATAGAGCATCAGAAAATACACATAGCTCAGCTGCTGTAAGAAAACATAGTTTTCAGTTCCCAAGCAGTGTACAACAAAACAACAAAGTAAAATTATTTTCACAAATGGGACTGATCATCATTCCAAGGCAGGTAACTTTTTCTACCCCTATGACTGTAGTCACCCTTCAGTCCCATTCATGCTTTCTCTACAGAAGGAAGCCTTAAATACTGAAATTATGCTATTTCCTGTGTACAATCTTATGTATGTTTTTTCTCACATAATCTGTACTGTATTTATGGCCCTTACATGGTAGTGGACAGCAGAGGAAAATCAATACTGACTTCTGTATTGGAATATGATCCACTCTTTGAAAGGACACTGAAGTAAAAATGGTGATTTCTAGCAGGATATATGTTAAAGGCAAGTAATATCCTTTGTAGGAGTGTATGGGAAAACTGATAAGGACAGACTGGTCATTTGTAGCCTTCATTCCCAAGTCCTCCTCTGAAATGATGGGGAGACACTGGGTGAACTATCAAGAGCAGACTCAAAATAAACAGTTTTTCTTGGTGAATAAGCACAGAGGTTTGGCAGATTTCTTTGCTTTGGGCCCCTCTGTGCAGCCATAAATGACAGTACCCACTTCTTTCTCAGTGAGGAGATCCAAAGGTGCTGTGAATTTAGGCATCCAAGATTTAAAAATAATGGTATCAAGGACACAATTAGGGTCGTGAAACCTGTTCCCACTTTCAGTTCATTGCTAATTCTTCAACAACCCCATGGTACTAAACCACAGTTGATCTCTTTCCCACTAAGTCATGCTTTTATTGGATGATCTCTGCTGGCAGGACATCCCTTCTATGAAATCACAAGAAATTAAATGCTTGATGATAGTTCAAGTGCTAATAATGCCATCCTGGATCTTCTTTGTTTCTGATCAGCAAAGGAGTCACCAGAGTTCAGTGAATCCCAAAGCAGTTACAGTTTTAATTTTATAGCAACAGCTGTACCTAAGTTTTAAGAGCAGGCAGATGTCTTTGTCTTTCCGTAGCCTGCAGTGATGAGACATCACTTGTGTTGCCAAAATTGAAAAAAAAAAAAAAAAGAAAAAGGTCGTTTTTTTTCAGAAAACCTAAGTATATTCATTTGTATTGTCATTTCCAAAAGGAAAACAAAATTTACTTTCCCTTCACTGAATGTCAAAGCTCAGCTCTTGTTTTCAGTGTTGATGCTCTCTGAACGAGGATTGAGCTGTCTACACTAGCAGAACTAGTTTGAGGGAGAAGGTCCCTGTTTAAACATAAAATTTCTTCAAGAATGAGTAGAAATGCCAATCAAAATATAGCAGAACTAGAAGTCCTGTGGTTTTTCTTTGGTGCAATCTGGGAATGCTCCTTTTATAAGATTTATGTCTTTGCTCGCTGAAACAATATTCATTATACATTGTAACAAATGTTTTAGAACTCAATTTGCTCTCCAGAAGGGATGACCAATCTCCATAAAAAAAAAAATATTACCCTAAAATGTTTCCCTAAAAATTACAGCCTTATTTCCTTAACCTGTGAAATGTAACAGGGAAGAATTTTCCTGGGATAACAAGCAGTTTCTATTCTCTTTAGCTGGACAAGAGCCACTTCCTTTCAGCAAATGCCAAGGTGTGAAATCCTAAGGTTTCACCATAAAATGCACAAATCACAGCAGCTGCTCCAACCCCAGCTATGCCTCATGCTGCCCTGTTTCCAAACCTCACCTCCCATCCCTCCTCACTCCCCACTACCCTTGGTGTCACCAGTCAGGCATTTCTTACAAGAGGGCAGAAGGCAAGAAAATTTTAACACTCCATTTGGCTCCGTCCACTCACTGTAGCACCACTGTCTGGGAATCCTGGACATATCCTGGACATCAGAACACCTCTACCCAGGACTCTTTCCAGGTATCTGCACGTACCCACCCTTCCCCACAGAAACAGCCCTCACCTCCCACAGCCACCACCAGTCACTGCTGCAAACGTGCAACACGAGCAAGACCAGCACAGCAACAGCTCCACAAACTAACCCAAATGTATTCTTGTTTTAGTCTTTCCTTCCTTCAAAAATCAAACACCAACAAAACTCCCTGGATGTGGAGTTTGTCAGAGCAGCCTCTCTTATGAACCAGCCAGCACAGATAGCTATTGAGCACCAGTTTCCAGGTTGTAGAAAAAGCAATGTATATCAGAAACCCGTTAAGCCATTACAGTAAAAAACAGTGAAGTATAAAGACGATCCAAAGAATATTTTACTGTTTAAATCATCTTGTCATAAAACTACAGTAGGACCTACCTCATAAAATAGAAATTTTCTAGATTCAATATGCACTCAAGAAAAATCCAAAAGCCCTGATGCACAGGACATCCGTTTCAGCACAGAAGAACATTTCTGCCTAAGGTACCTAAGGCAGGGAGGAAAGACAGGGAGGTGGGGACTGTGTGAAAGAATGCCAGCCATGAAAGAAAATTCTCTTAGTAGTCGTTCCTGCCTGGCATTGATAGTAACAGAGAGTAAATAACACCTATTGCATGTTCAAAGCTTCTGGGTCAAAATCCCAGCCAACATAAATAATTAATGTTTTTTCTCTGTCCCACTGATTTTATGAGGGGAGTACTTTTTATTCCATACTCTATAAACTGCAGTGGTCACGTCATCCCAGAGGGAACTGGTCAGACAACTGTGTTATTCAGACTACACATCTCCAGCAAAAATTAAATACTAGTTTCACTTTGCAGGAAGGACAGAAAAAGATTCCAAATCAAGTAAAGAACAAGACAGAAAGCATTGGAAAAATACATTCAATGTTTTTATGTCATTGTCTTCCTATGGAAGGATGCATTATATATTATTTACACTTTAAAACTTATGTGACTTTATATATATTGGAAATTAATAAAGTGCTAAGCCTATGAAAGAAGTTATCTATCTATCCAAATCAGAGAGAAGCATTCTCCACTACATCCAAATGGTCTTCTGTAAAAAATATTGATTAATTTTGATTTTCACAATTAATCACAAAAGTGGGTTTCACCATTTTGAAGCAAGTTCCCATTTTGCCATTATCTGTGGTCATGTCAGTTCCTATAATTAAAGAAGGGTACTTCAATATTTACAAGAATTATCTCCAATTACAAGGTCCATGACCCAAGAGGTCACTTTTTGTACCAGATGGTCAGTGTAACAGAGTCCCCAACCTACCCCCAAGGAACCACAGGAATCATAATCTCAATACGTAAGACAAACAATTTTAGCTTTCTTTATTTCTTAAAAATAAATGTTATAGCTTTTTCCTTCCCTTCTATCACCTCATCTATCCCACATTCTCTTTTTTCTCTCTTCAACATCTTTCTTGACTTTTTTTTCCTCTCTCCAGTTCTACTTTGGTAACATCATAAATCACCACCCCCTTCCCCCCAGCTTTGACTTTTCTGACCATATATTTGCTGACTGTTCCTGTTTCTCTCCTTCCTCATAGGATTGCTCCTCAGAGTGTAATTTTGTACTCCAAAAGAGATGAATGTTTTCAAAAAGCCTGTTTCAGCCCCAGGAGTGAAAGGGAGCTAGTGCTGGGAGAGGTATTTGAAAAGAACTGTCAGTGCTTCTAAATTGAGAAACACTGAAACTATGCAGGAAGAATAAAACATAGCTTGGAGTAAAAGAGGCCACTGTAATGAGTTCAGGATCAGATACAGAGAACTGTTGTAAATCTGTTAAACCTTAATTTAGTGAGAGAAGAAAGACTCTGTTCCTAAATGAGGAGATTTCATGGATTGATTAATTTTCAGAGATCACATCTCAACATTTGATCACAAGACCTCAGTGAAACTCATGTGACCACAACCCTGTCCATCCACAATACACACCACTGCATAATTCTGGATGCCTCAAATTTGCTTCAGGTGTAGATGGTGCAATTTGTACACTGGACACAGAGGGATATGGTGTCACATCTGAAGGTGTCATCTCTGCAAGACTAAGAGGTCCCTATCAGTGACAAATAACCATCACATTTGTTATTGCTCCCAGCTCACTCCTGAGCTCTTTTGCAATGTATTTTCCACACCCATGAGGCGAGGTGGGTCTTGCTCCAAGGAGCTCACAGCCCACAGACAGACAGAGGCAGAGGACAGAAGTGTTCTGCTTGAGGGAGCTGATGTACAAGGAGATTAAAGGGGGGATTTTCAAAGGAGTCTACACAAATTCCTCCCTTCACTGTCTGCCTGTAGCCATCACCTCAACAACACTGCCTTCCCAGACTGTCTGTGATTTGATGTCTGTGTCCCAGCCCTTACTGGATTTTCCTTTAAAAAAACCAGTAGCCACCATGTTTGTCCCTTTCTGACATCACAACTAACCCCCCACACCAAGTTAAACTCAGCCTCCCAAGTTCTTTCCTTCACAGAGTTTTTCAAGATTCCTGCCTTTCTTCTCTAGACCAATAATAGGCATATGCTGAACTGAGAGCTTTAAAACTGCTTTACTTCCATGCATAAACCTGAGGGCAATTTTCCAAATGCTTCTGGGATGCTCCTATCCATACTGCCCAGCCCCAAATCACATGAATTGCTCCCAAACCATGTGGAATCTTTTCTCAAGATATTGAAGTAACCTTGCCATCCTGCTGGCTTCACCACTTTCTTCAAAGTCCCATAACAAACTTATCATAACAGTTTTATATCTTCTACTTAACCTTTGGAGCTGTTTAAGCTTCTCTGAGGTAGAGGTTCTCTGATTTATATTCTAATGCCTTCCAGTCTAAACTAAATGTAATTCTTTCTAAAATATCCAACTTTAAATTATGGATTGTAGTGACCAGAATTTTGCTGCAAAACCTCTCACTGAGCTCAGATCAAGCTCACCAAGTGGTATTTTCTTGTATCACACTCATTTTTGTGTCCATTTTAAAATTCTGTTTGTGATATTTAAACACCTTTATAACTTCCATTTCCCTATAAAATTGATTTAGATGTGAAGAAAGCCTCTGGGCTTGCCCTGTTAAATGTTTTCTTAAGCAAGTTTGTTCCAAGACAACACTGAAGAAAAAAATCAAGGCAAATGAGTGTAGCTGCATCTATTTTTTCAGTCAAATTCCGTGGTCATGGAAATAACAGTCTTTACAAATGGGAAAGTCAGAATCCTGGCATAGTCATGCTATTAAAAGCACCAGAAAATGGACATTCCCCAGATCAATACCTCTCCTAGGACCTATCAAAGTCTGAGAGGAATGGTCCCCATTAAGGCTATGATGGTAATACTCAGTCCTTTGACTTTTGTACTGCAGTTATCATTGCAAACTATTGAAATCCATTGGCAATGGACATTTCCACAAGACCTGAGATCAAGAGATCAATTTAGAGAAACCACAAAAGAACCACCAACCAGTGGTAATAGCTTTCACACTCTCCACACCCTAAGTTCAAAGGGAAGGTCTAGATGTAAGATGCTAAAAGTCTCATTACACTGCAAATCTATCAGCAGGCACTATCCAGCTTCCTATGATGGCTGGTACTCAAACCTCAATTTCATTGCCATTTTAAAACATCTTTTAATCCACTGTAAAAAGTCTGTGAAATACCTGTCAAAGGAAGCACATGAGAGAGTGCCTAAGATCTGAGACTAGGTGATTTCAGGTAAAGTTAGAAAAGCATCTGGAAATTTTCACAGTTTAGAGAAAACCCCATTAAAAGGTTCATAAAATTATTGAAGATATCCAATTCTATGTCAAATTGAATGAAACACAGGCATATAAACTCACCAAAGTTATTAAAAAAAAAAAAAGCTTTTTGCTCCAGCCATAAACTGATGAGTTAATATCCACGGCCCATTTTTGCAGTGTGTTCCAGTTAAGCAGCCACCATCTGACCTCAACAGGCACAGCAGGCTGCATACACAGAGTTGATTGCAGAACCAGGACCCACTGTATGATACCACATCAGAAAAAAAAAAAAAAAATCAACCAGTCAAGTAGAAAGCAGGAAAAAAACCCAGTCTATCAGAAGAGAAGGATAAGAAAATTTACCAGACAAAAGCACTGTGTACTTTGTCCCCATATATTTTCTTGGTTTAGCACAACCCTTACTTACAAAAAACATTGATGGAGAAAGAAAAAAAGAAAGAAATAGAAGAGTTCGACACATCCCTGTAGAATTAATTAGTTTTCACCCCTATTAAAAATTCAAATAAATTAGTTCTCTTAGCCTATCTATAGACCACGGATGTAATTAGTGTGATAATCAATATATCAGTAGGAAACAGCTACTTAAGTGCAACCAGTGCAATTGTAGATTTAGGACAAGTGAAAGGGGCGTACTCAACAACAGCAGGGAAGAGTATAAATGCAAATGAAGCTCATAAAAAAGAATGAGTGGTTCTGGCTGTGTAAGCTGCTCAAAATTCATCTAGGTTTTTTTCTGAATCAGTGAAATATTAGGCTGCTGTGATCTACCCGTACTTGGCTAACAAACATGAATATGTACCATAGACCTTCATTTGTTTTCTCACTTACTTGAAGACTTGTTAAAGTGCTGCTAGCTCTCTACTCTCCACTAATGCACAATAAAAAAAAGTTCTAATAAAATGTGCACCTGTCACACTCACATTTTTAGTGTTAAAAATACTCCCTGTTGTGTGTAGAGTACCAGCTGTGCCAGCAGCTTCAGTGCATGACTGACATGCTCAGGGACATCAATGGCTGAAGGTAGTTTGCCTCATATTTGGCTCTGATATTCTCTCCTTACAGTGGGACTTTAAAAAGTGCAAGTGAGTGAATCACAGAACATCATTTCACAGCAAATTTCACCCTATCATCCTCTAAATACAGGAATCATGTGCATACAATGACTTGAAAGTAGCATTACATGTTTTATACAATTCTTTCAGCTGTGATGCTCCTTTGAGGACAGAGGCATCCAATTCCTGAGGCTTTCTCTTCCACCAAAACCCAGGGACAAATGGACTTTGGGATGACGATGTGGTAGAAGTAAATATGACTGTAGTAAAGGTTCATGTTCATTGCCCCACTTGGAACTCATGATGCTCTGAGCTATGTACAAAGAAAAGAAAAGGGGGAAGATATGACAGAAGCAGGGAATAACTGATTGGAATTAGATTATCCATTTCTCTGGGGCAGGGGTGGGGCCAAAGGCCCACAATTTATTTAAGTGCCTGGTATTAAACAGTTTCATCAGACTTGATCTTCAGTCAGATGTAGAGGAATCTTACACAAAATACCCATCTGATACCCATCTCAGTTGTCAGACCTTGGCTCAGAGATGTGCTTCTTGTGAACCTGTTGATAGCAATTTAAGCAGGAAAATACCTAAATTGCTTGATCTAAACCTCTAAAAGTCCCAAAGCTTCTTGGCTTTCAATATCCTACAATTATTTATCCAAAAATTAAGTTATTTCCTCTACAAAGAAGTATTTTCAACTCTGCATTTCTAATGGATGATTTAATATCCCTTCAGTTTCAATCCCACCCTGGTAGCTTTCAACATTTCTCTTTCACGGAAGTCCCTGTCAGTAAAACATGTTTTGAAGTGAACTATTTGGTGTCAGAACCCACAGCAAGATTTACAGGAACACCTCCACAGCTCCACAAGTCAGGGTCTACCTCAACAAAATAATTAAACAAGTGCTTAATTTTTTGGTCTCTGGGAAAATTCTACAAAAAAACCCATCAAATTAATGCAACAAAGCTACCAAATTCATCCATTTGCTCTGGCATAGTGAAATGAGGACCAGAGGTGGCTCAAGAAATCTGCAACCAAAGAGCTGGTACCAGGATTCCAAATCCTCAAGGCACTTAACACCAAAGTGCCTCAGACACACTCTCTTCTGTCAATGTGTTATTCTAAGCAGCACAGAAGGGAAGGTCAGAGATGGAGAGCACAATTATTGTTTAGGGCATTCTACCTGTGAATTTCCATATTTTCTAAAGTTTTAGAACAGTCTTCCCCAGTATTTTTTTTTTTTTTTTAAGAGAATGTAGAGATTCTTTAAAATATTCTTTAGCCTGCAGTTACTGATAAAGCTTTATCACCTCATGCGAAGTTGAATTATGATTTTGCCTGGAAACATATACATCCACTAGAGAGAAACAGACGGTGTGTATTCATATATTTCAAAACAGAGGATTTAACCTCTGAAAAGAGATATCAAAGCACCACTGAAGCATGGACCTGCATCCAACATTTTCACATTTGGTTCACAAATATCCAATTAGGTTTCTGTCTGAACCGCAGTACCCCAAATTTATAATTAATCATCTGTCAAAGTTACAAGGGCAACAGAGCACCACATTATTTTGAGCAGCGATCAAAAAAAAAAAAAAAAAAAAAGAAAAAATGTCGGGGTTTTATGAGAATATCTTAGCTTTGAGCAGTGATATCAGACTCCTCTTGAGTGAAGAATTAATAAAGAACCATACAATATCTCCATAGCAAATTCAGCAACGTGCTTACATCAAAATAAAGACAGAAGGGTCACAAAATATTTAATGCAAACTCAAAATGTATTGCTGTAAAGGGTAAATGATTTTATAAAATGTAAATTGTTAGACATGAGTATTTTATTGGATACCATCTTTTATCCAATAACAATATTAAGGTTGATTCTTAAAACCTCAAATAACTTTAGAAAAACACTTTTTTCCCCCTTTGTTAATTGCAAGTGGCTAATGACTTTTTTTGTTGGTCTGGGAACATGAGAACCTGTGGTAAATTTTAACAATGTTACTTAATACCACCATATAAAGTGACAAATGCTTGTAACTTCTAAGGATGCAGAAACCCTATCAAACTAAACTACTCTTTTTTCCTAATTGGGTATATAATTGGAATGAATCCCCTAGGACTTTTGCAATTCCTTCTACATAAAACCCTATTACTGGTTGATCCCAGAACAAAGATATGTTCCTAGAGATTCCCCTAACCCTAATCCACACAGTTCTGTCCCTAGTGGGTACACAGGTGCTCATAAAAAGTGAAGGTCCCCATCTTTTTAAAGAAGCTTTAATTGATAAGTCCCAGACAGATTGCAGACAAACACAGTAACATGGTAGGAGAATGACCTCTTTCCCACTTTTCCAGTGGGGAAAAGATAGAGGTTATTTGGCTCAAAGAGTAGATACAAGGCTAATTTCAGAAAATGGGTTTTTGTCTGAAGGCTGAAATGATGCTCTCTCAGTATCAGCAGCCACATACTGCTATAATTTGGGATCTTATTTTACTCACTATGTTTTTGCTTAAACAGATCCACTGTACATGAGGATGTTTCCCAGGATTTATTCCCTGGTGTTATCTGCCTGAACCATTTCCAGTTATTCTAGAAATGTACCTTCCCTCTTTCTCACATTGGTCAGGTTTACCACAGGACTCAGTTTTACACTGAGTTTACATGGGAGCAATCCCACTGAATGAACCGAAGGCACAGCAAGGAGGGGAAAACCTGCTGTGGGAAAGAGGATAGGATCCATCCCTCAGGAACAAAACCTTATTTGTCATTAAAAAAATTGAAATCCACTTTTTGAAGCAAAACGTCTCAGGACTAGTCCAAAAGCCTCACTGTAGAGAGACACAGACTTCTCATGCTTCTTGTGCACAAAGTAATCACCTCTTAGCCCAGTCTAGTATTTCATAATGAAGCAACATGGAGTAGATAACTGGAAGAGATAATCATGGAATCAGTTACCACTCACAGTTCCTGCTTTTGGCTGATTCGATGCACAGAGACAAAACGTATCCAAACCTGGGACCAAACTTAATCTGTGTGGGATTGTCCCTCACCAAGTCTCAAATCCAGCTGCAGCCTGATCTAAGATACTGCTGCCACCACATTTTTGGGACAGAAGAGTAAGTCTGAAGGGATGAGATCTATCAAGCTGTTGGAGCACAATTGCACTCTAGGTCAGGTAGTTGTGGGGGCCTTTTGTTTGTTGGGGTTTTTTTAATTTGAAATATTCAGGATTTAAAACACACTGAGTCTGGCAACCATTACTAAAAAAAGGATGTAAACATATCTCAATAATACTGACAAAAATTCCCTGACCACACACATAGGCAAAGAGGCCCAGACAGACAAAAGGTGTCTTAATTAGTTTATTGTTTTATGACTCCCTCAATCTATGAAACACAATTTGCTTTACAGTGCACCACTAAAAATGTACCCAACAAGGATTTCAATTTGCTTGAATAATGTAATTATCAATGTTAGCACTTCTTTTTATTGTTTTGACAGACTCGTTCTACTTCCATCTCATTTGAGCACCCTCCAGCCTATAAAGGAATGAGCATTTCTCACCTGTTCTCCTTCCCCAAATTAGCTGCATAATTTACGGAGACATGACTTAGAGTTTCAGACCTTTTTGAAACACAGAAATATACTAAGAAATTTAGAAAATCCAAAGCCATAAGGATATAAAAAGCAAATCAGCAAAAGCAATATTTCATGTAGGTTGTTTCCATTCAGGTCTCTTACATGTCTTGAATCAATACAGGCATATTTTACAATCGCATTTTTGACATGGAGCATATTCTATGGAAATAAGGCAAAAATGGATAATCTAAAATTTCTCAGGAAGTTTTCTATCCTTTGCTGGAACAGCTGTTTGAAGAAGTGGCCCTGGGAATGAGCTCACTAGCATACCCAGTGCCAAATTCTTGACTGGTACAATGCAGGGGCTCTATCAGCACATCCCTGCTGACATCGGTGTAACCACACCAGCGGGTGTTCATGGAACAGTAATATTTTCCTATCAGTTTAGATTCTTCCCTCCTTGGACCACCTGCTCTCCAGATAAAATCATGTGAGGAGCAACTTTGAAACAGGTACCAACATTTGCAAACCCAACATTTCCCTCTCTTTTCCTCCTGGGCATTTGTAATTACATATTAAGAATCAACAACATGCACACCACTGAGCAAGGGACAGGACTCTTGTTTATTGAGGCACACGAGGGAAAGACTCTTGTTTGCTCTGTATCACAGGCCTCTCTACTGCACAGCCATCCTTCCCCCATCATCTGTCACATCAGGGCCAAACAGGTTTCCCTCAGACACAAGGCTATGCCTGAGATCCTTCATATCCAGTGCTCTCACAGCACTTTTTTTTTTTTTTATTATTTTTTTGTATAGAGATTAGTCTAATCTTGGATGGGTTTCTCAGACCAATGAACCTTCAAGGGAAAGCACAGTTTTCACAGTATAGAAGAGAAATGGGAGGGTGAAACAAATCTTCCACAGTTATACACAAAGAGTTTAAGCTGCCTTTCAGCTCATCATTTTTCAGACTCAGATAACAGCACAAAATCCATGCAGTATCCCTGCAGGGGAACAGGATGTGAGGTCTCTGAGCTAACCAGCCACATAAAAAGTACAAGGGATCAGCTGGAAAATGAGAACTACTGGATTTACACTCAAATAAGAGTTGTGTGGGAAGAATTAGGCCCAAAGTCTGCAACAGAGCTGTGTGTAAACTCAGCTTTGTGTCTGAGCATGGTCTTGCTTCCCAGTACATTCTACTGCCAGCTTTTCACACAGTGGGGTCTTAAACAGTTAAATCAGAGATTCAACCTGGCACAAAATGATACTTGGAGGACTTACTGAATGGAGGATATTATTAATATCACATCTGTCACAGATGAAAAACTACATATATGGATGAGTACAGTGTAATCCATTCATTGTTTTATAGACCTGGAATTCCCCAGGGAAGAGTACAACATCTGCATCTCACCCCCAAGTGTGGAATTTTACATTCAGATGTCCGAGCTGGCTGAATGTATAAAACCAGAGCCAGGCAGCCAGCTCCCAAGGGGCCACACCTCTGCCTTGCTGATTCCAACATGGGCGTGGAGCATCTTGCACTCATAAAGCAGGTGACAGCAGCACTTGTCTGCAGTGGCACTTCTGCACACCCTTGAGATGCAAGACAGAGATTCCACCTTGAGGCAAACCAATTCCTTTCAGCTTACAGGAACAACAGACACATTAGCGCTGTGGATCCAAGTGTGGTTTTCAGAACTGATGGAGCTATGTATGCACAGGCTGCTCTCTTTTTAAGGATAAATGGATACAGGACTGAGCCCTGAATTATTTGCATACACAAGGGCTCAGGGCACGTGAGTGTTTCCCCCAGGATCATACTCCGTCAAAAGGCTCCAGTGGCAACTTGCTGACACTGGTGCTATTATTTCCTGGGCCTGGAGTTCACTGCCTTGCTTTGAGACATGTAAAACTGCTTCTACGTTCTCTCTGCATTTCTTGCATCTCATGCAAGGGAAACCAAAGATTAGTAAATAGGTAAACAATTAAATCAATAATTTGACATTGAGCTCTAAGCAGTTTCTTATCCTTTTGAGCAAGAAAGAAATACAAAGGCCAGGTTGTATCTCCTGCTGCTTTAGCTGGTGTATAGGTTATTATGCTGCTGGTTGGTCCTATGTAAATAAAGGTCTCTTTCACATGCAGTAGGCTAAATACTCAAGGTGATTCCATCCCAACTCCCTGTCTCCACTATCACAGAAATATGCCACACAAACTTCCATAAGGCAAGGACTTATCTGAAAACGAAAATTGTCTCCTAACATACAAAAATAGCATCCCAGAGCTTCCTGTCTCCTGATCTTTTCTAAAAATTGGATTCAGTTTGGAATCAGTTTGCTATTACAAGTCCCAGTCCATCTCTAGCCAAGAGCTAAGGAAACTCTTACAGGGACTTCTGCAGTCCTCAAACGACCCCATCGTGCAGCTGGCTCCTCAGCTCCTGAAAGCCTCTCAGAATCCACAGCAGTAATAGAGAAAAATGCAATAAACTGAAAGCTAAAGCTACTACAAAACAGTGAAACTGAATTTCTGAAGACAAATATTCTGTTTTAGCTGGAATACTTCAGTTTCATAAAAGTTATTCAGAAGTGTGAGGGTGGTTGTACTTGGGTTTGGCTTTTTTTAGTTGAGTGGGCTTTTTTTAAACTTTCTGACAGCAATTTGAAATTCTTCAAAGAAAAATTGAAGTTATATTTTATTATTATTGATACTTTAATGGAATAATGCATCCATTTTTTCAAACCAGCTCTAATTTTCCCATATGATCAGTTTCTTCAGGATGTACACTGCTTTTTGTTTTCCCCCATTATGATTCTATGGCCCAAAACTACCTTGGTGTGAAGCACAGACCACACACAAAATGGGCAGATCCATTCAGAAACACTAGGCCAGTATTAATGTTTGCCACTATCTGCTGGTTCCCCCTGCATATTGCCAGCTAGTTTACTGTTCACAAAGGGCATGGACTCACTTCATGTTACTACTGCTGAGGTAATTTCTATTATTCAGTGTATGATTTCTGTCTCATTCCTGCTGACTACAGACTTGATTCCTGGAGACATTTCAGTCTGCAGAAAAAGAAAGGAAATTATCTTTAAAAGACCTTCAGTCATACTCTTTTTAATTTCCCTGGAATTCAGACGTGTGTGTTCTGTTCTCACAGAGGACTGAAATTCCTAAATGCAAATCATTGGTAATATGTATAATATGATCTGGATTTCAAGAGGATTCTTCTGCAAGAAATAATATGCAGCACATAACAAAAGAGTTTTGGGGGGGGGGGGGTTTCCCCATCATTGTTAGAAAAAAAAAAGAACTTTAAAAACCATTTAAGCCTTTGAATGTGCACACTGTATCTAACTAATCTACTCTATAATGCAAGTGTGAAATAACTGATGTATGAAGGTCTGGTTTTTTCTAGCAATTTATCAGCTCTAATATTTATAACAGCCTAACAAATGAAGTTTATTTTAAATTAATTTGTGTCTAATTATCAGAAGGAAAAGCTTGCTATGTAACTGTAATAAATGCAGCCTACATGCAAATTCTGAAGCTCTGCTGAAGATAATGTCAACGGGCTTGCTATTATTTTTTAAAGCAGAAATAGTTAGACACCATTCAATTCAAAGGTAAGTTTTACATATTTATCTTTAGCTTACAGGCATGCCTCAGATAGGATTAGGAAGGCATTCTATGAAATATAAATGGGGAAAACTTTAGAGAATCCAAAAATATGAGTCTGAGATAATGTTTTTGTTAATGAATTCTGGATGGGTTCATTTTCGCATCTATTGCAAAGCCAAGAAAGAAAGATTTCACTGTACAAAAGTTGATATGCACAAAGATTTCTCAATATGCATTTTCAGTTCTCTAATCAGAATAACTTGTGGCTTTTCAAAAAATACAGGGATAAAGAGGATAGAGGGGATGGATAAACAAAGAAAAAAAGACCAAAGCTAGTTACCTCAGTCCCAGTTATATTACCACATAATTATTACTTTATTGATTTCCCAGTAAAATTCACTTAACTAGTTTTCTGTGTTTTATAGCTAAATAAATTGCTTAATCCATTTCAGAGGAAAAACCTTATGCTGATGAGTTTATGTTAAAGATGTCATAACCCCTTGGGTGCCTCTCGCTAACTGCTCGTTCATGACTTCTGTCCCTGGAGACCACAGCACAGACATCAAAGGCACAGCTGGATAAACTATATAGATTGGATACTGAGCAAGAATTATCATAAACTCTATGAAGCCACAAAGAATGTGGAAGGAATGACCATTTAGATCCAGAGAGTTATTAAAATTCTTTCAGTCTGTATGGAGTTATGGAGGTATGCGACATTAACCATGGATCGCGCCATCGCCTGAAGAACAGCAGTGGCTCGGGAGGGGGATTTCATAACAGCCTTTCCACAACAAGGAGAGGCCAGGCCCAGCTCTGGCTTAGTTCTCACGAAATCTTGCAGTCCTAAGTGGGATTTCATGACACGTGCAATCACACTATAATCACAGTGAGAGAATAAATCTGGTCTTTCAAAGATCTGGCAGATGATGGAGAACTGACCTTTGATTATTCACCCCGACACTTTTACCACTGATGAACTGCTTATTGCTCATAGATGTCTTTAGAGTCCTTAGGGAATTTTCTAAACCTAGGTCAAAAGAGAAAGAAGCATTTTTTGTGGTTATTCTTGCAACATAAAAGACACACTTTTCCACATTTCCAGTCAGCTCTAAGAGCAGTTTTCTTGTAGCAAGAGCAGAGCAGGCTGTATTAATGAGAATGTTCTCAAGGATGCTTCCAAGAGTTAATAGCATGTACAATAAAACATTTCAGTGAATATCTCTGTCAGGGCAGAGAGTAAGTTTTTGGGAAAATCACACTAGCACAAATTTTTTTTCTACTGAAAAATGATAGTGATAGATTTAAAATATGCTGCTTTCTATCACTATTAATGTTACCCTTGCAGCGTGCAACAAGTTATATGCTAATTTGTCAAAGCTGTTTAATAATAGGGTAAAAATCCTTTCAGGTCCATATATAAATACACTGATTAACCTTGACTTGACTAGAACCTGCTTTTCTTATTCCTAAGTGATCCCACTATTTTATTCATCCTAATTCTGTAGGCAATGCAAGCTGAATTAAGTCTTTTCCAGTGCATAGAACCTGCAAAATACTAGTTTTCTTGGATACTAATGTATATTAATGACCAGCCCCTTCTCCCTGCATTCACATTGTGCTCCATGCAAAATGAGATACTGCTAATAAATTGATTTTCAGCCTCTTCTCTGTGGGCCTTTGGGATATTAGCCAGTGGGCTATTTCTAAGAAGTCTTGTGAGAAGTGCCTAGAGAATGCGAGGTCAAGCTGGTGCTAAACTAAACCACATACAGGAAAATACCAAACCTTCCTTGGGTGAAAATTAGATACTGGTTAAAACCAGTCAGAAAAAAATATTTTCTTAAAAATATTTCTCAAAAAAAGACAGCATAGAAGAATATAGGTACGAAACACCATAACTGCTTTAAGTCTCTGCAAATGAAGCCTTGACTGTCAAAATAGAGTTACTATATCACCTAGAAAACCAGGATATAGAAGCTGGATGTTACTGCTCAGGAAGGCACTCTAAAAAAAGTATCTCTGGTTCTCTGCTCAGTAGAAAAAGACCCACAAGAAGGCCACAAGTGCCTACCTGTCTGTTCCTCCCCAAGTAAGAAGGCTGATCACATGCTGCTAGCTGACTGACTACGGAAATCACTTATTTCTAAGTTCCAAAAGGTCTACAAATATGCTTTGGAACATGCCCTGACAAAATATACAAATGTTCCAAACAGATTAAACATTAATTAATCTTATGATGGGGACACCCACCTCTCTTAGATAAAGACACCACCCTGTTTTGTTAGTCACTAACTTCCAATGTTGCTTATCTCACCCAAGTAGGAAGGAACTGTGAGGAAAGGGTGTATCACTGGATTGCTCAACAGGATTACCACCTCTCCCATTTCCCCTTCAGTCAATGCCTGCTCTTTTCCCTTCAAATACTTGGAAGGAAGAATGTCTTGTTTTCAGACCATTGCACCTTCCAAAGATCATTCCTGGAACTTGAAGGAATACGGTCTCGGTCCACGAGAGACATCGTAAGGCAACTCAATTCCTCACTGCTCACTAGTCTCTTACTCTTTATTTTACCAACGTGATAAAACAGAAAGAATTGTGTATTTTTAAAATTTATTTATTATTCCTGGAATTTAAAAAAAAAAAAAAAAAAAAGAGAGAAAAAAAGAAGACTTCTCTAGAAAAACAAGAACTTTTTTTGACTGTTAAAATGGTTTGTGAATTTGAGCCAAAGTTTGGACTTTCTCAAACAACATTTTCTGATGACACTGTCACCTGTCTAAAGAAATTCTCTGTGATCTGGCTCCTGTTTTCCAAGTCAGGGCTGGTAGCCATCAGACAAATATATCTATAGGTTAGAAAACTATTTGTTGAATGAGAGAAACAAGCATTGTAATATTCTTCTTAACAAACACTGGTGGAAAAGTGGTAAGATTTTTCCTAACTCAGAGATTATTCTACAACATTTGCAAAACAACCTGATTCTTGCAAGTTTCCTATTTGATTTAGGCACCAAAAATACAGTGTCATTTTTGACTAAGACTTCTAAATAGCTGAGGGCTATTAAACTCCCTTTTTTGCTACTGATGTTATAATTGCATATTTTTCCCCAACACTGTTAGTTTGGCTGTACCCTGCCATACTTGTATTGGTTTGGGGAATTAGGGCCAACCATTTCAAAAACTGCAGCCAACAGTTACAGTTCCTAAATCCATATGTGACTACTCAAATAAGTGCTTTGCTTTCCAAAAGCCAGAAGCACCTGAACAGATACCATTCATTTCCAAGGCAGCTGCTGGATGCCCAGTATTTTGGTATATCATTCCAACTACAGCAAAGCTGTAAACAAAATCTGCAAAACTTGGCCTTTAGGTGGTTATCTACAGCACTTAACTGGTAAGTGCATTAAATCCATTTGCTCTCTTCCTCTGAGACTGAGTTGAAGCAGGAGAAAGCGAGTTTAAGATAATTGAAATACATAAATGATAAAAAAGCCATTTGTGATAAAGAACCCTGTGTGTAAAAGATGCTGATGCTGGAGGGAGTAGCAGTGGGCTTGGCCTGCCTGGGGCCATCTATTTGTATTTGTGAGGGTCAGGATGCCAGAGGCTTCCACTCTGCAAAAAGAAGGAAGTTAATTTCACACAAGCATGCAAGCTGCCTGCCACATGCCAATACAAGCAGAATCTCCCCTTCTTTTACTCTGCTTCTTGTCCTCACCCCCAATTCTTGTTTCCCATCTGACATCCTCTTTTCCCCAGCCTGCAGCCACAGCAGCTTTGTTTTCTCCAGTGATAGTCTCCATTCAGCTCAAGCCATCCTGGCCGAACAATAGATCCCGAGCTACCGGAGGCAGAGCTGAAAGGCTGGAGCAGCCAGGAAAGCAGATCTTGAAATTGTGGGCAGATGAAGCACAGAATTCACTGCAATGTTAATAGAGGAGAGAAAGCATGAATATACTGACCCATTTCTATATATTGCCTAGGGGCTATTGCTGAAAACAGCTAGATAGCACGGTGGTGGAAACTGCAGTTAACTGAGTCTATTTTGGTGCTTGTTTATGCTCTGTGATTTGTTTTGAAAGATCAAATACATAAACTTAAAACTATCTATGCACTCTACATAATGATGTGTTTGTTAAACCACCCACCTACCACCACAGTTTCATCTTGCCTTCAATCCCCCAAAGGAAAACAACCAAGAAGAAGCAAAACCACCTGGATTTCAGCAGGGCTCTCAAAGAGTCAGTGATTCAACCAAAAAGCTCCCACAGGCAAGACTTTAGGGAAATAGGCTCTTTGCAAGAAGCTGTTTTCTTGCTGTTCTGCAGTATTTATCTGAGAGGAAGACCAGGAGCTCACCTGTGTTCCATCCAGGTGATTTAAAGAAAGTAAATCTCCAAGCAGACACCTGAACACAAGAAAAGCGGCTTTCTTAGCTGGAGCTCAGGGATGCTTCTCAGTTTCAGCTCCATTAACCTGTTGGGAGTTCCAAGCCATGGCAGCTGGGCTTCTCTGGGGATCCCAGATAGCCCCTCTAAAGCTCAGCTGATGTAGAAACAGAAATCAGTCATTTATCCTTATATCAATCCTGGCACTACAGGGTTCTTCTCCAAAACCAAGATTTGCAACCTAATGTAGTAATAGAACCACATTCACCCCGTTCCTTCTCTATTGGGGATTCCTGTTTTATTACAAGATCCTGTTTTGACCACCATATATTACGTAATGGACTGTCAGACAGCCTCTCAGATTTCCTTTTGCTTCAAACAGTCCCATTACTTCCAGTGGGAATTTCTATAAGCCTTAAATGAAAGAGATGCTTTTCTGAATCCATGAAACTGCTTAATGTGTGCTACTTCCAGCTATCAACAGCATCATTAACTTCTCTCTTTATCAAAGCAGCTTTCTGACAGTGGAGATACTTCTGCTCTTGTAAAGTCCTCAATTTCCACTTCTACCAAAAGTAACTGGAATGAAATTGTCACACTCTGTATGAAATTTCCAGTTTGCAGCTTATGTGGTACATTTCAATCAAGCTTTGTATTAGGTTTTGGCTTTCAGGTGCCATATATACCCCTGCAGGGGTTTGTCAACCCATTTTCCTTTAGTCTGTACCATATGTTCAAATGATCTTTATATTATTGATGACGCTTCTTTAAATCAATGGAGTACTCAAAATAATCCATCTTCTTATTTTTCTGGCAAGCCAGGTGTTATTCTGGATCTTCATACTTTTAGTGTTTGCCTCCAGGTATAGCATGAGAGTTTTTTTATAACTCAAACCTCGGGGTTTTTTTAAGGAAAAACATAATAACTAAAACTACTAGCTGTTGCCTGAAGAACATCAATAACTTTTAGTCTACAAGAATGTCTCCATGCAAGACAGATTTTGGAGGCCCTGGTTCTTTCTAAATTGAAAAGGTGTTGATTTTGTCCATTTCTGCATGAATTAATGTTTTCCACATGTACTCACGTCGTGCTTTTTTGTTAATAACATTTATCTCTTTCCCAAAGTAATTTTGTATAATATAATTTTGAAGTATCCCTGACCAAGGTGTCTGTCTGTAATACATTTTTATCAAGCTCACTGTTTTTTGATCAGCTCTAAAATCTATTGCGGTTGTGACCTGTTATATTCTTTCTATGATTCTTATGCATATTTTTATAATGACCTCATGAGATTACAGCAATTTATTATTTATGAAACTCCCATCCACTTCCCTCTATCAACTGCAGATTCTGCCATCTCAAGCAGCAGAAAGCTTACTGGAGGCAGACTCTCTGAGCTCTTCTGCTTAAAGCCCCTTTTTTTTGGCTCATAGTGAAGAAAATTAACTTATCCTTAAGGCTTTGTGTAAGCTTGCTGCTTCACACCAAAGAAAGCGCCTTAATTTATACCTCCTGAGGTAAGTTACAGACATTCAAATGCTAAGCACTATTGACTGTCTCTAATACCAGCTGTCTAATTCTGTTTTAGAGTTAAGATTTCTCCTTTGTTCACCTGTTATTTACCTCTGTAAAAGAGCAGACAGTCTGCTACCTATGCTTAAACTAGGAGCTCTATTGGCTTCATTTGATAATGCAAATCCAGTACAAAAACTTTTCTCCCTGCCCCAAACCCATCTTCTGAGTGAGAAAAGCAGTTTTCTATATGTAGACAACGACCAAATAATAATCACATGGAAAACTCTCAAGATTTATATTTAAAAGTCCAGTTTATAAACTGTAGAAAATCAAAAATGCAATCAAAATGCCTATTGGATACACATTTTTTCTTAATGAAACTGTCACTGCTTTTAAACCAACCAAGTGCCTTTACATTTCCAGCACAAGCAACAGAATGTTCTGCACTATTAACACCTACACATGAGCTCATGGTTTTTGCTGTATTTCAGTGTGACCTGGAATCAGTCCTAATGGACTAATTGGTCCTAATGGCCTAGGTGAGGGTCAATCCCCACTGTCATGGTCACTATGCACGCATAACACCTTATCAGTCAAGCAGGAGAGATGCATGGACTTGCTGGGTATCAACAGGAGCCATTTGGATATGGTGGTGACATGAGAACCATACTTGAAACTAAAAGACTGTAAACAATCCTAACAGTACTTTGTGACAAGACACAAGTGTTCTCCAGCTAAATCCAACAGCAACCCTGTCATCCTTGACCTGAATAAGCTGCATTTGGAACCAGAATTAACTCCTTCAGTGCTTATCAAAACACATCTCCTACTAATAATTTCCACATCTTCCACATCTGTCCTTGATACTCTAGGCCAGAGTTGATCCTGTTGTCTAAAATACACATACAAGCCAGCCCACTGCATTCTTAAAATCCCCATCTCCTCAGCATCCTATAGATAAGTTGGAACCACAAATTTTTCACTGTTCAGACCATTTCTGGAGGCTAAAGCCTCCTTTGCCTTGCATTTACTCATACAACAAAACACATGGTTCCTATTCTGAGGTGTAAAGCTATGTGCTGCACCATTATAAATTACAGTAATCAAGAGCATCACATGAATAACAAAAAGACTGAGCTGTGGGGTAATCACCCCAGTGCTCATCTCTGTGAGATGCCCCATTTCCAAGCTGCCTGCCCCTCATGCCAGCTTGAGCAAAAGGAACCAGCTCTGTGCAGGTGGACTTGCAGCCCTTGGTACGCTTGAACAACCCTTTGAGCACTGCAGAGCCCTCGGTGGTTTTGCAAAATCACAGGTGGGTGACGGGCAAACGCTACCCCGGAGCTGACACCTGTGCAGTGGAGGCTTGCAAAGTGCCTGACACTTCGGGAGGCTGTGACTTGTTTTTCTTTCAACTCCTCACTCAACCTGACAGGAGCTCGCTTTGAGTTTTCCGTTTTGGCAGGGCCAATAAAATCCCCTCGCATTGCAAGAATTCAGGCTCTGTCCCTGCTCATCCTCAACTCCTCTCTTTGTGACATTGTTCCACACCCAGACAATTATTGGCACTGTGTGGGACACATTAAATTCTGCATCAACCAGTGTGTGGCAATATCACTTCTGCTATTGCTGCAGCCACCTCTGTTTCTCCTCTGTAACAGAAGCAGCTCCAGGGCCCCCAGCTCATTTCATTCCCACCTTTTAATTAGTTCAGACATTTTCCAGGGGTGATTTTTGTATTGTTTTAGGGACATCTTTCTACCCAGTTCATTTTGCCTTCCGTTAGAGACAGAACATACCTGAGAAGAGTGTCAGAAATGTGACATATTTGCAGACCTCTTTTTGCCAGTACTTCTGCCTTCCCTCCCAGTATTTTTGCTGGATATTAATGATCCAGAGCATGAACTCATCTGTGTGAATGGTGCTATACTGTAGACATGTAATGTACATTTTAACCTCCAATGAAAGCTGTTTTATCAGTTGAGGCCAATGGGACTTGAATTCTAGTGTGTCAGGGAAATAAGCTTCTCCTGAATTAAAGGGATTGATCAGCCCTCTTCCAAGAAGGAAAGGGAGGACAGCTGCCATTGCTAAATGATGAAATCTGAATTTTCTGAAGCTTGTATTTACTGTTGCACCTTGTCTGGTTTACCTCTGCCCTGCATCTCAGTCACCATAATTTTGCAGTAATAAACCAGTCAGCAGTGGCAGGCCTCATGCTGAGGCTGCAGGGTATTTGTTTTAAATAGCAGTAGCGTGCTTCCTTGTAGTTTCACTTCCTTAATTTTTTTCTCTTTTCTTCCCTGAGACTAACCAGATTTAGCTGTCACTGCCAGTTCTCACCAGCAACTCAGGTGCTCTCATCAGCTCTGCCTGTCTGCCCAGAAACCCACAAATTGCCACGGGCAGCCTCCAACACCCACCTCAGACCATGCTTTTCTCTACAGTTGATGTGCGCTGCCCTCAGGATTTGTTTCCTTCTGAATCCACTTCAGCAAAGAGAAATATCTTTTCTTGTCATAATGAGGCATGCTGATGCATCAGCATTTCTGGTTTAATGTGAGAGAAAAGAAGGAAAAAAACCCAAAAACCATTGTCATTTAAAACAGTGATAAGAGATATCACTCTCAAATATCAGTCTCATCATTTGCTTAACAGTTATTTGCTTGATGGGGTGGATCTATTGCTTTCCCAAGGAGAGGGAAAGTGTAATTTGATAGTTGTATAGAAGAATAGTTTCTTCTTTTTTTTTTTTTAATCATAATTGAGTCTTTCCTCACATTCATTTCTTAATGCTCCTAATTTAAAATCATTGTCTCATAAGAGGGTGTCCATCTACTTATTAATAAAAACAGTTCTCTATGAATACAGCGGGGAGTGAGAGAAAAGGTTACAGCATTTCAGGGTGAGGAAGCAGTCATGGACTAAAAAACAAACAAGCAAACAAAACTCAAAAAATATCATTAAAGATTAGCATTAAAGTTCTGGTTTCTGTTAATTGCTTCTCACATATGTATGTACAGAAATCATTCCTACCTGTTGTGAGTTGCTTTAACCCCATAAATATGTAAAGAACCATGCATTCTCTTCAGTAGAAAAAGATCTATCCTAAATATGATATTTACTTTGAATCTCATCTTGTGAGACAATATTGTGCAATGATTGTTCAGAAAGAAGACAACAAAAGTGTGTAAGATGTTTTGGACCAGTTGCTTTGAACTGGGTTCTAAATTCCTACAGGCTCAAATTGTTAAGCTAACTTCCTTCCAACCTGTACTAAATAATATCGGGCTTTCAGGACATGAGGTTTCCCCATGCTGCTTGAATCTTTCTAAAAAGAAGTGACTTCAAGAGCAATACATCTGAGGAGAGGGGAATGTTCATCAGCTCTTTCACCTTGTGAAGATACAAGACAGAAAGGATCAACCCAATCAATTCCCCTCTCACCTGGGTTGTGTGGATTTTTCAAATTCTCTCAGTTTTCCCCAAAAAAGATTTCTTTTCCCCTCACTGTCTGTGCAGTTCCGATGGCAAGATTTCCTTAGCTTTTTCTGTGGCAGCTATTCCTCCCAAAACATTAATTTTACTCTTGCACTGAGGGTGTTTGTCCCACTGCTCAGTCTCTGGGTTCACATAAATTCTGTTCAAAGTCAAAAATTTTCTCTGTTAAAAATCAGCTGGGCACCTCTTGTCTGAGACTTTCCCTCCATTTCAAGGCAGACCACTTAATGTAAATTTGTTTAGAAGTGATGAGATTAATTCCTGAAATTAGGTACCAGAATTTGCTTGCTTGCCTATTTTGCTGAACCATACAGCTTTGCAACCTTTTTTTTCACCATCCTTATTATTTAATATTCTAAAAGACAAACTTTCTCTCGAGGAAGCTCTGTAAACACCACTTTGCTGACACAGATCCACAAGAGCCACCAGAGATAGCTGCATTCCGGGGAAGAAAAGAAGGGCTGGTCTGTTTTTAAACACTCGCCCCCACATCCTCCTCCTGAAGCTCCACAGCTCCGGTGCTCCCAGCTGGGATCCCGGCTGGACCTGCCTGCCTGCAGGCTGGGAGCCCAGCTCTGCCTCACCAGGCACCAGGCATGGAGTGCAAAGTGCAGAGCTGCGAGCTCACCAGGGTTAAGGGAGGGTTTTAAAGTCCTGATTTCAGGGTATTTAAAGCTAAACCCATAGGTATCCACAAGGACATGCACACGGTTGCTTTTCAGTGAGAGCACCCATCTGCAAAATTGAGTTTAAACCGCACAATTCTAATTTTGTTTGCTCAATATTTTCCTGTCATTACACAGACTTTAAAAAAAAAAAAAATTAATTACTGTGGGGGAAGGATATTTTCACTCTAAAACAGATATATTTACAGAAATTAGGAAAGCATGAAAAGGGCACTGTAGAACGACTGAAGTCAGGAAGAGTATTTCTGCTGACGTCAATGAGGCTTTGGACTAGATTCTAATTCTTTGGGTGGATTTTTTTATTGACAAATCTTCATTCATCTATAAAAGGAACAGGCCATGGCACAAACAAAAATCTGGGGAGAGAAAATGTATTTCTGTAAAAGTATTAGGACAAATGTTCAGACTGGATAAATTGGATCAGCAGGGTGAAATGTGACACTTACATGGACACAGACATATGGCGTTTCATATAAGAAGGACTGAAAAAAAGCCCAGATGAAAAGATGTGCTTTCTAGCATTTCCTGTGACATCTACAGTACATAATGTTACAGCACAGGGAGAAAAAATAAAGGATGCTGTCAGCACCAGCATGGAGTCATTCATAGTTTTCACTGACATTCATGGTTTAACAGAACTTTTTCTTTTGCTCCTTGCCTGCCTGTCCAAAGCTCTGATATGTGTAGAGTCAAAGCAGAGTAATCAACAGGTTAACCTGCAGCATGGTGGCTTTCAAAAAGACAATTGTATGCCCTGTCTAGAAGGTTACAGCAATCTTATTCTCCAGGACTAATATTTCATTGCTCAGCTCAGCTGTCTGATTTTCAGTGGAATGACACCTGCAGTCACCTGCAGACACTCAGATGCAAACAAAATGATAAAGGACAGTAGAGTCCAACTTTTTGACAGCTCTGGAATAGCATGTCATGTCATGTAACTTGATGCAATAAATAGGAGCATGTATAATACTGTTATCTCCCTGTGAAAGTAGGTTCCCAGAAACACTTTTGGAGATCTTAGGGCTGCAAATGGAAAATGGCTACTTTGAAGTGCATGGAGTAACTTAAGTACTAAATCTTTAGTTATTTGCAGCAAGCAGGTTTCCTTCTTATCAGATAGACCTCCCAATTTTATTAATAGACTTCTCTTAAAGGAAGACATTTCTGAGACAAAAAATATGTGTAAAATAAGATCAACATACACCAAGCTTTCTGCTTTTCTTTTCTGCAAAGAATTTAATGGGCAGTAATGTAATGAAAAGGTAATGAAATTTCTTTTCAACAAACACTGTCCTATCCAAACATGTAAAAGGATTTCAGTTATGAACTTGGAGCTGCAAGTTGTTTCCCTTCCTTCTCCACACAGGATAGTGGCAAGGTCAGTATTTGAACCCTTTCACATTCATCCCCATTCATGAAGGATCAGAAGACTCTTCTGGAAATTAAGAAGACAGGAATAGAGCACATCAGTCAAACTCTTTCAGAACAAATCTTGTTACCACTGGAAATTTTGCTGAGAATGGACGTTTACTGCTATGAACATCAGAAAGTAATGAGACTAACCTTAATCCAGACCATTCTTACTAACTCGCTGGCATCTGTCTACCACTTAAATAGCTTTAGTTTTAGCTCAGCTGTCTGTTTGAGGATACGTAAAGAATGAAGCAAAGTTTTTCTTTGTTAAATAGAGAGGCATTAGAAAAGGAAGCTCCTACTCCTAATGTACATAGTAAAATTAAAAATCTGAGCAGAAGATGAGATAACTTCTAAAATCAAAATCAAAAAGACAAGCCACTTCTTTGGCTACTAAAGCCCAACATGAAATTTATAGGTAGGGCTTGTCAGCTGATGACTAGGCTTCCATCAGACACTTCCCACTTCAAAATGAAGACAATGAAATGTATAAGAGTTCATCTTCTCCAGGGAATTTGCTCCAGAACTCTCTAGAGTTACTGCCAATGAGCCTGTAGACTTAGCTTTTATCCCCAATACTGAAATGAGTGACCAAAGACGGAACAAATAAAAACTTGTTGCACCATGTTATTTGCAGAATTAGCTGCTGTTCTCCTGTGATAATCATCTGTGTTTCCAGCAGCTGCAAGTTCACAGGGACTGCTTTTCATTTCTCACTCAATTCTAGTCTTGACAGTAACAACACAGTCAGCTGAGTCTAAACACTGGTTGGCAAAATCGAGGATGTGGCTTGAAGGATATTGGTACAAGAGGTACTGATCTGTGGGAAGATAAAAGTGACCCAGCCACACAGGTTTTAGTGTGTCAGCACCTGTGCAAACTGAAACCTGTGCAATTGGCACAGCAGAAACCTTTCCACACCACAGCTGCTCACACATGGCAGTGCCTCTTTCCAGTCTGGTTTCAAGTAGGAGTTGGATGGGGCCCTGGGCAACCTGGTCCAGTGGGTGGCATCCCTTCCCATGAGAGCGGGATTGACATGAGATTAATCTTTAAGGTCTCTTTCAACCCAAACCATTCTAGATTTCTGTGCTACTCCCAAAGTTAGGCTGGAAAATTCACAGTGCCAGGAGCATTTGCACTGACTAGCCATGAACACAGCCCTCTACCCCAGACAGGTGAAAAGGAAGATCCCCTCCAGCAACACCCCGTGCTCTGATGTAAGAGGCAGATACACTTATCCTGATCACCTGGTACATTGCAACCCTTTTTATGTCTTCAGTCACCACTCTCCATATTCACCTGGAAAGGAGGAGCTCATTGCCTTACCTGTAAGGCAATTGACTCTGTAAGAGATGAGAGTCTATTCCTGTGGTGATTCATTCCATCCTGAAATAAGTTCAGGGCTCTGACTTTTTGCACACTTATTCCTCAGCCCTTTACCCCCTCAGATCTATGTCCGCTCAGAGCACACAAAAGCTCCTGTTGGGCACAAGTGTACAAAATTCCTCAGGGGGAATCAGGAAAGGGCTAGTGCTTGCTCAGGTCTTTGACCCAGTGTGGGTAAAGATGTGTGTGATGTGCCTGGGACTTGGGAATTGCTTCTGCATTAGTCACAAAAGGTAATTCCCAAAAGAGAAGGAATAAGACGTCCTCTGGTGATGCTTTCATCATGGCAGGTAGATTAGACAGCAAGTGTGGATCAGTTTTGATCCACAAAACTTGGATAGGAAAGGATAGGAACATCCAACACTATATTACCTTTTCAGTGATTCCCCAGAAAAATAGCAAAGGGAGAGAACAGTTGGTATTTTTGTTCTTTTCCCTCTGGGAATTTCCTCATCATGAATCAGAAGCAGTGACAGTCAATCCACTGGTGTTCTTTCTTATAATTAACATTTCACAATAAGTGCCAGCATGAATTCTTCTTGTTCAGTGTTAGCTATAACACATTTCACATTAGCTGGAATATAGGCAGCAGTGACACCTGTTTCTTTGCTGATCATTTTTCCAGATACAAGAAGAAGTTGATCCATTCAGAGTATTTTGGTGGGACACTGGCAGCACTAACATTGTGTGCTTTAAGGATAATATATCTACAAAGAAAAGCTTAGTGTGCCTGAGTTGCATTCTCTTTGCCTAGCACTTGGCCATGTGAGTCAGGCATATATGCCTTTTGTGGTTCAAAGTAGAAAAATCCTCATTAAGGAGGATTGTAATGGCCTCACAAAGCATGTGAGTAATAGACATGAAACCTGTTCATATATGCTGGCTCAATGATTTTTTTTTTCCCTACAGCATGCATTGCCCTGTCTCATAATGATTTATTCAAAACATCCATTAATTCAGAGAAAAGAATCTCAAGTGGAATGAAAAGTAAAAAGCTTTGGGTCCCACTGGTGCTAATAAAGCCAAAACACAAGGAAGCAAAGCTTGCATTACCTATATGGCCAACCACCACCACCGAGTGAAAGAAGTTAAAGGAACAAGAGCTTGATCCAAATTCTTAAGTCCCTATTCACAAGCAACCAACTGGATATTTTCTTACCTTCACAGCTAAATAAGGACGGGAAATCAGCAGAGTCTCAAATGCTCATTGGACAAATCAACTCATGCTCAGGTGAATTCCCCTTCACTTAAATCTCTGCAAAGAGCAAACCATGCTACCAAAGACAGGAGGATTCCAGCAAATCTTTGACTCTTGCTTCTTATTAATGAAAGCAGTGGGTGGAATGTAGGAGAGAGTCTATCCTGCACTCTGTTTATCTTTTTCATTGTGAAAGGTGTGACACTGTTACTCAGCAAGCACAATAAAGCATAACAGAGACTAAAACCAGAATTCTCATTCAGCAGCCTCAAAATTTTAGCACAATCAGGGTCCAATTTTATGAAAGTCATCTCACCAGCAAAGTGCAATCAGAAAACCTGAGTGTGCAATTAGTCAGGGCAGCAGATTGGGATGCTTTATGTTCCTAAGCAGTATCCAAACATAAAGAGAGTAGCACAGATAAGCACACACATACAGAGCAACAGTGAGCTCTATTTTCTTCCAAGGGTAACTCCAAGCACTGAGCAAGGCAAAGTGATATTTTGTGTTTGGGCTACGTGTTTTAATGCATGGGTACTGAACCACAAAATTACCTGATTGAATGGGGAATTAAATCAATACAAGCTTTTGCATTTAAACTTATAATTTTACTATTTACCTGCAAATTCATTATTTGTTTAGACAATGCAAGACACAGTGTGAGCAGAAGTAGCAACCTTTCAAAATGATGGCACCAAAGAACTCAAAGGCTGAGAAGCAGTGAAAGAAATTAACAGAAACTCCCATCCTAGAAGGACTGAAATGTTTGAGTCCTTGTTTCAGCATATAAAGCAGATTGTGTTAAAAGAAGAAATGAAGAAGAATTACCCTTTCCTATGCTGGCATCAGAATACATAAATACAACACAATTTTATGGGTCCTTACTTCCTCTCCACAATGATTTGAGTTATAGAACCACTGCTCTAATGCAAATTTAAAAAAAAAAAAAAAAAAAAGATAAAACTTCTAAGCTCTCTAAGGTGAGTTAAATATTTCATGCTATTTTACACAGGGTTTTGTTTGGGTTTTATTAGGGCTTTTCTAGCTTTTGAGCGGTACTATTACCATACATTAACTTTCCATCAACTTAGCAGAACCATACTTCTCAAAAATGATCACCACTATTTGCAAAGGAAACAAAGTATCATAGTGCACAATTAATACTAAAATTTAAGTGACAACACATATTCCAAACTCTTCTATGCCATAGTGTTGGCACCACTTATTTGCAAGCATTTTTGTATTCAGTGTCATCTTCAACAATGAAATGTACCTATATATATTCCACAATACCTAAGTATATTTTGCTCTTCTTTTCCCAAAAGACAATTTGTTTGCATCCAGTGTGTTTGCTAAGTGCAGCTCACAGCAGTCATTCCCTAGACATACCCAACACAGAAACTTACCATATATGATTAACTACACCAACTACACCTTCACAGCTATGACGAGGTTTTCCTAAAATCTATACATTTCTGAAAAACCTGTTTTGTGATCAGTATCTAAAGTTTGTGACTCAGTTTCTGCCACAACCTTTTCATGTTGAGGAACAATCCTCCTCTTTGCTTGAAGGAGTAGATTTCAGAATTACAAACCATGCTTTCCACTTGAAAATTCAGTCTACAGGAGCTGAATGACTTTTCAAATGTGAAACAAAACTCATTTAGAAAATGGGCAGACTTCCAGATGAACTGTCAGGAGGTGACAAGAATGTGTGTGACACAGAAGCACAACCACCACTCTGCAGAGGAGGAAAACTCAACCCTTCTAAGGAGCTACTGTATCCATCAGATCTCACCAGTGAAGTGTAAAACAGACCAATGTTATCAATTTGCTTACAATCCTTGCTGCTAATAGAACCATTTTTTAACTATTTTGTCACCAGAAAGTGTTGCATGCAGCCCCCCTGTTTTGCTAAAGAGAAGGGACTGAGTCACTCCCAATGTGATGACAACAGAATTTCTTTCTTTTCTAAACCAGAAGATTTCTACCTCCCAGGTGATTCCTCTCTCCAAACAAAGGATCTGACATGCATTCAGTTGCAAGAGGGTTATATATATTACTATTAATGTTATGAAAATAACTGTGCATCAGAGCCTGGTAAGTTTAGCTGAAAATAGTCAATAAATTATTTAGTTCACAAAATGTCATTATGTGTGGAGTTTACTTAATTGAATAGAATAATTTATGGTAAAACCTAGAAAAAAGATCAATGCAGATGGCTTGTGAGAATGATTGAGTTTCAGTGAAGGCAATTTGATTTTTATCCCTCATTATAATAATGTTAAAGGGAAAGCATCAACTTTGGTAAAAATCAATATTTGATGAGTGCCTAGGCCATGAATTTTAACTAGAGGTAGAACTGAGGTAGGAAAAGGTGTAAATAATTAATAACTTCCATACCCTGAACAAATAACTGTTTTGTTTTGGAACAAATGCCTATTATCCAGAGATCCTTCTGGTCTCATCAAAGATAATTTAGTAATGAATGTTTGGTTTTTAGAATTCTTTTTTAAAATTGACAAGTAATCCTTAAAACATTCTTGAAATATATTTAATCAAGGGTTTTTACAGACAACAGAAGGCTAAAAAATGCAAACATCTTACTTTTCTGAGTGAAGTAACATGGTCTTCATTTTTCCCTTTCTCTTTACACTAGAACAATATTTTCCACTTTACCATCAACAGCTACCTGGCTAGAGAGAATAAATGAAAAAAGGTATGCACGTCATGGAAAAATAAAATTGTAAATCAAATTTTTACACAACCTTGTACATGGACTTGCAGCTCTTACTGTTGTGCTATAAACGCAACCTGTAAAATCTATTTAAAGAGCAATTTTACTGTGAAACACTAGCCATGAAAATTTTTTTCTATTTGTTGGGTTTTTTTAAAAAGAATGCATGATTGAATTGCTGTGAATGTAGACTATATCCTTGGTTTTGCTGTGTAAAATATTTACCCCTCAACAAGACACTAAAAAACATCTCAGATTTTTCTAATGAACACTTTTTTATCACTGGAGCATCCAAGATAATACAGCCTGGAGTCACATCTCAGTCCCCTTGTCCCCAGTATGTTGGGAAACTCCCTCTCCCACTGACACTGCACAGCACTTCTGCACCTACCTGGATTCACTTGCACAGTCATCCTTTAGCTCACGTGAATTAAATGGCTCATCATGGTGAGCAAGTACTCAAGAACCTTCAAAAAAAAGAGAAAAATGTCTAATTAATCCCCATTAGCAATGCAAGGTTCTTCTATTTCTTTTTGAAAGAGACAGAGGCACAGGGCAGAAACTGAACACCCAACAGTTGCCTGAAGGGGAGAGAGATTCTCATGTGGCACCACAAAGCAACACACACCTCTACACTCATAAAAGAGTGACAAAAAAAGGATTCAGACTGGCAGATGGTGGAAAGAAGACCTCTAAGAAGGAAGCACCAGGTTCAAAAAGACTGTAATTCCCACTGTGATTGGTTTACTGAATTGTACAGAAGTTGTCTTTTTGCTTTTCTTTTCTTTGTAGCAGCCACCACTGCTTGACAGATCATACATGTGCGTGTAATTTCATGGGTCACACACCATTGATATTCATTAGACTCATGACATTCCATTCCATTGGATCCAGGGCTAGAGGCTGTCATGAAGAAAACTGACATCCTTCAAAACATTCCAGCAAAGTAACAATTTGCTTGACCTAAGGATTCAACAAGTCACTGATCTTTCTTTTCTCCATTACATTTTTGGTTCAGGTTGAAAGCCATGACTGCAGTTTCCAAAATGTCATATTAACATCAATTTGTGGAACAGATTATGGAATGTAAAGATACTGGGAGATAATAAAAGATGGAAACCCTACACTTAGGAATGAGTTTGGGAGGCATATTGCTGTCTTTGCAGCAGAATTTATGTAAGACTCTGCTATTTAATGTACTTTGGAAACGTTTACAGTCAGCCTGTTAAAGTTTCCTCTTATCACAGAGAAACATCCCAGACGTGGGCTTGAAAGGCAGAGTTCCTCACAGCGGGGATTATAGGTTAGAATAATAAAGCAACTTCCTGCAAGGCTTGTGAATCTTCTGTTCCACGCTCTGCACCTTATGGATATCATCTGCTTTCAACATTTACTTTTAACATACGATTCCTTTCAACGTTCATTTCTCAGCTCAGATTTCCTTGCCATTTGCAGAATCATCCAATGTGGGATTAATGCAGGTACCACAACATTTAAAAGTATAAATCATTCAGGCACAGGTCTTGCTATGCAGGGAAATGACACAGGTCATTTGGGAGAAACCCTATATTGTGCCTCTAGTTAATTTTCTTTGTTTATTCCTAGTGTCCTCCTGGCTGAGAGCAGTGTCTCTCCATTTAAAGCAGCCTTGTGCTGAACAGTTTTTTGCCCTACAAGCAGAGCTCTGCAGCCCACTGGTTGAGGAAAGGTGCAAACCCCTGGTAAAGTAATTCTATCAGCCAAAGCTTGCACACATTTGCATGAGCTTATACTCCAAGCCACTCCACAAAAATCAATTCACACCTCTGCTACTCAACACAGAGTTGCATCAAGAAGTGAGAAAATTAAAGTGATGAAAACTGAAGCTGAAATTCATCCCTGGATTTATACGTCCATTGATTCAGGCCAGATCCAAAGTCCTTTTTTTTTTTTAATGAATTGAATAACAACCTAGGCAATAGATACATTTGCCAAATTTAGCTCAAGAATTCAGCCAGAACACCAGAACATTATTTTTTATCTTGTCTGAAGCTGATTGCATCATCTAACCAGCACAGAATAATCCTGAGATGTGGAGGGAAATAGTATATTTTGGAACTATAAATGTTCTAGCATTTGTGCTTATTTTGGAAAGAACAGAGCTCAGCAAATTTAGAGGGTCTTCTGCCTCCCTTCTCATCTGCCGGAGATGCATCCTATCTGGAGCCCTGCAATGTGAAGTTCTCCTTTCACAGCTTCAGGCCTGTGGAGAATCAGGAACAGAGCTGTACCTCTACTCACACAGCATTTCAACTTTGTTTTCTTGCCAGAAAATAATGAGGAAATATCAGCTGTGCAGAACAGCCTAAGAAATTTCCTTGCTCCTTCATGATTTAATGCCCTCTGTAAATTTTTTGTAATTAAAAGCAGTAACACCAATTTTAATGCCATTCTAAAAAAGTACAAAATAGGCCTGTCTTGACCAGTTTTCCTCCAGAACAATCCCAAGGCAGCAGAATATTGATCTCACAGATTTGTAATGCTTCAGTTCTGAGCGGCATAAGCAGAGCCACACATTTTATGCATTTGCAACACAAAATTTAGTCATTCCTCTGTCCTAGAAATATTCAGGTTGCCTGAAATATGCAGCATTGGGTACAGCCATGAGCAGAAAGTAAGCAAGCTCAGAAAGCAACGTGCTTTCTCATCAAGACTTGAGATACCCCTTCCAGAGTTTACCATGCTGTGATACAGCACTGCAAAATTTAAATATATGCTCTAAAATAATTACCTGAAGTAAACCTTAACTTATACCAGGGCTATTTTCAGACCTGGAATGCCTGAGAGCTGTGCAACGCATTCATCACCTGTCCCAAGCCAAGCACAGATCAGACAGGGCAGAGCATCCGACTGCTGAATGTGCTGCCTTGGACTGGCTTGCAAAGCCTAAAACACAAATCAGATGCTGGGAAAAAAGATTGCTTCTCAAGATTTTGTACCAGCAAAATAGAAGTCTGAAAGCTGTGAACAAGTTGAGCTTGAATTTATTGTTAGAGAAATAAATAGAGCTAAAATCTGAGCTGCAATGAACCTCCTTATGGCATTAAACACATCTAACTGCTCTCATACCTGCCCTCCCTCTGAATATGTCACACATTTCATCCGTGCCAATCACCCCAGCACACAATCACACAAATTTGTGTGCCAATCACACAAATACTATCAGGTGTCTCAGGTAATGAAAAGGATATTATAAACTGTTCCTTCTTTCTTCCCAAGAAAAATTTTTAAAAATCTAAATATGTTTATAATTTAACTTTGAGAATAGGGCTAGAAAAAAAAATGTTTTTTCCGTCTATCTTTTCCTTAACAACTCAGATGGGGCAAGGCCCACTTTGCCACATTTAGCACAGAAGATAGTTTTTCCTGCAAGAAAGTCAAAGAATTGTGTTTCTCTATTTTGTGGAAAACTACAATGCTGATCATGAAGTATACAGTATTTTAACAGGAGGTCATAGATTATAAATCATGTTTAAATTTCATAAGCAGATCTTTACCTCAGTCTTTCTCTTTTGGAATCCATACTTCACTATATCCCATTGCAACCTTCCAGGAGACTGAGGTAAAGACTAAGAGTTAAAGAGGCTTCTAATTCATAGTGAAGTCAGAATTCTCTTTTGTGATTATAAAAATTAGATCTTGAGGCAGATATTCAAAAGCACTTATTCAAGCCAAAGAAGAATCTCACAGGCTTTTAGTTTTGTTTCTTTATGGAAAGAATCCTCCAATATGCATTTCTCTTTTTTTTTTGTATTGACCATAGAAGAAAACTTAAGACAGAAAGTTGTCCTAGACAACATTGACTCTTTGGAATATGTTGCCAATTCCACTGACACAGGACTTCTGAAATTTCCATAAGTGTCCACACAGATTTTGAAATATGTCCAGAACAACATTTCCTCAACCTGTTGTCCAACACACATTTTGAGTGCACTGGCTTGGTGTGCTATTATAAATTAACTTACCACCCTGTTTGGAAGCCCTCCAAGCAATCTGAAATGGGACTACAAATTCTGATCTGCTTAAGTCTGCAAACTTGAAGTCTCAAAAGGATTTAACTGCTATGATTTTTAATAATCTTATTAATAACCCATGATGAATTTATGCCCATTAATCCAGAAGTTGCAGGAAGTACAATTAAAAATTCTGAGTATATGATACAACCTGAATATATTATTTAAGCACCCAGTCCAATCCCTAGCCATATTATAAATCATGCAACATGAAAAATACATCATAAACAGCTTTTAAAAATTCAAATATTCAGGGGGAAAAAAACCCCTCAGATAAAGCCCCAGGAGATAGTTTATTGTACAAATAAAACTCTTGCAAATCACTGATGTTTTCTATTAAACATCAAAGCTTATTCAGTGTATAATTTTTATTTTTTACATTAAAGTTTGCATAGATTTCATACTAAGAAATTTTTTGAGGAAATGGCATAACCTCACACTTCCCCCAATTTTCCTTCTTCATGGTGATTTTAAAAATGGTTTTATATTCCTTATTGATGATAGAAAGGCAACTACCATTTTTTCTACCTTTTATTTTGTTTGTTTTGGTTTTGGTTTTGTTTTATCAACTTCATATAGTGTTCCTTCCAACTAGCCTAGAAAAAAGACTGGGCATGTCCCAAGAAATAATCGAAATCATAGATCTTGTAAGAGTAATGCCATATTCTACCTCAAGAAATGCCATGTGCAAAAGTGGACATCTGATTGACAACCATATTAATTTTTAATGCCAGTATTTTCAGTTTTAGCTCTTGCACAAGACATTTTGATTATAATATACTGTTCAGTAAAGGCACATGTCACTCAAAGGGACAGGAAAACACAAGAAGATGGAGTAGGCACACCAAGGGTATAGAGAAGTGAAAAGAAAACACCACAATTTCATCTCCCAGTATGGATCACCACAGAAGCCAAGCTGTGGAGCTGAGCTGGCAAAACAACTACAGTGCCATTCAGAGAACAACAACACCTATTTGTTCAAATAAAAACCAAGGAGACAAGAAGAAAATTGTGCAGGACTGTAGTGGTGACAAGGGTCCCCAGACCTTTTTTTTTTAAGTTTGTTTTGTTTTGGTTTTTTTGGTTTTTTTTTTTTTTTTTTTTTTGTTTTTTTTTTTTTTTTAATTAATGGCCATTTAAACTAGCTGCAATGTTCTATTAAGTAGATTTAACAGTGCATAGACTTTATATAATATAGACTATATACAGTTTATACTACACACACATACCATCCACATATTTGTCAATTTTATGTTTTGAGATAACTTCATATGATAATCTTGACTGAGATTTTCAAAAGCAGCTTGCAGATCACAATCTTAATATGCTGCTGTGATTTGCTTTTTGTTTCTCTAAGGGCATATTTTATATAAAAAGTCATAGAAGGCCTTACCAGCTCACATGTTGCAAGGTCAAGAAAAACTTAAGCATGCAAGTGTGGGAAGCAATACTGTTCTCAGTTCATTTCCCTGCAAGTAGTAATTAATAAAGAGAACTTTTTTTCTCTGGCAGAGAAGTTACAAGACCTTATTGAACAGATAAAAAATCGACAACAATTCTCACTCATCCAATCCACACCTGCATTACATTGTACTGTAGACTGAAGTGCCACAGCTCTACTCACTACATTCAAATTGCTTGCAGCCAATGACCCATTTTAAGAATTTTTACACTATTGCCTTTAGAATGACTCTCCCAAATCAAACCTATTCTGCTGCAGATAGGCTTTTGTGTTGAAAGGCATTTTCTGAAGTAGCATTTATCAAAACCGAAACAAATGATAGGACAATCAAATCAAAACACTGAAATGACTGCCTGATTGTATTTTAAAAATCATAACCTAATTAGAACTGAATTGATTTTTCCGTTAGCATGAAATTAAAACTAATTTTCCTGCACAATATTTACTCTAATATTCCCCAGATGCAAATACAGACTCATAAAACATTTCATAAAAAAGGTTTTATAATTGTTTCCTGATTTTTTTCATTACATCATCAATTGCATTTATCTTTCTAAACTATCCTTCTTGTTGTCTCTCTGAAAAATGCAGTAATGAAGGGAGAGATGATGAAACATCACTGAAATTCTTTAACTGCTGAGATACTATGGGCAGATAAAGAGGTATTTTTCAGAGGACACAGTCTTTCATTTCCTTTCCTAGCCAAACCTGCTGCTGAGATGACTTCTCCTAAATTAATGTTACAGTCAGGCTGATAGACAGTAAAAGGTGGCAGACACTCCCTATTCAATTTCTTTCAAAGAAATAGACTAGAAAAGTAGATTTGTCGCCAAAAGAAATTCCTCTGTCATTCTTCAGCATATTCACAGTTTTCCCATTCAGTGTCTCGCCTGCTGCCCTAGGCTCTTCCTTTCTCTTTGCCACAGAAAAAGTTCCTGAATTCCTGCAGCGTATGGCATTTTGTACACTGGGAAATTGAACACTGAGACACTACCTCACTCTAGCCCAGACACAATCAGATTTATAGGACTCTAATTTCATTTGCTACGATGGCTGCCTTAATGAGGAACGTATGTTTCTGTCCAACCAGGGCTACCTCTAATGCAATATCCTCTTGACCTTGAACGTTCATCGGGTCCTTCTGACCACTGCCAATCCTGGGAGAGTTCATCCTCTTTAAAGACAAGGCAATGAACAAAGAGTGCTGTATAAATATCAAGGAGTCACCTAATAGCCCGAGGAAGAAAATTAATTATAGAATAGCCACCTCTCAACTTTTTCAGATTTACACACCTGTGTTTTGAAGCTCATCACCTTCTGCAAAAAGTGGTTCCCAAGCAAGTGACTCTGCTGCAGCACTACTGCTCAGGATCTTCTCTTTAATGTTTTGAATGCTGCTGAACATGCAGCATTCAAAAGAAAAGTTAAATCCCAGAAAACTCTGGCTTGCTCTCTTTTCAGGAGATACCTCTTCTTGTCACTGGAGAGAAGCAGATGCCATTTTTTCTGTATATAAACCAGATTTGTAAATGCAGGTATCCCCACACGAAAGGAAACCATATTGTGTCCTTTGCTCTAACACACAAAATAAAACCATCCCTTCTGATTAGGAGAGTTCACACACATCCTTATTATAAAACTGTGTCAGCAGCATCTTCCAAGGCAGGCTTGAAGAGATGCCCTTGTGGCAGAAACATTTTAATGGACATGGACCACAGAGTCTCTGGAGAGGAACTGGGAAGAGTTTTACTGCACAAGTATATAGTTTATCAAGAAGGGAAGGTCTTTGAGAGACATGTGTCGTCTTGCTGCCATACTAATGAGAAATAAACTGAGTCAAGGGCTTGGGAACTTTGATTTCTATTCACACCTCTGTCACAGACCTCAGAGAAATCATTTCTTTCCTCTTTGATGCAACTCCTTGAATTAAAATGAGGTTAATGATATTTTTATCATATCCTTTGTCTGATTCAACTACTCAGAATTGTTCAGAATTCAGGTTGCGGGGGGGGGGGGGTATATGGGGATCTCAATGCATAATTCTACAGTAGCCACTCTGGAGGACAAAACTCTATTAGGGTGTCTGTTCTCCCCTGCCACCTATCTAAATATGATAAATCATCTACTATTAATCATCAAGGCTAAAAAAATTAGCAACTCACAAAACGGTGATAACAGAGAACAATTCCAGCAATGTCCCTGCCATTTATCAAAAGATTTTAAAAAACCACAACAAAACCACCAATCCAAGAAAAAGTCAGGACTCAGTTGGTGAAGGAACACACAGCTGAGTGTTCCAAAAGAAACCTTCCATTAGCAAATTATGAATCCCACAGACAAGTAAGTTCCTCTTCTGATTCTCTGCTTTTATATCTTCTCTCTGTAATTTCTTGAAGGAATTAAAAAAAAATTAGAATTTACCATGAATTATTATCCCAGGGATATTTTCATTATTATTTGCTCTTTTGAAGGACATTCTGCAGTCTATAAGCACTAGGAGGCTTGTGCAGAAAACTAAAGAAGAACAAACTTACTTTAAAAATAATGACCACACAATGAAGGAATTGGAATATGCATATTTCCCACTAAAGCAATTGCTGTTGTGAGGAAATAATTCTTGAACCAAGGGTGAATAAATTCAGTGAGTAAGGTCCCTCCCCTCCTCTTCAAAAGAGGTGGTAGATGCTACTGCCTTTACTAGCCAGTCTTTTTAAAAACAAAAAAAATTAAAATCTCATAATGATAACAAGTACTCAAGCCTACTCACCTGCTTTGGGAACTGAGTGGCATGTGTGCACTTCACTGCAAAATGCCACGTAGTTATGTGTTCCTGGCATTCAGCCAGCAAAGGGCTACACATTTTTCTCTCATTGCACAGATTTTCTCATTGTGATGTTACTGTTTGGCAGGTCATTAACAGAGCCTTGTTTATCATCTTTTTTTGCATTTATAGCATGGTGCAAAAAGCAAAGCTAATGTGTATTTTCCCATGTCTTTGACTTTAACACCAGCTTACCACCCAGCACTGACACCTGCAGAAAATTCCCCTTGTGTGTGGGCTGAGCCAAATCTCTCACAGGTCCATGCAAAAAAATACTTCCAGTGAAAGTAGTTTCCAAGAAAGAGATCATCCATTTTAAAATTGGTATTGCAATCCAACACCACAAAATAACAGTTCCATCCTGGATAAAAATACTGTTATTAAAAATCCCTTCTCAATATCACCTGCTAATCCCATGGTCTAGTCTAGCTTTGTACTACATTAAACCAATTGCACTGTCCTTGTTTACTTACAGTGACCATCACGAAGATAATCCCATTTTCATAAAATATATTATTAAAAGAAACACTGAAAACCAAGTATTTGAAATTCAGCTGATGTTTAGAAACCACAGGCCACAATAACACAGCAGAAAGTTATTACAAAAGCTTAGATCTTCTTGAACAGACAAGTGTATGTAAAAAGAAGCAAAGGCAGTCCAGCAGCAAGCCCACAGAGTGTCATGTCTGTGCACAAAGAAGGAAGAATCCATCCCAGCAATGAGAAGAAAAAGCAACTGCAATTAATGGAAGTTCAGCTAAGATGTAGACTCTGCATATTATCTCCAAAACAAAAAAGTGCTGGTGGGTGACATGGAGAGAGAAGACAGCGTTGACCATCTTCTGTGTTTGCATCTTGCTCTTCAGGTTAGGTATTTAAAAACACAAGGGGAAAAAAAAAAAAAAAAAAAAAAAGAAAAAAAATCTGTCCCAGTGATTCCAAATAAAAGTGTCTCCAATTGACTGCCACAAGACATTCAAGACCAGGAACCTGGTAGCACTGGTATGCTTGAAAATATGAAAAACATTGCCCTCTTTAGTAAACCTATAAAAATTATAATGCATGTGGTTTTGTCACTGCCATCTCTCAACAACCCAAAGTGTTTATCATATACCAGATGTCATGTGAAGGATTTGGGTTTCAAAGTGACATGAGAGACTTTGGAACAATGTGAATTCTAGGACAACATATTGTGTGTGTCCATCTCTATCTGTCATGGCAATGATAAGAAAGGGCAGGAATGCAGCGGCATTTGCTCCTCTCCAAATATAATCACCATGCTCAGAAATTCCTAAATAACAGCCTCAACTCACTTGTTGGGGTGAGCAGAAATGGTAATCCATGACTGGCCTAAATTAGCTTGAGACCACCACATAGAAAACCTGTCAGGGAGGAAGCTGACAGCTCCAGACAGTGAGGCTGGGTGTCTCATCTTTCATCTTCCATGTTTGTCACCCGAGGTACCACTCACATCCCAGGGAACAACTGCAGCACGCGGCAGTGAGAAACCCAGGGCAACCGCTGAGTGAGGGGGGCACGGTCAGGGAAGGACAGGCAGTGTGAAATTAGGAAATTAAGGAACCTGATGAGCAGACAAAGTAAATACTTGAGAGATTTTTAAGGAAATCCAGGTGCATTTTTTAATTTACACAAGTTAATACTTTCATAGGGTAAGGATACCATAAAATAAATGAGTGCACACTGCTTGGGGTCTCCCTTTTGGAAAATGACAAAGATCAAAGACTGCCTGCTCATATTCTCACTGAAAAATTGAAAATTAATTGCCTGAATTCACATACCAGTTTATTCAACTCCTGCCTTTTCCAGTCTTACAATTTGCATTGACTGACAGATACTTTTAAAATGCTAGCATAAATAGCTGGCCTAATACTCCATGTCAGGGAATATTTTAATTGGTAAAAAGCAATCATCATCTTTGTTTCAGTAGGGTCATTTTCTGAATGTCAGATATCAAATTAACACAAAAGGATAGATAAAGTCCCTATCAAAAAAGTTGTGTATGCACAGCCAGCAAGATATAAGGTAGAGAATAAAATCCATCAGACTGAAGAGCAAACTCAATTCATAATGAGGACAATGGCATCCAAAGTGTTCCTTATCTGTGTTAAAAATAAAAAATACTGAAGAAAAAGAAAGATAAAAGGGTGGGATTAAATCTATAGCAGTGAGGTTGTAACATGGATAGTGTAGGTATGCAGATGTTCACAGCTCCACCTGTGCTACCAAAGCTGAGCATTTGACTGTAACCCCTAATTAGTCATAGCTGTGGCTGTCAACAGTAGAGGCAAACTCAAACAACCCTGGGTGGTCTCTAGGTTGCCTGCCCACCCCTCAAACAACTTATCTCAGTCAGTCACCCACCTATACTACAATGCTCAATATTTCATTACATTATATAAAGGTGAGTGCAAAATATGAAGCCTTGGGGTGTTGCTGTTTATTGCTTTTAAACAATAAAAAAAATTGTCTGTGCAAAAGTGGTGCCTACAAATACTCTAGCAGCCCTGTGATTAGTTAATAAAGTTTCATGAATATGCAAATTCTAAACATTGCAGTGAATTCTTTTATTTTCCTTTCAGTTCAGTGCTGCACAAATAGACCTGGGTTTCCATAAGTAAAATGTGCAACACCTCTGTGGTTTTGGACGACAAATAATGTCTATATAGCACTTACCAAGAGGGTGGACTTTGTGCCTGTCAGCATCCTGCCTTCATTACCACCCTTCACAGCTTACCTGCAGCAACGTCATGTCTAGGGCTCCAAACCAGAGTCCAGCATTCCTGTGAAAGCTAGAATTTCAGAGGGAGCTGAGTCCCTTGCTTTGTGGTACAAAATCTAGTAACTACCTCAGACCATGATTCAAAACTTCAGAGTCAGAAATCACATACGCCCTTCCCAGGAGTACTCCCTTTAACAGCTCCATTGCCAGAAGTTACAGAAGGTGCCCTGGATTATTATAACACTGGATATTCTTGTTACCTATAAATATCCAATCAGTTCAAACTCTTTCTGCCACTGTGTGAATAATGGATTTTTGCTCAGCACAAGAACTTAAAGGAAAAAAAAAGCCCAATGTTTCAAGGTAACCTTTTTCCTTTTTTTTTCTTTTTATCTCTTGACTTACTAAAAAAAAAAAAAAAATTATAGAGCTCTAAATTTGACTTAATACCCTTGATGAATTCTATGCAAGCACGTCTTCAAAACAGAACTAAAATATTTCCTTTTGAAAGTATTGAAACCAGCTATTGTCATTCTCCTCATTTTTTTCCTTGTAGTTGAAGCAATGTTTAGATTTGTCCTGAGTTTGAGCTGCCCAACTGTTCTCAGTGAATTTGCTCTTTGAAATCTGTTTTGCATATATCTAATCCTAGAAGATTCTCTATGATCATCAATTCCATTCATGATTATCAATTCCAAGATATTTAATCTTCTAAGTTCACACAGTAACTATAAGCTTTTTTTTTTCTGTTTCAGCAAAATCAGCTTATCGAACTTCCCAGTACTTACAAACCACTTCTTTTTTTTCTTTTTGCCTATCAAGTCAACTTCTCATCATTCTGTTCCTCATAGGGCAGAGTGAACACTGCTGCCAGAAGACATGATCATTAAACAAATTGCAGTGGATGTGTATGGATTATACCCATGTACATGGTCTTGTTTAAAAAAATAATAATAGTAACAGATAATCCTGAGAAATGGAGAGTGTAATTTCTGAACAATTTCAAAATGCCATCTTTATCAAAATTCTACCTACAGTGAGTTAAATCAATATATGGATGTTGCTGTAAAATTAATGAGCTTTTCAATAGCCTGTGTTGAGCTCTTTTTTTTAATTGCAAATCATCTCTAATTTTTCTTTCCTAAATTGTATAGACACATGCAATGGTTGACTAATGCTGCACCATAACACAAGAAAAATCTACTGGAGGATTTGTTCTCTGTAATGATCTCCACCAAGCAAATATTCTTTTTTCTCCACACAGATAGACATCAAAATTAAGTACATTGGCTTAATTCAGTTGCCATTGTAAGCTCAAATGGGATACAAAGTGAAATCGATATTAGTGAAAAAGATCAGACTAGAATTGGAAGGTAATATAATTAGGTTGGTTTTGCTGTACTTTGTAATGCTTATCTGTAGTATTTTACCAAATAGAATATGGGTATCTATTTTCTGAAACCATAGGAGGTTTTCAATGCTGTATTGTCCTTATTTATTTCACTTTGAGGGAGCATTTCAGAAAGACTTGCCTGTCCATCTCTGTGGGATGTAGGGCTGACGTATCTCCCCAAGTGATCTGAATTTTGTACAGACAAGGGAGATCTACTTCTTAAGCAGAAGTACTAAGAGTTGTTTTAATAGCTCAACACAGAAACCTTTATGTGTTCTGTTCATAGGAAATATGCTCTTTACCTCTGAATACAAAGCATTCCACTGTGCTCAGAGCTTAGAAATTAAAAACATGAGATCTTGCACCTCTACTTCTCAGACTTCACTCCAGCCCCATCAAAACTTGTCCCATCAGCTGGACAGCTTTACTGTGCAGACTTGAGATGGGAATGCAGAGCAGGATAACATCTCTGCAGGGCTCTCAGGAGACAGACAGCCCTCCTGCATGGCTCCTTTGCTCCATCCTTCTTGGGCTGAGCTGAGGTGCAGGGCTGAGCCTCGGCTCCTGCACAGAGATTGTCTCCAATTTAAAAAGTCATTTCTGAGCAATCAAATGAAAGCCGTGGATTCCTTCCACACCTCTGCCGTATGAATCTTCCCCCAAAGAAAGGTGAATTTATTCCCATAACCCAAAGTATATTTCAAGGATGACTAAAGATACTTAACAATTTAATAAGCTTGGAACACTAAAGATTTAGTGGAGAAAAATTCTAAATATCTTATTAGAAGGTTACATAAACTCAGTCTATATCTATCTATCTTCTTGGTTGCTATAAAATATATTAAAGGTTTTAATAGGAAGAAACTCAAAAAATATTCAGATTTTGTCCAAACATGGAATTTGATGTTTACCAAAAGACTTGCTGCATCTGCAATGAGAGCTTTATCTTACCAACACTGAGGTATGCATTGTCAGGACACAACTCCTGTAACATGGTAGAGGAACTCACCACCCTGAGGTCGTACCAGCAGTGAATTCCCACTGTTCTCATATGTGTTGCCCAAGGTGCCACATGAGATGGTGCCACAGCATTAAATGTAGCCTCACAAAGACATTGAGCTAGTTAGTCAATCCAGTGAAAAGCTGGCTGAGGAAGGAAGCAGTCCTGCTTTCCCCACTTCTGACATTGATGATGAGGCCCCAAGCTTTTTGGTTAAAATTCACTTTCATTCCCTTGAATCCTAGGATTTTGTCCTCTAACTAGCTTGCTAATGGCACAACTGGTAGTTTCAATGCAAAAAGAATTTATTTTTTAAAAAAATCTTTACCACTAACAGAAAGGAAAAGAGGATAAGTTACTTGCTGGGCCACTCTCTCTTCAACACTAGCATTATCTCCTTTTCTTTATCTCTTATCTATCTCTGATTTTATCTCTTCAGACTTGTGATCCCAGAACTGAGTTTAGTGGCTGAGCACAAAGTAAGGAGTCATGTAAGAGCCAGGATAAAGCCAAATACTTCCACTATTCCCAAGGAATGGGAAAGTGAAGTGAGTTTCACACAAGACATAAAACCACTGTAAAGCAGATTAAAGGAAGCTCTCAAAAGGCTGGAATTTGTTGTTAATAACCTGATTCAGAAAAATTTGGAACCATAAAAGCAAATCTAGCAGCAAACAACAGAGTCTGTTTTCCCTGTTCCTAACTCAGCCCCGGTGTGCCAAGTAGGAATGACCTTCTTCTGTGGGGTGGGGGAAGAAGCACAGTAGCAATAACCATCAAAGGAAAGACTGTACTGCAGGGACACTGGTGCCATCACAAGGACAAAAGAACCAAGAGGAATGGGGAAATTAGTATATGAAAATAAAATAAAGGAAATCACTTGTAATCAGATTTTTATCTCATTTAGTAGTCCCTGTTCATTTTTCTACTCTGCTACCCGCTTTCACAGGTAAAATAAGCCAGAAACCAAAATTATAGTAATGCCTCACAGATTTATCATAATTCTAACATTCCCATCTGATTGAGAGGATGCCACAAATTTCAGTGTATGTCAAGGATCTTGTTTGTAGAGATAGATCATAGACTATGAGGAAAAATAAGATTTTCCCCTTTTGAAGTAAATTAAATAGAGTAAATCAGATCAAGTATAGCATCAATAAAATATATACTATCATATTTTAATCACTGGTAAACAGGCTCATGTGCAGAATATGTCCCAACTGTCATACATCCTGCCATCCTAGACAGAGATGTGTATTTTATAATAACTACTCAGCTTTGCTTTAGTGACAGGCAGCTTTGGCTTTTAGGTGACATGAAGATAATGCTGAAGGTTCTACCATCTCTCAAGTCTACTTAAATGGTTGTCTACACAGACATGATCCAGGTGAGCAAAGAAGGGTGGTTCAGTTGCTATCAACTACAACATATATTTCATTTGGGGTGGCTTGACTAGCCTGAGCTGAATTTCCTTCTGGATCACAAAAGACCTGAAATTTCACTGGAACAGAAAATTCTTAGGATTTAAAAAAATTAGTTCTCATAAAATCAAACAATTTAAGTACCAAGAAGAGAATAAATTCACAATATATCATCCATCGCAGTATATAACACTGTGGAGTGTAAAAGTATTCAGTTAACATCACTTAACATTTATAGCTTTTTTTAAAAAAGAAAGGGTTGAAAAAAAATTAAACACCAAAATATTTGCAAATGTGGCTTCGAGCAATGAGGAACAATATTAAAACTGTTGTTGTTTTATTATTTTAAAAATATTGCATGCCATGAGAGAAAAAGAAATGTAGAACTGCCTGCCCAGGCCAAAGAAAATGAGCTCATGAAAAACCTCATGCTTGTTATTCTTTTGAAAGATTTTTTTTTTTTTTCATTTTTCTTTACACTAGGAGCCAGTCTAGACTCAAGAAACTATCCTGCTGAAGCAAGTTCTCCCACCATCCAAAAGAAATGCCCTGTGAAGCTTCTAACGTTACTGAGCAAGAGCCCTAGAATGTACCCTCAGCCTCTTCTAGGCTGTAAGCAGGAGAGTGCAACTTCATTAAGGGAAAACAGCTTATAAACATGGAAATAATTTCATTCTCCTCCATCATAAAAGAATAAAAGCCCTTCCTTCCCCTTAATGCTTTCTTCAGGAGATTGATCCAGAAGCACACTATTTTGGTTGTTAGAGACCACTTTCCACCCTAAAAATCATTTTCCTTCCAGGTGCTATGTCCTGATGTTATAATAAGTAGCACAGACATACTAACCCAGATCCTTGTTGACAGGCTAAATGGCATCCATTCAGTAAAATGAATGCTTCTTCCCACTTTGGACAATGTTCCCAACTTTGTCTTCTTTGCCCCTGTTTTTATTCCCAAAATCATTTACCCCAACATGTACCCAAATGGCATTGTACTGAATGTCACAGCAAAAAATATTGCATTGTTTTTATCCAGAAACTGACTGTTTAGGCAAGAAACACCAATATGTTAGTCTGGTAAGAATCTATTTTGATAAACCAATGATAGATTTTATTCGATTTCCTACTTATCTTCAGGTATTTAAACATTTTTGCCTTCATTGTATAGTATGGAATAACCTGTCACCATTTCTTCAGGTTATGTATCAAATTTGGTATTTATCTTCTCACTGTTTGTTTATCTTCTCACTGAAATCTTTGCTGTCCAAATCTCCAGTTTAGGAAGACATCTCTTTCAAAGGCCAAGGTGGAGATTATTTGATTCTTCAGACTTTAACCCTATGGAGCACCTGCAACTGCCTTCAACACAATAACCATTTCCACTTTTTCAACCCTTGTCTCTGAGTCCACGGCCAGTACTGTCATCCTGCCTGAAATAATTATGTTGTGTATGCATTTAATTCCAGATCTCTAAATCTTTCCTCTCTTAACATTTCCACTGCATAGGTGCCTCCTTTACCTACACTTAGAGTTCTTTGTGAGTTAGAAGTTACCAATTCTTCTTTGATAAATGCAGGAGCTTCCTTTCTTATTGCCCAGGTGCCTTGAAGACCAGACCTTACATTTTTCTAGTGTTAAGGAATCCAGTTGTGACATGTCACATTAACCCAGTTTCAGACCATTTGATGCATCAGGGTTCTTTTGAGGCCAAAGGTTACTTTGGCAGCAAGTTTATCATGTAGACTTTTAATCTAACAGCCAAAACAAATGACTCATTTTGTCTTTTGTGCTAATTATTATTTTTCAATAAACTTGCCTTACACAAAAACTCTGAGGTACTACAAAAGAGCAGTTTAAATTACTAAACAGTTGTACATTACACTTTCTTTATCATGGTAACAACCTATTCCAGTTCATATGTGAAAGATCATTAATAACTATTGTTGGTTGTTAGATCTGAACTGTAAAAAGGATTTCCCAATGAAAAGAAAAAAATAATTAAAAAATGAATATGAAAGAAAAGTATGTCTTCAAAAGTAATGAAAGTCAGACATTGATTTATGTCTGCTTATTATGCAAACCCATCTGGGCTTGAAGACAGTAAGTATTGGCAGAAAAAAAACATGAACAAAATTTGACTCCCATCTTGAAGGAATCTCAGCTCAGCAAAAAATCAATGTTGCAACCTCTGGGTATTGTTGTGTTTTTATAGTTCTTACACCACTAGAACATGAGGGCACTGATCATACCCAGAAGTGAAGCCATTCTTTGTAATTATATTTAGTCAGAGCAGCTAACTTTAAATCCTCCCCTTTGAAATTCTTTTCCACATGACAGTAGTGAAAAATAATGCACAGCAATGTGCATTAATCATGTATGCACAAGCCTGAGTAAAAAATCAGAGACCCATTGAGTGAAGCCTTGTGCAAACATACAGAAAGACAGGTGATGGAATCACAACATTTTAGAAATCAGTGTGTGGTCTGTGTTTGATTTAACCTGGATCAGGCTGCTAAGGATTACACTCATTCCAGACCAAAATGGAAGAAGTCATTGCAAGATAAAGTCAGGATGCAGAAAAGGCAAAAAGGCTGATGATAACAGTCCCATGAGCAATGGAATGAATTATGCTTTATTTTCAATTCATTTGTTCCTCATGACTGACTGATTTATTTGGGGTTCTTAAAATTAATTTAACTAAAGTAACAAAATGAGATCCCCATAACTTACATTTTACCACCAGAAGCTTATTTTTATTTAAATTCCCCCCTGGGCAAGAGGTGGTTTGAGCTGCAGTCTGCCCCAAGCAACACACACACTCTCTGTCCAGGAGTCTGAGCACTGTGTGCCTCTGAAGTGGTCAGCTGGAAACCAGCAATTAGGGCGTGGACTGAGCAAATTATTAACCCTCTCTTAGTTGGTGCAGGATGAACTAATGATTTTGGAGGTTAAAAATTGTACTTGATTTTCATGAGAATTTTTCCACAGTTTAACTTCCCCAAGTGGCCAAACAGAAATTTTTAGAGAAATACCTGCTCACTGGACTGTGCAGCCTTACCCTAACTCAGGCTCTGAACTGATTTTCACATAAAATTCCAAGTAATTTTTTGAGCATGGAAACAAGAGCAATAAACAATACTAATAACACCTATGCCACCTCATTATGAGTTGTATTAACGTCACTCAAAAACACCTTAGCAAGAAGCAACTTAAAAAACACTTAATCTGAATCAAGATAGAAGGATCCCAAAGGAAAGGGTTGGACTTTGTTATTCTCCTGCACAGCCTAAAGGGTGAGGATCAGCACCATTTTAGATGCAAGTCTCACAAAAATTTGATGTAAATAAGACATATTTCTGAGTATATAATGTGCACATTAAAAACGGTCTAAAGATACCAACTGTACAGAGTATGAATAATACACTGACAAGCCTGTGAAAGAGTGATGTTCTTTGAGCTCATCATTGCATACTTGAATAGGATATGAATATTTTATATTCATGCTAACTGTCATAAAGCAAGTTGAGCTGTTTGTACTAGAAAGGTGTTCACATAGCAGCACTATTCATGTTTACAGTTATCCTGCAAATGTCAGCAAAACGTTTCCTTCTTGTAAGCATCCCCCTCTCCCTCCCTTTTTTTTTAAAATTCATACAGAAAGTATTCAAAAGGACCACACAGCAGCAGGTTGAAAAGAGATAAAAAGGGTTTCTGATTATCCAGCCTAGGGAGAAGACAAACAGAACCTTATAATCCAATAATCCAACACCCACAGCACACAGTAAGTTACCTACCACAATCAACTGCAAGAAAAGGCCCTTGCTAGATGTGGATTAGAGACAGGGCAGTAGGGAAGAAGGATAAACAATACAGAGATCCAGACAGTGTCCATCAGAATCTGCAGAAACTAATAGGCATTGTGGAAATGACCCGCAGAGAAAGCAGTCCTATTCCCTTTAATCCCAAATGATCACAGCACTATTTGATAAAAACACGTACAAAAGCTGACACATCAAGATTGCTAATGTTCTTTCTTCAGCAGCTCTCTTATCACTTGCTATCAAGAGAAAAAACAGAAATGATTCAAAAGCAAGTAGCATTCAACTATAAATTAGCTTCTATAAATTAGCAGGTACCTAATTTATAAATGCTAAATGTTTTCCTTGAAGAGCACTGAAAACTTCAAACCTAAAACTAAGAGCTTGCTACTTCTGTGATTTGCTTTCAGGACATGTTGAAGCTTCTCAAGGAATAGCTGGATCTTTAAGACACCCCAGAGTACTGGGGGGCTCCTGGTAAAAGGGCAGACCTGGACCTGTTGTCCTCCCATCAGTTCATTTAACACTAAGGAAAGGACAGAGGAGTTTCTGCTTCTTGGGGTGAATTATCTGGTACCAGTTTGTGCGAGATCCCTCTTTGCACAAAGATCATATCATGGTTTAAAGAACATTCAGAGGACAGTTTTTTGGAGTAAACCAAGTTTGGGTTTTTTGGAGAAAGTGCTCCATAGATTTGCCTCTAATGGGCTTCCCTTGCCAGACTGAGACCAATAACACTCCCACATCCTGGTTTCCATTATCACAGAATGGCTCTGCACACTGTAAGCCTGCAAGTGCCTACACAACATCACCAGAATCTCCTTACATTTTTTGCATTCAGGATCTCCAAACATGTATTTTGAGGATTTATTTCTCTAGGACCACATCTGGGCAGAGTGTAGCTTGCATAGACTAAGCAGAACTGCTAACAATTCTTCTGGTCCTGAGAAAGCATAAAAGCATATGATGTAAAGTGTGCCAGCCTTTCAAATCCTACCAAAAGGCTGTGGCTGGGCTCCTGCTGATATCTGCATAGAAATCAATTTCCAGCCTTCTGATGTAATCATCACTTAACATTTCAGAGGTAGCACTGAAGACCTGGTACCCAGGAATATTTTTTAACCTAATTCAGAATGACTGACATTTTTAAACCACACTACTGCAGAGGAAAGGTATAATGGTTCAGAAGAGGTCAAGACATCAGACAAAGGAAGAACTATCAGACCCCAGTGACAGTATGGCTTACAGTGAAATATGAAAAGCTAAATTTAGCCCCTGTATTGATGGCAGATTATTAAGGGGTTTCTTACTTGTACATTCCTATACATAGTGACATGTACTACTAAGACTTAATCTCAGTGCTCAGATTTATTTTACTCCCCTTAAAAGGAAAAAAAATTAAAGAAGAAAGAATTTTTCCCTTTATTCTTCAAATATTTGCTCATACAGTATAAGAACAAGTCAAGTTATTACAAACATATAGCATTTTGAACTACACCATCAGACTTTATCCTTTTCATGCTACATATATGAAAGAAGGGGAGAGAATTTACTCACTTACAGTGAATTTACACAGGTGCTCTGGTCCATAAGAACTACTCCTTAGTGACACTCCTTTGGACCAAGGTGTTCCCAAATTATTAAAAAATAACTATAATTTTTTTCTTTTTTCAAAGGCTGTACAATTGGAAAACTGTAAAGGTTACCACCAGTTTTACTAGAAGAATTCCTTTTCACTAAAATATTGGCATAATCGGCCTTCATTTTTTTTTCTTAATCATGCATTAACCTTCAGTCATGAATATGCTGCTGCATCTTTACTGCAATTCATCCTCATTGTATTGCTTACAGACCAGCTCAGCAAAGTGAAACCTTAAGGAATCACACAAAACTTTCTTTCTTTGCTTTTCTTCTCTTCCTCTCTGTGGCATTGTGGTATTTTGAGAAACACAAACAGATAATAAATTCCTGCCAAGATTACTAAGTCAGTAAAGTTATCTAGGAGACACAGTGGTTTCTTTTTTCTTCCTCCTGTGGTCTCTGCAGTAATTAAAAGAGAGGGCTATAGTCTGATCATGCTACAAGTTGTTACATCTCCATTTAAGCAAGAGCTATCCGTAATTTCTGTAAGTTATTGAGATGTAATGTAATGCAGTCTTGTCAAGATAAGGTAAGCCTTGGCACTACTTCTGTGGGCTCAATGATAAGTCCCTGATGTGGAGTAACAGAGGCTGCCAATGAGTCACAAGACCTTTGAGTTCCACCAGGAAAGTTGGGCATGCACCCAAAAGGGCTTCTAGATTACAAGTCTATAATGTGCATCTTTCATGCTGGTGTATATAAACTTCTTTCATGTCAACACGCATGAGATTTTTTTTTAAATAATTTTCCAAAAGGGTTGGTGAATCCATGTCTCACTTAATCTTCACTGGCCTACAAACTTGGCTTCCCTCCCTGCATCCAGAAGAATATTAACAAGGAACAGAAATGAGAAATTACCACCTCCCAGGTACCAATGCAGGGCCTGCAGATTTTCAGGGCTCAGAGGGATAGGCTGGTACCACTCTCCCCGGTGACTCCACAACAAATAGATCAGACCTCTCTCCATGGCACATCCTCCCTTCTTTGCACAGGCCCCAGAAAGCCAACAAGCAACTCTGTTTTCAGGGGTGACAAACCATATACTGTCCTCAAACACACACAGGAACTTGTAACAAGCCATGAATCTACAGGCCTTTCTATTGAGGCACTCAAAAAGGGAGGAGGAGAGGAAAGAGGGCCTCTGACTGGTACCAATTACACATTTCCCCAAGTCACAATAATGTACCACTAATATTATCCAGAGGGAGTCCCTTTGGCTCTATTCTTAGCTGGTGTTTCTAACCCTCCTTTACAGAAGGATACTGAATAAATGAGGTATTTCTGTGACCTACAGCAAGCCTGCACACAACTGTTTGTATTATATATGGTTTCATTTTGCTCCCTGGCACTGCTCTTTGGTGGCTGTTACAGCCCATAAAGCCATCTGTTAGGAACAATCAGTCATAAAATTATTAATGTCTACAGCCTAAAACCAGCCCTAAGTAAATAAACAGTACCAGAAGGCCCAGTGCAAAATTCTGGGATGTTAAATACACAGAACCATAAATCTTCTTAATAGTTCTACGTGCTATTATGTATTCACTTGAAATTCTAACACACAAAAAGACTAGAGAGAAGTTGCTTCTAAGACAGCATACTGCAGATTAGCCTCAGAGTGTAACCCCACACGAAAAATTCTGGGCAACAGCTGGGAATCCTTGTGACCTTTAGAGCTTTGTAATACAGAGTTATGCAATTAGGAAAGAAAGTCCTTAGCAAAGAAACTCAGGGCACACATAATCCTCAATGTTCAAAATGCAGAGAACAAAAGAACAACCCAAGTTTGAATCATACAAATTCTGAAGTGGATAAAGGGAATTTATTTGTATGGGACATGTGGCATTTGCAAACATGAAGAAAATATTAAGAAATTAAGGACAGATGGATCTTTAGCACTGCACTGGCAGAAAGTAAAAGAGTAAAATACACATAACAGCCACCTTAGTTGCTTGACACTGGCTCCTACTTTAATGTAAAGATGTTACCTCTTCACCTTCCATCATGCTGCCTTGGACTGTGCTGGCCAAGGGGTCTCCAGAGGCTGGCACGAAGCTTGGCCTCTCAAGTCTCACATACAGGAAGCAAGACTGACAGTCAGCTCCACTTCCCACCCCTTCTGGATGCCTGGACCATATTCCATGTGTGCCCAGCACAGAAGAGCAGTCTGTCACCCTAGTCTGGTAGCCACAGATAACAAGAAATTACGTCAGTCAGAGTTCCTAGGATGTAAGCATCTGCCAGAGCAGGAGAGAGGCTGCAGTGCTGCTGGCTTTACGCATATATTTAAAAATGGTCTGGTCTTAATGAAGTTCATCATCTCCCTAGCGGCAGTTCAGCATCAACAGCAACAAGCCCAAGTGTTTGCAGGCTGGGTTTTTATGAAGGAGGGTCTGGCTTAGAAATGCCAGCCCTGCAAAGACACCCAAGGCCTGGCTAAAGATGCACAAATCCTCACTGCCTGGAAACCAGCAGGCTCCCAGGGAATCAGGTACAGCCAACAGTCAATCAGTGCATGGTATAATACCACTCCTACTGAAGATGTAGTTACTCTAAAGGACTCACCAGTCCTGAGCTCTCACCCCAGCATGGTCACCACCTCAGGAGCTCACTGGAACATATGGCAGCATTGCTCAGTTTGGCTGGCTTGATAGGAGAAACCAAGCAAGAAGACACTTCATATTTTATTGTTTGAAGTAAAGTCTCCAAACCCTTCAAATCCAAATATGTCAATGCACTGGAAACAGGAAGCTTTTGTTCCAAACTATTCATTTATTTAGCTACAGCTTAAAACTGCAGTGCCCTTTCCACCTCATCTGTGGTGAGTTTGTATCCCCAACTTGTGTACCTTTCACTTTTTAACCTAAAATTTTGCTTCTTAATCACAGAGGGAAGAAGTTGTATTATGAGAGTCACAGACATAGGGGTCTTTATTTACAGTATGTTGCACATCTGGGTTTTCTCTCAAACTGCCAACTTCCATAAACTGTGTTGTGATTTTCACCATGAACCATATTTTACATTTGTCTGTCAAGGTTCTTTGAGACCTTGAATATCCCAGAAAGAAATATGTTTTATATATGTCAGAGGTCTGTAAATTAGGAACTGGAGGGAAAAACCCAGACTGGACCTAGTAAAGCAGAAAGTTACATATGAAAATGAAAATGGATTACAAAAACGATAAATCACCCACCACATGCAGGCTGGGACAGCAGCTCAATTTCCAAATTAAGACTTAAAATACCTGAGTTCTGTTTCTAGCTCAATGCAAATTTCCATTGCAACTTTTGATAAATTACTTGATTTCTCTGTGCTTCATGTCTGCCAAACAAAAATTAAGCCCTTCTTTTATCTATCCTGCCTGTTTACATGTTAAGATTTTGTGGAAAGGAAGCTGAAAACTAACAACACTAGTGGAAATTGTTTCTTATATGAGTTCTTAAGTGCCCAGTCTCAACTAGGCTTGAACTTCTGAATGTTATTCTAATACTGATGAATTTTCCCTAGGGCACCAAAAAAAGATCATGCAGCTACCAGAATATATTGCTAATAGAAGAAAACCTTTAAGCCGACAGCAAACATCAGTGACATCATTTGCTGTTTCACATCACATTGTGCTTGTAAACACAATTACTTATTATATATTCTACATTACTGGCTAGGACATTATAATGCTTTTTTACAGACCAGATGGATGCAGCAATAATTCTTATCCATCATGTATCCTACTGTGTTCCTCTACAACCACAGGACTTTGTACAAAGCAATATTTTTACATATCAACCACTAATTTAATATAATGTCCTCTGTATCCAGCCCATCTGACCCCAGAGATCTCCTCAGTGAATCCAGATCAAACCCTGCCTCCTCCCAGATGAGCATTTTCCAGGTTTTTGCTATGCAACAGGTTTTCTTTGAGAGCAGGGGGACTCAATAGATCTGTATTTTCTAAATTACATATGTCGAAAGATATTCTAGGCACTCTATAATTAGCCAGCAAGGAAAAGCATTTCTGATTCATTAGGTCAACTTTAATGGTTTCCTCATTAAAAGTTTTCACTGTTAAGCTGACAGAAGCTAGAATTTAATAGTAGCTTCCAGCACTTTCTTTATTAGCCGATCTCTATTGAATCAGTCTTTATCACCTGAAGAGATATTTTAAATGGAAATTCCTCAGCCCCAAGCAACCTAGATTGACCAAAGGCCTAGAGATTGCTCTGTCCCAGCTTTAATAAACTGACTGTATATATTGCTGCAAAGGTCAGTCCTCATTAGTCAGTGATGGCTACATAAGATTTAACATGTTATATTCCAGTACTAATTTGTCATTTGTTGATCATGACCTATTCTTGTTGATATAAAGTATCTTTTAGAGGGAATTTATCAATATGAATATCTCTGAAGACCTCTTACAAGAATTGTTTTCCTCCCACCTGATTCACAGCAGCTGGATAATTCTGTGGTCTGGACAAGCTAACTGCTGTTAATGCAACGAAATATAGAATTAAGCTCTTTTACTGTCCCCTTTGAGTACAAATCTGTCAAAGAAAAGTGACAGGCTCATATTCTATGTGCCTGGGAATAAGTACTTTGGCAGGTAGTTCATGGAAGCTTAGATTCCCCTTTGTCATGTTTCAGCCAAATGAAATCACATCTTATGCTAATATTCTTGTGTTTGCAGGGGAAGGGATTCTTTCTTTAAAAGGGCAAAATTGTATTTCTTCCATTTTTTATTAATGTCACAGCTGCTAGACAGTGGAATTTCATGGAGAGCAAGTCTACTCAGCTCTAGACAGCAATAATCTTGTACAACCTAGTGATCTCAGAATGTACAAACTGCAAATACAGTAAAGAATTTGGCCCACAAAACCAATCAAGATTGCTCGATGCTGACTAAAAACTATCCTCCTCAGGAGACCAACTTAATTTTCTTAACAGCTCTTTAATAGGGCTCTTGCTCTTAGTTTGCAAGTCACTCAAGAAAAAAAAAAAAAAAAAAATTCAGCTCCCCTTCAAATGACTACTTTCTGTGGGGAATTTGGGCAAATCAGAGTATTTTAAGAGAGTTGTTTGTCTAATGAATTAGGTATTGTCCCAGTACTCATGAAATGGGAATTCAACCCATGCAGCTCTCACTGAGGCTGTATCTGAGCTTGAAGAATCTCTCTTTCAGGGTTTCAATTTCCACAGACAAAAAGTAAAGGTGACATTTACCTTCTCCTGCGTTTGGTCTATCTTGTCTGTCTGGGTCATAAACTCTATGTTGGCAGGGACTGCCCTTTGCAATTTGTAAAATACCTAGCATGGCACTTTAAAAGCTGTAACAGCTCATTTAATACAAATTTAAAATAGTAATTCATATGTCATCCTATGGATTTTTTCCCATCATAAGCCTACGCAGGTGCCTTAAGTAGAGGTGTTCTTTTAAACAGTATCAGGTGAAAGAACTAGGACAGATCACATAAGATGGAAAAACATTACTGGAGGAGTTCAGCTCCTCTCTTCTTCCATCTCATCAAGGTACCTAAAAGTCCAGTTGCATTAATTTGGAATTTAGCAGCTTGTTAGCTAGAAAAACATTTTTGGTTAGACACTGAAAATGGCACAGAAGGGCTTCTGTAAAGCCAGGGTGTTTGGCTTTACAGAATTCTCTCATTTCAGAAGCAATTTATAGAGATTCCAGGAACTCAGCTGGCAGTGATTTGATTTTTTTCATGGTAATCACCTCTTAAGGAAAACCAAAACTGGCATCTAAGTTAACATTAAAATGTGGCTATCCATAGCTGCGAAAACTTACTGGCACAGGAGTGACCTTGGCATCCTTCATCAGTGCCTTATAATGCTAATGGAGGATTAATAAAGGGAGGAGGAGGTAGCAGCAAAATAGGGAATAGATGGGGAAATGTGTGGGCAGTAAAGTAGCAATGAGCTTTGAAAGCCTTTCCATGCCCGTAAACCATAAAAAGTGGCTGAGAGGAGTATTTACAGAACCATTCTCTGGAACCAGGGTGAAATAATTCAGTATGACAGCAGTTTAGAGACTCTGTGTAAGGAAAAAAAAATTTTGATGAGGAAAATTATAAGCAGTATCGTAGTACCAGCAAGTAGGCACCTTGAACTTCTCATACTGTCTCTATTACTTTGGCTACTTTTGACTGCCAAAACACCTCAAACTCCCATGTTTGCATTAGCATATGTGTCTTAAACAGACTCTGTGTTGCCATCAGCAGCATCAGAACAAAGGTCAAGGGTAGCTGTGAAGAATGTCTGCAAGCATGGCATCCAACCATAGGCCCTCTTCCAGTTTTCGTTTGGGTTTTAAAAAAAACACCCTTAGACAAGATGCAGAGTGGCAGACTTCTTGCTGAACAGAGCAATCCTTGAAGAAGGAAATAACAGGAAGGCTTAGAGGCATATGGAACCCATTAGAAATGGCATGTTTGCAGGGACAGATTATAAATTGGATCAACTAGAAAAGCAGCTGAAAAAAAGCCCTGCCTACAATTCCATCTTGTGTGAACTGTCTCAATCCAGATGAAGTGGGTTTCTAAACAGAGACTTCTCTTTTCCATTGTTTCTTCATTTTACCACATTTGGAAAAGGCCCAGAAGTGATGACAGCAGAAGTCCTGTACCACTGTAAGACCCATCCTGGAACAGAGAGAAAGGGGGATGATTGGCACCATAATATACAACCTTCATATCTCCAGTGCTTACCCAGAACAGAAAGGAACCATTTCAAATGTTTAATGAGGCCATAATCCACATTTGAGCAAATTTTCAGACCTGGATGCAATAAACACATAGCTCCTGCACTATCCCAAAGTGACATTCACTGGGGTGCTCCCTGGCAGTCCCACACTCCAAATGCAGATTTCAAATTCTTTCTCCCCCTCTACCTCACAACTTCAGGAGTCAGACTGCTAACTTCCCTAATTATGCAGATGCAGGGGATTTCAACCTAAAAGAATAGCAACCAGTCATTCATTAACATTGGACATGCAAAACAAATTTAGTTAAGCTGATTACTGTAATGGAGTAGCCAAGAGCACTGTTCAAATTGGCACGGGACTAGAAACGGCTTTGATACTCTCAGTACAACGAGCTGTCTATTTTTGTGGAGTCTCATGTTTCCTAATTACCTTAATACTGTAAGAATTAGGTAATACCAATGTACAATCACTCACACCGGACTGGGTTCACAGCCTCCCATTCCATGGTGCTTACAGGGAACGTTAATCTGACATGAGAAGTCTGGCTGTGACAGCAGCAGTGTCAGACAGCTTCTGTGGAATAACCAGTTTCACCTCAGGATAAGGAAAACCCTGAAATGCCACAGGGCAGAATTCATGGTGGAGTAAAGGATATGCTGTAGGCAGCTGTAAATACATCTTCCTGAGTTATGCCTTGTGCCCCTGCCTTGCTGAAACCTTTCTCAATGACAGCTGCACCACAGCAGACTGCCTCCTTAGAAAGACCCTTCCCCTCTCTAACAGACAAAAATGAGGATGAAGCAGTCTTCCTTTCAGCACTGTAAAAGCAGCTCTACTTTCCCAGCTGTGTGTGTGCCAGAAGGTACACAACACAACCTCTTATCCCACACATCACCTGTAGTCCATGCACAACCCACACAGATCTCAGAATGAAACTGGCACAGCAAGTGTGCAGCAACAGAGATGCCCTGACATAACCTGAGAGGAAGTGAGCAGTTACTGTAGAAGGTTAATTTTCCATTCACCCAGCCTGTTCCTGTAACACTCAAATTTAGGCCTGGAGGAGTTGCACAGGTGATGTTGGATGTCAGGTATGATATATGCTGCAATAGCTAAGCATGTCAGTACTGGTAGACATGAAGCAGGACCTTCTGTGCTAAACTCATGGTGCCTGCTTCACGCCCTGGTATTTTTCTCTGTGTGTTTATTTATGGGCAGATTTTGAAAAAGAAAGCAAAGCATCCTAAAATGGGAACAGATGGGGTCTGCCTATTATCCCAAATCATTCTGTGACAGAATAAAAACAAGCAAAGGCTCATGTGTGGCAACCTGCAGTGCAAGACACAGAGCAGACCCTGCTGACAGCAGTGTCTTGTTGCTGAAGAGCCCCAAGCTGGCTCCCCTTTCCTGCTCTTCAGCTGAGTTACTTCTAGTTTGCAATAGTAAGAATAAGGAAAGGAATCAGCCTTTGTGTGCCACAAACACAGCTGAGACTCAAACTTTGGCTCTTGAGTGCCAAGAAAACAGAAAGCCAAGTAGCTAGGAGCAGTGTTAAACTTTCCACAGCTACAAATTGCTCTTTCATGCATGATACATACAATTACAGCATGCTTAAATCCTGGATTATTGGGACAATAGGTTGTAGCAGCTTAAATCCAAGTGAGTCATTAAGCTGTGCCACTTCAGTAGGAATCTGCATGTTTAAAAAGTGCCTGTGTATCATACAGTCCATCTGTGTAACACACCGTCCATACAGCCTAGCTCCAGTAATTAACTTAACTACAGTTCCTCATGAACATATTGCTACCATGTGTATACATTAGCATCTTGGCAATATTTTCTTTTTGTAAAAAAGATTGAAAGCATTAGTGCCAATGTGGTAAATCTGTCTATGTCTGTCTGTATGTCTAAGCCTTATGGCTGTTCACAGGGATTGTCTCTCCTTCTCCCCCCCGCTTGTGTTAGACTACCAACTGCTTTGGAAACTTCTTTTTTCCATTTCAAATACATTTTGTGCTTCCATATTGAGATAAACACCCCAGGAGATGACTAGCAAGCCTCTAGCATCTGAGGCAAGGCTAACAAAGGAGGTCTGTTAGCTGTTGATGATGGTGAGCTGAGTTGGAAAGCTTACAGGGAAATAAGGCAGTTGCCATCCAGTACACCAGGATGCTGAACTGCACTTCATTGTAAGGCAACAATGCAGGTCTGCTGGGAATCTTCAGTAGCTTATCATCCTCATCACATAACTCAAGAAAGGAAAAAGAAATGTGTAGCAGGGAATCCTGCTAGTTGATTTAGATTCAAAGTTCAGGGACAGACTACAAAACTTGAAGAAACCTTGTTAAAACCAGACTGTTGCAGAGGCTCTGACACAAACCCCAATACACTGAATAACAAAAACCACCAAAATCCGAGGCGGGGAAATTTACTCAGCTTGTTCCTCTGGTCTCTTGCATATAGATATGCAAGAATATCTATACTGCATAATGGATGAAGACCTCACAATGCTGCAACCAGCCTGAAGACTACAAATCTCGGCACACCAGAATGTAGATTGACCATCTCAGCCCAGTCCTGCCTGATCAGCTATCTCCAGAACATTGCTCACATGCTTCTGGGAATAAATACAGAAACAGCTACATTGGGCAACTAAAACACAGGCAGGTTATTTCTTATGCTGTACAGAAAGACTGGAATCAGAGCCTTTGTAAATCTTGTAGATGACCTGTTTCAATATCTATCAATGTCTCAGCTGCAACCCAAATTCCCATCTAGCAAATGTGTTTTCTCTGCTGGAGCATTCCAAGCTGTGGGAGGCACCATCTCAGTCACAGGTGAAAGTCCTAAATAGAGGACCTGCACCTCTGGATTGCAGCCACAAAGGTGAGATGTGGCTGCCTGGAGTTTGCTTCATGTCAGGTAACCTGTGAGAGGGGACTATGTGGGACTCAGACACAGCAGTGTGGTGTGGAACCAGCAGCCCAGGCTTTACCAGCCTTGTGACATCACTATCCTATATTCTGATTTCTGATTTTAAAAAAAACAAACAAAAAACGCCCCCAAAAACATTAAATATTACTTACCCACAAATGTTTTGCCATAGAACTGCCAGAAAGCTTATAAAAGCCCAAAGGCAGCAGTAGTCATGCTGCTTAGTCATATAACTGCAAAGGATCACAAAAAAATCCAAACAATATCTGGTACATCATTGCTCCCAAGCTGCAACTATACATGCCAAGCTTTACCACCAGGAAATAAATGGGAAAAATGCACAGGGAAAATCCAAATAGACCCCTGATTCCAGTTTTACTAAGTCGTGCCAGAATTATGATTTGACATTACCTGCTAATCAGTACTTTGAGAATTCTCTTCCTCATTCTTTACAGTATCTCTGCATGGAAACAGATACCTTAGGAAAAATATTTTAATAAATTGAATGCTAATTAAAATCAAGTTTGTGACCTGAAGCAGTAATCTCAGATTTTTACATATTAACTAGGATTACTAGTGGGCAACAGATTAAAATTTTTTATTCTTTTATTTGATTTTGGGACAAAAAAATCCAAAATATAAGAGTTTACACAGTGAAAATTATACACTCCTCCACTCCCAAAATAAATATTTCTGTATATTTATTTTTTAGAAGTTTATCTGGAGCCACATCCACCTCAGTGCCTTCTGGGAGTTGCAATATTAGAGCTTCAGGATTAATTCTGACAAGAGAGTGCCTTGCCTATCTCCAGCCCTCACCTTTTACAATAATCATGGGATTCCTACAGAGTCACAGCTGGCAAATGTTCTTTATGCTATATATCATGATTATATCTCACAGGAGATATAATCCAGCTAAGGAAAGGACCTGGGGAAAGAACAGCAAAATTAGATGCAAAAACTCAACTCCATGGTGGGACCATGGGAGCTGAGAAGATGCAAATGTGCTTTGAACTGACCTGCCACATCCTGATGGGGCCAGCTACAGCAAAATATCTTAATTCTATTAAACTCAACATGAAATAGACTTTATTCTCCAATTTTATATGGGGGAAAATTCGAAATTTTTTTCTGCTTTTAATCTTACAATTTTCCTGCTGAAAAGTATTTTGGTTTTGCTTTGATTTGGTGTTTCAGGAGGAAAGGAAAAAAACACATATACTCAGAAGTAAATCAGTAAAAGAGTTCAGAAGGAAGAAATTAAAAGAGTGGTTGGCACCACGGCTTTTTAAGACTAATGCTAAGGACAGAGCACTGCATATATCCCTGCCTCAGTACTCACTGTGCTGTGCTAGGAAGAAAACTGAGAAAACAGGGCACTGCATGCAGTATATACATTTTCTTGGGAAAAGAGGAAGATTCTGTCCTTAATAAAACAGCATGGACTGCTGGAGGTTTCCTCAGCTCTGCTCCTATGCCCAGGGTCAGGTCATGGGCACATTCCCTCACACACTAGACTTGGAGAGGAGTACCCTAAACATAAATTTATTATTCCCATGCCCATCCCTGGGTACTTAGGCTGAGGCGTGGAGAGGAAGTGGCAGCAGTTGACTTCCAAGCCCAGACACACAGAGAAGAATGTTGAGCTGAAGCCATCACTGAGCTAAATAAGAAATAAAACTTTTTGAATTCCAAGGCCAGAAGATTTGAGGAGTCTCGTTGAAAATCAAAAAGTTGAGAAGGAGAACCTACATTGTCAGGCTGGAGAACAGAAGCCAGATGTGATCCCAGCAGTTGCCATGTGACTTGGCCTTGCTACCTTGGTAGGATGGGCCTGAGATTGTGATAACCTGTAATTGAATGTAGAGCTTGTGCGTCATTTTGGTTTGGATAGTTTCATACACATTGACTAATTTTTCATGTTAGCAAGTTTGCTGGAATATCTTGGGAGGGTTGCATGAAAAAACATTAGGGAATTTGGATTTCCTGTAGAAACAAGCCCATTTTTTTATTTCTTAGTTGACATTTGCTTTAAGAGCAGGCTTTAGAAACAAAACCTCTTACTGATTTCACAAGTCTGCCGTTTACAGTTGTGTGCATTTTATTCCAGCTGCTCCCTTGTATTCTGACTTTTTCTGCTGTGAGCACCAAGGTTATGCACTTTTCAAATCTGGATTTCCCTGAACTAAGGCAATCCTGACTACACTCACAAGAGACAGGATATATATTAGTAATGGAACCACAAGTCTTTTTTATCTTTCAAGTGTGTTATCAGTAGTTTCTGGGGTCATCAGCAGTCTCCACTCCTTAATCAACTGCACAACACTCCAACACCCATCACATTGAAGTCTGCCTGTGTTTCCAGAAAGCAGCAATTAGTACATCAGTCACTCTGTACTCCAGGTTTGTAAGCAAAGGTGAGCCAGCAACACTGAGGCCTCAGCTGGAATCCATTCTTAAATGTATTAGTGACATTCACTTTAGTCATTGTGCAAATAATAATTTCTGAAACTAAATCAACCTAGTGTTTAATATTCACAAGAACTTATTGACCTTAGCATAAAAGAATGAGTATAAGAGGGTTCCCTTAATTTTTGTATCATAGTGAACATAAGACTGCAGCTCATAAAATAATCTGGAATTCCTTTATAAACCAACTTTTAATATAAATATAAATAAAAATAAAGCTTCATTCTCTCTGCAGCTTTAAACAACACAGGGCAGATGGGTTTAGAAACAGCACAGATCTGCTCCAAGTCTGTTTTCTCATGAAGCCATCCATTTAAGACCTGAAGAGCATTTTTTCTCTACACACTCCAGGCCAACCACAAAAAGTTGCAAAACAGTGACTGGGAGAAAACACATGCCTTTGCTCACCTTTCCAGAGGTTTGTTTCTATCTCATCACCCTAATTTATGGTATTTTGTGCTTTCAGGTAGAGAATACTAATATAACTATCTCACTACTCCACTGGTCACAATACTCATCACTGCTATTGACCCATCAACCCTGACTCACCTGTTGGGCCTTAAACATCTGCACCATCACTCTCCACTGAGCCAGTACTGGGTGCAGTTACATTCTCCATGTTTATGGAAGTGAGGCAGAAGTTTTACCATCTTTGACAGTGAACACTTAGCCTAGAAGACAGAGACAGAAAACTATTCTGGAAATAAACTATAGAGGAGTCATATTGCAAACATGCAAAGAACTCTGTAATCCTGGCAGGAAAAGAAATAAACAGTGAAGAATGGAAGGGACACAGTTAGACAAAGTCAGCATCTTGGGAAGCATTTGGTAAAGTGAGAGACAGATTTCAGCTTAGTAAACAAGCTATAAAGTTCTCCACAGGAAGAACAGACATACCACCCTGGATTACTGCAATGTCTAAGCCATTTCTCCTTTGTGATGACTTTCTTAGTAAAATCTTGGTTTTCTGCCTATTTGTTTACAGAAAACATATAAGAGGCTGTCTCTTTTGGAATGACAACTTGAAGTCAAATGCTGTAACTTGGCCTAGACATACTCTCTCATGATGAACACATTTCCCACTTGCAGAAATAAAACAAAGCAAAAAAGCATCTGGATGTGCTTTTTTGGGGAGGGGTTTAAGATACATTTTTCTGTTTTGAGAATAGTTAAGCTCTACACTCACGATTCCAAATTGCAAAAGAACTCCATAACAATTGTGGGTTAGAGCAGCAGGAAGATTGAATCAATGGAAACTTTACTTCATCAGTGTATTGCAAAGATGACAGGCACGTATCCCAAAGCTGTATTTTATGCTCCATGTTAATGGTATAGCAGCTGCCTTTGTTACCTTCTGCCCTGGCTTCCTCACAAACAGCATGCGAGCCGCTCATCCCCTCAGCCTTAACAGTGACAGCATATCTGGAAAGTGCAGAGAAGTGAAATTCCTGTGGAGATTACAGTGAAAAAAGGCATCTGTACCCCATCCCAGCAGCTGCAGGGGGTCTGTGACAGCAGTGCTAGAGTGCCTCTGTTGTGCAAAGGGCAGTATTGACATTCACAGATTTGGACAAAAATAAGGTGTTTCTTAGGACTGGTGTTTTTAAATTGATCCCTCACTCTTCTTTCTGTCCAGCCTTTTGACTCACCACAAATACATGATTTGGGCACAAAACAGGCAGGCAAATATCCAGAAAGCCACTGGGGAACAACTACAAAGACCAACTCTGTAATCAAAGCAGAAAGACACCTTCTCATAAATCTCCCAGGTAGTAATAAAGCAATAACCTGTAACTCAGATCAGGTCCTAATTCCTTTTTGGATCAGCATTGGAATGGTCTCCCCAGAGAAGTGGTCACAGCACAAAGTCTGCCAGAACTCAAGTGTTTGGGCAATGCTCTAAGGCACATTAGGTGATTCTTGGGGTTGTCCAGTGCAGGGCCAGGAGCTGGACTCAATAATCCCTGTGGGTCTCTTCCAGCTCAGGATATTCTGACTCTCAATGTGTGCTCATGTCAACATTTCATCTCAGTGCTCCAACACTGTAAGAGTCCATTCAGACTCAGAGCACTCAGGGGAGAGAGCAACATCTTTCATGTTTTCCTGACAGCCCTCTTACACTTCAAAATGAATAGTTTTAGTGTCATTCACATATCTCACCTACATCTGAACCTATTCAAGCTTCCCAGGTAGAAGAGAGAGAGTTTCTTACAAGAGCATAATTTCAGTCCCAAATTGGAGGGAATTTCACAAACTCAATATCCATGTAAAGTATCTGCAGGCTGCATGGATGTCTTCCCAAAAATCAAAGGGCTTGCTTAACAGGAAAAATATTATCCCTGAAGTTTAGTTTTACAGGAGTTACATCATTCACAGAGGTATTGCAGCACTAGAGGAAACAGTGAAGTGGGGAAAAAGAGGCCCTTTGTCTCAGTATAGTTGCTTTGCCACTTTAATTCAAGAAGCCCATAGCACTAAAATTAGCTATTCTTTACACACACAGAAACGATTGTTTACATCTTAACATTGACACTAAACACTGAGAGAAGCTTCCTCCAAGTGAGTTTGAAAATCATTGATAAAGTTAGTTCATTAGCATATAACTTGCTCTTTTTTGTTTCATTATTTATTCATGTGGAGACACAAATATAGTTATGTGTTGGCTCAGACATAAAAATGCCAATTGACAAAAGGAAAAACAAAATCTTTAAATGTAAAGTTTGCTAAAATGCTCCTTCCAGTAAGTGCAAATGTGTGCTGCTTTTAAATATTCACTGAACAGACTAAAATAAATTTGATATGCCTAAAAAGGGCTATATATTTCCAGCCAATTTTATTCTTTCTGGAAAGCTTTACAATGCATTTATGAAGATATGCTTACAGGCAGGATTAAACTTCTCCTGTTTGCACAACTATAATGCAAAATATGTAAACACTGTGGTAAATTAGAGCACTTGTTGGCTTTTCTCTTCTGAGAAAATTTGACTGTGAAGGGGTTTTCCCTTCTCCTTCCTAGCTTATTAAACTAAAAAAAAAAAAAAATTTAAAAAAAAAAAAATTAAAAAAAATAAACAAAATAATAAAAATAGCCAAAAACACTTATCCCATAATTTCTATACTCTAAAGTCATCTTTTCTCATGCAACATCTTCCAGAGAAGCTATTGTGTATTTTCTCTGGAAAAAAAAATGCAGGACTTGTCTTATTCTAGAGTGACAAGGAGTGACAAGTATGCCCTGTGAGCAAGCCAAGGCTTGTACTGAGACAGTAAGAAATAAAACAACTTACATTTAGACATTTGACACAGATACTGATCACCATAAAGAGCATTTACTGAATTAAATTGAAACCCATGAATAATTCACCAGTTTTAGCTGATGACAAACACAGAAGTGGCAGAATATTTGATGATCAATTATTATTTCGGAGATTTTAGGAAGTGTGACACCTTATAACTGAACAATTTAATTAAACACTAGATGTGACTTTAATTGCATATGCTGCATCAATCCTTTTTTCCTTTTGAATTTCGTGCACATGCTAAAAATTGCTCATCACTGCTCAAGCAAATTCATTTCTCACCATGAATTAAAAAACTGGTTCTCTAATAAAGTTTTCCAATATTACACTTTGTGCTACACTCCTGCTCTCATTAAACTGCTAATATTCTTCAAATTATAAGTTTATTGGAAACCAGAGCTGTAGGTTCACTGACATCACATTTGAATCTCATCTTCTGCTGAGGTTTACAAGTGACAATGCTGAGACTGATGACCTTGTGTCCAGCACCATGTTACTCCAACAGCTGATAAAATTTCCAGCAGTCAGAGCCACAACACATGCCCAAGTTGTCAGTCTTGAAAACATTCTTCAGAAATGAAGCAAATCCATCCATATATTTATTTACAGAGCTTTTCTATGGAAACAGTTTCTTCCTCTAACAACTCCTTTGAAAATGTAATATTACTGAACAGATCACACAAAGTCACTGACATTTTTACTAGGTCTGATGGCTCTGTGCCATCAGCTTAAGATGCAGAAATGTAGCTTTTTTTCTCCAAACAGGTTAAACAAAAGGAATTCATTCAGCTCTGCATCAGAGACACAATCTACTCCACTGTGGATTCCAAAAACTTTTGGGTTTTAAATATCATGTAGGATGAGGATACTGGTATTTCTCCTGAAACACTGTGGGATGGTTTCTGGTCTCTCTCACTTTGAAGTATTTTTCTTGCTAGTTGTTCCAATTTTGTTAGTTGGGGGTTTTTTTCCACCATTACTCCAAGTTACAGAAAACCTCTTCATGCTGCTGTGAGGGGTTATTTTTCTTTGGAAAACACTCCATACAAGGAGTCTCCATAAGCAGGTATTTTATTATTTTCCACACCATTTTCACAGTTTTTATCAACCCCCCAATCAGACATCAGCAGACTGGATCTTTAAACCTCTCCTAAAGTGATTAACCCACAATTTTTTGTTTGATTCCTCTTTGAACCTATATTTTCTACACCAAGTTTGAGAAGGAAGCACCAAAAATACAGTTTCCTGTACTTTTGTATAGGAAAAGTTTGTACTTTGTTTCCTGTACTTTCCTGTACTCTGCATCTCCAGACAAAACATACTGAAATTAAAAAAAAAAAAAAAAAAAAAAAAAAAATTAAATAATAATAAACAAAAACCAAGCAAACAAACAAAAAAAAAAAATCAGCAGGCTACCATTAAAGCTCTTGGCATGCAAGTACCAATTCCATCTCCATGATCCAGTGGTCTTGAACACATGTAACCCTGGAATATGTAGACCATTTCAAAGAAATTTTTAATAAAAAACCCTGTCATTCACTGACATCCGCTTTCACAACTATGTTAATTTCTAATAATTTTCAGTCAAGAATTTACATTAGCCTGTGACTGAGTCTTGCTGGAAACTTCTTAACCAGATCCATGGTGTTTTCTGAAACAGACAGAAATAAAAAGTCAGTTCACACTTGTACAAGTTTCTAATTGCATCACATCTCTGTGCATGGTAACTGAGGTGCTGGGGCCACGTGAGACCTTTCTAACTTACTAGGTACTCTAATTGCCCTTGGAGTTGCCACAAATAAAATTTTTACAGAACTGAGACACTTTTTTTATTAATCAAACCATCCGGTTAGTTGACACATTAAAGTGAATAATGCCAACTCTAAGCTGCAAAGAAAGCCTAAAAATCACAGAAACTTTTTAACGGTCTTTTCACACTAAAAAGATATTCCAGTCTGGTCTCAGCTTCCATAAGTAGAACAGCACCTACAGTTCATTTTCTATTTGTCAGGAAAGCTCATGTAAATTATGTCTTGTGAGTTCCTGAAACTAAGTTGATATACTCTAAACCATTAGCTGTGTCCCGCTAGAAACAATTCCTTACAGCTGCAGTGCCACATGCTATCCCCACTGTGAGAGAGCTGTGGTGATTGATAGGAAAGCACCCCCAGCTCTAGATATCCTGATGTTAAAAATGCAGACTAAAGATACAAAAAAAACATTCAGAGGGGTGTTTCCCACGTGGATTCCACACTGACATTCAAACTCTAATAATACTTTTTTATGAGATTTTAATTTTTCTCTGTTAATTTTGCTCTAACCCTGCCCACAGCCCTTCTTTGACTACTTTCCTAAAGCGTTCTGCCTGCGCAACCTTCACTGACAAAACTGTTCTCCAAAGCACAGGCTGCTACAGAGCAGTCATGGAACAAGAATTATAAATGCAAATATTTTGCCCCAAGAGCCTCCTGTACGCCAGGCTGGGAACAGCCCCAGTCTGAAGGGCAAAGACTACAGAGCCATGTGGTGAATATCACTTTTTATAGCCCAGAGTGGGCAGGCTCTGCCAATTAGCAGTAGTAAGGGTCTTTCATCCAATTTGCTCCCAAGGTAAATCCTGCCTGCAGTCAGCATTATGCTCATTTGGTCTCAACAGACATTTGATCTGCCTAATCAAAAGAATCCATTTTCTGACACCCAAAGAAAGAATAATGCAGTACACTCCTGGAAAAAAATGCAACAGTTTTACACAAACATACTGTCAAATCATACTTGAATAATTATGGCTCCTGTGGCACTTGTGTCTGGAAAAGAAAAAGAGGAGTTCAATCAGTTAAAATGCAACTCCTTACAGATAGGAGAATAAAGGAGCTGGCAACCATGAATTTTGAATAATTTTGTTGGGTTCATTGTTCAGTACAGAACATAACATAGGAATATCTTTTCAGACATTTCAGTTAGGAATATCTTTTCAGAAGTTTCATCTTTAACTGCTAGACATCACTTGAATTTACCTGGCTCAATGCCTCTACTCTCTGGCTCATGTATTTCAAGCCAACATTTGGAATAGTATTCAGTGTTCTGCAAGATTAAGTTTAATTCAAGGCTTGTGATACCTTCGTGTAATTTTTAGATATGACTCAGTTACCCCTGTAACTAGGATGTTTCATTAGCAATGTGTGATGCAGCAGAGAAGTAACATCAGGAACTGGAGTACACTGCAATTAATAACCTAATCCATACTCAGCTTCAGAATAAGATCACACAAAAGCAATCATTAAAACTGCTCAGCAAACACCTGAGAGGCAGCCTATCATTCTGGAGGAGGCTTCAGAGGTATTGTTCCATATCCTTGTGTCATGCCACCAAATATTACTGTAATCCCTTCTTGGCAGACCTTCCAAAGTATATAGCATGTATTACATGACCAGACACATAAATATTGTCTCACAAACCTTAAGCAAAGCCACAAGAGCTCCCTTTCAGAGTAAGTTTTACAAAAAATGAGATTTTAAAAGTCCTGTGATATTTTCTCTTCAGTTGTTGCTCACTTTTTTTCATACAGTATGTACCAACCAGCTAACCTCACAACCTGGTGATACTTCCATGCCAGAAACAGCCACAGATTGTCCTGAAAGCATTGTGAAAAGCAACCTCTGGCCTCTATCAGCACAAGGCAGAGAATCTTTAGAACATATCAGCAATCATCAAAGAATTAGTTATGATTTTACAAACTCAGACTATTATATTTAGCAAGTGTCTCCATGGCCAAAACAGCACATCAAAATCATGTTAGTCTTTGCTTATTTAGCTACTACCTTTAAAAACTACTATAATGACAATTCTTCAGCTGAAGGCATTTGCCCATTATTATTCCAGTAGAAACTCCCTTTGCTTGAGTCACTGTTCAGGTCCAACAACTGCTAGGATAAGATGTGATTTCTTTGGGAAAGTGACCTGGCTGCCACCTAACAGGCTGAACAAAGTTACACCAGCAAAGCTAACAAAACCCATACAATTTCTAATCAAACCTCAACAACAGTTCCTGCAATAAGGGCAAGTGACTTCTGCAGCTAAAAGGCTTTTCTTCTGCTGCATTTCAAAGCTGTGAACACTTGTCAAAAAGAAAAAGGCAGCAGAAGTCATTCCCTATGGCATGTCTCAGGGAAACTTGAATATGTGTATCACTATCTTTGTAGGAAGAATTTTTCAGCACTGAATCACAGTTCCTTGCAGTCTCAGCCTATCCAAAACAGCTTTACAGCACACACTCTAATCGTGTTCTGGATGCTCTACAGAATAAAAATGCTGTTATTCAATCAAATCTCATCTTAAGACATACACATTATTAAGCACATATAGCTAATCCTATGGAGCAATTTGATTCTTTTAATCTGTTTGTACTCTAATTTATCTGCTCTTTTTTCTTTTGTATATACTTTGATAGTATTACAATAATAAATTATTAGCCTTAATTTAACTCAATGATTTTATAACTAATTTGTAGCTACTGTTTTCTACTTTAGATGATACATAATTCTTATGTTTTGGAATTACTGCCACTTATTTAGCACCTCTGTATGAACCAGCTCTTCCCAAGTTTACTCATGCAAAGTTCTCCATAACTACTCCTACTCTAATCTAGATACCACAGAAAACAGGGTATTCCTCTCAGGATCACCCATAAAAAGTGAGGAAATTCTGCCTGAATGGGGTGACTGCAGAAAGATTTTAAAAAACCTTAAGATACCTTGTAAAAACAAAAGGTAAATTAAATTTACTTTTTTCCCTCCACAGCTTCTCTATAATAGGAAAGCTTTTTCTCTGGGACTTAGAATTTGCTTTTTGTTTTCACTGAAAACTTTCAAGCATCCCTTAAACGCTCACTGTAGTTATATTGGTCTTGGGGGAAAACCAAATAACATTACTGAGGTGAGTGTGTCCAATTCTGCTACAAAGGACAGTGTGGAAATGTACACGAGGGATGGGTGTGACAAGTAGCCAACATGCCCAGGCCCAGTTTAACGAAAAGGGTGAGAAGCAGAGCTCAGCTTTTATCAAAGGTACATGGAAAAAACTTCTGAGGCCACTCATTTGAGGTTTTTCAGTCTTCAATATTTTTTCTAGTTTTTGATACTTGGCATGGTGCAAGTGGAGACTCAGCTGTCTTTCTCTGTTCAATACATAGTTACACACAACACATTTTAGAAGTCTTATTTTGCTTTTTATCAGAAACTCCAGAATTGCTACTTATAAAACAAGTTTCTCAAAATTCTAGATTTCAGCCAGTACAAGGATATTACGAATGACATACCCTCTCTATTTAGCTGGGATTTTTATGACATCCATTAAGGGGCTTCATCTAAATACTGACTGTAAAACTGAGACAATCAGTAGCAGCTTTCCACACTGCTGTGATGGTGCACCAAGAAAGGGAGAGAGAGAGTTTTGCCTTCCCATGGGGCAGCTGAGAGCCACTCTGTCTCAGAAAAAAAAGCCTCCTGGTCTACAGGGGATAAACCTATTACCACAGTGTACTTCCATCTTCAAGACAAGAGTCTGGAGAAAACATTCACATTAAGCATGATTTTTTTTTCCAAGACTGATAATAGAAAGCTTCACCTATCAACTGACAGAAGCTGGACATGTTGTATTGTGAGATTTCTCATGTATTTTCAATCCATCTGGTACTGCCCAGAATATTGGACTAAATGGGCAATGAATCTAATCCAGTAAAGCAATTCCTAAATGTTTCTTTCCCTTAAATATACACAATTATAGAAATATAAACAGTGTTGCAAACATTTGAATTTGATGTACTGAAGGTCACTGAACAGCACACAATACTCCCTCCCTCTCCAATCCACAGAATAGTGTGCTTTGTTTTCTCATAATTATTTTTCTATTTCATAACTAAGCTTCTAGATAGCTCATTACTTAGAAAATAATTAAATACTCATGACTATGAGGTTTAAATTGGTCTTTACAATAGATAAAACTATTGAAATAGGACAGTAAAATATCCTGATTTCAAGAGCAAGACACATAATTCAGAGTTCAAGGAGTAAAGCAATTAATCTTCAACAGAACAGCACATGGTAGCTCTGAAAACAAAGCTCTAAATTCTGACAATCATCCTAAAATATTTAACACTGAATCTCTTCTGAGACTTCTGTTAGAACTCAATAGAAAAGCCTCATCGTCTGCTCACAAAATAAATGCAAATCCTTACAAGGCTGGATAACCATAATATGGCTCCAGGCATACCTTTGGTCATTTCTTACTATCAGTTCCTATGAGAATCACCATATTCCCTGATGCTCAGGGAAAGCTCTTTAAATGCCTGTTTTTCCCATTCTCTTCCAACACGATCATTTTTAAACATCACCTCATTTTCCTCTCACATTTAACACTTCCACTGATGACTAAGAGCAAGAGTTCACATTTCAGTGCATTAGTCCAATCAGCTCTCATGTTGTAATTTTCACATTGGTTTGTAGTTTATAAAAACTAAGCAGCAAGCTAAATAAATAAATAAATCAACACTGTGGCCTGCCACGGCAAATTCAGAAAGAACTATTTACAGCCAATTCTTAAAAGGGATTAGCTCACTTATGACTGATGTCTACACCAGTGCTGCCAAGAGCAGAACCCTTGTGCTTCACTGTCACAGTCACACTGAACACACACCCAAGGTGGCAGCACTTTTGATTCCCCAATTTATGATACACACATTTGGGTGACAAATTATGATCTCCAAAAGGCCAACAATCAGGAACCTCAAATTTTGTTTCCTTCTCTCATTGACCCAGTACAACACTCAGTCTTGTGTGCCCTCAATCTCTTTCTTATGTTTTTAGAATCACGTTTGGGACATGTGTCTCCTCATAGACGTACAATGACCTTCACAATGGCTTTATCCCAGTGGTGACCTCCAAGTAGGAGGTCAAAATGAAGTTTCAGCACAAAACACTGAAGAAGTAAAGGGCATTTCTCAGCTCAAACACAAACAAATTCCCAGCCCAAAGTTAGAAACATTATTTTTATGGCTTATATTAATTCACATCAGGGAAGAGGCCAACTATGATATTCTTAAAGGTGGGAGGCATCATATATTTGACTCTTACTATTTCTTACATGAATTCACTTCAGCCAGTTCCATAATTTGCCCCAAACAGTGCACTAAAAAAATGCACAATGGTATCTTAAAGTTCATATCAGTCTCATCATTACGGAAATTAAATAAAATTATTCAGCACTCCTTCATTAGCCATGCTTTCTTACTCTTTGTGTTGATTTCCATGAACCCTTCTCCTCCTGTTTTGTCACCTCTTTCTTAAAACACAGCCCCAAAAGGAATATTCCACAGTCTCTGCTACATCATGGGATAACACAGTATATACTCCTTCAGCTGATGACTCATATTTCTTTCCAAGAAGGACATATTAGACTTGGACTAGTCAGATGGTGTTCCTGAGAAATTAGATTTGCAAATACTTCAATTGTGATTAAACGGACAATAAATCTAACACTAAACCATAGGGCACTCCTGCAGGAATTAAACTTATATCAGAAACTTTGGGTTCCATCATTTGCATAAAAGTATTGTTTCTTGGCTTATATGCCCTTGAATATGTTTGTGAGAGGGTTACTCATCTCTGCAGTAATAAAGTAGTGCATCCAGTCAATCACACACTACTGCTGTAAATTTCTTACTTAAAACCGAAAAAAGGTCAGAACCCAACAGAAGAGGAAAAAAATTGAGAGGAGATAGAGGAATCACTCAGAAATGAGTGTGCAGTTATAAAACAGCTGTATTATCAAGTCATTTGTGAAGGTTCAAGTGGCCCACTACTATTACGAAAAAGAATCTTGAAATGCTGAAGAGATTAATAATTTTAGTAGGTAGATTATGCCTCTGAAAACTTCAGAAATATACTTTTTATTATATACTATCCACTTTGACCTCAGTATAAAGTTTCCCAGCCATCCAATGGTAAGAAAACTACATGGCTCTTGATACCCTTGAATCCCATTTAAGTGAATATCTGGCAGTCGGGGAAGTTTGGGCATCACCAGATAAGAGCTGCCCTGGAAGATGCCAGAGTTGGAAGTGTGTTTATCAAATTGTCTTTTTTTTTTCCCACTGTCTTACTATTATTTATATTGTTCTTGCCACGCCTGCAGAAGATCTTTGAAATAAAACTATGTCTCAAACAGTCTCCTTTCATTAACTGTCTCCAGACAAATCAATATATTGTGTGAGAGATGTGGGCAGCATCTTTCAAGAGAAACAAATTACCATTGTAACTTATAACATGCAATTAGTCATGCAAAAATGAAATGCTCTGGAAATAGGGTCTGCTTTATAAATGCTTCATTGTGAAGAGTTGATGGTACTTCAAAATGATGGTGGAGTAATAATTTCTTGTTTGTCAACATAATATTCCCATATGTAATTAGAAAATTGTGTGCAAGCTGACCACTTTACTTTGCCCTATTAAGGAAATGCACCACTAGCATTAAAAATAGCACGACAAAACATCCACTTTCAACTATGGAATGAAGAATAATTTCAGTCACTATGCTGTTTTTGCTGCTTGTCTCTGACATATTTCATCTGTGCCCTTTAACTGAAGACAATTTTTCCCCAAATATTACAGGGGGAAAAAAATAATTTAAAAAAATTAAGGAAGAAGGGTCAATTATTCAAACATCTTCTTGTGTTTATAGGGTAAACACAAAGAATCAGCTTAATTGCATCTAAAAAAAAACTTGGAATGAGGAAAACTTTCTACCACTAAAGCTCATGCCACACTAGACTAAGGCTGTCAAGAGAGGTCATATAACCTCATATAATCTCCTACACTGCCCTTACACATGCCTGAAGATTTCTGACAGCTCGAGAAGAGACCCACATTGTGTCAGTGCAGAGCAGTGGATTCAGCTACTTCTCAAAGCCATTTCCAGCCTGACATTTCCATTATTCTCTGCTTATATGCACCCTGGCTCTATAAGGACATTGCTGGGCTGTTGCATTCGTTCAGATGAAGCTGACATGGCTTGGCACAAGTATAGGGTGCTGTCAAAATGCTAATACATGCTGAACCACAACTTTCCTTTAACACTCCATGGTTTTTCATTATTGAGACATGGATGAAGTCTCTACACACTTGAGTTTCCTGAGGTCATTACAGCGTCGTTTTTATTAACTGGCCAGTGCTGCTTGGGTTTTTTGCAGCTGCAAAAAAAGACCTTCCTGAGTAATATGAAATGGAGTTTTCATTCCTGGTGAGCACAGCTGCATAGGAAGAGGGGTGTAAAACTTATTATTTTTACTAAAACAAGGAAAAATTAGGTACTTGTGGTAGCTGTCATTTAAACAGTAAATTATGGCAAATGTTATGCTGTAAGAGATTTTTAAAAAACAAAAAAAATAGATATAATGCAATCTGCCTTCAAAAGACAGTCAAAACTAAGCATCATGCTGGTTACTACTTTGTCATCCTCTCTCAAATCAAAAATCTTTCCACAACTAACGTGACCCAATCTGAAGATACATAAAAACATAGGAAAACTGTTCTTGGGAGGGAAGTGTTCACATTTTTAGCCATATTTTATGCCTCCTGAAATTGATGTGAGTATCCAGTTTTCCTGTTACTTTTTTTTAAACTACATTCATAAATTAGACTGATGCCCTCAGGGAGATCTCTATAGCTGGCCCACCTAATACTCTTCCTGGTCAGTATTGCATGACTGTTCCCTTCAATACATACTCCCTAGTTTGCTCCATTACCCAAGAAATCACATTTTTCCAGTAGCCTGAGATAAAAATCATGTTGCAGTCATGAGATCTAAGGGAAAAAATATATTTTACATAACCAGTCTTTTGTGCTCAAGAAATAAAAGATATCAATTCTTTATTGTGTACACAAAACATAAAGGGCCAGGGAAGACAAATTAAAGTGTTTCCAAGAGACACTAAAATGGAAAAACTTTCAAGCATTTCAGAATCTGCAGTGTGAGTACCAGAAACATAATTTTGCATCTGAAATGAAAGCATTTCAAGTTTGAAGGTTCAAATGGTTTATTTCTTTTTTTTTTTTCCTCCTCTGAACAATGTCTGCCAACAACAGACATGGGTAGCAGGGCCATCAGGGAAACTTATTTTCAAGTAGCCAGTCTTTTATCTCTCATCACTACTGAAACATGGTTTGGTACTGAACATGTCACACAACTGTTCTGGGCTTATTTTGTTTCCTTCTATTGACAGCTCATATGAGGATTTCACTTAACTAGAAATCCTGCCAATTTTAATCACGCAATAAGACCTAGGCAAGCATGACAAGCATTAAAAAGAAAACAATTTCTTCAAGGATGTTAGAATCAGATTAGTTTTCATAGAATAAGACATAAAAATCTATGAAACTTCTGGTTTTTTAAAGTCTAAACACAGATGGATACACTTGAACTCAATTTCAGACTATCCATAACCCAGTATTACAGGTTCCTTTTCTTCCCTCTCACCACAGCACATGGTATTTCTTTCAATTATTGCAGAACTTGTTAAACAATCTCTGATGGTTGCTGTTTTGTACATTCACACAAAGGATTACAAATACTCTTAGGCCAAAATCAGACTGCTTGTGCCACAGGTCTACACATGTAAGAATAAGCATCATCACACACTATATTATTTCCTTAATCACATGATAGAAAAGAAAAAATACTAAAATAAAATTTTGCTTCATTTTAGGGATAAAAAAGCTTTATCCCTAAAATAAATAGAGACACGCAGAGATTCTTTTGCCAATATGGACAAAGGCTCAGGAAATTTCCAAGAGAAAGAGGAAATTCTTTCCTCAAAAAGGGGTGTAATATGCTCTGCTACTCACTTGGGATGAAAAAAATAATTTCTGTGTGACATTCAAATTCAGCGGGTTTTGTTGCTTCTCTAATTTCAAAAAAACAGAAACAAATTAATCTTTATGTGATGCCTTTTCTTCCTTTAATACTGGGAGAGTTCTTCTCTCTCCTTCTCAATTGTGTCTAATTTTTGATGAGCATGTCCCTCCTACTAGTTCTTGGTTTGGTTTTCAGCCTCAAGTTTTAGTAAATTTACCCCATTTTTTGGCAGAGCCGCATTTCACCTCTTCTGTCTCTCTAAAGACCAAAAAAAACCCCAACAATAAATAAGCAAGCTTTATTTTGCTGTTTCAAATAAAGCAATATCAGCTGTTTTCTCATTCTCCATCTGCAGCTCTGTCCCAGCTCACCAGGGAACCAGCCCTCTGCATACCTACACACCACTGTCAGTATATTTGGAAAACCCTTGACCTCAGGTTAGAATGTATTGCACAGCTCTCCATGCTCAGTATTCATATTTACTCTCAATTGACTTTAAAACAGATTTGTTTATACAGCCAGCTGTATGCTGGAAGCTGCACAGTTGTTGCTTCCATCCTGCCTTGAGCTGTTTTCCCACAAAAGTTTCTGTTGCCCCTTTGCCCACACACTTGTTCCCTGCAGCTGGGATCAACATCAGCTGCAATCCCTCTGACCACCACTCCACTCTTGTGCTGTAAACTGATGAATCCTAATCAAGATATCTCAGGGCATTTTACAGTCTCTCAAAGTCACTTTCATGTTGCTTCATCTACTACCCTCTCTTAACAAGTATTTCAAATTGGATGATAGCTCTAGAAGGTTTTACTCAGATACAAGCAGTACCCATTTTCCAGCCTTATTAAATCATAAAGCACTTGATTCATTTCCAGGGATTAGGTCCAAAATATCCTCTGGCTATATTGACCATTCAACAAATTGCATTATGAAAGCAGCACTACACCAGAGTAGCTCTAAAAGCCTGCTTTCCTTGGATTTTGCATGGTTATTATTGCAATCAATATTGGAGCAATTCAAATCCCTCATGATCAATCTCCAAGGCTTCTTTAAGGTACTTTTCTTATAGGTACAAACATTACACCAATATTTTTTGAACCACCCTCAGGGTCTGTAACAACAACCTGCCTTTTCATCAACTTCTTCCCATACTGCCTCTGGTTTATGGGACATATCACACATCTCTTGGGAAATTCTTTGCCACCTTTCAGTGTTAATTCTTGTTAGAGTAGTTTTGTTCTCTAAATCTCAGAGCTCTAGAGCTTTCCTGGATGTTTGGCTCGATATCATACCCTTGAAAATGATAGTTCATTCAAAAATATGTGGGAGAAAAGTTCATTTTAAAGCAGCAAACAAAATTCAGTGTTGTATTAAATATTTCAGAACATATTCTGAAAATAAAATGCCTTTTCCCCAGCAAAAAGATGTGTAAGTCTGACTCTAATTGGGAGTCTGGCATTTCATTTTCTTATTTGGATAAATTCACAATTCTTACAGGAGGAAAATCTCTGGTCTCTAAGCCCCTAACTTGGGAGTAAATTCCATCTCCTCACTTGGAGAAATGCTGCTTTTAGTATGTGTTTCTAGAACACTATACCACAAAAATATATCCAGTCATTCAATTCTGTACCTTGATGTAGGTTTACAGTATGACCTCCACCACATCCCCTAAACTGAGGTTAATTTTAACCTGTCTGCTGCAGGGGTTAAATCAGTTAAAAGCCAATGGAATTTCTATTTGATGCCTTCAATAGTGTGACAAATTGAGGGAAAAGGAAGGGGCACATGAAGGGTGCACTAATTTCAATCAAGCCTTTCCAAGTGTGTGAATGCCAGAGAATGATTGGATCTCAAATTTCATCATATATGTGAGTATTGCTTTATTGTGAACATTTACATTAGTAGTTTAATCCCTTTAGGAAAAGAATACTGGAAATTGGTTTCAAAATGTTCCCTTCATTAAATCTATTGCAATTTCTTTTGAAATAAAAGGCACAGTCTGAAGTAGTGAGAACCTCACAGATGAACTGCTAGAAACATTAGGTAAGGACCCCTCAACCCTTAAAAGGAATAAAATTGTGCTGCACATTTCCCAGCTGAATAGTTTACACTATATTAAACATCATTTGGGGGAATAGAATTTTAAGTAAAGGCTGTCAATGTGCATCACACGTTTAAAGGAAATCAGAGACAAAATGAAGAGCTTTAAATATGTGAGGAAGCCACATCCACACACAGCCACTCATGTTTTTTCTAAGCTCTTTTCTGTCCATTATGGTATTTTAATCACAGTATTTCATTGTGCTGGGAAACAGTATGTTGTTGTATCACCATGAGAAATTTCAGGTTTGTGCTTCAGCAAGGTCCCACCTCAGATAAGATCTCATAAAATTGTCATAAATCTTGATTTCTGGTATCTCATCCACTCAGAGTCTCACACTGGCAAAAGAGGTGTTGTGTAGAAATCAGCAACCAGCAGGCACTTGTACTGGGTACAGTGCAGAGCATCAAATCCTCCATAATGCTTTGGAGGAACCTCCTGTGGAGCTGAACTTGGTCCAGCAGCATTTGTTGTAAATTCATTCATGCTTTTCTGAGTCTTGTGATGTGTTACAAGCAGTTAATGTGGCCTGGTGCATGCTAAGTAACCTTTTTTTTAACTCTGTCCTCAATCTTCCCCAAACCACATGAACAGCAAACTATCAGATTATTAGAAATATCTGTGGTTTCAACCTTAAACAAATTCAAATTTTCTCATGTCTGCTGTACACAGTAAACAGACTGTAAGGACTGCTCTAAATTAGCCACAATTTATGATAATGATGATATGGCTCTAGTCCCTTCCCTGAAATTGCTAAACTTGACTCTCCTGGCAAAATCTTTCAGACACCAAAAAAGTTTCTTCTGTAACTACAAGTTAAGGATAAACATCTTACAGAAACACTTAGCGTTTCTATTCAGCAGTGTAGCACACTTAATTAAAAGCATGATGATACTGAAAAAATGACATAAGTAAGGCATATTTTTTAGATGAAATGTTCTTTTGTTCTCTCTACTCAAATTTCCAGTAATCTTTCTGTGCAAAGCACTTAGGCATTATTATAATATCAGAATTAATTTTAAAAATACATTTGACAAAAAATGCGTGTCTGACCCACACAGAAAGGCTACAAAAGAAACTTCAGTACTAATCTATGAATGAGATGAGATGAGGCAGTAGAAGATTGATGTACAAAGAAGAGTATGTGGTAGAGTCTTCAAAAAAGTGGAAGTTACAGAAGTAACACTAAAAGTAAAAGCATACAGGCAGCCTTAAAATCCTCCAGTTTCGCTGCTGTGGGAATATTTTGGAAATAGGAAAGTAGGACTTAGACTCGTAACTGCCACCATACTGATGGCCTGAGACACCTGAAATGTGAGGGAATAAATAACCCATTGGAAATTTCCCAGGTCACACAACTCTGTTGCCTTTTTACTGAGAGTAAACAGGGCATGTTATCTCTGCTCAGAGCAAATATCCACAACTTTAAACCCAGGAAGATTTAAAAACCTTCTGCTGACCCATTTTACTGTATGACACTTCTAATCAGAACTATATTGATAACAAAACCAGAAATTATACTATTGAAACTAAATGAGGTTTTCCCTGAATTTACTCTTGACCTACCCTCTGGTATCAGTTTAAAAAAAAAAAAAAAAAAGAAAGAAAAAGAAAATCAGGGAGAAAAACTTTTCTGTGGGTGGAAACAACACAAACTAGAAACACATGCTATATATTCTCCTTGGTGGGTGATTTTTCCACATTTCAATTCAGAAAAGGAAATTTCTAGATTAGTCTTCACCTGCAAAGATGCAATGGCTGAGAGAAAGAACAGGAAATGTTCCTTTGGACCAAGCCCCCCATTAGGAGGGGACTGCACAAAGCAAAGTACAGAAATCCCATTTAGGTTGGCAAAGCATAACTTCAATACAACCTAAATGCAGAAGTGCACAGGAAAATATTTGAACACTTTCTCATGTTCTAGCAAAACATGTGGTTGAAGTTAAGCACTTGCTTTTGCTCTTTCCCAAACTACAAAGCAACAGACACTATTCTGTCTTCATGTGTTCTAAGTAAGGAACAGGAAACTATTCCATCTATGACAACTGACTCTATATATCAAATTCCTCTAAGGAGGTATCCCAAAGTAGGGCTGCAACTCTATAAAATACTAATCCTAAAGTCTGCAACATATCACTAGCTGAGCAACTATAATGGCTGCAACAAACAAGAAACAAATTTAACAAAAACTCTCCCAAAAAATCCACAGCAAGGAAGGCATTATTTTAAAAGTGCTTCATATAAATTGATTGTATATTATCTATTCAGTATTGCTTTTTAGTGCCAGAAGTCCAGCATTAACTCAAGAATGCCTGGGTCTGTGCTGACAGAGACACACAGTCAAACAATTAGGAACCTAATCATTAAAGAGTTTAAGACAGAAAACAGATGTTCCAGCCAATTTGGTCAGAGCTGGGAGACTCTGAAGAGAGAAGTCTGGATTGTTTAGCTTGCTGATTTCTGCAGAGCCAGAGATCATTCTCATTCCTGTGTTTTGAAGCAGTAATTTCTGAATGATGATGCTGGCAGAACTACAAACAAAGAATTACACTAATCCAATCTGGATGTCACTAGCACATGTAAGACTGTCTTCAGATTTTCACAGGTCAAGCAGGATTTAAACCCCACTCCATTAATAACACAGAAAGACACCATTCTTGGGCTTTAAAAATTGTTTTTGCCTAAAATGGCACAGGAAACCAGAGTGGATAACAATACTTTGTCCCTCAACAGAAGCTCACAGAAATAATTTATGTACATTGTACTGCCAACCATCAAATTGCTTTAAACAGATAAAGCTTATCTTACACCAAACATTTGCAAAACAATAACCTTGCTAACCCAGAACTGCCTCTCCAGGGCCTGTCCATGTACATAAACTTTCATTGTAACTGAAAAGCCCACTCTCAAAAAACAATAAGCAATATATTAGTAATGAACTATAACTTCAAACACTCTTCTCCAAGATATTGGACAAGAAGGAGGATTGATTCAAACCTCTGGATCAAAACACAGGTATTTGGGGTTTGGTTGTAGATCCAAACTGGAAATCCAATTAAAAAACTTATACCTTTAATTTTGATATTACCTAGAGCAGCTCCAGGAACTGCTAAATTCTCAAAGAAGTTTTCTCTAATTATAGAAAAGCTTACAAGACAGCTGAGAAAAAGCAGTTTCCCATTTCTCCATCCCCATTATAAACCTCATGTGTGCTCCAGCCTTACTGGAAGAGGCACAAAGTTTTTTTGTTTTTTTTTTTTTTAATTGCAAGAGACAAAAATAACAAACTAGAAACAAGAAGACATCAAAGTCCTCCACTGCTCAGGCCAGAGAAGCAATGGCCCATGGAACACACTACATATCATGCCTACATGACTAGAGGAAAAATTCACATGCACACATTCTGAGTGCTTTTAAGTCAAGCTGTCCAGATGTTTCTGCACAGCTGCATGTTAGTAATGTTCTGTGGGCAGCATGCAACAGACCCAACAAGCCTGTCTTGCAGTGCAGAACACCTGCAGGAAAATAAAAAGAACAACCATAACTCACAACAGCTAAAATTAACTTCTCTTGTTCATGCTTCATAACTAAAGCTCAGACAATGTGCATGAAAGAGAAGGGAAGGGTAACCCAGATGAAGACAGCTGAAAAAAAGAGAAAAATATATCCTTGCATTGGTTTTCAATTTGGATTGTAATTATGATTTTTTTTTCCCATTTCTCTCAGCAACCATTTTCACATTCTCTTTCCCTCTTCTTTTTCTTCTCTGTGTTGCTGATTTATGCTCCTTCACAGAGGAACTTAATCATTTGGAAAACTTCAAACCACAAAAACTCTGAAAAATTAGGTACACAGGCTGGAATAGTAATGAATGGTTCTGCTCAAGAAAGTTCTGACCATGCAATTTCTGTTAAAAGATGTTGCATAGAATCTTACTGATTTTAATAACATTTTTGATAATAGAATTGGCAAGGTCCATGATGAAATTTTCTCTCATTTTCAGAGTCTCAGAGTGGAAGTAGTGCTTTTTCTGGAAAATAATGCTTCAATGCAGCTTCAACTCACACAAGACGAAAATACATTTTGCTCTGCTCTAAATTAAAATAAACTTCAAAGTGTCAGAATGTTTTCTCTGACCAAGCCTGTCTCTATCTGAGCAAGAATCAGCTTTTTGACATGCAGACACTTGGGTACTTGAGCATGACAGGAATTCAGTGAAATGCAGAAGAAAATTCAGAAACCTTTATTACTTTCAAAAATTACTCAGATATCACTAACATAAATGCCTACAACTTGAGCTAAAAGCATCAGAGATTACGTCTTCTATTATTTGAAGCATTTAAAGGGACACAGTTGAATCCTTGTCTGATATTTCAAGAACTTGAAGAAATGTGCAATCCTGCATCAGTCAAAGATCTATTGAGAAGATTTTTCTGCTCCTCATATCTTCACATCATCCTCAATTTTAGGCTTTTTCAACTAAAACCTCCCCAAATCACTATAATCTTCAGAGCTCAAATAGTATAGAGACTGAGAAAATCCAAACATATGCAACAAGCATTAACTCAGTCAGGTTTTCCAGGCATATTCTCTGTAGAAAGAAGAATTCTCTGTAGCCAAAGGCACTGAAAGAAATTTACTGTAGGAGAAAAGCCTACTAACTTATTCCAGCATATCAGAGGGAACATAAGTGAAGGTCAGAGTTAGTGCTACACCCGTCCTTTGAATAAACAGAATCCTCACAGTTGTCAGTTACTATAAGGATTAAACAAGATTCTCCTTTACCAACACAGGAATTGCCTTGTAAAACGCTTAGAAACAAACTCTCCTCCACAGGGAATTTATAAAGGGAGCTCCAAGCCTGACAGACCAATCCAAACCATACCTCACCTTTGCCTAATCTAGACCATAAATGTGATCAGGAAAGAAAGCAGCAGCTTCACTTGAACTCAGTTTATGCACTTGAGGCAACACAGGTTATTAAAGAAATTCAAGGATGCTCATACAAGCTGGACACCCCAATGGGGATATGCGGTATCAGAAATGCAACAACAGCATAGCAGCAACAGCAAGAATATTAACCACTTAAATACCATTAAAAGTAACTGATGACAGGTGTAACTGCATTGCCTTTCAATAAAAAAATCAATCTTGTTTAGATGAAACCTCAGAAGCCTAAAGGCTTGAGACAAAGCCCATATGAAAATTCAGACTCTGATGACCTTTGGATCAAGTGTTTGGACTGACAGGTTTTCATACCAGGAATCTCTTTTGCTGTACCTTTTCTCCTCCTGCCATCACACCTCTTCTCTCATAAGATCTTGTTGAAATCTGTCCCACCTGCAACTCACCTTCCACTACTTCTCTCTTGGCTTCCTAATTTTCAGCCCATTACTTCCTCAGTAAACTCCCATCTCCCTCATGTCTATTTTCACCTCGTTTTTCCTCCTCTTATAAATGCTTCTCCCTATAAGGATTTTCTTTCTCAAGTTAGAAGTATCTTAAGATCTTGGCCTTTACAAAATCCACCCTTCAATCCAGTTTATTATCCAGATACCAACTCTTCTCATGATATTGTCTTAAATCTCAAAACATGAACTGTGCTGTCTAGTCTGCCTGAAGTAGAACTGGATGTGAATCAGTTTTCCCATGCCATGAAAGATCCTGAGCTGTAATTGCCTTCTTTTTTGCTGTTTTGCAATGAGATAAAACTGACATCGTTTGATATTTTTATTAAAACCAGAGACAGAGATATCTATCTCAGACTAGACAATAAGTCTTGCAAAGGTACTCATATGGGAAAATCTCAGTCTACCTAATTAGCATGAGAATTTTTCAAAGGATCACCCAGATTAACAATTTTCATATTGTGCTCAGGGCTAAAATAGGAACACAGCACCACTTTACTTCCTTTCTCCCAAAAAGTAATATTGAGCTGGGGAAAACCTTCCATAAATGCTTCATTCAGTCATATATGGGCTCAAACAGGTACGACTTCAACAGAAATCTTGTCTAAAACCTTTTATCTGCTTTGACCTGAATAATCCCTTACAGTTCGTCTCCACCCAAAAGGGTCTCTTGGCTAAAGCTTGCCTGAAGATAACCACCAAGCCTAACATTTTCACCATTTATCTGGTCTTCAGAAAGCATCTTTGATTGTGTCCAAACTATGCTTGCATTCTCCTTTCCAGTCATTCCCCATATTAGCTCCCGGAATTTCTTCACTGTGTGGGAACCATGGGACTGGCTTTGGTGGGCTCTGTATGAGTGGCAGAGGAGGTAGACCAAGACAGATAACTTCTGATGAGTTCTCCTTTTAACCATTAAAAGTGTCACCTTCAACTCTGTCCCAGTCTTTCAGGCATGAACAATGGAGCACATCTGACACCAGCCCTTGGCCCAGTGTAGCATCCTAAGCAGACTTTACCTACATATAAATATAAAATCAAGATTACTCTGAAACAAACCAAGCCAAGTAAATATATCTCAGGTGATGGCTAGCAGTGGATGTCACAGGATATATATTAGATAGAACTGAGTAAATCTATAGACAAATTTCTCCAGTTTTACTGTTCTGTTTCCTGAACCAGAGGACACCCTGAATCTGTGTTTGGCAAACAGAATACTGTCTCATGACTAGACAGTACAGCAACAAAAAAACTACAACTTGGGTAGCCAAACTGTAGGGTTTGGGGAGTGAGAAACATCATTTATAAAGTGGTTTGCGCACATCCTGGCATGAGACTGCCTTTTAAACCGATTTGTCTCTGAGGAAAAAAATCTCTGGGTCCTTCCAAGGAAAGGTCAGACACATTTATCTGCCAAAAGTCAGTCTCTCAGTGTCAGCCAAATGGCAACTATCCACACAACAACAGGTAAATGCAGTTTGAAAGAGGAGGAGTTCCACAAGTAATACTGACAGCTGGAGTGAATATGACCCCAAGGCTGCCCTTCAGGCCATTGAGAATGGCAGGTGATTTAACAATGAAAATCTGATCACATTAACACAGGGGAGGGAGGGGATATTAAAATAAATGTACTAATCCAAAATAGGCATCACTGCTTCTACCAGATCTTTGCCTTTGACTATTAAAAAAATAATGCCAAACCTTTTTATTTTAGTATGTTTCATCATTTGGGTGATTATTTAAGTAACACCTCCTAGAGAAATGTTACTGGCATCAGTACCTTAGCTTTTACATAGAAAAAGAATTTCAGCAAAAGCTGAAAAACATGAAAATAAGACCAGAATAAATAAATCAGAAAACAAATGGAATATACTTTTATTTACTTGGAGATGGAAGATGTCAGGCACAATGATTTGGAAGGTCTCTCAACAGTTCAAACTTCTGACTTTGCCTGATCAAACCTTATCCAGAAGTTTTTATTAAATCTAATATTACCACTATCCTTTTCCTGTAAAAAGCTTTCATTAAAACAGACATGAAAATTAAAGCTTGAATAAAATGGACTTTGTGTAAGGTTTGGGAATGAGGAGAATCTAGGAGTCACCCAGGGAAGGGCTGCATGTAAACAACACTTACTGTCAGAATTATCCTGAAGGATGCAGAACTCCCACAATTCCTGCCTCATGTCTCATAGCCTGTGTTTCTTCAAGAAATTTTGTAATTTCCCCCTGGCATAATTATCCCTTTAACTAAACTAGTTTGTCAGTATGCAGAGGACACAAATAAACTAGTCATGGGCAATAAAGCCTTGCAAATCTTCTATTGTACTGCTCCAACTCCCTACTATCCCTCCAATTTTTAATTGAATGTTGCCATTAAATGGTTCACTTTAATATGCAGCCAGTGAGGTTCCTTTAACATGCAAACTACTCTACTCCCAGAATAAGCATTACTTGCATGACATTTCTAATTCTAATTATTTTAGATTATTTTCTAACAGTCATTAAAAATAGAGGGATTTTCTATATTCAATTAGGAAATAGGCCAACAGCCTAAGAAAGAGCTTTAGCAAATACACTTAAGGTATTCTCAAATATTAAAAAACTGCTGCCAGAGGAAATGAGCATGATTTCCAAAGCTGCTTTCTAAAACTGCTGGTAGAGATAGCAGGATAAACTGTTGTAATCCTAGGTCTGGAAGCAGGGATACCACATCTTTCAAACTGCTGTAGGCAGAAACCAGGAGACCTTTCCCCCTCCTTCCCCATGCTTTAAACCTGTTTCCAGCCCACTGGAGTGGGAAATACGTGCAGTGATACCACAGCCAGTTTCTGCCACCAAACAGATGGTGACTGCTGGAAGCCAGCAGCACAGATCCTAGTCATTGAAACTTTATTGGGAGAGCCCACCAGTGTGAATAAATTTCTTTAGATGGACTAATTAAAATTACTCTTTTCATTAGTTAGGACCATCTGTTAGGCCACAGACCTGGTGGAATTGCACACAGGTGGACATTCCTAGGTGGGAATCGGCAAAAGAGCTTCTCACAGCTCCTAAAGCTATCGTGCCCTAATAGCAGGTTACTGAGTTTTCACACAGAATGTTCCCCCAGCCTGTCCCACAGAAGGACTTTCACCCATCTCTCCAACTCACCTGGATATGTACTGTCTGGTGATGAGCACCAAGCTCAAAAGCTGCTTAGTCTTTCTAGTTGTGTACCAAACTTGTCTTCATGTTACAATTGTCTGTACCATCCCATAATTACTCTGGTATTTGCATGCAGCAGCAAAAAGGGAGGGAAAAAAAATATTTTTATACCTCCCCCCCCCCCCCCCCCCAAAAATTACAAGAAACTAGCCTGTAAAAGCTCAGGAAAATCTACAAAAATATGTGTATGAATCCACAATATTGACCTTTGGGGCAGAAATGATAGTGATACATAACACTTCCAAGCTTTTACTTGAAATCAACTCCTTCACACAGTACAAGTCATCCATGTAAGAGCCAGCAGTGAAGCCTTACACACTCTTGTTCAACTTTCCTGTGAAATCCAGATAGACATTACAGGCACACTGCAATGGGCCTGACTTGCAGTTTTACATTTATTCTTTCTTTTCCCTCACCTTGGAACACCCAGCATTTCTCAGTGCTCACACAATCTCATATTCTCAGTGCTCACACAATCATCATATATGTGTTGGTAACAGAACTCTTGATGACTCCATATCTTCTGATTGCTCAGGGCTTTATAAAAGCCAGGCCAGCTTACCCCTGTGAAGCAAAAAGCTCACACATAAACACTGAGTCATGTCTGTGCATCACTGCTGGCAATTGCTCACATTTCCCTGTACAGCAGCCTCTGACAAGCTACACCATTCTTTCATATTTGCTTTCCTGTAATTCTCAGGCAAACTAGAAATTGCACAAAACTAGATAGGTTGAAAGTTCCAGTTTAAACATGTTAATAGAAGTGCTGGTCACTGAAATTCATCTGTATTGCCCTATACACTACCAAGATTTCTGGGCATGAGAACTGGACTGAGGATGCATCACTGCCAAAGTAAGATAAAGGTCTGGAAGGAAACTATTTCAAGAAAACAGTTTTTTCAAGCCTTAATTTACAAAAAAGGTCACCAACAGTTTATTCCCCCCCTCTTATATATCACCTTTAGACAACCAAAGAGTTAAAGCAAGGCAGACATCCAGGAAGCTGGCTAGCCAACATGCAAAATACTTTAAAAAGAGCAGAGAGGCCAATATGCTTCTATTTACAATATTTTGTGACCCTAACCTACTCATCATGTTTTATTATTTCCTCATTTTATAGCTCTGCTCTTTCACAAGAGCCAGCAGCCAACATTTCTTCTCCACTGGCCAAAGGAGCAGCCAAGTGTCTCCTTTCACAGCCAATATCAGTTATTGAGCCATAAGCAGCCAACATGAGGTCATGAATGCACAAGGCAGCAGCTGATGCCCTTCTACTGGAAAATTAGACTTGGGTTTTAAGTACCTAAGGATTTTTTTCCTATCAACTTAATTCATTCTGTGAACCTATTTGAAATGATTTGATAAAATTTGGATTTAAATTAGGGCAACCAGTGGAACTATGCTGATTTATGCCAGCTGAGGAACTGACTATTTCATCACTACATTCTCTTTCTCTTGTGTGCAAATAAACAGAAAAGAATTCTTGTCCAAAGAAAGCAAAATAGCTTTGTGTAGTTTCAAGGACAAATAGAAGGAGGTGTGCAGAAATCAGAAGCTCTAATTTAAAAAGCCTTGGCAAAACAGGGAAGATTGTCCTCAGTGTGGGAATCTGCAGATCTCAGTAGGTGGTTTTCAAGGCCCAGCAAGAAGTACCACTTAAATGTAAAACTAATCAAGAGTTTTCACATGGGGCATTTACTTACAACCCTGTGTAAAGAGCAGTCACAGCTCTTGGATTTCTTTACTTGATGCCCCTACAAGCAACCAAACCTTTGGTAGATAAAATATACAGGATAGTTATGGTTCATGTCCATTACCTGAGAATGGTACATTGCTTCACCCTTTACAAGACTTGCAGCCCCAGCAATGACAAACTCTTCTTCTTATAACATTATTCCTGAAAACAGCTGTTATGGAAAGGGGAAAACAGCATGTTAAGCCTGTTAGAGCCCATCTTACATAAAAACATGGTCAAATGTCTGGAGACCCACATTTAAAGACCATCTCTCTCCAAAGTTTTATGGACACACCTCTGAAAAGAATTATTGTAAATTTAGGGTATGAGTCCCTGGAGGATCCACAGGTTTTGTTCTGAGAGGAATTTTGGGAACTGAACCCTTACGGGGGTTATTGGTAACTTAGTTCTAGTTTATCCAATAAAATGCACCTTCATGCAGATTTATGTGTTTTTAACCCCTTATGACTACAAAAAAGCATGGGAAGCTCTTGGGCAGCAGCAACCAGTGAACTTTCAGGCAGAAATCTGCATTTGCCCATCCCAGCCCAAAAACAAAATCAAATTCAGTCAGTCTGGTAAATATAAAAATGGGATGACTGGATGTCTAGAGTATCTACCTTTTTATATAGTTATAAAAATTAATTAATTCTGCTTTGAACACCAGCAACATCTGCTTTATCCTTACACTGCAAGAAACATGAGTGTTTTGCATCTAAGAGTTTCAAACAGTTCAATGCTACAAGTTACTGAGAACACATTTTACCTGTTGTGCTTTTAACTGGTCTCCTTTTTCTTCAATTTTCATTCTTGTTTTAGTCAAATAGCAGACCTGTTAACAGTTCATTCACAACCAGCACTGAATATGTACAATCAGTAGTAGACCAGTTTTACCCTTAAAGTCTGAACATACCACTTCTGTGACATTTAAACTCTACACTGGCCCAAAACCAAGAAGCACAATTTGATTTTTTAGCTTGGAAATCCTTGAGTACAAACAGCACAGAATCTTGAGCATTTTACGGAGGCTATAGTTGATCATTTACAAACGGCATAAATGAAGAGGAAGGGATTAAGTTTTACAGCAATGGGAGTAGAAAAAATGGAAGAAAAGACCACTCTAGAATAGATATTAAATAGGAATTAAAACTATTTAGAGTAATTAATCTGCATAAAGCACCACAACTTGTCACCCCAGCAGTAGGGATGGGGCCCTGGCATGACTCACATATATTGTAATAGCATCTCCTGAAACTACTGGCAACAGCAGAAGCACAACAAAAACAAGCAACACCACTCAGCTAAATATGTCACTACAATGGATGCACAGTTGGTTTATTATGCACAGGCCAGTGGATTAGCACACATCACCCAATAATGTACAATTAGGTTCACTTCAGAAACAAAAACAGACGGGCAATGTGGATGCTCACAGAAACTGCACTAGCAATAAAAACCTACGTGCATGGGAAAACTGGACAAACCTTGCCCCATGACAGATGAAGCACGTGGATAAAAAGAGGTTGGTATTTTCCCTCACCACATGTCAGGGGATAAAAGGTGTTATAAAATCTTCCATTTCTTGATTACACACAACCATGAATGCCAGCTTGTTGTAATTAAGAGGATGGAACATCAGCATTCAACAAGGTTTAGAAAAACTACTTAGGAGAGACGTTCCATTTAGCCTTCTGTAATATGCCACTTACAACAGCAGCACAAGAACCCCATGCCACACATGAAGCTCATGTTTTTCAGCACTGCTGGTTGGGGCACCCAGCATTTCTATATAATTTCTGCACAAATTAAAATTATATCATTTGAGTGGGTGATATAATGCAATGTCAACATCAGCTACCTGGCCATGGACTGACTGCACTCCAACAGCTTCCATGGTGCTGTACACCCTGTCCCCAAGTAGTTCTCTCTGAAGTGGTTCCTCTAGGGCAGAATAAAAGATGAATTTTCTAACGCTTCCACGAGGCTGTAGTCAGCCACCAGCCTGGCCATAAACATTTGCTGTGCATTGTGCAGCATCATTTATCATCATTTCCTTCACTAAACATCTTCATCACGTGAGCCTGTTTTCAGGCCTTCAGTCCACCTTTAAAGTTTCCCTTTACCTCAGATTTGATTCATTTTTTCCCCATACTGTCTTCCTCCTTCCCCAAGTAATGGTTTCAGAGGTTTGACAGTGTTAGTAACTGTAAAGAGCTTAATTAAATGTATAATTTTATGTTTACACTATTCAAAAGGGACTTTGATAAATAATAGAAGCAGACCCAGACCACTTACACTTATTTTAAATTTTTTTAAATGAAAATCAAATTTAAGACAATCTTTACAGATTAACCATAGGCTGCAATTCAGTCTTCTACAGCTGGTATAGTTAGTGTCATCCACCTTCAAAGAAAACAGACCCTAATGAGTTGGAAACACTCAAGAAGCAGTTAGAAATGCCATCATTGTTCACTTGTGTTTGGAGACGTTATTAGAATAATTGTACCACTTTTTCAAACTTCTTACCAAAAAGCTTAACCAAGGATCTCAAATAGTAGCCTGAAATAAGGCTGACACACTTTTAAGACTAACATCAGGTATTAAGATCCACGATGAAAGTTGAGAAACTGAAAACACCAGTACTTCCTTGTAAGAGCAAGAGAGCTGATTCCCCTGAAACATAACTCATGTTACCAGTTCTGCAGTCAAAAAAAAGTAACGTTTGCAACCCAAAGCTCTGAAGATGGGATTAGGAAGCAAATCTTCAAGTATTAATTGCCTCTCTACCCTTCATATCAGGCAGTTCACCCAGGTGCTTATGGCAAGTACGAAACAGGGTCACCAAACATCCCAGGCTGGCAGCCAGGAAGCAGATCTTCACAATTAACTGAGCAAAGTCCTGCTTCATCTCCAACCTCAACCCACACACAGGTAAGATTTAGCCATGACAGTGCAATTGTTTCAGGAATGTATAAGCCCTCAGCTTCAGTCCTTATGGCAATGGGTTCTGCAAATTAATGAGTGAGGTAAATCAATTATCTACCACACTTAGTCAAACTTACATGTACATGAAGATGTTCATGTATATATACAGAAATACAATAGCACAGCCTCCACAACAAGCAAAAAATTTCAAGTACTCAGTGCAAGGAAAGGAGAATGGCCATGATTCTGCTGCACATTAGAACAGCCCCAGAACTCCTGCAGCCTGTAAAGACACCCTAAGACCATGACATCCCAGGTCAAATGCCTTGATGCAGAGAACACACCACCTTCTGGTCCCTAAATACTCCCTTTAGATCCTGAGATTCAACTGCTTCCATGCACAGCCCAGAGGGCAACTGCTTCCATGCACAGCCCAGAGGGCAGCTGCAGTTACACTCACTGACTTCGCCACCTGCTGCGTTTATTTCTCCAGCACATCTTTTAGACATAAAAACAAGAACAAAGAAATTTAAAAGCATGCATACATTTGAATAACGTTAAAGACAAACATTAAAGCAAGAGCAGACAGACAATTACGAACTCAAACTACTATATGGTTCTTTCTGCAACTCATAGCAGCAGCAGCCCTCTTTCCTTCCTCTCCCAGAACTCTTCTCTACATGAGATAATTATTAAAATTCATTTATTTAATTTACTGCTCCTTCCTCTAGCAAAGGAGACAAAAATCAAGCAGACAGCGATCAAAGACTTTAGAAGATCAGCAGCCAGAAGGACATGTCTATTTTATCCTCCCTTCTCTCCACCCATTCCAGAATAAATTGCAGAGACTTACAGAGAACCAAAAGGAACTAGGACTCTCTGGTTGCTTCTGACCCTTTAATTAGAGCAGCAGGGTAGAAATAAATAAAGCCTGCCTTCTACCTTCATGGCCTTTGATTTCTGACACTGCAAGACACTCTGAAGAAACATTTTAATAATAAGATTCCTCTTCTTAGAGAAGAAGAAAGAGTCTGATCTTCCCCTTCTGGTACAGTAGGTTTTTGAGAGATGAGACTGTGGTACATTTCTATTCAGCAAATATCTCTACTTTATATTACACTACTGCTCTTTAGTTAATATGGGTATTTCAGAGTCTGAAAGAAACTGCATCTGAAATTTACTGTGACAGATGTTAAATGTAGTGAGCAATTGGTTCTCACTTTCATAAAGAAAAAAACAAAGCAGAACTTCAAATTACCTCAACAGAAACTATCCCATAACATTAGAGGAAGAACAAGTTTTAAAAATACTTCTGGTTCAATTTCAAAGTGAACACTTCTACTTAAATTTGCATGTAACCCTGTGAAGCTTCTCTTATTTTTGTTAATTTTTGTTATTTCTGTTAATTTTTAAACCACTAACACCAATTTTAGATAAACTGGAAAAATCCCTAAATGTAAAAAATTCACAGCTAGATGAAATCACCAGCTAAAATCCAAATTTATGACAGTTTTGGTTAATTTGGTTGGTGCTTCAATAGATTTGAGGTTTTTTAAAGCAAGTCAGTTCACTTAACTTCACGTAAAAATTTGCTTGCAGACTGAACTGCAGCCATTTGTACTGGCCTCTCTTTTTAGACAAAACCTCTATCAGAACAGTAAAAATTGAGACAGATCCTCAAGCTGGTATGATCTAAAGTAACTTCTATGGTGGTAGATTTGCTCTAGACAGATTCTGGTGCTTCATTTGAGCAGCAAACTTTGCTTTTATGATTAGTTAAAAAAACATGTTTTGTAGAAGAGTATACAATGCTTATTTTAAAAGAAACTGCTGTGATCATTTGGTGAAGCTCTTCCAAGCATACCAATCCAATTTATTTTGATCAGCAACTGGGTTTTATTACTAGAGACTCAAGTATAAGCAGTGATGAATGCACCAGACCCACGACCACCAGCAAAACTGGTGATTTCAGGAGATCACTCCGTATCCAGTTTGGAACGAACAATTATTTGGTCCAATAAATTTATTCTTCCCTATCTGCCTCCCTACAAATCCTGATCTATGATATATTTTAAGAGTCTATCATTTAAGATTTTTTCTTTAATTATTTGGGCATCTTTATTTTCAACATAATGCAGAAATAACAGTAAAGCTTCACTTCTCACACAGCCATCCAAGAAAGGGCCTTTTTTCAAAGGAAACTGTCCTCTATTTCTCTCAGCAACACAAGAAAATCTCCCTGAAAAGCTTCCTGTCATTCTGCAGGCTGTCTGAAAAGAAGGGGAATAGCTGCTTTAAATATGCCTCTCAGGCTCCATTGTTATCAGCAGCCAAGTTCTTTCTTTGCCCATTTTCCTCTCACCTTTTGATGCTTATATTTCCTCAGGCCTGAATTTCTTGCTTTTTTGAAAACAGATATCTGCCTACTTCATGAGAGAGGATATTTAGAGGTAGAAAAAAGGATACAGAGAAAAGTCACCACAAGTTTTACATGTGTTAGTGTAACTTGAAGATATGATGGGTTTACTTTCCTTCTGTATATCCATACCTTCATTTTACAATAGATGGACTCATGGTAAGGAAGTGAGGCTCAATGTAATTCCCTTTCCTGCTGGCAGCCCCCCTCCCAGGACTATAAAAAATATATTTTTGTGTGTTTCTCTGCTGATCGGCTGTTTTCACGTGCCCGAGAATGCAAACAGAGTTTTTTTCTCTCAGCCAGAGAGTTTGAAGGAAACGGTTGTGAGGTTTTCTTCTTGTTTTCTTCATGGTTTATTATTTCTTATCATTACATTCTTCTCCTGCCCTGCAGAGCTCTTCATTGCAGGTCAGTTCAAGGCACAAACCTCAAATCCCAAATGTCCTATACTAAATGCCCAATGACCTCACCCTCAGGGTGGCGTGGATATTTATATTACAATCCACATAATCAGTATTTATAATACTTCTCCAATAGCTATTATCTATGTTAGAAGGTTAGACTCTATTCTAAGCCAACTATAACGTGCCACCTCACAGCAGAAGATGGAGGCAAGGAAGAAGAAGGAAGAAACCCAAAAGCCATGTGCTTCCTCCATCTTGCCTTCACCTGTCTGCCATCCTAAAAACCCCATATATCAAAAATTCTCACCCTGTGATAAAACTACACACTATTCTATTATCTAATACACGTTCTTGAAAACTCTGCCTCATTCCAGAGCCTAAAAGCCCTTTTTCCATGAACAAAGGTTAAAAACACTATTTGTCAGAGATCTTAAAATCTCTTAAACATGCAAAGAGATATTTCTCATAATTTCAGACTCCGACACCTCCCAAGAAGCCTTGAGAGACATTTAGTCTGTTTCAAACACACCATATCCTCCCAAGGTGCCAGAAAACTTAACTTTGGTTGTTATTAAAATCACTAATTCTCAAATGTCCAATTGCTTGTTCTCAAACACTAAAAATGAAGAGGGAGTAAAATGGAGGTAAATACTACTGTATTAGTTTTCACTGGTTGAAACAAAGGTTTGTACTCCTTTTATAATCTTTTGGACTCATTTTAATTATTTTCATTTAGAAGTCATGGATGCGTTGATGTGGCTTTCATATGAAACAGTAAAATAAAACAAATCAGAGATCCTATAATTTCCTGAAAAGATGAAACTGACATTCAGGTATAATTGGACATAATGTAGATTTAATACCTCCACTCCATTTCCAATTTCACCAAACTTAACTGAGTTCCTGGCTGCTGCAAAGCAACTGCATAATCTGAATAACCATAAATGTTCAAAGGGCTGATAGGTGCCAAAAAAAAAGTTCTCCGTGAAAGAAATGCTTTTGCTATTTGAATGGCCAGTTTCTCCGCAAGTCCCACCCAAAAATAGATGTACTTTGTAGCTAGCATCTGACTCACACTATATGTTCACCTTGGTAAAAACACAAGATCAAAAGAGCAAAGCCAAGGGGTGTAATTTTCTCCTCCTTTGTCACATCCCAAAATGCTAAGTACACGTTCTTTTCCAGCAATCCCCATACAAAAGGATAAAATGAAGAGAAGTGAACTTCAGTCTACTAAATGTCACCCCAAAATAGGTAATTACCATATGAACATTAAACTGACGCACTCCTCTCCTTACAAGGTTCCTTTTTACAAGCTAAAGATATTACCAGAATTTAATTGATGTAAAAATGAAACCTCTTGGAGCTGCAATTCAACGATCTCAAAAACTTCACCTACCAGCTTATTCTAAACAGAGTTGATAAACCTGGGCCAAAATCAACCTTTAAAAATATTCACTAAACACACAGACATGGAGCATGTGTTTGAGCCAGAATTGAATGCAGAACTTTGAATTCATGTCTGTGCATACAACCTGCACAGGTCACTTCTCAGCCAGTAACTCCTGTGGAAAGGTTTATTGCATCCATCTGTGTCCTTGCCCTGAGCTTCATGGTGAAGCACAGACACCTGAATATCAGTATGTTATAGGCTGGAGACAAATCAAATGTCAGCAACGAGCATTAGCTGAGTAGTTCAAATCAAAAGCTACAGGCAAAGAGACTGCACATGAATTTAGCACTTGGTTCATTCACTGAGGGGAAAAAAAGCCATGCATTTCAGTTCTCTAGAAGATTTATCTCTAAAAGTCAGAGTGATGTGGAGACAATCTGATTTAGTGTCTCTCCCAAGAAGTATTTAACAGGGAATCTCTTTTCTGAGATAGCTCCTTCATCAGCACTTTCCTAATACAGGAAAGGGAGAGAAACCCCTGGGGAGCTCACAGGGATCACAAGAATGGTTGCATTCATGTTACACCAGGACAGCCATGAGAGAAGTCTTAAAATTTGGTATCAAAGGAGAAAGACTAGAAAGCACTCCAGTCCAGGCAGGCTAAAGCATGAATCCATGGTACGTCACATTATTTTAGTTCAGGATGTCCTGGCCATATGAACTGACACAAAGCCCATTTTTCTGCTTATGTAGCACTTAAAGTAGAGCTCATATAAAAATACACTGATGTTGAAAGGCTGAACAAACCCTGGCATGTTTGAGATGATGATCTACATTCACTTTCAAATATTCATCTACACCCTTCCAAACTAAAGCAGCTAATGTGAACTATGAATGAAGAGTTACTTTTTTTTTTTCTAGAGGAGTTGAAGAGTCTGAGAAGTTACTTCAAAAGGAAGCAAACACTTCAAAAGCTATATAAGCGCTATGATTTTAAGGTAATGTCATATTGTTGAACAGTCCACATTAACACAGAGAGCTCAAATACGAAAATACACTACCATCTTTCTAAAAGATCTCTGATAAAGCCATATCCTTCCATGGAATCTGGAGTTTCTTTGATGCTCAGTACTCAAAAGCCATAGCCTGTAAAATATTTTCCCAATCCCACAGCTTTCAACATAGCTACAAGTTTTTCTTAACAAGCAACTGTGAACACCTCAGTGCTCATAGTGATAAATGTGTTTCCTTGTTTCCTCACTGCAGATTCCATGTAGGAAACATCACCAACACAGCACAAAGCTGTGAAGGAGGCATGTCACAAAGCTGCAGCTTCCAAAAGCTTTCAACACAGAAATAAGCTTTCCTATTTCTATTCCAATCTGACGGTTCTTTTCTCAATTTGTGTCAAAAGACAAGTCTTATACAGTCTCTCAGCAGACCAGTCCAAATGGCACAGGTTTGATGCATGAAGCTACCAAGTCTGATATCAGTTACTGTCCCTGTTCCACAGATTTCCTCTCTGCCAGAGCAGCCAGGGGAAAAATAACAGGGTTCCAATCTGCTTGGAAGGATTTTATTTTTCACTCCTCAGTATTCATCACTCAAGCATTTATTTGGTACAATCACAGTCATCATGCTAAATTGACAGAAAACTGGGATTGCTGATTTATTCCTATAGCACGAAGATTCAAAGCAGCAAGCAGCCCAACATACAATTCAACAGCAGCATGTAACTTCTGCGCCTAAAATTTTATGGAGAGAGTTGTCTCATGTTACTCCACTCCCAGCTGCTGCAGTTCTTCCCTGTCCAAGTTTTCTGTGGGCTCCTGGGCCTCCATTCTCTTCCATCTGCTTAAGCTTGGAAATCAACCCTGGACCAGCACAGCTCTCATGAGCACCAGTTCCATACAGACTAAGTTTTACTGCTGCTTTTCAGCATCTGAGCCACAGCTCATGGACTGATTCATCTGAGAATACCTTGCCAGCTCCTCACTTGATTCTGCTTGAGGAGAACAGCTACAGCAAAAAGGGTCACAACTGCCACTGTTCAGTGTGCAATTTTTTAATGCTGAAATAGTTTTTGCTAGAGTCACTACAGAAAGAAAACAAAAAATCCTTGCTCCAGGATGCTGGCAAGGAAAATTGTTCCCTCCACTGACATGTTGGCAAGGAATTTTTTATTTTTTTCCCACCTCACACCAGCACTTTCAGATTGGAAATTCTCCCTACAACAGGATGCTGGCCAGCCTAACACAGGCCACAAGCATCCTAAAGATCCTAAAGATGCCTTTTTTTTGTTTGCCTGACAGTAACACTGAAATCTTTCAATATCATCATCATTGACTGCATTAAATATCAATAAGAATTACTTTCAATACATAAATTTTCACCTCTCTCATGAACACCTTTATTGAGACAGATTTTTAGGTATATGAGCTGTTCTACCATGAGGTTATGAGATAGCTAGGTTTTGTTTTGTGCTTGGGCAGAGAGATTAATTGTGTACAGGGTCTGGCACTGACACATTCTGTCTGTTCAGATTAACTGTCCTCCTTAATCCAGATCAATTGACTGGATTAAGTGAATTTTGAAACAAAAACATTCTGAGTTTTGTTGCTAACATGCTACAAGCCACTAGATCAGAGAAAAACAACTTCCACTTTACAATGTACTTGAAATAAAGGAGATTTGCAAGAGCTTACTCTCACACTACTCAGACATCAGCTGACACAGCAGATACACCTTCTAGTTTGTAACATTAGACAAGCTGCAGTGGAAGAGAGAACTACAAATCTCATGTTTTTTCTCATCTTAGACCCATAAACAGAGGCTATTGGAGACTGCCCACAGCTTCAAAATCTCCACACACACATTATCACATCCCTTAATGTGCTGTACACTACCTCACAGCAGGGTTGATTGGGTTAGGTTCACTAGCTACTGCGTGACTTTTAGGCAAGACTAGGCTTGAGATATGGGTCCAGAGCCTTCTGCTTCTGACAATACTAATTAATATCTGTTTTATAGGCCTTGCACATTGCAACATCTACCACGGCCTCTTTTGACTTCAGAAGAGAGTCATGGTGATTTTAGCAGCAGCATTTTGCAATCAAGGTCCTGCACAAACAGTTATTCCGGCAAGATGAAAGCAGCTTCCCTGGACAGCGAGTAACTGGCTCCCTGTAAAGTTAGTGCTCTATGTCCTTCAGATTAGGGAAACTTCAGATTTGTTTTCATTATGGGAAATAAACTGATTAGCAGATGGCTATTCATTTTTCCCCCTCTGTCAACTCTAATAAAATATAAATGGAAAATATAAATAGAAGTCTTACTTCAATTAACATTCAAAGAGCTCTGAAAAAAAAAAAAAAAAAAAAGTCAGAATTCCAGAGCATTAAGTGTATGGGTTTTGCAAATGAAGTAAATTAATCTTTTAAAAAGGAAGTTTGTTTATACACTTGACTGATAGCATGCAAAATGATTAAAATACATTGATCTTCAAGCTTTAAAAAGATGATTGAAGATTAACTTAGACATTGGACCCACTTTAGGTTTTACCAACTGAGTGGCTATTCTTCAGGCTACAGAAGTGCCATTTCTTGACTTTGTTTCACCTTAGTATCTTTATCAACATGGCAAACCACAACAGGGTGTTAAAGGATAAAAATGTCACGGAAAAAAAAGTCCCACTTTCAGCTTTCCACAGTCTCTTCAGGGCCAACAATTCAGGAGCTTTTCCCCAGACTTTGGTTTCACGTTTATGCAGCATGCAGTGAAATGTGTTTTTGAAATAGGCAGGAAAGAGCTTGTGCAGGAGGCACTCAGGTATGTGCTGCAAGAAGAGCTAGAGATCACCTGCCTTTCTGAATATGATGACCCATGTCTTTCATCTCCCATCATTTCTCTGCCTGCTCTACTTTGATTATAAACATCTATTTGGGGCTCCTTACAACAGACCAGGGAAGTCTCAGCTACAAGGGTCTACAAGGGCCTTCCTAAGGGTAGCACAATGTGCAAACAAACAGTTCTTCAGGGGATTTACGGGACTAGAAAAATACATAGAAATTATTTTCTCTGTAAGCTGCTGGTCAGAAATCACTCCAAAGGACAAAAATCACCATTACACTGATGCCCTCCTCTCCAGATTCAGCAGATGCTACTTTAATGACAATGTGATCCAGCCTTGATATAAAATTGTACAACAAAACCCAGAGCATTTCAGTGCATTGCTATTGTTTTCTCACAAAATGTATGCCTTCTTGGTCCACAGATATCTACTACCATCAGCAAGTATATTCTCACAGACTCAGAGAGATTAGGGGAAATGTAGGCTACAATAATTTCCTTCTCTTCCCAAACCCAGCAGTCAGAGCAGCAGCCCATCAGGCTTCAACAGACCAATGAAGTAGCATGAAAAATAACTGTATTGTAGTAGCAAATACAAATTCAGACCAAATAGGAGGCCTGTGGAGTAAGGCACATAGTCCATGAGTGCTTGCCTCTCACTGGGAATATGCCTCTGGTCAAGAAAACACTTTAACATATGTACAAAACGCATTGCAGTCACTGAGCCTTAAAATTATTAAATGCTTTCCTGAACAGCAGCTTAAAGAATAAATAAAATATTCCCCTCTGTTTTCATAGTTTATTTCAGAAGAGGCTTCCTTGACTAGAATAATACTGTTTGTGTTCTAATTGTTTGACTCATGGTTTGAATTCCCTGCCATATAGAGTTTCCCCAAAGAACACCTGGAAATTATAAAATAAGAATTAGTCTTAATAGACATTTCCAGTCTTGCAGTAGGACAAGTTTCTCCTAGAAAACACATGATAAATTAGTATCTAAAACATCCAGTCAGCTATTAAAAACACATTCTGTATATAAGAACAAGACCTAGAGATTTCATTCCAACCCCAAAGTCTGGAAAGGAACTGGACATGAGGTTCACAGGGCCTGCCAGTTCCATTCATTCCCAGTCCATTCCTGGCCTTACTCCTCTGATTCCCTGCTTGGTAATACAATCCCTGTACCTCAGCTAGCAAACCCACGCATCTGTTTTTCAAAGCCAGGTTTGCCTGCCATTCTCAAAGTGTTCAGCTCCTGCCTCAGCTAGAGTTCCAGAGCCCTCCAGGAACTACAGAACTAAGAAAGATTTGCCACCTTACCCCCCATGACCATCCCTTGAGTGACTGTCTAAAGCTGGCAGGTCAGAGCACTCTTCAGCTCAGGCCCTCAGCAACAACTCCCAATCCTTCCCAAGGAAATCTCATTCTGGATCACTCAGCCACAGGAGGAAGTGCTGGGTTATGCACCTGGCTCACAGTCCACACTGCCAAGTATTTTCCTCATCATATAATGCAGACCCTCCAGGGCTGCTTTACCACCACACAACACCTTTCAACTTGCATGGCTTCTAAACTGTTAGAACTTCTTAGTTATTTTACCCCAAAAGAAAGAGTTAAAGAATTTTAAAGCCAAGAGATTGGAGTTTTACTGTGTGAAACGAATTCAACAAAACACTGCAACCCAGTGGAAGCTCTAGACCTCTCTAAATGAGCCCCTACAGCAGATAATGTCTTTTTAATCAGTTTGATGCTCTGATAAATTGACTCTTATTTCCTAGCAGGGGGAAAAAGGAGCAACTGATTTGAGGCTTGCTTGAAACAAAGTATTTTGGGAGAGAAGCTATTTGTGTTCGTCAATGCCAGAAAGCCTCTAATTTAGAAACACGGGCAATTCCTTTCTATTTCAACTCCATAAATCTGTTTGTCTAATCCTGGGATATTTTGAGGGATTTTATGATAGCCCATGTGCATATCATTCCACTTGCCTGCACAGCAAAATTTGCTTGAGTACACAAAACATATAGCAACTTGTTGGGCTGAGTAATAGTAATAATCCATCTAATCACAGTCAATTCAGCTGCTGGTTGCTTATGGGCATCCTTTACACATTAATTTAAAGACTGAATAAGCAAGATCAGAGCAGCTATTTAACAAAAGCATGCTCATAAAGCTCCTCTAAGCACCCAACACTCATTTTCAGAGGCTTGTGATCTGGGAGCATGCTTTTAAAACAAGTTTACCAGCTTTAACCTTTCTGCCTGTCATCAGAAACACCCACAAGTCAGGATAATTTTATTTCATTTCTTACTAAATTATACACATTTCTGAACACTAATTTGGGCATCACGCAAAAGGACATGTATACACAAACAATGTAGTGGGGGTTTTCATTTTGTGGTTTTACTTTTTTTCTTAAATAAAGCATGTATTGTGTCCACTCTCCAGTCTCAACTTGCCTTATTTTTAGTCAAAATTACCCCAGTGAGGTGATGGGTAGCACAAAAGGTCTAGGGGGAGCCATCAGTCTTTCATTAAGAAATATTTCTTGATTAAATGCATTTGAGCAGGAAAACCACACATATTAAGTGGCTGAGGTTTTGGCCCATAGCGAGTGCCTATTTTTTCAGTTGTTTTCAGCTGCCACAGAGGTGAATGGCAGCAGAGGTCACCATCACAGAACAATGCATGACCCACTCAAACAGGTCACCACTGCAAACCCTCACTGCTTAAACCTCGTGACTTGTGTGCCTTACATTGTCACAACAGGGGGAAAAAAAGCAATGCATGAACTTGTGGCTTTAAGGGTGGATGTGCAAGAACTAAGGGTCCAGTTTTGCCAGACTGGGTGGACATTCCCAAGTGAAACAAACACTCCCTGTATGGTGTATCAGGAAGTGCTATTGCAAAGCACACAGTTACTAAACATGACTCCAGATTTATGTCCAACCTTTTGCCACAGGCAAAGCTATTGAGAAGATCAATTGATCAACACAACAAAACAGCATTTTGGCTCCAGGAGAATGTGCACCCATTTCTTCAACTCTAATGGTATCAGAAATCAAGGATCAGAAGTCCCCTCAGCTTTTCCAGGAGGAACATCGCCAACAAATCAGAAGTGGGTTCTGTGAACACTTGAGTGGATACATGAGGGCCTAAGAAACACCATCCACTGACAAAGAAATCCCAGCATGTGAGAGAAAAGAACAACTCTTCCCAAGTTTTTCCTGGATTTTTGCTTTAAAGGCTGAGACATTGAATGCAGACAAAAATTACAAGAATGAAAACCAGATACAGTGCAAAAACTGAGTGGAAGTGTCGGTGACCAAAGATGCCTCTGCATGACATTAGCTCTTTTGCAGAGTGCCTGTAACAACCCTAGCAAAATGCCAAATAAGGCCTTTTTGTGATAGAACTGTACTGATCAGTGGATTGTTTCCCTACTGACCACAATACCATCACAGCAGGTGGTTCAGGAAAGCAGAGATCAGTGGAAGCCATCGTGTTAAATCACTGATTGAACCAAGGTAGGGTGTTTTACTGGAACATTTGTCATGAGAGGTAGGTATGCATCAAAAGGTCACTTGCTTAGCTCCAACATCACATGCAGAACCTAAATTTCTAAATTTCAATTGGAAGTTGCAGTTGTATGCATTACTTTCCCCTTCTTCTAACTGAAAAAGAGATACTAGAAAAATTCCTAGCTCTTCTTAGAATGCTAGCTTCTTTTAAAAACACTTCTTTATGCATGACTAGAGATGTGTTAAGTTCTTGACTATGCTGTAGTTAATATAAATTTGGCTTGTCACTTTAGCATACAGACTGTTGGTTTATAGAGCAGGAAAGTCTCTGGGCAATGAATTCTGCCGGTACTGGCTACAAAAATTTAGAGCCTAGTTACAATACATTAAAATTTATCACCTTTTGATCAGTAGAAATACTATTATTACATCATTGCTATGCTATATTGCAACTGGGTTTCTCAAGGATGCTTATTAATCACCACAAGCTTCATAATATTCCAGTTACTATTGCTGTACCACTGCAGAAGTAAACAGAGATTGAGAAACCAAGTATCTTGCCCTCAGATCTCTTAAACAGTCTGTGGCAGATTCAAAGTGTTCTTTATAGCAAAGAAAAGGAAGGCAGCTTAATAGCTAAGCACCAGATTGATACTTGGGAGATCTGAAGTTACTTCTTTCCCATACACCTTTTGTTTTATGTCTGGAATGCTTCCAAATATCTCCAGGTTCATCCTTAGTACAAGTGGTAAAACTGATTCAACAGGAGCTAGACAAATATAGAAAGTGTCAAAGTAACCCAGCCACACACAGCCCAAGCCAGTATTGTTTGTGCAGTATGTTGCTTTTCATATGTAAGAAGGGAAAAATAATTCCTCTTTTAATTACCAACTGCTTAGTCCTAGACAATAGGAACTAAAGCACAGGTTAATCCAAGGAGATTACATACCACCCCCAGTGCAGGTACATAAAGCAGCTTATTCCACCTATCCTTTCAAAGTAGAAAATGACTTCATATCAAGGCTGTTTGGGAGCCCCAAGAATGTGGGCAAGTTTGTGCTAGTGCACTGTAACTTCTCATCATGACTTGCTGCTCGTGCCTATCAGTGCCATGAGAACTGTCCCACACACCTTGGTGAGTGTGCAGCCACTCCTCGGCAGCAGAGGCATTGGGACACACTCAGAAATACACAGAAGGCTCTGCAGGAAGACTTGCAAATGCTGGTGGGACTCAGCTAACCTCTTCCATCAGAGAGAAGCTTTAAGATAAAGGTTCATTCCCGTGTTCTTCATCAGCAGTGCCACCACCCCACCTCACACTAGTGGGGGAAACAATCTACAGAAGGAGCAATATGGATTCTACTTAATATGGATCTTACTTAATCTTATTATTTAAAGATACGAAAGCAGAGATGTAGCAGAGGGATCTTGGCTTTGACTCCACAATTCCTTCAGTTCTGTGCTATCAATAAAATTATCGAAAAACTTGCCTAATAAAGAACACACCTCATGCATGTGGGCTCCTAATGCACTGTTTTGGTTTCAGCCTTTGATACCTTCCCAGGGCTGCTGCAGTACCCATCACACATTAGCTTCAACTTCTTCATTCCTTCAGCTGTCACATGCCTACTATACATTGAAATACGTTTCCTTGTCTAAAAAAGAAAGAAAAATTTAAGATTTACAGAAAAGACCCCTGGTTCAGGCTTAGAAAAAAGGTACAGGAAAGATTTGGCTTTTCAAGCTTTCCTATATATGTTGTTCTGCAGCTCTCTCAGTATCACTTAGTCTGTTCATCTCAGAGGAATTACATTTGGTAGCATATTTAGTTCACAGGACTAGCACAGTTACATTAAACAGAGGCTGCTGATAAAACATTACATCTCCCTCCCCCCGGCACTCCATTTGCTGTGATGTAAAAGGCAGACACCCCATAGAGAAATTAATCAGAAAGAAGGGGAATGAATTTAAAGAGTGAAAATTAAAGACCCCATGACATCTACATCCATCTACTACATCCAGATGAAACAGTGTCCCAAAATTCAAGGATGTATTCAGATCCTTCTGAGAGATGGAAGGGGTTACAGAATTCAGCATATTATCATCAATACAAATTATAGTTCTTTAAATGGAAAAACTTCTCTCACAGAGAACACAATGTCTTTAAGAAGAAAGCACACATGTTTTGCTCTGCAAAGTGATGAAAAAGACTTCAAGCTAAAAGACAGCTCATATAGAGGCAGTATCAGTCTAACTTCAGTAAAACCACACTGCTTTACCTTCAATAAGGATACAGCCTAAGTATTTACATTTCTCCCATAAAGGGAAATCTCAGGAAGTGCCTGTGCTTAAAAAAAAAAAAAAAAAAAAAAAATCACAAATCAACAAAACAACCATAATTCTGGGTCCTCACATTGCACTTCTTCCTCATTTGGTCTAATGTCTAATGCTCTCAAAGTTTTTCAACACCAAAACTATTCCAACATAAAGAATATCTAAAACTGTTTTAAGGACATCTTGATTTTCCTTTACCCCTTAACCAGATACGGATGAGTAGATCCCTACAAAGACATTTGCAGAATCAAATGGTGCTCTATATGGGAGGGATTCTAAATGCCTCAGCTAATAAATTTGGCTGAAATGGATTAACCTGGATAGAATGTGAAAGAAGTAATCTTGGCTTTAAGCACACATGAACTACCATAGCCTTTGTAGACTTAAATTACTAGCACGGAAACAGATTTAACCAGCAAGGAAAATTGCAAGACATGGACAAAAGTGAATGGATTATGCAGCCTCTTTTAAATCACTATGCAGGTTTTGTTTGCAACACCCTAACTAAATGCCAGGGTTTAATTTTATGATCCATGAGCAAAAGAATATACAATAAGAACCCCATGAACTCTTACAGACTGTACTACATTTATGAAGCAATGCTCAGATGACACCTTCCCCAAAAATTAATTTAGTAGAGCAGGGTATGAAACGCTACTTTCAAATCTGTTAGGCTTGATTCTGGTAGACCTGAACTTGGAGTGTGGAGCAGGGGGAGAAACATCCCTCCACAACACAGGATACAGAGTAAATATATCATTTTTCCTGTAAAGTTATATCACTTCAGGTGTTTGCAGATGAATGACTGCATCAACCATGCATATTTTACCAAAATCAAAATTTTATTTCATTTTAAATTGAAGATCACTTCTAGAGACACATAGCAACCTTAAATCACTTTAATGGAAATGGCAACAATGCCTGCAGGAGAGGAATTAAAAGTATAAAACTGCTTCTATTCTCAAAACACCAGCATTACTCCAATCTTGGCAGTTCTGGGTTAGAGATCAGAACTGGGCCTTAAAAGATTATTAAACAAGTATTAAACTGGGAGAGGACTATAATGCAGTTCTTGCTAGGAAGTCTCATAACTCCTGTCTCTCAAATGCTGTTTCTTTGCAGCAAGTGGCTGCACACCAGAAGACAGAAATTGTAAGTTTAATCAGAACAGACTTTCAAACCACATCATCATTTATGAAGAGTGAAATACCTTCATACTTCCTACTGTTGCAGACCACTGAGGTGAGGAGAATACAATGATCTCCTCTTCAGAAAGGATGGTAACATCAGACTGACAGTGGGAAGGGTCTCCTCACATATTAAAGCATCCTGTTCATAGCCACACTCAAGTAAAAAAATCTTGACAGAGACTGAAACCAAACAGCAAGACAGATAGTGCTCCCATTAGCTGCTATCCATGCAACTCCACTACTTGACAGTAACAGCTTTGGTGCAGCCCTGCCTCGTTCGCCTTTCTCGCTTTACCTCTCCAAATTCTCCTTCTGTTTCCTTCACTTCCACAACAGTTTCCTTATCTTTCTGCCACTGCATATGCAAAAGAAAGAAAACTCACTGTCTGTCCAGGCCCTGAGTTTTTCAGAAAAGCCCCTCTGAGTCTCTCAGCTCCTAGAATCATAGAACAGACCAAATTGGAAGGGACCCATCCGTATCACTGGTTCCAACTTCAGCCCAGTACCCAAGCAGTCTCTGGTAACAATGCTAGAGACATTTCATTTAAAAAGTTTCTCTAGATTGTAGAATTATTCAGGTTGGAAAAGACTTTTAGGATCATTCAGTCCAACCATTACCCAGCATTGTAAAGCCATGTCCTTAAGACATCCACACATCTTCTAAACACCTTTGGTATGGTTACTCCACCACTTCCCTCAGCAGCCTGTTCTAATACTTGACAACCCTGTCCGTGAGGAATTTTTTCTTAATATCCAACCTAAACCTTCCCTGGCATAACTTGTGGCAGTTTCCTCTCATCCTATTGCTTGTTGGCTGGGAGAAGAGGTCACCTTGCTACACAATCCTTTTGGGCAGTTTTTGAGGTCAATAAAGTCCCCCCAAGTCTCCTTTTCTCCAGGGTAAACACCCCCAGTTCCCTCAGCTGCTCCTCATAACAATGGTACTCCAGACCCTTCTCCAGCTCCACTGCCTTTCTCTGGACTTGTTCCAGCACCTCAACATCTTCATTGAAATAAGGGACCCAGAACTGGATGCAGCAGTTAGGGGTGTGGCCTCAGCAGAGCTGAATGCAGGGGGACAATCACTGTCCTGGTCCTGTGGCCTTATTATTCCCAATACAGGCCAGAATGCCACTGGCCTTTTTGGCCACTTGTACACACTGCTTGCTCATGTCAACAGCATCCCAGATCTTTTGTCACTGTGCCATTTTCCAGCCACTCTGTCCCCAGCCTGTAGCCCTGCAGGGGGTTGTTGTGACCCAAAGACAGGACCTGGCACCTCACTTTGCTGAACCTCATACATCTGGCTTTGGGTCCATTGAACCAGCCTGTCCAGAACTCTCTGAAGAGCCTCCTACTCTCCAGCAGATTAACATTCCCACCCAACCTGGTGTCATTAACAAGCTGACTGAGGATGCCCTCAATCCCCTCATCCTGAACATTGATAAGATGTTAAACAGAACTGGATCACTTCTTACTAATAGATGAGACACTTGAGAGTAAAGTATCCTTCCAGTATTACAGTGTAATAGACTTCCAACAACACCACCAATAGAATAGCAAACCACATGAAAGCACCATGACATGTCCCAGGACTTAATTTTTCAAAGTGATGAAATACATCTTGGGCTGTGGCAACACCTGTGAGACCAAGGTATCCCTTTCTACCACTGCAGGGATAGCAATGTGCTTCCTGGCTACATCAAAGAAAAGAACAAGTCAAAGATAGTGTCCAAGTAACATCATGTAGTAAAAATATTCATGCTACAAATTCTGGGAGTTAAGAAACACTCCAGATACATCCTACAAATGTTATTAGGCTGTTTTTGTAAAAGATAGGAGGGGAAAGGATGAGAACACTTGCAACAAATGTTCATGACATATTAAGCCAAGATGATTATCTATGCTAAAATATTCTTGGGAGGATGTTGGTTTATTTACCTTATGAAAGACTTACATGGACTAGATCTTAGTTCAGATCAGCATCACACATGTGAACATTCTGCAAAACATTAACTAAGTGAAATAAAATGAGCTGGAAGCTTTCATATGTTTCTGACTTTGTATAATTCCAGGGTTTTCTAAGTCTAACTGGCTTTCCCTTGCCATTTTCCTTGATTATTTTCCACTACAGTTTTACAAACCAATAAGCATTATTTCTTTGCTATGTTCAGTACTATGGTTTCCTCTCTGTTTATGTTACCATCACAAGGACAGTGGTAGGAGGAACTATTCTCTCTACCTTTTCAAAAGTTCTGGTGCCATAGGCACTTGCTGAGTTGAAATGCCTTTTGCCCTTGGCACAGTAAGCCATTCCCTAATATAGAAGGCAAACAATAATTAAGATAAAGACTTAAGTATATGAATAACTCACTATGCATTAGACTTCACTCAAGGGTTAATAATCTGCCCAGGGCTGAGGTCTGTGTGAGATGTCAGGATTTATCTGAAGCTATAAGAGGGGGGGTCTGTCCTAGCTTTCAACACCAGCAAATAAAACATCTTATTTTAACAAGATCACAAAACAAAGAAATGCAGTGCTGTTGCTACCACAATTTTCTGCCTGTGTGTCTATGTGTATAATAAAATTAATCATTTCAGCCACATCAACTTTCTTCAGGAATGTGACAATATCCAATTGTAAAAATATCAGTGAATTCCTACCTGAGGCAAGTTGAGGAGAATTCAGATTTGTTAGTGTTACAGTGATAAGCACCCTTTTCTCAGAAGCACATTTTTGTCCTGTAAATAACACTTCTGTATTTGATTCAATAACTTTTGGGCAGGTCCAGGCAATATTACACTGGAAGCTGTAGGATGTGGTGTATCTTCCAAAGGGCAGAGTGAGGAACAAGGAGCCAACACATACTTGCCTTGCTAACTTGTATGCCTTTGCTTTTCCTCAGTTTACTCTCAATAGCACTCTTCTAATAATAGCTTGCTTTAATTGTTGAAAAAAAAAATAGAGAATGCATGTCCTATGTACATAAATATGTATACAAATGATTTCACAGCAGGGTATTTATCTCTCAAAAGTATTTTGACATGGCATGCAAGTATGAGAAAAGGCTTAACTGAAAACTTCTCCTCAGACTAAATACTTCAGTTCAAATTAGCAATTTGCACTGGAATACTTCACACCCACTTCAGGCTAAGTTGTATTTCAAACTAACATAGCTTTTTGTACCATGACGAGAATAAGAGGACTCCAGTAGAAAGTACACACATCAGCACTTTCTTCTCCCTTTAAGCACAGTGCAGACTTTGAAGCAGCAACAAATAAGAACAGGTGTATTTTGCAAACAAATTTCTATATCAACTTTCAAGACTACCCTGCAAAGTGATTAAAATATTCATCTTTGTTATTGTAAAGAGTAACATAAATAAACCATTACTCTCTTTTTTTTCTTTGCAAAGATATTAGGTTGATCAATTAGGCCTATTGCAGAAAGACTTGAATTAGTCTGATTAGTCTCAGCTACTTAAATTCAGAAGCAGATGCCTCACTTTGCAAGAATGGTGATTAAAGGCTGCATTCACCAAAAAAATTGGATTACGCACACTTAAGACAATACCTACCATTTTTCAGCTCTCCCCCTCACAGCAGATGGCCCATACAATTATTGACTTCAAAAAATTCTCCTCCAAAGCTCCCCTCACTTTTTGAGACAAAGGTATGTTCAAGTCAAGACTATTTTCAAATGTTCTTCTTGTATTAAAACTTATCACACAGGTCAAAAAAAAAAAAATATTCACACAGGGTTGTAAGTCAAAATACAGTGCCCAGGCATTCCCAGAAGAGTCACCCATATGGCTACTAGCAGCAAGGGAGAGGCAGAATAATAGCATAAGAGCCTTGGCAGCAAATAAAATCCACATCTCACCCTCACAGCACTCCAGCCAGCACAAGCAAGTGAGAAAGCCAAGACTGAGAGATACAAAATGGCTCATTATCTACCCCAGAAGGCACAGCACTGCCAAGCCGCTCTTTATCAAGTCCTTAACAGGTGTAAAATTAGCACTTGTTATTAAAGACAATGGAGTTACATGTACTGCCAGCAGCTGAAGAAATGTGCTAGAATTGTTTTCACCTCCAGTTAATTCGGTACCATTCAATAACATGCACGAAGCCTGTAAATTAGAGAAGTGCCTCCTGAAGCATGGCAGGGAGCTAAGACAGTGCATGAGCATCCTTCCTAAAACAGAGGTGATTTCCTGAATGAAGGACTGAAGACCTAATCCTCTTTTCATCAATACTGGTGTAAGTTCAAACAAACTGCATTTACCTGAGTGTATTCTCAGGTAAACCTGTGCCAGTGTAATCTGTAACCAGAATCTGGAGCTGTCAAAAATCCTTGTAAGCAAATGCCAGGGCAGTGCTATTTTCAGCTTTTCTAACCCCACAGAGCACAGACTGACTGGATGCACTGATATTCTCTCTCCTCAGCTACTTACAATTCATTCCTGGGAATAAAGCAGAGAAAGGTGTTGTTCACTGAGAAAAGCAAAACACTATTCCAGATGTATCTCATTATAGGCAGATCTCATTATAGGCAGATGACCTCAGGTTTAGGACAAGAAGTCACTGAATCACTCAGGACTGTATAGCTTCATTGGGTATTTTTCTGTTCTAGTACCATGCACAGTTCTGAAAGCAAATTATTTAGATACATACTTGCACATAGGAATGCATCTAACTGCTGAGCTGTATTGTTCAATAGCACTGTACATGTCACCACTCTCCCCCTTTCCACAGTAACTGGGAGAAGGGTTGGCCAACATCAAACAAGTCTGACCGAGGACAGAAATCTCAGTGATAATTACATTCCCACAGGGTTTCATGAAAACTGGCAGTGAGATAGAGGAGGAAATTAACTCCTCCACCAAGGAGAGGGCGGACACAAGTCAGGCATCTCGCTATCCCTGTGGCAGCAATTGGCCAGGCAGCCAGCACACAATTTGCTCTGCACTAGCCGAGGCACACGCTGCCTTTTGTCTGCTGGGACTGTCGCTGGGAGCGTGTCAGATCAGCTTTAGTGGGAGGGGTTTTTAAGAAACTGTGCCACTCTGCTTCTTCTGCCAGATACCCTGCACAGGCTGAAGAGCAAACCATGGGACAAAGCTCTTTTGCTTTAGTATTGAGTCTGTTACTGGTTTGTGTGAGAATGTTGCTGGTCTAGTGCAGAATGGTCAATTCAGAGAGAGCTACTAATAGCCACAGGTTCTCTTCTGCCCTAGTGTTCTGTAGTTTTCTGACTGTCATTTTATGATGCAGTCAGAACATGTCTGAAATACTCTATAGAAAAGCAAACTGTGTTTCTATTCAAAGGCCGCTGGACAAGTTCGGGTTTGGACAAAATGGGTGCCTGTTTGCTAAGGTATGAAACATCTTACCATTATCCTTAGTTCATCATGCATCTTAGAGGAGGCAAAAATCAACATAAAGCAAATAAAAAGAGCAGTTTCTTTTTATACAGGGCAAATCACCAGCTCTGGTTGGATTGATAGGTGTGGTGAGTCACCAGCACATTGCCAGGGCTGTCAAGTTGTCACTTTAGCTGGCTGCAGTACAAAGCTGAGTCCTTCCACATGGTCACCACTCCCCTCTCTGCGTGCAAATAAAGACTCCTTTTTCCAAATGCACTGGGAAATCTGTTATTTCTTCATCAGTCTCGCATCCCCCTGGGCAATGGGAGTGTTCATCATCTGATGCATGTAAATGCTAACAAAATTCCCATCTTGACATTAAATGCTTTAAAACCTATAAAAAAGGCAAATGAACCTGGCAGGTTTCAGGTGGCCTACAGGGCTCTGCCATGCTGGCACTGACATCTGTGATATTGCTAAACTAGACTTCCCAAAGACTGGGAACTAGCAGGAGAACTGGAGTTATAACCTGGTTGCCACAGATATTTCTGTCAACCAGAGAGCTCAGTCATGCACTGACCCTCCCCAGCCTACGTGGGTGCACTTCAGAAAGGAAGAGGAGCAGCAGGCTCCTTAGAAGAGTTCGTGCCAGTGCGCTGCAGGCTGGGAAAACTCATCACTCATTCACTCTGATAAGATGATAGCACAACAAAGGCAAGGCTGATGCAACACCTTTGTAAACACAGAGCTACGCTGGCTTTATTGAAGTATTGCCACATTTTAAATCTACATACAGACAGCAGAACTACTGCAGCATGTTGCTGGGGTAGGCTGCAGCTAAATCACTCCCTGCAAAGCATTGGGGGCTCTGTGTAAGCAGCAATGCAAGTGGCAGCCACTTGAAATGCATGCAACAACTTGCACAGGTCCTCAAGTGCTGCCATCAGCTTCGCACCTCAGTTACCATCAGCTGGAGCTATTAACCAGCTGCATCCATGCAAAGAGCAGAGAGAGGCTTTTGCCAGGGAAAGGGAGGCAGGGCACTAGCGTTTCCTAAGGTTTCCAGTTAGTTTGCATACATTGCTGTCAGACTGCTGTGCTCCTTTCCAGCCTGATTATGAACACTGCTAATGGGGAGAGGGCTTGGAGGACAAGGACTGTAGAGCTGCATGCCTCGTGCACACAGAGACAAGATTCCTGGCCATATTCCCAACATATCTACTATATTAAAAGATTTCATCAGTGATTCAAACAGCACATTCATATCATGGAGGAGTTAATTTTACAAAAACTTTCAATCCTGTGTTTACAATTTTCACACCTGGAAAGGGATCTTTAGTTGCTATGGTAAACTAGTCAGTGTGTTGTCAGTATATTGGAAGACCTTCCTTACCTAGACCTGGATAGATTTCCTAGTTCTGATTTTGGAGGAAAAATAATTGAGACATGTCATTGAAGTTGAATGCTTTGATGCTATTTCAGAGCTTGGTTTATGTTGGGTCACTTGTCTATCAAGGACAACCCCATCAAGTAACTTCATTACTTCATTGCACAAGACATAATAGTAAATTGCATTTACAACAGGATTATTAGTAAAGAAGAGCAGGAAGAAAAGGGAGGGAATTTAGATACTAAAGAACAGAGCAGAGACCAAGTGAGGCATCCAAAGAGGCAACAGCAAGAACTGACAATGTCCTACCGAACACTAAAAAACTGGGAAAAGGAGAAAACAGGGAAACCTTGTGTTTGTAAAAGTATTTTAGAAAATTTCTTCATCAAAACTATACATGGGGGTTTGCAAATTATTTTGTTGGTATGAAGCTTAGCAGAAATGTGACCAAGGATATAAATGAGGGAGCAACACACAGCTGCCCTCTATCTTCTCCACTCCCTTGTGCTTGCCCAGAATGCACAGCTTTGCAAAGAAGTATAGAATCCATGTACTGGCATTTTCTTCCATTATGGATGTATTTGTATACATTATATTTTCCTCCTCCTGTTTCTCTCTCCAAAAGCTGAATCAAAGCTCTCCCTTCCTGTTGCATAAATAAATTACATTAACTTCACTTTGGAAACTGAGCAGTTTGAAAATGGCATCCCATTGGAGCCTGTCTGCAGGGTTTCAGCTGCCACAGCTGAATGTTTCTGTATTCAGCAAAGGACATTGGAAGAGACGCATTCTTAAGAACTTTTATGTGCTCAATTTGAAGGCAAACACACAAGTCTACTTTGTCCTTCCCTCTCTGTTCCCTGTCTATTTAGGCTAAAAAATTGTGTTTGTACAGCACTTAGCCCCATGAGACTGAAGCCTTTAGGTACAAATGTAACTCATTTAAATGGTAATGTACAACAAAATGAGTGGCACTCTTCAAAACAAGCAGCATTTGTAAGTGTATCTCTGCCAGGTGCTGACAAATGGAGGGTCATGGTTGCAGGCAAAGTGAAAGGTCTTGGTGAGACAATATTTAAAAGTCAGTTTTTCCAGTCAAAGGCCAAACTCTAAAATGTCTACTTATTTCTCTACTGCCTGTGCCCTGAAGCACTGTGCCTGCCTCCCAGAGAGCAGCCCATGAGGACTCCAAAGGTATTTCCTATACAAGGTCAGATCAATTAAAACGTGCTTTAAATAGAGTCACGTGAGCCATGTGCAGGAACTCCACAATCTGATTAAATCCCTTTCACACTGAAGGGCAGAGTCTAAGATAATCTGCTGACCCCGGGTAGGAAAGCCAGAAAACAAGGAGGCAGGACCTGCATTTTCCCTGCCCTGGGACTGAAGGCTTTGCTCCTTCTGGTTAATGTTGTATTAATGTTGCTTTAATACCAGAGATTCCAGGAGTTAACTAGCAACCTGGTCCTTTTCCTACTGAAGTCAACAGCAAAACTCCAAAACCTAGTGTCTCAAAAGTCAGGGCAAGCTCTTTTCGCTGTCCCAGTGAGCCCAAGCAGGAAAGGAGCTGCTGCCATCCTTTTCCAGACCTGATAGAAAGCTCCTAAAGAAATATTTACATTGAAAAAACAAATCAAGCAAAACCTTGGCAGAGTGAAGTTGTACTGGTTCATACCAGGGCCTGGGCTGTCCGCTTGGAAGACAAAGCAAACGAACAAAAACTGTCTCAGAGAGACCTCCTTACAACCAAGATTTGAAAGATAGCTTCAAGAGACAATATTAATATAAAAGTGCAGCAAGTGAATTATGCTACTGAATAAGTGTTGGTGCAGTAGAGAGATGGCAGAAATGCTATTTGTGTCTGCTGTAAGAGTATCCCTTTACTCTCTATCCCCCAGTGAGATGCAGTCTAGTGATACCTGCCCTTCTTTCTCACATAGGGGTCACAGGAAAATACTAAATCCAGCAATGACCTGTCTCCAGCTAAATTCAGAAGCAAACAAGACATAAACAAGGTTAAAAACAGGCTGCTGAGGGAGGGCATCACCTGGAGTCCCTACATGGTTTGCTCTGAAATATTCCCCTCCTCTTGGCTCCATTCTATCCCACCCACCTTCAGCTTGTGGGGAGGCTCCTGGGAAGGGGAAACAAGGAGTGAAGTCCTTGGCTTCCCTGTAAGCTGCTCTAAGGTCACCGTCATGCCAAACAGACCCCACATCCAGCATTTCCCCTCAGGTCTGATAATAAATCTCTGAGCATTTACACTGTCAAGGGTTATGTCTTATTCTGTGTGTTCCACAAGCATATTTCTGCAAGTCAAATTCTGCAGGAAGCCATGAGATGCTACACACAGGAGCCTGGAAGGCAGTTTCTGCTTTCTAATTTGCACTGGTGATATCATCGCACATCAATATCTTTCTCTTAAATACCATTGATAAATAAAATGTTTTTAGCAGTATTTTCATCTGGTGAAAGTCAGGGTAGTTCCACTGAACGACTGCTAAAGGAATTTACACCATCTGAAGCCCTGGAGCAGAAAAAAAAAAAGAATCCAAGTCAATGGGATATAAGCCAAAATTGGAGTGTTTTGCTGGATACAAACCAGATTTACTTGCTTGCTTAAACAGGTGCCTAAGTGCTGTAGTGAACTGGGTCCCAAATATGAAAGCATTTTTTATTTATGTCCACTTCTGCCAGCTTAGACATCTGATACAGAGGTCATCTTATAGCTAACATTTTTGTCTTACACCCTGACTACAGCCACATTATAGAACAGCTGCCTGTGGAGTTATGTTCCACACATAACTTTAAAAATAAAATGCAAGTGATTGGAAAATGTAGGTTTATAACTAGAAAGAGCATACAAGGGTACCTTGAAATAGAAATAAATGAAACATTTTCTGCATGCTGAGAAACAAACTCACAATCTTATATTTCTACTGCATTCTCTTTTAGTACTGATGTTTCAATACTGAAAGAGAATGTGTCCTAGAACTGCCTCAGCTGGAACTGGTTAGACCAGAAGCACTGTATGGGAGAAGATTTTACACATATATTAAACAAGTTTTTGTCTACAGAGAATCTTATTTCTTAGAAGGGAGTCTATGCTTGTACTAACTGCAATTCCAAACACTTGTAGCAATGCAGCAATGTCCCCAGGCTGAAATCACATCTCCCAGAAGTAGTTTTATGTATTGCACCATGACCATTGAATGGGAAAAGGCAAAAGTAAGCTTGGAGGCCATGTCCAGAACACAAATTCCTCCTCACTTTCTCCACTCCCTGGTCACCAGAGGAGAGTCCTACTTCCTCACTTGATTTCTGTCCCAGTCCGTACTTCATCTCCTCCTCAAACAGGCCTGACCATATGGGAACCTCTCCTCATCCCCCGCACACAGGCAAGCTCACCTTTGGCCTCCCTGTGAAACTTAGTGAGATGTGAAGGTTGAGGAAAAGGGAATTTATGTCCCTTTTTAAATTTAATCTTTAAGTTTTGAATCACCGTCGCACTGGTTCCAAAAAGCCAGAAGCTGTCAATACTTTTTTTTTCCTGTTGTTGGGAAATAGGTGTGATGTGAGCTGCCTGATAAACTGGGCCATCAAGGGACCTAAAAGGTGTTGCCCCAGTAAGGAGAAGTTGAGGGATTTCATGGGAAGAACTGCAAGCAAAGGAGGAAGAATTCCAGTGTGAACTATCTCTGCCAAAATTATTCAGGCAGCTCTCCAAAGCCAGTGGGTTTCTAAAGTTTTATTTGATACTGTAACAAGCTGAACACAATCAGGTGTTTAAGTTTGTAATTTAATGGCTATTTTAAATCATCAAACTTAAATAGACAAGGAATGAAATAAAGCACCCAGTTTAATTTTGAAATTATCATCTGTAATCTGATATAATTAAGTCTTTAAAATAGACTGTAAAATAGACTCAAATAATAAACTAAGTATATATTTGTATAAGTTTTAGTTGGACAGAACTGCAACAGCTAAAACAGTAAGCTAAAATATTATCTCATGTCTTGGGATACAAAAGATAATTTACTACCCCCAACTACCAATAAAGACCAGTATTTGCATAGGGAAAACTCTGTATTTCAGCCATCAGTGCTTCATCTTTTTTGCATCTCAGGCTTGCTCTGTACCACCAAGCCAGAGGCTACATGTATTTAATGTGTATTATTGCCATGTTGACATGGAACTCGGTAGCCCTGAAATGTCTCATTTGATTCTTTGTGGCAAACATAACCATGGTTATAATTGTCAGATTTATGAATACTGGGATGGATGATTAGGAGCTTGGGTTTTATTTCAGAGGATGGTAATATTGCCAGGGCGGGGAGAAGACCTCCAAGGAGAGGATGAAGTGGCTCGCAAATAAATAAAAGAAAGAAAACTCTTTGGGTCCATTCATGATGGTGTTAGAGGCTACCTTGAAAAAGAGTGTGTGCCCAGCCTTGCTGTGCCAGGGCTCAGAGGTACCACAGGTTAACTCCTTCTTAACAGCACCATGGAGATGTGCATCTCCAGAGGACAGTGCAATGGCACCAGTGCAGAACCCAACACCAAGTGCAGAGCTCCTCAGGAATACATTTTCTTTTTTCCATCATGTTTGTGATGTTTTCCATTTTGCTAGTATTTCCTCAGCATGCTGCTCATTTTTTTATTTAGATTGCTTTTATTTAACTTATCCTTGCTCTGAAAAAGCCACGATGTATTGAGTCACTACATGGTATTGATTCTATATTTGACAAACTGTGACTTTCTGCACACAGAAAGTAAATTTAGATGGAATTTAAAAGTTATCAAATATAGCTGGTATTCAAGGGTATCAGCAAAGGGATCCTCCAGAAATTCTAGATGCTGTATTCCCTTGCATACAACCAGACACAGAGCCGAGTATCGGTAAACAAACATGGTGCACCCTTTTCCAGGGATAAATCAGGAGGGACAGAGAAGGGCACTCTTTGTAACCCATGCAGTCAAAAAGCTATTTAAGCATCAAATTCTTTCTCTGACTGTCCCACTTCTCCAGCTGCAGAATGAGGAGGAAGGAATCTACCCCATCTTACAGGCTACTTGTGAGGGTAAGAAAACAGTGCATGGGTGCCATGCTGTTAGGCCTTTCTAAGGAGAGAGAAAGAGGGAGGGGAAAACTTCACACATATCGACCTTTTGGCCAAATGGCTGGAAAACACTGGAGATGATGGCATAGGGAGCACAAGTTTTATATGAACCCTGCCTGGGGAGGCACAGCTGCTGTCCAGCCAGGGAGCAAACACAGCAGTGTCACAGAAAAATCAATGAAGCAGGTTGCCAGGATGGACCTATGGGGCCCAGGGCTTGATTCCACTTCTAGTTTTCTTGCAGTTTCAGACCCATTTTTTAATTGCTTTTTCTCATCAGGGAAAACAAGTATGTGAGCCGCAGGTCTTTGTTCTGTAAACTATCAAGTGCTAAGAGAATATAAGTATTATCACTGCTATTTATTTCACCCTTTGGTGTTTTGTCACTCTTTCCTGATTGGTTTACGATGACGAATGTCAGAACTCTGTTCTCAGTCATACACCTCTTGGGCAAAAGAGACAAAGCAATGTGACATTTAACAAGTGTACCAGAGACCATCCTCCCTCTTCTGAATATTAAAATACACAGCAAAAAGCACTCGTAACAATAGATGTTTCTTTTATTCACAGATAAAAACTGAAGCAAGCTGTTATAATACATATTTATACAAAGGATTTGAAAAAACCATAAAAAGGAAGATGATTAGAAAATATGATTCATTATGAAATGTGGTATTACATACACTATTAAACCTTTTCAAAAGTATTTGTTTGGCAACAATTTATCAATAGTTTCCACACTTAAGTGGCCTCCTTCAAAAAAGCACAAATCTCATGCAGCATGTATAAACTTGATCCTGAGGGTTTGCCTTCCTTAGAAAAACTGTAAAAAGATATACTATTTGTCTTAAAAGTTCAAAATGCAAATTCTATATTTATAGTCAAAACTATATAAAAATATGGACCTAACTTAACATTTACAAAAACTTTTTGCACCTTTTTTTTTTTTGCTTGTTTTATGGTTTTGGTAATAAACATAATTCTCAATTCCTGCAGTCAGAGAGGAAAAAAAGGAAACCGAAACAAACCACAGTGCCCTTTGTAGACTTCCTCACATTAAGTTTACAACTCCAAAAAAGACCAGGTCTGTGAAAAGTGAGGTTAGTAACCAAGGAAGTAGGTAAGCAGTTAATATATCTATATATGTATATATAAAATGGAAAACAAACATTTATTTTGATCTGAAAAAGTAATAATACAAAACCTGAAGGCAAAACAATCATCTCAAAATGCCATAATACTCCTTTTCAATAGATAAATGTTCATAAAAATATCTTGAACCCTAACCAAGAAAACAATTATAATACAATTTTAATTCTGCTACATAAAACAGCTTTTCTATGAAACAAGAAGGCAAGTTCAGGTATGAAAACATAATTTACTTATTGCTTTTGCTACAATGTTGTTTGTTTTTACATATAGTCATAAATACACTATACAGTATAAAATATTTCATAGGAATACATTTTGTGGTCTGCTTAGGTTTGCTGGCTTCAATTCTAGCACCAAATACAAAAATGAAAATCAAATGAACTTTAAAGGCACTTCCATTTCATGTGTGTTTGTTTGTTAACTAACATCAGGGTTTGTACTAAATTTCTTCACTTCCCTCTGGTAGAAGCAATACTTGATCCTGCTTTTATCTTTGTACAGCTCAGGTCACATTGAGGCACCAAATGATTTATGAACATTCCCATTGCTCAGCTGTTTCTTTCTCTTACAACATTCATTGTTGCTTTTTAGTCTTCACCTTTCCTCCTTCACTTCCCAGCTACTTTATCTCTTTACTTCATGTCGGACGACCCAGCTTCACTTCCTTCAGTCCCTTGAAAAACCTCTCTTCAAACCTCCACTTCCCTCACTCCATCTTGCGCATCCGTTATCCCGATATCGAAACACGTCACTATCATGATATGTGACTTGCACAGATTAACACACTGCTCCAGTTCTTCTGTCACTTGTTCCAGTGCCTCCAGGTACTCCTGTGACTCCTTATCAAGATCAGGATCCACTTCAACTGTCAGACAAAAAAGTACTGCGTTAAGAGAAACAGCTTATCACGAAATATCGTTTTATCACAAAGGAGCCAGTATGGTAGAGCAAAATTTAGTTTCTCTTGAACTAAGATTTTTTTTTCCCCTTTGTTCAGCAGATGCAAAACTCTACCTTGATGTTACAGTTATGCACAGCACTCAGTCTGGGAACAAATCTCATGCCTCAATTTCTCAGCTATAGCATGGATATGGAAACAATTTTTTCCTTCTTTGGAAAGAAGAATAATAAAGGTGTATATATATAATATTAACAAACATCACATTTAATATTAAGAGTACCATTTTGATGTTCTCTTCTGGTTGGTTTGGATGGCTTTTTTGTTCAAATAGCATATTACAGAAACATAGATTGAGTCATAGAATATTTTAGGACTCAATTCAGTGAAATATCTTAGCAAGTGATTAAGTTTTTCAGTGGGACTGCTGACATGCTGAAAATCTGTTAGAGGCTGATCATACTGCTGTTTTTGAAAAATACTTACAGTCTTCTTTCCACTTATTTGGATCCATCATCAACCTGCATTTTGTCTCTTCCAACTCTTCCTTCAAAAATTCATGCTTTGCCTTTATTTCTCTGATTCGCTGCTGGCGCCTCTCTAGTATCTTCAGCTTGGTATGGAAATACATCAGACCCTTTTAAGACACAGAAAGACCATTCCATGAATTTTCTTGTGATCTGGCCCAAAGCATTCTGACAAAAAATTCTTCCCAGCTCACTACTTGTAAAAGTGAGCAGACAGATTGTTTTACTTGGTTGTGGGGTTGGTGGGGTTTTTATGGGTTTTGGAAGAGTCTTTTTATTTGAAGCTTACATTAATGGATTCTAATCTAGAGAACTGCAAGCTACATCACTTGAGCATTTGTTGCACTTCTCTGAATTAGCAACCATCCCTTAAGACATTCTGAAATTACTACTGTTTGTAGATAATTTTTCTTTCCAGTGGTGAAAATGAAATTATCACAGTCTAATGATAATGTCGGAGGTACAGTTAATACTAAAACATGAATTCTTATTTTCTAAAAAGCATTCCTACCTTCTCAACATCCTGGAAAGGCTATTACAAAAGAAAGGGGAAAAAGGCATCAGAAGAAGATAGAATTCTGGTCTCTAAAATAGAATTAGCTGAAGTGTTTTCCAATTACAGGTAAGTTAAACTCGGTACATCCCTGATTTAATCTTTTCATTTACATAAAGAGTTAATGACCCTATCATTGAGGAAGGTTGTAAGGTTCCACCAGCCAAGGGTAGGATTATGAAGTCATCTCATAATGTATTCATTGGTAACTTCCATTTACACCATCAGTCATGTTAGACACAATTAATTTTAGACAGTAATCATTTTCATTTTCTGTGTTAAGGGTACCCCAACATATGAATTGTAAAATTAATAATTATAGTACTTTAATTGCACTCAATTTCATGAACACCATTCTGGCATTCAAGCAAGGACTTGGTCTGTATATTATAATTTAAGTTGTCTACAGTTGTAAAATATGTGCTGACCTCAGTTTCATCTTGTCTGTGTCGCTGTAAACGTTCCACATCATCAATCTCATAAACTTTAATTTCAAATGGCTCTTTCAAAGTGCCTGGCAAAGGTGGTAGATCGACCCATTGGCCAGTGACACTGGGTTTTCTTCCTAAGGAGGCAGCATCTGGCAATGGTGCAGGAATCAGTCTGCGACGCTGGAGACCTAAAATACAAAAACAAACATTCCTCAGGCTCTAAGAGAATAACATGCTGCAGAACATACAGCAATGAATTAAAGAAAGATCTAGGTTCTCTTAGGAAGAAATACTTAGGAAGAAATGCTTTTCTTGATCTTTTCCTTTTAGTAAAATACCCTCAGGCTGCTACTTGAGTTACTGCCTTGACAAAGTAGGTTTCAGTTGGTTCCCAGATGGGAGCAACAGCAGTTCCTCTCCCAAAGCAGATGTCTGAACATCAGTTCTTTATTCTCTCCTTGCAGAAATATTTTGCCTGGATTGATTTTTCTTTGATGGACTATGCTGGTATTTATTACCTTGCAAAGACAGTGAGATAGTGAATAATCTAAAACTAATACTGATAATGGCTTACTTACCTGGAAATCTTCTGTTCCCCCAGCTAAAGCCAAGCAAGACTATCTAAGATCCCTGTCACTGCACTACATCTTTGCAAAGCTCAAACAGCTCCCTCCAGAGCTACTACTGCTATTTTAGGGTGCCAAATACCAGCAGTTTTCAGTGTCTTTGTGGGATTGAGAGGCATTCAGAAGGCATCAACCAAGCTGCAACTGGAGACATCTCTAATGTTGAGATGTCTCACACCTTTGCACCAGCACCCAGAAGCTCAATGCATGACAAAACTCAGCAATTCTGAGAGCCTTCAACAAAATGATCCCAGATTTTCCAAGAAAATTATACTGCTCCATTATGCATATGCAAGGGTTCAAGTTTCATGAAGCAGATACTCAGTTACATCCTTCAAAAATGCTGATGCTTTTGATTATAAGAGTTGGTACTCTGGAGCCCAGGGGTCTTTTGTGATTATTAAGTCTCTTACCATTCTCTAAAAATCTGACCTTTACAGTATATGTCTCAAGCATGAGTACATGCATAGAACTGATTAACAAGCCTGCAGTCCAATCCCTAAGAGGAGGGCTGAAGGCCACCAGGAACAAGCTGAAATTACTAAAGGTAGCAGGAAGTACAAATTTTAGGCGACTGGTGACAATGAGTTTAGTACTTAATTGCCTCCTCTTACTAAAAACTAACTCAGAGGTGAAGAGTGTTGTTTCTTCTGCTCTTACAAAAGGGAGTATATCAAACAGACAAGGCAGTTCTGCTCAAAGGACGACACTGCCAAAATAACTTCTGGGCTGAGACCTCTACAGGAGGGATAAGTGCAAGTTAAGGCTGTCAGATAAGCCCTCTCATGAACTTCACTATGAAATGAAGACAAAATCCCAGCAGCCATCCCCAAAGCAACATACCTCCACTCCACTCCATAAGCCCCAAAAGTTACCTGCTTTACATGTTCTTAAGAAAAACATTCCTCATTCTTAATTGCATCCTTGCTGATTTCTAAGTAACAAGAACAAAATGGGAATGTTTTCTCAAGGGGAAGACTTGATTCTACTTCTACAAAACAGTTCTCACAACTGCAATCCCTTCAGCCTGAAACACCACTACGCTCCTGTCGGACAAAGCCATACACTGCAACCCTGATCCTGTAACTGCTTTGGTGACAGGAGATCCCTCTGAGGAGGACACCAAAGAGATGCGGTCAAACATATGCCATAAGCAGGCAAACTTCATCTCCTTCCATTGTTCAAGCCAGGCTCAACATCATTTTTCCAGTAATGAAGTTACAGGATAAGGTTTCATACATGGGAGTATGATCTGTCCTTAAATCTAGAGACTCCAACATAGTCTGGTGTTACATAAGATACTCCAAGAATATCTAATAATGTGCAAAGATTGCAATTATTTTAGAACAATAATAGGTCTGAACCAAACATTTCTCGTAAGAAATATTTGCTGCACTTCCTGGTAAACCGCATTTCATGCATAAAACACATTATTTTCTCCAAGTCTACAGCACTCAAAAAAAATAATACATAATTTACTGATATGAGCAATTACAACTGGAGAAAGAAATAGTTTGTCATTTTTAAAGACCTTATATGTATTTCCTGGGGCAAAAACAAATACAAATCCATCAGTGGGTAATGCCTTCTCAATATGTGTGCAACTTATACTGCTGTTAATATTGATTTGTACAAAAGGTTTAAGAGGCTGATATGCTATGGAAAGAGAAGTGCAGCAAATGTTGCACTAAGTTTCCAACATGATTTATCACTTGCTGAAGCAACTCAGTTTCCTTGACCAGAAAGCACCATGAGATCAACTTCCTTCATTTGGTTTTACTGCCAGAACTGAGCATCATGGCTATCTACAGGGATTGCAATAAGTGCCACATTCCAACCCAAAGTTCAGATCCAGCACATTGCTGATATTAGATCCTACTGTATTTCCAACTGTCAGTACGTCCAGGTTGCTGAAGGAGGCTGCTGGTCATGATCTACATGGCACTGGTAGCCATGGATTCTTTACACTACCACAGGATCTCAACCTAGATCTGAGAAATGAACACTGTAACACCCATCATAAGAGCCAGATTTTGAAGGAAACTACAAATATACTTGACTGCAGCTGCACTTACATGAGCACCAGCAGTTAAAGCAATTAGGAAAGGCACTAGAGGGAAGGAAAGGGGATCTTGCCCCCACACACCTACCTTCAGTTGGCGTGGTCAGACACTGTGAGCCAGAGTGGCCTCTTTCAAGCAACTCTCCCAGTCAGTTTTCTACTGACTTATAGAATCCAAACACACCCTAAAATTTCTTAATATAAATACTATTAGAGTGCAATATAATAATGTTGAGATTAACTGGGAGCATTAACCTAAGTGTCGCTGCATCTTATGCACACGCCCTACTGCTCTAAGCCTTACCTTTGGGTAACGCACATTTAGCAATCCTCTTGAATTCACAAACACTCTTCTCCACTCCCTTTGTTTCTATTCCTTTATTTTTATTCCTTTATTATTATTCCTTTGTTTTTATTCCTTTGTTTCTAAACTACAGTCCTAGCCGTTCTCTCTGGCATTCCCTCACAGACATCTAGAAGCTGAGCTCCTCCTCTCCTCACTGCCCTTTTCTCACCACTCTCCCAGGCTCATTCACTTGATCCTCACAAAATCTCATCAGCACTCACCCAGCACCTCACTTTTCCCAGCTCACTCATAACACCCCCCTATTTGGGCCACCCTGGTGCTGAGGGAGGAAGGAATGTCCCCCATCTGCCGGCAGCCACCTGCTGCCTCCTCCCTCGCAGGGAGGCTGCCGGCACCCCGGGGCACCCACACCTCTCCTGCCCTCTCCACCACAGCACCTGTGTCACACCTGCAGCTTTGAAGTAAAATAAATGACAAGTATCTGCTGTCACAACAATACACATGCACACACAAGTGCATGCAGTCAGTCCACCTCCCTGCTTTGAGTTCCCTCCAAGCCTCCTCTCCTCTCTGTCAGAGATGCCACAAAACACCTCCATCCTCAGGATGCAGTGGAGCACCAGCAAACACCTGGTCACCTGCCCCTTCGTATCTTACCTGTTGACCGTTTCTTGGGGGATTTAAGGCTCCTCATCCGACCCGGTGACGACATCCCACTCTCGCTCATGGAGTCGTGTGCCGAGGAGGCACTGCCGGTGGCCTCACTGTCCCGAATCATACTCTCATAGCCACTGCTGCCCCCGCTGTGGTAGAACAGAGCTGTCCTCCCCATGGCTGGCGGCAGCTCCCCGCTCAGGACGCTGCTGTTGTCACTGCCGTGCCCGCTGCTGTAGCGCTGCGGCCGCCGCGGTGCCGTTATCTTGCTGTAGGGAGATGGCAGCACCGGCATTTGTGACTTCTCGTCGCTGAGGTTGATGCCACTGTCATTGCCACTGTCAGAGTCCGTGGAGCCTCGGAAGTGTCCCGCCTTGGCAGAGCTGCCCGACACCAGCTCGTTCACACGGCTGTTGGCTGCCCTCATGGCCTGCTTGGTGCCCATGATGGTCCCGCGGCCAGGTTTGCTGCCAACAGGCTGCACAGAACGGGGGGCTGCCTTCCCACCAGGGGCCATGCCAGAGACCTTCCCTGCAGGCTGTGCCAGGCACTTCACAGAGGAGCTGAGAGATTTTGACCCACTGGCAGAGAGGCCCCGGTTTTTATTCCCATTGGCTTGCACCTTCTGGCTAGCTGTGGGTTTTGCCTGGCTGTTTTTAGCAGGTGCAGGGGCGGTGAAGGGCAGTGGTAAACCCACACTGGAAGCAACAGGAGGCACTCCCAGCCTGGGGACAGAGCGCCCTGCCCGGCTGCTGCCAGTGCTGTCCCTCACCATGCTTGCTTTGGATCCAACTGATGTCAGGCTGTCACACCTCTCCAGAGACATGTGGCTCCCATATCGGTGCACAGTTTCACTCTTTGACGCCTTCACCTTTAAGCTAGATGTCATCTTGGGCAAAGAGTGGTCACCCTTCAAGTTCATTTTGCAGCTGGCACTTTCACTAAAGTAAGAGCCAGCTTTCAAGCGCAAATCTGCTTCGTCTTCAGCCTTTGGCGTGGCAGCTCTGGCAAAGTCCAGGCCAGAGGCTTTCCCCCCACCATTACCCAGACCAACAGGTTTCTGCTCCAGGCTCGATTTACGTACAGGAGGTGTTGGAGGTATTGGCCCACCTGGTCTGGGCAACATGGTTGTTTTCTGTGGTGTGTTCTTCTTTCCCAGGGATGATTTCAAGCTGCCAGTGGCCAAGGGAGCATCTGAATTCCCTCGGGTCACAGACTCTGGCAAAGTACTGTTAGTGTGTGACACTGGCATCACTCCCAGTGTGGTGGCTCCTCTCTTCAGCTGTGGCATCTTCATCACAACTTCTGACTTCTTTGCAGCTCCGCTGGAGGATTTGCAGGCCATTTCACAACCATCCACAACCCTCTGCGAACAGGCAAGCATAGTCTGTGACTTCATTGGCCTGGATGCTGTGCCAAAACACTGGGCAGCCTTTTCTGGCTGTTTCTCAGTACCAAACGTGTGAGGCTTTGGAGACAGCAGTGACTCTGCAGGTTTTGCTTCCAAGTGATAATCGGCGCGTAACAGCCAAGGATCTTCAAATACACCATGTGGATTCTGCAGCTCTTTATAGCTGAGGACAGTATTATTGTGGATTGAAGAAGAGGTAGTTTTTGTTTTCCTAGGAAGACTAGAATGTATTGTTTCTATCACAGGCGCATCACAAGAATTACTAAATTTAATTTTTACTGGCTGATCAGTGACACAAAAAGCACTTTTTATCTGAGATGCTTTGGTAGTTTCAGAGGTTTGAGGGCTTTTGCTGATGCCTGAGGAAAGCTTGCTGGAACTCAAGCTCTCACTCTCCAGCTCAGAGAAGCAAAATCCACTGTCATTCAGAGCATTTTTCAGGGGGACACATAAATGGGATGAGTCCAAGTTGAAGGGTTCCTCGGATTTATTACAGTTGTAAGATGACTGTGCGACAAAACTGTCACTAGACTGGGCTCCATCACTTTCAATTGTACAAATGCTGACTTCACTAAGCCACGAACTGATGGAGGAACGTCTGCTGCTGGTAAAGGGATCCTTAGCAAAGGGCACAACAATATCAATATTTACACCAGTAGAAGTCTCCTGTGAGGTATAAGCATCAAACTCATCATTTATGCTGCTGATAATACTGACTGGCCTTGAACCCGATGCAAGGGCCTGAAGGGAGCAGTCACTGTTAAAGCTAATGATACTGGAAGGTCTCCCATTATCCATAATTCCACTAATAGAGAGCTCTTCCACCACTGTGAAAACAAGCTCATCCTCTCCATTCAGCTCAACAGGCTGCTGCAAAGTCACTGTGGTGGTCAGTATATCCCGGTCAAAACACTTTCCTCTGAATGCTGACCTGAAGCTGTGTACCTCTATCGCACCTGACTGACTCTGGGTGTTGCTACCAACAAGGAATGTGCTTCCTAAAGGGTTTTGCTCAGGTTTGTTTCCCATCTGTTTGCTCATTCCCACAGGAGGAGTCCGAACTGCACTGCTATTGTCCTGCTCCAAATTCTCAGCTTTGGAGCTTGGGGAGTGTTCTCTCTGCTGTGGAGGGGGAGGCGCTGGGCTTGGCAAGGGTCTCTTCATGTACAAGGACTTTTCCTTACTGACACATTCAGCTGTGGCCTTATTCTGCTCTGGATTCCTCAAAGGGCTACACCTTGAAGTCTGCAGGGCATCAGTGATTGTCTCTCTCTCCCCCTCTATGACAGAGTCTATTATTTTGTTGTCAGCTCTGCTCTGCAGCTTGGAAAGCTCCGCTTTCAAGTGAGGTGTGCTATTTTCCTGACAGTTGCCATTGCCACCCCTTGGTGCAACAGCCTGGAAAGGAAGGTTATATCCTTTTTTGGGAGATGCAGTATCTTGTGGAATCAGTTTCTTAAATCCTCCAGAAGGAGAGGACACTTTTTCCTTTATCAACTTAGACTGTGTATTTTCTGTACTTCCAGAAACAGGACTACAATTGGATCCAACAGAGATTTCTCCACAAGCAAATTTCACTGGCTCCTCACTTCCATCAATGCACTCTAGCCTTTCCTGAAGTTCAGCAAAAGTGTTGCATTTGAAATGGTCCTTATCAGAACTCCTACTAATAGCAGAATTGTCTTTATTTCTCTTCTTATTTAAGGACGGGATAATGGGAACAAACTCCGGTGGACCTTCATTATCTGTCAATTCCCTGTCAGACAAAGCTGCACCGTTGGGACCAACATAGATGACAGTATCACAAGACTGTTCACTGCTGGAGGAATAATCAGGATCACTGGATATATTCAGGACAGGAAGGTCAGGGTCAAGGGCAACAGTTCGTGGGTGGAATGGTCGCAAATGGGGTGGCCTCCGGACATGTCCTTCTTCACACGAACTCTCTCCTCCAGACGAGCTGGATGCATACTGCAAATGACAAATGACAGAAAAGTTATTGGTATCAATTGATAAATAAGTATGTACATGTACACTAAGTGATCAAAAGGTCAGGTTGCAATATACTCTGTTTTGTGTATACTATCATAACTGCATCTAGTGGGAAAATATTAGAGGGGAGGGTAAATCAAAATAACATGCTACATAGATTTTACTGTATTAGTAATAATATAACAATCACATCTTTTCAGATAATTTCCATTTAAATATTAGGCATTGTCTTTCTCCTCAATAGTTTTCTGTCCCTCTTCTATTGATTTTTAATTTATACTGGTAGAAGCTTTTGAGATAGTTCCACATGTAAGCTAAGAAAGAATACGTGTTTGAAACAAAAAGAAGGGAATTTCAGGATTAAGGATTGGGGGCAGGATGATGGCTCAGTGCCAAGTCATTTGTCAAGTTCCTCTCCTGAGATTTTATGCATTTTGTATTACTTCCTACCATTGAGAAATCCCATGTTCCCCTACTGAGAGGTTAGGAAAACTCATTTTCAAATGAATTAATTTCTGCTTGTTTGTGAACCAACCTTGGATTTCTTCTTTCTCATGCGATGGATTCGCGATGCGAGCTGAACAGTGGTGAGAGTCTCTGCATAATTGGCTGGGGAGTCAGAAATGTGTGCAATCATAGTAGTCCTGCAGTTGATGTTCCCAAGTGATTCCCTCAACAACATTGTCAACTTGTTGTCCCTGTGCAAAAAAAAAAAAAAAAAAGAAAACATGAGGATTATTTAAAGAAACCACCACATTTTTGCAGAATTTTACACCACAAGCTGTGCTTTCACTCTCGTGCATGCATGGTACATGTAGATAAGAAAGATCCCCCTGACCACACTAAACTGGCTAAATGTACACATACAGAGGTACCAATATTTTAATTTATCTGCCTGTGTATTTACAGGTGTAACGTAAATATGTATGGTAAGTCATTCTGTTGCTTAGAAGACTGTAAACAAATTGAATGATAACTAGTTTTCTCAGGTTTAGGTCTTACAACCCAAAAGAGCTCATGAGTGCTGTATTTTTAGCTGAACAGACTTAGTTCCTGGACAGTTACACTCTGTGAGCTCTATCCAAACACTTCGAACAATAAGAAATAAAAGAAGTCAGCAGAAAGGGTAAGAAATCTCTAAACAGATTAACAATATTAGATACCAAAAATATAAGTGTCACCCCAACTAATCTACTTGCCATTCTGCCACCTGTGGTCTGCTCTGACATAGCAAAAGGGAAGCAGAACTTATGTCTGGAGAACTTATGTCTACAAAGCCTCCATTGTGGACAATAAAGCTGACAAGTGACATTTTGTCCTCCACTGGTCTCCAAGACATTTTTCCCCATGGATTCTTGAAATAGGAATCTCCCTGCTCCCTACTGCCCCCCTGAGCAGTTCCAACCTGAGGAACTCCTGCCATGTCTGGTCACTAAACCATAGCAGGTGACCAAGTTGAGGATCTGCCCTTCTCTATTCTAACCCATCCATCCTCTACTCTATACATACACCTAGCAAGTAGCCTGAGGAAAATATCTCTCTGCCTAACGCAGAAAGAATAAAACACCAGCTTAAGATGCATCACTAGATAAATATGTGAAATGACATGACCGACAATGCATTACAACTCTGTGCTGTTGTTAAGACAAGCAGCAATAAAATGTAAGGACTGAAGACCAAGGTCTGGTAAGGGTGCTTACAATGTAGTTATGTCTTTAAGCTGGGCTCCTCAGAGGTGTGTTTGACACAAAGTTGTTGTCACAGACACTCCACAAAGGAACACACCTAAACCCTCACTTCTGTTAAAATAATGTGCAACGTGGTGGTCTTTTTTTTTTTAATTGAAAAGATGTATCATTCAAAAAGACACACAGAAATAACAACCTTTGATGACGATACTTGATTAATACACAGTTATATTCAAAAATTTCAGTACAGCTTTTACATTTGCAAAAAGAAGAGAAAATCCTATGAAAATTTGGTTCAGTTGTTCACTAGCTGGCTGAGATCAACCAAAAATCCCAAATCCAAGAAACAAAGAGGAGAGAGAAGGAAAGAAAACATCTTAGCCATTTTCCCCTCACTTTTTTCATCAAACCTTTCTCAACACCAGCCAAATTCAGTATACACCAATATACCATTTTTGGCTATCTAAGAATTTCACGTTACTTGAACATTTAAAAACCTGTGACTGTGTTAATAGGGACAAGTAGATGAACAGATCCATGTATCTGTAGAAGTGACCTTAAAAGAAGACAGATCCCTCTCTGACAGAATTTCCTTTTACTTCATATTAGGTAAACAGTACATTATTGAAGCAATCCATTTCGCAGGTAGCACCAGCCACAAATTTAAGATAACACAGACTAGTATTCACTTACTTATATGGCACGTGCTTAGCACCATTAATTAAGGCCAAAATTACATTGCCCAGGGCAGAGAGAGACAGACACAGAGAGCCTCCTCCATCCCGGCTCTTGCTCAGCACTTTTTCACAGCTCCCTAGATCAATGAGATGCAAACGACTGCGTCCTCCAGACACTAAAACAAAAAGGGGAAAAACAGTTGTACATCACGTTCTTGCATGGACTCAAGCCAAACCTAGTATTCAAAAGGCATTCAAATGAGGAGAATAATGAATACAGCATGGGATAATGACCAAATTAATATTTAATTGTAAGGAAACCAGGTATTAGTCACAGCTACAAAAGTTAAAGGTGACTCAACTGGCTTGAGAGTTCATTTTTTTCTTTTTGAGTTAATTGCAAATTATTATTAAAACTAATGCAAGACCACATCATTTAAAAATAAACAATATACTAAGAACATTCATACTTCCTCCTTTGCCACTCTTCTCCATGCGATACTGGTATATGTGAAGAGTAAAGAGCATGTGTGAATTCCTCCTGTCTTCCTCCTCACACTCAGGCTTGCTGGTGCTCCTGGCAGCAATTGCAGCATCAAGGAAAAAGGCAGCTTTCTCTGCTGTCGGGGCCCTTAGCTCACTTTGGTTTTGAAGCTTGAATATAAACAAGAAAATGACTAATTAGCACAGGGGCATTTTTTTATTATTTTTTGCTGAACATGCTAAATCTCCAGGGCACTAAGAGAAACAAATAGGTACACCATGGGAGAAGGGCTTATAAATTAAAAGCAGTAAATTTTTTTTACTGGCTTAAAAGTTGTCATAATTGTTGTCAGATAAAAGGAAATAAAAAGTAGAAGAAAGTCAGGCTCAGAAAAATCTATGTTGTGAAATTCATTATACCTGGGTTCCACATATTGGATCTTCTCTCAGATAAACCCCAGGAGATTGGCCATCCTGAAGGCTGCCAGTGGCTACTTCAGCTAACAAATCCTTAAGGTTTTCATCTTTGCCACTGATCTCTACAGCAGATACTCTAATAGAGAAACGAGTTCCAGTTTTTTCTTTACGTTCATTGATCAATTTGAAGAGCCAAGAAATTGCACATGGGATGATACCAAGGCTTTGTGTGGAGTTATCTTTCCCAATCATGGTAAAAGATTTTCCTAGAATGAAAAGTCAAACACAAACACAATTAACCTTTCTTGTACAAGGCAGTGTGTCTTCATATACCTGATATCACCACAGTACATTACATGTAATGCCATATGCTGCACAGATAAGGGAAAGAACAGCTAAAAATTTCAAGTATGTAATTAATAATCCATTACTATTTATTCAATTAGGTTTTCAAGTTTTGTAAGCCAGACCCACAGCAAATTAATGTTAAAAACATCTCTGATCTTTTGATTTTCATCACAGTGCACCTACATAAACTTTCTCTTGAATAAGCTAATCTGATGCTACATTTTACCTTTTCAAATTAAAAACTTACAATCACAGTGTAGAAATAAACCGTGATAAGTTTGCAAAGCTAATTAAAAAGAAATTCTAATCTATTCATATACTCCAGGTTTATTGTTCCAGGAGCTGACAGCATGTAATTACCAGACTGACATAGTAATTAACTGTAACGAATTTGGGAGCTCACCAAGCTTGACATGACCAAAGCAAAATATGCAACCATCTGCACCATTCACAACAGACTGGATTACTTCTGCTACTGTTCCAGAGCATACCTCAGCCTGAAAGAAAAATTGGAAACAAATAAGTGAAAGAGCATATACTGCTGTGGTTTTTACTATTCTTCTGTAATGAAATGAATGACTCAATGTTTTTGAGGCACAATATTCTCCCCATTTTTATGGCATCAGTCCTATTATTTTAGTAACTATGCTATCTTAAAAAATAATAAAATATGCTACTACAGCCTAAAACAGTTTTCAATTCTATTAAACCTATTCTCTTGGAATATTGATTCTATGACTAATGTAGCAAACTGAATGCTATCCAACCAGGCTTCCTGCTGGTATAATAGCTTAGCCAAGGCTATTCAGTAATAGTAGCAACTCCACTGAAATTAAGCTACTCAGGAGTGCTCACAGGAATTAAAAAGACATCCATACTGGAGAAAATGCATTAAGATCCCTGAATAAGATTTCATCGTATCACCTTTTCCTCTTCCAGCGGAAACATCATCATCAATAAAGAGAACTTGCTAAAATACTTGATTGTTCTAAAATCAGTTTATCCATGTCAGGGAAGGTTTCAAATACACAATCAGATGACCTATTAAGTGCAGCAGCTGGGGGGCAGGGAAGGGGGCTGCTGTAAATATGTAACTACAGTGAAATGAAAAGGCTTGGTTTGCAGATGCATGGCAGCAAGCTTGCCTCCAGCAATAATGCCTCCACAGAAGGGGCTGCAGTGGCCAACATCACCCAAAAACATCACAACAGGCCACCGAACAGGCCTGCTACAAGGAACTGAAAATCCATCCCAAACCAGGGGTCAGTAGCCCTGGGGACTGGTGCCAAAACCAGCAGACACACAGGCTGTGACCAGCCACCTCGCAGCAGGGCTGGCAGCACAAGTAAGAAAACCACACTTCCAGTTCTGGACTAATGTTGAGATTGCTGTTGCATACTTCTGCACAAAAACCTTGTTTGAACTTATGCAGGATCTAAAAACAGCTCTTGGCTGTGGTTACCTGTGCTTTGGGAACAGATGTGTGTGGGAAGACATTCTCCTTCTTTAGTGCTTGTCTAGACTTAGACTCAATAGATACTTTCCTATCTACAGTCTAGGACCCAAAAAATTAAACAAAACCCTAGGAGAAGATCTCAGGAGGGGATTATGAGCTAGACCTTATCATATTTTCTCAACATTAATAGACTATTTTCACCTTGGATGCTTTGTGCTATATTTTTCACCCTAACTTTTTTTCCAGCAGTTCAGACTTGGTGTAGTTCTTCAAATGCTGTTGAATTAGTTCTTTTTAAAGCTCTTCAAGGATTTTATTTTCTGAACAAAAGATTTTTCACAGAAGGAGGTATCAGATGTCCATGAGTGCAACCTCACTGAATATACTGCAGACCCCAATCCTCTCAAAGACCAGCCATCCTGTCTGTGTAGCAGATTTCAAGTCTGAGGCTTCTACTGAATAAATGCCCCCTTTTACAGGTCCAAAGAAAGACATGCACAACCATCAGCACGGCCATCAACATAAAATAGTCAGTCAAAACCACAGTATAAACTAACTGGAAAAGGTGCAGATAATATAAAAGCTCCCTGTTCCAGTATAACAATCCCAAGGGGTTAGCTTTATCTTTCCTCCTAACAGCATTTAGTTTAACATTAAGCACATGGTTCTTTCCCATTGAAAGCTGTGGAGAAGGTCTTTTATTTCAGTCCCATCAAATGGATTAAAACCTAGCTGGATGGAAAACTGGATATTTCAAGCTGACTGTGTGCCTTTCTCTAACAACAGAATACACAAAAAACCAATTTAGTTAGCAAGTCTATCTTCCTAGCTATTATTCCTTAATTTTACATCTCAAAAAACCAGAAGTTGTAAGAATTTACCCACTTGTCTGTTAATTACCATGTTTTTTTCCAGGAATTAAGGCAATTAATTCAAATAAAATTCCCCAGAAACAGAAGGAACTCTTCAGGCAATCAAATGCAGTGGCCAAGAGAAGACTCAAGAGGTTTACGTGAGTAATTCCAGTACCTGTGAAGCATCCTGGGGGAAAACTGCATCAAAGGCAAACATCTTTGGGACAGCAACAACACCTCTTCTGTGACCTGCATTGGAAGGCCCAGACGTTGCTGGATCATAAAATGTGATTTGCTTTTTTCGTGGGTCTACCTTTAGGAAGGACATGGATTCAGACGTTTCATGTGCTCCTTGAGAGGAACAAATCCTTACCATCACTTTCACCTGCAAGGATTCAGAAGAAAGCAACAACTTGAGTTCCCAGCTACAGATAAACACGCGCAAAGCATTCCTCACAGACCCACTCCCCTTCCCATGGTGTGTTTAGGTTAATGTTTAGGTGTGTCAGAACAACTGACAAAAACAGAGCCAGATTTTCCAGCCTGGGGTCTTCACTGAACTAATTAGGTTTCAAAGGTGCACTTTGTCTCTTCAGTTGATGCTGTTCCGGTTTTACCAATTCAATTTCTAAATGTCTGATCTGCAAAGTACGATCCACTGTAGGTGCAATATGATGTTAAAGAAAAGAAAATTCTAGTCTCCTGCCTTTCAGTACTCAATGTGACCGAAAGGACACTTTGAAAACCAGTCTGAAAAACTCAAGGCTCCGACATCTACTGCATTTGAAATAAGTCTAGAAACTTCCAATTTCTCATTCATATCATTCTAATAAAAAGGTGTTTTTCTTACAACTGTCCCAGGCAGTTGCCTTTATGCTGTCATTGCAAGGCTCTTCAGTGGTTAGCTGCAGATTTATTGGGGGGAAAAAAATGAAGGGAAAAAACCCAAACCACAAACTACTAAAAGGTCAAAAAGCTTGAAAAGAAACATCTCACAAGGTACATTTCTATTGCAGCACTACAAATTATGATATCCTACACACAGGTTTTTAAGACAGTATCTTTAGAAAGCTCCGACATGTTAGCTGTGATTTCCAAAGCACCTTAAGGGAGCCAAATGACTGGGTCTCAGAAAAACTCAGCAACAGCTGCACACCTGCTTCTTTTAAGCTTCCTGGAAATCATGCTCTTACTTTAAAGACCTGTGAAATACTGCCTCACACCCACTTACAACCATTTATCCTTATGAAATGCTCCCATGTCAGAACCAGCATGTTTTATACACCTTGCACTGAAGTAAATTACTATTACAGGCACAACTTCAACTCTGAACTGCCCCACAGATCAGACTTCACAGAAAAGTAATGTTCAGTGAGAATTACTTTTTCCACGGTGTCTGAAATGTTTCAGTAACAAGCTGAATAACAGTATAATCTCCTTATTCAACTACCAGACAACTTTCACAGCACCAGAGTTAACCAAGTGGTTGAAGAGCCTTCATGGCTGCAATATACCACAGCTGGAACAATTTACATATGCACTGTCCACAGCACCCATCAGCACCTTCATCTTCTGCAACACGGCTACTGAGCCACAAAACACCCACTCCTATTTAAAGCACATGGTTTAGTGCTGGGCTTGGCAGTGCTGGGTTAACAGCTAGACTTGAAAATCCTTTCCAACCTAGGCAATTGTGTTGTTCTGAGTCAGGCTCACTTTTAGACCTGAACTGGATATTGCATGCAGAAGCTGAGTTCCAAAGCACTTGTCTCTGATAAAGAATAATTCTCCATTTCAGTAAGTTTTTTGCCAAATGTAAGTTTTTGCCTTAAATGTGCCAGAACAATTTGACTCCTACTTACTTCAAGAACATTATGTCATTAAAATGGTGTGCACTTTTTCCATGAACACATTCTTTGGGTTTTTACCCAAAAAATGGACTTTGCAGTCAGCACTTCCCCATTACTTCTGTGTCCACAGAGATACTGGCAAAGGAAGAACCAAAGCTGAAAATCTACTTCAGCAAAGCACAGCATGAGAAATGCAGGCAAACAAGCAGAGACCAGAGCAGGCTGAGCACCCTCAGGGACTGCCCCTTGTACCAGACGAGATGAGAAGGGGACAGCAGACACATCTGCACACCAATGTGTGCAGTGAAATGCAGTGGCCAAGCCAGGATGATCCATAGCAGGTGTGGGAGCAGAAGGAAGCACCATGCTGAACTGTTCCTGCCTTTACCAGATGGGGAGAGCAGGTTATTCAAACAATTAAGTTCTCAACAGTCCCATTCTTCCATCTCCTTCTCTCTCTGGGGGCTAAGCTGCACACAGGTATCCCTACACATTTCCTCAAGCACCCTCAAAGGAAATATTTTCCACAAAGCAGCTCTAAAAGCTTTTCCCCAACATTTCTTCCAAACAAAGAGGTTAAGAAACAACCAACCTTTCCCATAAACACTGCAGGAGGCTCCACCAAACATAACAACAAATTCTTCCATCTATTGACTCAAGCTGTCCCAATTCAACACTTTCTTTTCTTTTGCCTTTCACAGTAATATAAATATGAAAATACAGTTCCAGAAAATAAGCAAACCTTACAATAAATGAAACAGCTGCCTCAAAAGCAAAGTGCATGAGAGGTGACACACTCAAGGCTATTTCCCCATAAAAGCTGCATGAAGCTAGCTTTGTGTATTAGCCTGCTAGCTCAACCTTGACATTCTACCAAGGTGTTCATAAAAAATAACCTCCCTTAGGGAAAAAAAGAAAAAAAAAATCACAACCAAAACCTTAATATATAAATATATATAAGTATAAATGCCCACTTCAGGGTCACTTGATTAAAATTAATTTTAAAATATATGCTGTTTTCAAAGCACTTATCTAAATAGTCCTTTCTGTTCTCTCTTCTATCTGTTATTATATTATAGCAGCCAGAGCTTGGATAAGAGGAAAATTGGTTTGCTCCTGACCTGAACAGCAAGTTACTTCCATCAGAGCACTGCTCCCCCTGAACACAATGATGGCTTCACACACAGAAAATCCTTGTATGACAAATTAGCTTTTTAAGACCACCTCTCTGAATCAGAAAGATACTAAAATAGCTTCCCATAATGGATCAGATCCCAAACTTAACAGGTCTCAAGGGTCATCTTCATTTTTACAATGGAAGTGAGCTTTCAAGACAAATGTCAGGGGAGAGAAAAAAGCAGCTTGAGAGACTTCCTCTTTTTGTGTTTTGTGTATCAAAGCTGACTTGCAGAGTAGAAAAACACTGATTTCCCATTTAGTTTCCCTGCTCACTAAATGTATCTATAAGTGATATCTATCAGTAACTGTAGAGTTATAAATGTGCCACACTCATTCATGATGCTAAGCCGGACTGATTTCACTCAGTAAGAAAGCAGAAATGCTCATGGAAGCACCATCAAGGACAAAGATTACTCAAACAAATCCCTTCACAAGACCAAAACTAAGAGCAGGCAGATCTGAACACATGCACATGCTTCTGAGTGTATAAAGGAAAGGTTTGGTGTAATAATGTTTATTCTTCTCACACTTCCTGTATGCCTGTGGTTGAGGACCAATCTTAAGTGACAGGTTTATATTCTCAGCTCCAAAGTTCATCCCAGTATTCTTCTGGAGTTAATACTGCAGGAAAACAGTATGGTATGAGTACTATAGAGCCAGCATGGCTATTGCCTTAAGGACACATTTAACTGCAGCTTCTCCTGGGTCTCTTTATCTAGTTTTCATACAAAAGACATGCTCACCTATTGAGACAGCAGTATGTGGTGCAGGAAATCAGTCAGAAACAAGGGTTTGCAGGGAGGGAAAGTTTCAGGATAATGCAGGGCCTGTAAATCTGAAAGTAACTTTGGCCTATAACTAAGGAGCAAATCAGCAATGACTGCACTCTAATGCTTTTATTTGCTTATGAAAATTAATTATCAGATTTAAGCACAATTAATTTCAGGCCTACTCAAGATCACACTTTTTGTGGGCAATTATTTCACAGTATGGGGGTTAACTCCAACTGCAAGGTTACCAGCCACTGCTAACGTATGTACAGAGCAAGGAAACACAAGAAAAGGAATTTAGAGGAGAATGAATAAAGAAATGGAAGTATAACACAAGTCTAAAGGAAAAAGAACAGGTCAAGGGGGTGGGAATTGAAGAGACCTAAAAAGACTGGGGGTGAGGGGGGAGAGAGAAGGGGAGAGAGAACTCAAGAAAAAGGAAAGACAATACAAATTTGGTGATTTCAGAAAAGTCATCTCAGGCTCAGGGTACCCCACAACTTTTATATTCCTTAAGAAGAGAGAACACAGACATCCATCCTGTGATGGGAATGACCCTTTTTGCTAAAAGTTGGTATTATTACTACCTTTTTTCCCCCCTTTTGTTGTTTCTTCTTCAGTACAGTGAATGACACAAAGTAAAAAAGAATTACAAGCGGAAGTTTATAATTATGAAGACATTGTACATAGACATTCATGCAGCCATTGAACACTGGACACAGGCTCTATTTTAATGAGGATGTTGATAAAAAAAGAGGCTAGGTTTGTATTTGAGTTCAATTTCTGCAAATAAAAGAAACATAAATATCACAATATTTGCACATTATTAACATTTTTCTCAGTGCCTGAAGACAGCCTAAATCAACTGAAACAACTGAAGTATCTCACTAATTAACTGACTCTAATCTGGTGGGGCTTGTACACTGGGGGCTCACACTGCATTACTAACTTTTCCAAATTTGTGTATATGTAGAAACCAGGACGTCAGCAGAATTGCTGAAGGAAATCCTATTAAAATCAAAAGTGCTTGGGAAAAGAAAATGGTAAATATATCTTGAATATATCATTACAAGTCAGAGAAGTCAAAAAAAAAAAAAAAAAAAAAAAAAAAAATGGCACCTAAATTGGAAAAGCTCTAGAAATGGGTGGCATAAGGTCAGAGGCCCCTCACCAGCACAGCAGTGGCTGTATTTTAACCCTCACTGGGAAGGAGGAGAGAGAGATTCTGAACAATCAAAACAAAATTTTTTTTTTTTTTTAAATTTATTTGTCAGCCCACAGTGGAAGTCAGGGCAAAGAAAGGCAACAAAAGGAAGCAGCCACTAGAATTCATTTGCTCCAGCTATGCAAGGGCAAACCTAAGGGATGGATGCTGAAGCATAAAAAAAAACTACACCAGTTTTATGCAAACATATGGGATTTTAAGGAGATATAAATCAACAAAAGGGTAGATTTCTTAAAAAAATAAATGAGGGGAAAAAAGAGAAGCCCTCTGTGTGGAAGACAGAGGCTATGTAGAGGACTCTGGGGCAAAACCCCATAAGGTTTTAGAAATATCTGATAACTAGAGATAACTAGAAAATACTAGAGAATAACAGATCCACTCAAATATCAGTAACCTGTTGGAGTCCTGAGACAGAAGTCCAGACCATGAGATCTTTATTCTTTACCAAAGTCAAATCTAGATGGATATTTAACAGTTTTCACCTAAACACCAAAATATCTCAGAAACTGAACGATGTACATCCTGACTGGCACCAGCCCTTCCTTTTCCTTTGATACTGGCCACCCCATTTCACACCAAAGGGTCACAAGCAGAGACCTTCTGCCCCACTGTCATGTGGAGTCACTGCTCCCTTGCTGTGACCTTCTTCAGCATTGCCCCGTGCCCCGTTGATGTGAGCTCACGATTTCCAGATCTCCCCAACACACTGAATGAGCTGGAGTTGAGGAGAACAGGACAGAGGAGTCACACCAAGCAAAATTATGGGCTGGTTTCTGGACTCGTCCAGACAGTACAGAGCATCAAGGAATGTCAGTGCCAGAAAGCAGGTCTGGAAAAAGGAAGAGGCAGACCAAAAGCCTGCGAAACCCAAAATTTGAAGCATCTGATGGCTGAAGGTGAGACTGATGGTCAGAAGCAAACTGGCAATTTTATCTAGTAAGGCTCATATACTTTGGATCTGAACTGAATGGAGCTACCACTAAGCCACACATCAAAGCACACAAAACTCCAAGACGACTGAGGCATGTGCTGTCCCAAAAGAAATCATGTCCAAGCCTGAATTTGCAGAGAAAAGAGCCACTGATCAACAGAGAGAATAGCACAATCCTCCACAATTCCAGATAGAAACAGCCAGGAGATTGACAATCAGGTTGTCATAGATTATTACCCCATAAGCAAGAGATGGAAAGGCTTCCCCCAGTGAAAGGGGAAGGACTATCTCACACTTAAAAGAACCAAGGGACATATATATATATAAAAATTTATATAATTATAATTACAGTTATTTAATTATTTATATAATATATATGTGTGTGTGTGTGTGTGTGTGTGTGTGTGTGTGTATATATATGTATGTTTATTTTAGAAAATTGGTCATTCATCTTTCAGTGGAGAGGGCCAAACACTCTACACAGTTTAATTAGGGACAGACATGTAGACAGGGAAGACTCCACTAATTCACTAGGTAATGACTAGACTCCATGGCATTTTGAATGTTGAGGAAATTGGGATCCTGACCCAGCCAAGAATGTTAGCACAGGCATAACTGTAACATATGGTACCTCCTTTGAAATCAATGTGCAGTGTTTATGTTTTAGTAGTGATGCTTTGTTAGCATCTGATGCTTATATAGTTGTCAAGTTTCATATTAGACATAATGAGAAAGGAAAAAGTAAAAGGAATGGATTAAAAAGCATGTAAAATTTTAAAATACATGTGCTCAAGCCTTTTTTACTAAAATAAACTGACTTTGTCTGTATTTTGGGAAGGTGCTGGCACTATACTGGAATCCATTTTAAAAATGCTGGTCATATTCTGCATTACAGCAGTATCATAATCCCTAAATGAACAAGCAATTTGGTCTTTAGCAATAAATGTCATTATAACAAATTTGAATGGACACTAAATATTCCCTAGAAACATGCATCCTTGACAGGCATCGTGCAGCCATGGAAGTTAATTTTGTCCAATGTTCACAAAATGGCGTATAACAGCAGGTTAATTAAATAACTATGTTTAGACACCCACCATTCTGAATTAGGATTTCTCACCAAGAAATTACAAAGAATTCATATTCCGTTGAATAAAGACCATTTTCCAATGAAATCACTTATTTTTTGACTACAGTGTAAATCAAATTACAAAAGTCCTAGTTCAGAGCCAATATTTTTCATGGATTTAATTGTAACTGACAGATATATAACCCTTGCTAAATTGTTTTACTGTGGGTGGTTCTTACAAGCCTTTCATATACTGCCACTACCAATGGATGGCAAATTTATATGCAAAATTGCCACACTACCATAGACCACCTAGCTCTCTGGGAGAACCAAAAACAGAAACAAAAAAATAAGATCACTTCTATATTGTACCCTGCTAAAAAAGAATTGATCTGTACTCTCAGAAAACATGAAGGAAAACAATATTTAATTTTTTCAAGGTGAAAACAAAATACAAGAACTTATGTAATTTTATCTCACTTTTCCACATTTTTTGTTCAAGCAGTTCAAGGTGTTTTGGCAGGGATGCAAGTACCTTGGATGACACAGTGCTACCTACATGGATAGGTGAGTACTTACTGTGATACATGACATATATCAGAAATAATGCTTCAGTCATTAGGGAACAAGGAGCAGTAAAGGTGACAAAATTAAGTACCTATTTGTTATCCGTCATCAAACCATCGTAAGAACCAGTGAATGGGACACCCAGCACACTTAAGACAACCCTGCATGATCAGTAAATCATATTAGCAGCACCTTAGCTATGGCTGAGTAAAGCATAAATGGAAGTGAATGTCTAAAACTCATAAATGGAGAGCAGTATGTATATACCTGTCCAAGAAACATGTCTGACAATTCAGGTTCTCTTTAAATGCTCCACTTCAATTGTCGCACATAGGAGCATTCTGTCATTCTAACATTAAAAAAAAAAAAGACAGAATCCTTGGAAGAGACAAGCACTTAAAGTTGCTGTTGTAAGTGATGCAGTATTATAAAGAATGAGCTGAATAGAACCCCAGAAAATAACATTTTGCATGAAAAAGGCTTCCCACCATGCTAAAGAAAAATAGCACATTAGAATGCTATACAGCAGCCACTGTAAAAAGGATGTCTTTCTTAATACCACAATATGATAAATTATCTTAAGTAGCACATTAATGTCAGAAATTGAGCATAATCTAACTTCTTTCCAGTGACAATATTAAATGGCTTTCAGACGTCTTTCCTACTATTCTGACATTAAATTTAATAACACCCAGAGAGACCACAAAAATGATTCAGTTACAAGAATCATAGTGCACTGGATCATTGCCTTTCAAGTAGGATTCTACTAAATGGTTTGGACTCTGATGCTTTTGGCACATTCAAGAGAAAGGTATGAATTTTGCTACGTAACATTTATCAGTAGTGTGCAAAATTCCTTTCAGTATCCAGTTTGAATTGATAGTGGAATCTTCCTTTGTGCATGATTTGATTACTGTTGATTACATGAAACACAGGTCCCAGGCAGACCTGCTGTTCTAAATTGTTGCTTTTTTTTTTCAACTTTTCCCTGCTTGGCATTCTGTTGGCAACCTCAGCAAGCACCTGTGAGAGTGTATAACATTTTGAAATCTTACTAAAGAAAATTAAGCAAAAGGCTTAATTGAAGATTTGTATCACAGGACAAGTCCACACACTGCTGCTGAATTTATTATAAGCAGAAAAAATTGGTATTTCTGAAATGTAAAAGAAATTAATAAGACATTTATTTTCCACCTTCCAGAAGAATAGTTGAAACAGTGAGAAATTATAAATACAAATTGCAAAGGATATGTAAGTCTCTAATAACAAATGTATTCAACCACAACTGCTGCAGTAAGTCTCTAATAACAAATGTATTCAACCATAAAAGCCATATAGCAATTTCACCACAGAAGAACTGGATGATACGCATGGAAATGATGATGCAAAATTAAGAATAAATTTAGATTTGGGGCTCAAATAATCAATAACTGAGTGCAAGTTCAAGAACTGGCCATCACTATCTCTCCACATTCCTGCCTTGCCCAGCAGTGCTCACAATGTACAGTAACTGCATTTGCTGCAGCCATGCAGCTTATGAAAAGCAAGAAGTCAAGCCGCCTCCTTTCCCCAAATGTCTGTTGTGCTCAAATGCTCAAGACAAGGTCTCACAATCAGTGGCAGGACCTGTTCAATTCTTGACACCACAGAAGAACACAAGATAGTCTAGATGAACTGTCAATCAGTTCCTTGGATTCAACTGTCCCTTCACCCAGTTCAGAATAACTTACTTCTCTGATGGCCCCAAAAATTATATCACATTTTCCACATTGTTTCTGTGTCTCTTACAATATCTTGAGCCAACCTTGGGTATCAGCGGATGGAAAAAATGTTAAGAATTACCATTTCAGAGACAATACAGAAAGCCAGTAATATTTGCCATTGTAAAAGCTTCAACATGTACTTTACTCTAACCCTCCAGTGTATTTACAAGAGAAATGGGACTGCACAGAATGTGTCAGTACAAACAATAATTAGTCACTGTAGTATTCAGGCACTACTCACATAGAATAAACAGTATTTTGGCATAGTTGGCATATCATTCATCTCTTCATTTTTTTCATAAAGGGAGGCACATTCCTCTCATTGACACATCCTGGACACTGCATGGGTTTCCAGCTCGTTCCTTTCTGTTTTTCTAGCACAAAAACTTCTCCTCAGAGGTGAGGGAGGAAAAGGCAGCCCCAGCAGCTGCTTAACCCACTGTAACCACACAGTAATAGTGAGGGACACTGCTAACATGGCAATGATCACCCAGACCACATAGAGTAACAACCACAGCCACAGATGCTGTGGTAGGAAAAAGTGACTCCAGAATTAATCACTAATTCTGTTCCATATGTGTATCTCATATTCATTATAGGACAGGCTGCAAGAAAAAGCTGAGGAAAATGGTAACCAGGAAGAGCGTAAAGTAAAAAGCTGTTAGAAGAGAGACTGATGTTAACAGAGCACTGACATCACAACTGTCAGTGTTCACTGATTGCTCTCTCCATTGCTGTGATGCTTAAAGCAGCGAGGAAGAAAATTTTCATTATGAGATACCAGCTGAGTAAATCTTGATCAGCAGAAGCTGATGAGTAGGAAATAATGGAGACTGCTAATGTATAGTGAGCTAAATGCTACCAAAAAGCTGTTTGGCATTGCTCAGAAAAGGTGAAACTATGAACTTTTAGTACTAAAAAACACCTATAGAGGAGTGACATTTCTCCTTGGATCACAAGTTCTAAGAATCCAGACACATGAAATTTCATTTGTGCAGACTCTTAACTTTTAGAAAAAGCTATATTGCTGGAGGGCTTTTTAAGGTAAACACTGATATTTATGAAGTTGCAAAAGAGGAATGGGTTAAGAGACATTTAGTAGGTACTGAATATCTTACACTGCGTTTCAGAGATGGCTACTTTGGGTTTTGAGGAGCATTAAAACTGGTACCTATCCTACCCCATTACCATTTGGATGCTCAAAATCTCAACTCAAGAACTAAAGGGCTGGCTAAATACGCAGAGAGCTCTTATCCTCTCCAGCAAAGCACAGGATTCTTCAAAGTGTGGTCAACAAATATTTGGTGAGGAGGACACGGATGGAACACTCACAGATTCACAGAACACGCTGAGTTGGAAGGAACCCACAAGGATCTCCTGGCCCTGCAGAGAACCATCCCCAAGAATCACAACAAACAGAATCTTCAATATTCTATGATCCTTGTAGGTTCCTTCCAGCTCAGGATATCCTGTGATTCTATGTTTTTAATGTTTTCAGCTGAATGCTAAATAACAGACATTTTAAGAGGTCAACAGACATACATATCCTGTGCTGGAGGAAAAGCTCCCACAGCTGAGCTGATCAGGGTCCTGCCATATCCTTGGAATTCTGGTGGAGCTTTCCCCTTGCAAAGTTCTCCACTCTACTCACTAATGAACACAGTAGATAGAGCACATGACCCAAGGCATATTATCTCCTGCCCTCTGGAATCATGCACTTGATCACAGAATTTGCTAATCTGTTTGAAGACACCAGATAAACCAGGGCTTTCCATGAGGTACAATTCATGCTGGGCAGTTCCACCAGCTGCCCTCAAAGCACAGGAAACAGGCTGTAGTCTCTTGGCTGTACATAGCTGCAGGCACACAAGTGCAGAGACAGTTTTACTGAGCTGTAGGCACAGGGATGTACAATCATACTTTAGAGGTCTTCCTAAGGCAAAGTGTCTCAGAAATGCCATGCTCTGTGTTACTCCTGGTGCATTAAAGTACTAAAGTACTGCATGGCCAAGTACTAAGTCTCACAGGAAAAAAAAAAAAAAAAAAAACAGGCCAACAAATGGATTCTGTTAAAACTCACACATAGAAAGTACATTCCTTAGCAAACCTTCATCCACCTGGGAATGTCTAAATTACTGTGCCAGGTTTACTGTATTCCATCATTACATCCTCTTTTCTAAGACACTGGAAAAGCAGAAGAAAAAAAAAAAAAACAATCCATTTTCCTCTGTGAATTTTCACCTTCTTAAAATAGCCCAAATTACTCCTTATTTTCCATTAAGCACAAACTCGGTTAGGAAATACAGAGTATTCTCTGTGAGCAAGTGTCAGCTCCAGGTATTTAGGCTGACAAACTCTTTATGTTAATGCTGATTTGTATAGTTACTCTAGGTGCATATTTTAACTCTCCTGTGCACATTACATACTTCAATTTTATCTTCAAACACTAATCTCTTGTAGCCTATGCAAATAAGTATTCAGACTCTGTTGTGTGGGTCATTAAACAGTTATAAATATGAATAAAGCTCCAAGTAATTGGGTTGTACTTTAATTAATTTTAGATAAACTTAGCACGAATTTTTCCATTTCAAAGGTGCTGCCTTTCCTAAGTTGGTGAGACTGCTACTCCATTTCCATATTCTTACAATGACACATGAAGCAGAATTTAACAAAGCCCCCTCAGCACATCTCCTTGACCTCAACAGAGAGACAGAACCATGCTGCTGGCAACACAGAGAGTACTTCCACAGCTGAAGCCTGTATGGGCACTGGGTTTGGACCAGTGGGTTTGGATGTCAAAGGAAATTTTGTCTCTCACTCTTTGCAAAATCCACAAGACATAACAGCACTCAGGCACATTCAAATGGGTGTGGATCTATCTCTGTCCTAAGATCCTTTTCTTGAGTCTATCCATCTCTGTTCTAGGCCAGAAGCTTCCAGCCCAGTCAAAATTTGTCAAGAAAAATATTTTAAAATATTGAAATCCAAAGTTACCTTTCCAATGCCAGGGTTGTCCTTGATTTTGGACACAGCTCTCAGAAGGCATGGTGGTGCTGGGGGAGGACAGAGCTGCAGGATGCCACTAAAATTAGTAGCATAAATAGAGAAGTCGTGTGTGTGTGGCAGGGGTGGATGGTATTTCTTTCTCTTCGAAGACAGGTTAAGCTTCTGTGCTGCTCTGTATAAAAGTAATAGCAAGAAAAGGACAATGTTACTTAGGTGTTAACAGGAATCTGAACCAGACAAACAGATGCTCATTGTCATCACTGCCTGCTTAACAAACCAAGTCATTGCATTCTAATCTGATTTTGTAAGGACAAGCCATCAGGACACTAATAAAGGAAATATGGGTAGAAAAATTACTGGCAAAATAGTCAGTTATTTTCTCCACCAACAGAACTTCAATTATCATCTAACTTGCCCTTCTTTCCCCCAACAGCCTAACATCTGAATCCTAAAAAAATTAACATCTCGCTGATGTAATAAAAAGCTGAAATAATCCCCTTGTCATTGGCAGAACCAGATGGACTTTGCTGGTGATAACATGAGGAAAGTGGTTTTTTATACTCTACAAGTTATTCAAGGCAGAGGACAGCACTCCAAGTCAGCTGAGCTCAGGATCCTCTCCTGTTGGCTGCACAGAAAATCCTTAGATAACAGAAAATTTCCTCCAAGACAGATTGGTTTTTCCTCCCCAATTCCATTCTTTCACATTAAAATGGAAAGCTATTAAAAAGACACGCTTTAATGTGCTGAATGATAATGATCCTGCTTTTGAAATGTATAATTTCAAAACATAAAAGATGAAGAAGGAGGAAAAATTAGAACATACAATTAAAATTGTAACATTCTTCCTGGTGAATAAAAATAGGAACATAATCTGGTTTTTGTGCTATTCCCCATCATCAGCATCAAACAATACAGCAAGAAACCAAAACAGAAACTATTCCCCACATCAAAACCCACACAGGAAAATAAAATTCATCCTGCAGAGTGATTATTTTAAGCAAAATGAAATATATATGTTAGCAAGCACAAGCTGGGCAACTGGGAATGGCAATGAGCGTGAAATCTCAGTCCTCTCAAAGTCAAGGAGAGCTTTACCACCTGAAAAAGACATGTGTGATCCGACCCTGAGACTGTCAGTAGACAGTCCATCCACAGATAAATATCATAAAAGCATCCAAATTGTTACCTTTTAGAATTTCTTTGAATGACTGTTAGGGCAGCAAAAGCACAAGGTGTCCCACTGCCAGCATTTTTGGACATGCTGAGACCACACTACTGATGGCAGCAGATCTTGTGGGGACAAACCACTATTCTGGCCTGTGCTTGCAATGTAAGGGCTTGTCACTTTGAATAATTTAGTATCTTTATACAATGACTGCTTTATATTTTCATCACATCTTTCAGCCCAAGATCTCCAGTGAGATCAAACTGGCACTAGTATCTGTGAAATATTATAAGCATCAGACCTATGGAGAAACCAAGGCAGTATTTTGCTGTCATAAGAAATTAAGGGTAAACCTAGAACCCCAACCTTGCTACAAATCTTGTCATCATTGTCAGACAGCCTTGGGCACAGTCAGCTGATCAGAGAGGGAAACTGTTCCTTTGCTTATATTTATGTGTTGATCAGAGAGGGAAACTGTTCCTTTGCTTATATTTATTGTAGGTCAGGAATAAAAATTAACACCAAGAGCAGAAGAGCTGCAGTTTTTTCCAGCTGCACTATTGGCTTCAAATGAGCAACAGTACAAAGAACTGCCTGTGTCTGAGGAGCAAAACTGGACACTTGAGTCAAAATTAGACAGCTAGTTAGTACAACAGCAGGATTCTCAACACACATCTCCAAAATTCCAGTCCTTTCCTCTACGTTCCAAAACTTGTGTTAAACTCCTGAACCTTTCTACTTCAATTTCTAGAAATGCAGACCCCCTACTAGCTTCCTTCTCCCTCTACAAACACTACAGTATTTAGAAAAAGACAAAGACTCGTGTGATAGAAAAATGAGGCTCTAGTTCCAAACTCAGAGGGAGGCCAAAGCCACTGTCTTTTGAGGAACAAGTTGGACTTTTGCCTCTGAGGAAAGAAGCAGCCTTTGACTCCTACTGCATCCTGAAACCAGCAAGAACTGCATCCCACAGCGAAGCAAAATACCACAAGCATGGGTTTATACAGAACCTCAAGGGTTTGGTGGCAATGAGAACTGATTTAACTGCCTGAATCTCAAATCCCCTTGCTAATACTTCATTCAGTATGAAAACATATGCTGAAATAGGACACCAGGAACACAGTTGCACAACCTCACTGTGGTTGCAGCTGCACATTAAAACCATAATGCCTCTTAAATTATATGCAGCTTTACTGTGCAGAAAAGAGTCTCTACCTGTTGGTACTGCCATTGTGGAACTCAAGACAGTCATTAGCATCTATCTCCAAGTACCAATTAACAATCCTGCTTATTATTTAATTGTCTTGTTGATTAATATGAAAGATAATGTTTATTTTCTTGTTTACATGCTATGATCCCTTGTTGAAATTATAAAAACTCCTCAAGAGAATGTCTTCAAAGTGCAATCAAGATATACATTAAATCCTGATGAAATAATTACTCCTGCAACAGATCTGGCTGAAGGAGCTCCTCTGGGAAACATACATGAAAGAGAATGAGATACAAAGGACAAATTTACTCAGAAATTGTGAGTTCAAGCAGCTAACTAAGCACTAACACTCCATGAGTAACAGCACCCAAAAAAAGCCAAGCTAAGCAAAGTATATAAACAATTAACAGAAAACACCTTTTAGAAGTATAGCTTTTCTCAAAATATCTCAGTAGCATATATCTGGGATATTTTGATAAGCAGATCCAAGATACTGAATCTGTTACTAATTGCCTTAACTTCTGCACCAAGACAGAGCCACTTTCAAACTGGCTCACTTTGACAGTATGCATAACCTTCCTGTACCTCCACTGTTCAAAGGACAGTGGCATATGCTACCTAAAGCAATTAACTGCTGTAGTGCTGATAAATCCTCTTCCTGTGAGTCTGGAGGGCGATGATTTTACTAAGAAATTTGGCAATGGGACTGTTGATGTCCATGTGAGATAACAGGAAACTGGAAGCAAAGGAACTGGAGTAGCAGTTGTAGAAAATAATCAGTGCTTTGATGGGCAACCAGCCAACTGCACTAATAATGATGTGTGTGGTTCACACTTAAAAAGCATCTCCTGTCAGGTAACAGTGCACAAAGCTTAATTACAACCTCTCTGTGTTTGAATGCAAGAATGGCTTTGCCTGACATTAAAACAAGGTTATTTCTGGAGTTGGAACACCACAGACAACTTGCAAAAGCAGTATCAAACAGCTTGCTGGGTTTGATTTTGTTTGTTGTTTTGTTTTTTTTTCTAAAAGGGAAAGGGTAAGGATCTAATTGAAAGCATAGGGCAATTTAGGCAAAACAAAACATCACTATCAAACTGTGGACTCTGAATATGAACTCAAGTAATTGTCATGCTCAGCTCCTATAGAAAGCACAGTCAGTTCTTTAACAAAAAGCCAGTTGAGCACAGCCCCTTTCACATGTTTTGTTTGGGCTCCTGGACAAGTCCAGGCAAAGAGCACAACAGGTACACTCATCAATCCCTATGTGCTTCTGGCAGAACAAACACACTTTGGTGTTTGGTGGCATCCCAGCCACCTACTCATTAGGCCAAAATATAGGTCAAGCTGATCTGGATATGGGCCTAAATAAATCAAAGTCTAACTTCAGAAACCTCTTTACTCCAGTAAAATTCATGAGAGATGCATTTACATGACACTGAGACACTCCAGAGTGCCAGACTTTCATCAGTCCTTATCCAACAACACATTTCTAAATTTACACTTAAGTTTTCAGTTGAGTCTTTTCTCCAGAATTACTTCTCTCAGGGGGTTGTTTTTTTTTTTTTTTCCATGGAGACAGGGTTGGAAAAGCTCTCCTAAACCGGGCACTTTTTGCCTAGCACCTGAAAGACAGAACTCAAGCTCATACCAGAGTTTTCTTGTAGGGAGCCTAATTTGGTGCCATGTCCATTGCCTGCTTCTTTTTTTTAATCTTGCACAGGAGGCCCTCACACAAGCCTTCAGCACCACAATGGGCTGTCTGACCTTGTTCAATATCAACTTCTGTTTCCTCACAGGGAAAATTATGACCTGTAGGGAATTCTACACAAAGCTTAAGCATTACAGTCATTTTTTTTCCTCTGGGCATGTGAAAAACATAGCTCTGACAGAGTTTACACTTTCCACTTAACTTCTTTCCCCATTCAGCCTTCACAACCACTCCTTTACGAAACACTCTTACAAGGGAAACTAAGCCCCACACTCTTACACTTCTCTTCCAATTAAAGCATGAGAGACATCCATGTATATTGCTTTTACCTCCAGCTGTGAGATCTACTGTCTACATTTTGCTTAACTCTTTCCCTCTTTAATAGAAGATGTCTTTTAAGATGCTCTGGAGAGTTCTTTCCTCATAGCTAGGCATCACGGTAGAAAATAAAACTAATATATGGCACATGCAGGGGCACTCAAATATCAAATGACAAGGGACAGTCTCTAACCTGCTCTTTCCCCCACACAATTTACAGATTACTAGATTTTCTGCCATGCATGGATGAGACCAGTGAGGAAAACCATGGCTAGATCAATTACATAATGCTTAGCACCTAGGGAACAAGACTGTGCAACAACAGTAGCTATAAAGCCTGCTCACTGAAAGAGCCATGCCATTTTTAATTTTAAATTCTGCCTATGTTGTTAGCATGACATTTCAGATATTCTGATGTACAGCGAGCTGCTTCTAGCTTACACTCCCTGCACACATTCTGCACATTATAGCTGTGAAAGTAAACAGCACAATTTAAATCCCTAAAGCACTCCTTCTGAGCATAATTTCTCCACAAAAAAAAAGAAAATTAGATTTGAAACTTTCATAACTGTGCAAAGTTATAAAATTTCTGCTTAAAACTTTGTGAATTTTATTAACCTTTAGAAGGAAGAGAGCTATGAAATATACTTTGGGACACATACTATAAATTGGTCAACTGAGATACAGGCAGAGGACTTAATGGACACAGGACATTTATGGACAAACTGCCACAAGTCAGAAATAAAACTGGGAGTCCTGCTTCTCGTTATTAAGCTTCACTGACAAGAATAATAAAAGAAAACTTCTGCACATTCATTTCAACATGACTCATTAAATATTAACAGTTTTAGTGTTATTAGCCAGTCTTATCTTTCAGAGATCACTATCATTATTCATATTGTGAGAATGCTGAAGGGCTTCACAGAAAGGGTCAAGGCCAAAGAACTGTACAGTCCAAGCCTTAAATATCATGAACTTTGGACTTCCAACAAGGGTATGCTTACTCAAGGCTTTTGGTTTGACCTTGACAGTCGTCACAAAAGCAATTTTTATCCTGATTCTGAGCCATCTCCTAAGTTTGAAAAATTACGGATGCAGGCTTACCCTGAGAACCAGTCAATTTTAAAGCAAAGCTTTCCCAAATTTCCCTGATTCTCAGCTCAACAAGGCATAAATCCACACACACAACCAATATCCCAATCTTTTCCTGCTACCAACCAGTTCCAAAGGAAGCAGTGGGAAAGTCACAGCCTGTTATCCTATCTGCAGTTCCAGTTATTGTTTCCTTAATCACTCATCAAAATAGGCAACAAATAGACGGATGTCCTACAATACATCCTCCAGCACCCTCTCCCAAGACTTTCACAACTGACAGGATGAACTTGGTTGCCATTATTATTTTTTATTATTGTTTTTGCTCTTTGATTTGTGGTTCAAAAATTAGAAAGGTAGCACAATGGAAAAAAAAATGCAGTTGCTACCCAAAACCCCAAGCAAAATTAAAAACCAGCAAGGTTTCCACCTACAGCATTCACCTTGGAAAACAAAATGTGATCTAAAAAACACATTGTTAAAGAGGAAACCAGGAATACATCATGAAGGTTTGGAAAGGCAGGCACCATCTGTACTTCTAGAGTAAATCTTTTCCAAGGAGCCGCTTATAAAGCATATGATAACCTTTGAGGGTATGGTCTCTTCCTCCCCTAAGCTTACTAGATTCCTCTGATGGATGCACAGTTTCTGGAGGACACAATTTCCCTACTTAGCATCATGACACAAGTTCTGCACCAAACCTTTGTTCACTTAGCTGTCCCAGCAATGTTGCTGAGAAGCACTGCCAGGAAGAACAAACAATTAATGTTCCTCATTTCTGTGTTTTGACTTCCTCAATAAATAATTAGTTCATCTGGATCACAATGCACAGCCTCTAACAATGGCATTTTTATAATGGGTGAGGGTAATAAAGTTTCAATGGAAACCCATTATTCTGAAACATTCCAAAATGTCAAACCACATTTAAGATTTTAAGGATGTTACCTCACCAACACTGTGAGAGCAAGCATCTTCAATTTGAGACAAAGTTCATAGCTTGCCTCATGCACATAGCATAATCTTGCAATTCAGACTTGAATTTCAGCCTCTCACTTTGACCTTGTAATTTTCTCTTACTATCTCTTATTAAAATCAGCAAGGCAGAAATAAAAATCAGCAGTGTTGACATATTAGGAACATCATCGTCTCACAGTTTTTACTAGACAGTTTTTAACTACTCTTTTACTCCTAGAAAATTCACATCTCGTGTCTCCCATTCCTTATTTTCCCCCCACCCCACCAGCAGAAATGTAGAGGAGCGTACTTCCTTCTCCTACAGCTGCTGTTACCTGGATGAAAACCAATGCCACACCCTAGTCAGTCTTCTATTTTCAAAATAAAAAGTCCCAATCCTTCCAACCTCTCCTCACAGGTCAGGCTTCCTTGATTTCTGACCATCCTTGTTGCTTGCCCCCAACTCCATGAAGCATGGAATAAAGGTTTTGTGCATCAGTGAGCAATAATCAAGGCTCACCTGAACTCAGGCACAGTTCAGAAAGGCCAGGGAAAGCCACTTTGGGATAAACTCAACACAACCTCCAGAAGACGAGAAGCTAAAACAAACCTGCAAGGTACTCCTGACATCAGAAGAGCTCCCTCATGCTGTAGAGACCCAAGAGAGGTGGTGCCTCCACTCATCTGTTTATTAATTTACCAGAAGCAACCCATCTAGCCCATCTTCAAGCATTCAAACAATTTGCATACAGGTATCCAAGACGAAATTTTCACCACACTTCTCTGTAATTTTTCCCCAAGTTTAGGAAACACCAAAGGGCAGATTCTCAACAAGCACTAATGATTGCAGTCCAACCATTTTTCCCGCTCTCCCAAACCAGCAGCTTCTGAGGTTGCTGCTACAAAATTGTCACTTCCATGTTCTCTTCAGTTTGCAAGATTTAAGACATTTTTTTGGCCAAAGAACATTTCTTCAGAAGCCAGAACCAGTGTTCAGACACTGGCTTATATATATATATATATATATATATATATATATATATATATCAGAATAACAGCTAGTCACAGCAGCCTGCCACATACTATTTCCAGGTCTGCTCACTAATGATGTTAAACAAAGCAAGAGCAGATGAACATATTGCTGCACTTCCACACTCGCTGTTTACAACTGTACCATATGACAAACTGCTGAAAACCTGTGTAGGTTAATCTTTAAGTAAGCAGGACTGTCAACACCTAATACAGAAATATGTCAGTTCCCGGGCTGCACACTGCATGGATAGCTATGTAGTGAAAATACAGCTAACTGAATGCCAGCAATATTTCCTCACTCTGTCTCATGAGCTAACTGAGCTAAAGCAGGCAGAACCTCATCAATCTAAGATCACTCCTTAGGCAAAAAAAAAAGTTTAACTTATTTGCCAGTGAGACACAGATGCATGAAACAGGTTGAGCAAAACAGAATTCTAGTCTTATTTGTATTCTGTCAAGAAAAAGTAAGAAAGACATTTTTAAAACTACAAAGTAATGTAACTGAAACAGTGGTGCTAACCAGCCCTTCAATACTGAAGTAACACTTAAATCGATAACTTAAAATTTTGCTTTGTAGTATCAGCTCCTGGTGTACAAAAATCATTCTGCTCAATCAGGCTGCTCCAGGGAAGAGGAAGATGTATTTGCAAGTGGAAAAGATAAGAGATAAAATACACAACATGGCTAACAAGGGTTTGTCTGAAACACCAGTTCAGACAAATATCTGACAGGAAAGAGAAGAACCAAAAGAGGAGGAAATTCAGTATTTCCATGTTCCTGATTGCATACAGCAGTTTGAATACAAGTTAGTATCTGTGAATATAATGCTTTCTTTACAATAAAAGCTCTGAGGCAGGATACATTTTCCTGTTACCCTCCTTTGACCCAACACACCATCCCCACAGATATACCTTTCTCATCAATTACAGCTCCCTCAGTTCCATATTTTATTGCACATCTAGAAAATCCACAGAGGATCCATTCCAACTTCAGCTGGATTTTATTTCAGATGCTTAGTCAAAGGCTTGACACCTATACTGCCAAGCAAATAACTTCTCAGGGGGGCATTTACTTATTCCTACTGTTAGTGAGTTAAATGGTCACTGACAGCACTAAATGATGCAGTGGAAATCATCCAAGTACAGAAGTGGTATGTCTGCACAATGAGTATTTTTAAACAGAGGAGGGACACATGGGCTTCTCAACCCAGGGTTACTATGATTTATTTAACTGACATCAGTTCTGAAGTGATACTTCTCAGAGGTATAACAGGCTGATACTGCAGCGCCCTTTAAAATAGCACTTAGTAGGAAAATTTGAGATTTGAGTGTTTTTCCATCACTGCAGATGGAGAGATCTGACTATTTCTGACCCAAAGATGGCAACTTCAAATTTCAGTAAAAATGAGCAACTCCAGAAGACCTGCTTGAGATACATTATCAAATGATATTCTGAAGCTAATAACATTTAGATTAGATTTATTACATGCTGATTAACATCCATTGAGCCCTTTCCTCCAGAGGGCAAGTGCTTCTTAGTAAGTGAGCTCCAACACTGAGGACACAAAAAGCCAAACAAAGCAGAAAGCAAACCCAATAGCAGCACTAACTAATGATGAGTGAGATACTGGCTAAGCTCTTTGAAATGTCCTGCCAAAAGAAACATCTTCCATACTCCAGCACAAAGTATGAAGGAAGTTTTAGAAAGCCAAAATTCAGTATTTCATAGAGAATTTAAAAGTAGCATCAGAGTAATCCCACAATTGATCAAGCACTGTGGCTATAGTGCTGGTGCATTGTTTTGGCTTGACATTTTATTTTTGTAATAAATGACAACATGGGATGTATTGTTTTGCAACAAGCATAAGCAAGCAAAGCAGTTTAGCTCTGAAAAGAGACAGTGCCACTTCAAAGTCCATCTGCCCTGCAAAACACATCCTGCACACGATAAACTGAATGTTAGAGTGACTCAAAGCTAGCCATGAAAACTAAATATTCCATTAACTATCAGTCTGATTTAAAACTATTTCACCTGCTAAGACTGCCTGTCTTAACAATGGTATTAAAATAGTTCAATATGTTATTGGAAAGTCACTAATAAAGTTGTAAAACAGGTGCAAACTGTCAAATTACATCCCCACAGGAAAGTCACCATTATCATTTTACCTATGGAATGCTCCGTTCCCACTGCAGAAAAACCACCAGTGCAGCTGCCACTGCTGCCAAGCTGAGGAGCCCCAAATAACGGAGTCAGAGCAAGCGCTGGTGTTCAGGAGTCCAGGAACCAAAAAAGCAGGCAGACTGGGAGGGCTGGGCTGAGGGGGAGGCGGGAGAAGTGCTCCTCTTGACAAGCTAGGAAGGGCAGAAAGAAAGGAAAAAATCCAAGGGGAAAGAGACTCTGGTAGCTAGGCAGCAGTAAGATTCCATACACTCAGGAAAACAGAATAATCAAGTGCATTCAGCCAGGGAGGAAGGAGAAAATAAAGAAAGGGTCATATAGAAAAAAAAATAAAAAAAAAAACCAACTAAAATTAAGGGAGAAAATATTAAGTCCAGGCAAGCAGAAGATCCAAGAGAGGACAAAATAAGCAGAAATATCTGCATGACTCCAGTGAAGTACTTCAGACCTTTTCCTAGTTTAAAATCCACTCACCACCATTTACCCCCGTAAAAAATGCAAACCTTGGTAGCTCTGCAGACACAGATTCTCACCTACTTGTGGGCACATCTGTTTTAAATTATTCTTCTTTTCTCTTCCTCTTGGGCATCAAGAATGCTTCAGTATACAGAACTAATCCAAGACCCAAATGCTGCAACCACTGTCTGCACTGAACCACCTACAGCAGCTCAAAAAGTCACCACATCTCCTGGGAGGGCTGCCTCTGCTGCTCCAGAACCCCTCATTCATCAAGGCACTCAGGGCTGACAAAAATCAGCCCTCCTCAGATTATAAAGATCGCTAATGTATTCAGTCAGCAGAAAACACTGGAACTGCTTTGTTGTGCCCCAATTCTGGCTCTGCTCTCAAGTTGGAGTTAAGACCTAGAACATCCTCTCCAAAATCCTGACCTCATCATGTAGATCCCACATTACTAGATCCATTTTTTCCCCCTCTTTCACTGCCTCTTCCTTTCCACGTTTCTTGCCAATCCAGTTGGCACCAAGTTCTCTCCTTTCTTTATTCTGCCACATCCTTCACAGTCCAAACTTCTCCCACAGAAGTCCTACAACCTGTGCTATCCAACAGAGGCTTCTCCTTCCAAACAGATTCTCCCTGATACTGCTGTCTTGCATGATCTCTCTCACACCATTTTCCCTAACACTCCATACAGGAGTTTCCAAGGAAAGGACTCACAGATGTCCAGTCCTGCTTCATCTGGTCACCACCAGTTCCTTCTGAGACTCTCTCAAACCCTCACCACTTTGGCTGATCATTCAGTGCCTCACACCTCTAAAACAACATACCCTGACCACAGATCTCAGCCTTTGGGACCTTTTCATGCTTTGCACAGCATTCTAACTCAGCGCTATTCATTTCCAAACTCTACTTTCCCTCTTCTCTCAGCTACTCCAATTTCCTCACCTCTCCCTTTGCTGAACTACAGCTCAGTGTCTCATCTCTGCCCCATCAGTCTCAAGGTATCACAGATGAGCTGTTCCTAGCAGGGAGCCTGGCTTGCCACACACCAATAATGCAGTGTGTAAATGCATGATGCTGTATTAGCAGTGATACCAGTAATGATGTTCTGCTGTTAAACACGCTGTCCTGAGAGTCATTTGTGCTTCCAAGAACAAAGCCTAATAAATTCAGGCTTATCTCCTAATTTATCCTCCTCATGGGCTAACGTGAAATGAGATATACCTAAAGCATACACTCTTTGTTTGTCCTTAATTATAGGCAGTATTATGCTGCCACAGCAACTAGGAAAGCTTAAGCTGCCCTAAGTGATACAAGATACTGCACAAAGCCTCACACCCTGCCCCATCTCCTGTCCCCACACCGTGCTGAGAGGCACAGGTCACATTTGCTCTTGGGGACGGGGCGCAGCGAGATTCCAGCAGCATGGCATGATCCCAGCGAGACAGGGCAAGCCCCTAGTGACACCTGCTCTCTGTCCATGTGCACATCTGCGTGAGGTCCTGCTCTCCCTGGCTCCATGCAGAGAGAAAAGGGAGGGGACAGGAGAGTATCCCCTCTCCAGCCCCACGCAGCAGGAAGGACACTGTAGGGATCAGGCTGCTCCAGTCCTCTACCCTAAATCCAGAGTAAGGATTAAAGGAGAAAACATTAATTATGTATCTGGCTGCCCCTGAAACAGCTGGATGCTCCACTTCATCTGCACATCCAGAGCTCTCCCTCAAGCTGCAAATTTCTCAGCCACTGTTCCTGACCAAATGGTACCAAGAGAAAGCGAGGCTTTTTGTGGCATTGACCAGCAAAGGGATGGGTGCACTGAGAGGCTGCTGGGCTGCATTAATGCCAGCAAGCCATCACATCCCTGAGGAGCCCTGCAGTTCATATTGCTCACTGTGAAACAGGGACAGACCATGCATGAGGTTTGAATGTATCTGAGAGCAAAGCAGCCCTAATTGGGAAGAGCTTGTACCCCTCTTTCTGAGGTAACTAGTTCAAATTAAATTTTCCCACATCACATCAACACAGGATTTCTCGGGCGGGGACTGTGCTTACTGAGGAAGCTTTAACAAGTGACTTGCTTCTTCTCTTGACCATGATTCATCAAGAACTTACTGTGGTTACCTGCAACTACAGCAGGGATTTCTGTTTCAACCTCACAGACTAGCTTAACTATCACAGGTCAGCACAAAAATCTCCTAACTCAGGATCCAATGAATCACAGATTTTCTTCACCTTTTGATGAACTACTACTTATTCATAACCCAGTTATTCATATTATCTGTCAAAAAGATTTAATTTGTGCCAGCTCTACACAAAGCCAGGACACCCATGCACCACAGCAGGGTACTGGGCAGAAGTTCACATCTATTAAATACAGGGAACTGTGAACTACATTATGAGCTTAGCAGAAATATAATTCTTGCTTTTAACAGGACAGAGAATGACAGGCTGAAGTGATTTACCTAGAAACATCTTAAACATGGCAACTTACTAAAAAAAAAAGGGTTTTTTTTCTTTCTTTTTTTTTTTTTCCTCTGCATTAAATTCTGAAAGTACTGATAGTCATGGAATAATCAGGTTTAACAGGTTAGCAGTAATATATGCCTCAAGTGTTTCTAATACATTATAATCTTCTTTCAAAGAATTTGCATCACTGTCAAACTGAACTACTGATTTTCAGTTGATGCTTTTAACGTTTCTATGGTTACTTTCCAAGGTCGCATCAGAGAAGCCAGAACAGCAGTTCAGAAAGACAAAAGGCATTTTGCATCCTTCACCATATTAAATAATTTATGAAAGTTAAGGCATCCTCGAGGAAAAAAAAAAATCATAAAAGAATACGTTCTGAGGTTATTTTCTTTGCAACAGTTTGAAGCACAGCAAAATCGATATTTCTACAAAAGCTTTCAAGATGAGACTATTTGACTAATGTTCCATATGGTACAAAATGCTAAAGAACACATTCTAAGTTTAGATCTATATGCACAAGCCTACATGAACTGCATGAATGGACTTTAAAGCAAAATGTAGACATCTAATTTGCTGCTATCAGCTTCATCTTTTAAAACAGGCACAAGGCATTGTCTCAGTATTCTCAGTTTAAAAGATGCAAAAATAAAACTGAAAAAAAATGAAGTAAAACCAGTAATGACAGGCTTTATTATTTCCACCATTTTTTATTCAAAGCCACACAGATTTCATCTGTCCCCTAAATGTTACAAATTTTGACTAGTGTAATGAAAGATTGTACAAAAAATATCTGAATTCTCTGCCTACCACTACACTAGATCAGAGTTTATTGGAACTAATTGAAGTGTCTAAGGCTTGGAACAAAAACACATTAGTCATTTAGTGGTTGTGCTAATATTGCTATGCCTTTCCTGCAGTTTCATTAGATACAGACTGCTTCAATACCCTAATCATATGCTCAGTCACAGCACAATCAGGACACAGAGTACTGACAAGCTGTCCCACCATGCCTAAAGCTGATAAGGTGTCTGCTCTATGAGTAACCTCAATTATTGACTGTATTTTATGGTCAATCTAATGACCAAATGCTTATCAGTGAACCATCAGGTGCCTGTAATAGGATAGTGACCCTTAGTTTATATGTACCATTACTGCTCATTAGTGAATAATTAGATTCTTTAATCCAAATTCACAGGCATTAAAATATGATGGAATATCCTGACTCTATAAAAAGACAACTACGCTTATTTTAACTCTTCAGATGTTCAATTACATTACTCAGAGATTGTGTATTTTGTTAAGAAAACCTGCTTGCAAAAAGCATTTCATGTGCAATGTTTTATATCATGCCTAAATTGACACAGCTTTCCCAAACATGCAGGAGGATGACGAGAGCAGAAAGATAATGGCTGTGATTCACCACTGTGATTCTCCAGATTTACTGTCTTAAATGGTTTTAACCTAGCAAAGCCCAGCAACATCACAAATAATTTACAAACCTGAAAACTAGTGAGTGCTATGTTGGGAAGATTAATTTTCAAACAAAAGGATGTGGATACAAGGGAAAGGAGTCAAAACTATACAGTTATTTCCCCACTTCAAAGGCAGCAGTCCCACAGCAGCAAATGCAACCCTGTAAGCAAACCAGTTTGAAAAGATCAACATCAAACAAGATGAGAATTTTAGAAGGACGACTTAATGCAGTTTGTCTTCTGCTCAGTGCTGCTCAGGGTTGCTTAGATAGACATTTTCTTCTGAACAGCTTTGATTCCTCCTCACTGCGCTGTCACTGCCCAAACCTTCCTTCCAGCTTGTGCACTGAGAGCAGGTATCCCTGTTCTCCAAAGACCACACCCCCACCCAGCTGCACAGCCCCTGCTGCTGCCACCACTGTGACCAGCCACCAACGGGAGGAAATGGCACGTTAATGGTGACAGCTTCGATTTATTGGGGGTCTTGATTCTTTTCCCAAGGGAGTGGTGTTTTCTTTTTTGTCAGAGAGCCCATTAACCTCTTCCCAAGTGCATGCCCGTTCTCCTCCTTGCTGCCCTTCTCCTGCCTGATTTTGGAAACTCCATTTCCTCTCTTCCCCCACTGCTCGCGTGACAAGAAAACCCAACTTTGTTATAAAGCTTATTACAGCTTTATAACGAAATATGCCAATATTTACTTAGCTGCAAGCATAGCCCACATAAGGGTCCTACAACTATCTCACATATTTTCCATTAGTAATATAAAGTTTGTTCAGGTTCCTTATACAAAAAACCCACCTGGAAACTGGTATGAAATGCGTAGCAGTAGGCAAGGCACAGTTCATGCCACACCAAGGGACAAAGCCACCTGCATTCTTCTTAAATCTGAAGAATGCAAGAATAAACTTCTCTTGAAATGTAAGGGTGAACTGGGAGTCTCTTCACAGCCATCCATGAATATAAGCTGTGCTGTTTGCCCTGGCTTTCTCATTCTGCCAGTGACCTACTGAGAAGCTCCATTTTCTGCTAAATCCTCCAGTCCGCTGGTGACACGACCACTGAGTAATGTCTGGCAATTTGCTTGCGTGACACAGTCAGATGTTAATCAAAGCTTTCCTCCTTATGTGACAGATCACAGTGAGGAAAAAAGCTTAAAACTGATTTAATTTCTTAATACGCTTCTGTCTGCTGTCTTTAATATTTGGCTTTGATTTCGAATACTTAGTGCTTCTCTGCATTTCTTGGTAATGAATAAAGTACTTTTTTTTTTTTTTAAGAAGAACATAATTAAGCTTGAAGAAATTAAATATGACATTCAAATGAGAAAGAGCTTTGGATGAATATGTAGATTCGGGCTGCACATGTGCTTAACAAAATCTACTCATTTTAACCATGGGGACCTCTTATGACCAGGTATCCTTTTTGTTGAATCTCTTAGATATTATTTCCCAGGTGAGGTCATGAACTCTCTGTCCTGTCTTCAGAGTTTGTGACCTTACAAAACCAAAACTGATTCTCATCAGGAAACAAACTGCAGTAAAAAAAAAAAAACAACCAACCAAAAACATCCAATACAGATCTCCCTTCCCAGGCACAAAACAATCCACAAGAAAGAGTGTAAGGGTTTTGTTTCAGCAAAGAGAAACTCCAGTTTTACTGTGAAAAAGGCATTTATATGTGGCCAGGAAACCATGTCACAACCCGAAAGCTAATTGTGCTAGGACCTGTACAAACACAGTGAATGCTGTTTCATGAAAAATAAGATTGGGATACTTCATTCATGTGGAAAAAAAATTGTATCGCGTATTGCTGTGGCTCAGGAAATCACAGATGCAGTTTCCACAAGCATCCTATAAAGGCTTTGTCTTCCAAAGTAACTAACCCTGCACCCAAATACACTGGACATTAACATATATGCATATTTTTGCCTTGCTACTTTATTCTGAAGGCAAAACAACCCTCTCAACAAGCCAAAATTTCAACCTCTGGCAAAAGGCTTATGTAAAAAGTTGAAGGTCCTCAGTAGACTAAGGTCAAAAAGAGGCCAATGATTTGTAAAAAAAAATGTATGTGTGTGTCTGTGTGATTGTCAGTATATTAACTGCATTTATTCCAGTAGAGAACAAGAGCAAAATCTGCCAGGCTCTGCATAATGTGAGTAACACACTGGTCTTGCTATGAAGTTCAGATTTTAAGTGGCTGAGGAGTTTCAGTATGGAAAAAAAGTCAGCAAATATAATGAATGGGAACTACATGACACTACAGCAACGACTCTTCTTTCATCTCCAGGTGCTTCCTGAGAGAGGATTAGCTAAACAGAGAGATGAAGGAGAGACAAGTGAATGCTGCTGCAAAAGAGTCAAGGCAGGGATGACCTTCTTCAACATATTCAAGGCTGGATGGTGCAAAAGGAAGCAGACAGGAGTGGAAGGGTTCAAGCAAAAAACCTGAGAGCCCATTTACTGAACAAAACCCCTATACTGGTGATATCCTAATATTTGTGGCTCCTGGATAAGCCGTTTCTGCCTGTATCTGGGTCATCTCTCACTCATCCTTGAGGATTTCCACCTCTTCCTTTCCCCTCCTGCTGAGAGGACAGCATGGCTTGAGGGTGGAGGACTCAGAATGGAAACTTCAATCCATTAAGGTCCCAATGGCAGAAAAATCAAAAGAGAAGGAGCAATGGGAGAGTGAGCCTCTCCTGAGGTTAATGCCAACATTAGGGGAGCAGCCTGGCCACGCCTTTGTACCCACCTGAGGATCTGCTCAACCTATTTACAAGTGTCAGGGATCAATGATGGATCTCTCTCCCTCACAACATCTTTGTGAGATTTTTTTTTTGGTGTGTGTTTCAAGAACAACAGAGCAAGAAACAAAAGTGCTTTGTGCACCAAAATTTCCATCAGCTCTGTCCATCAGTTAAAAAATTCAAGAGAATCAATTTTGAATACAGGAATTATGGGTAGGGAATAAGCAATGTACTAATGGGGTTTTAAAGTGTTTTAGCTAGCACAGAGCTGCTAAAGCTATAAAATTCTGATTCACTCAAGGCAAAGACAGATTCATGAGAAGCAATTAGGGCCTGATCCAACATACAATGATGTCATTTGCAGTCTTCCTGCTGACTTCAAGAACCTTTGAATTAAGCCAATGACACTCACTTCAGAATAAAAACAGAATTGAGTTTTGCTGACCAGTGACAAAAACATCTCTGAGAGAAAATATCTTGAGCCCTATTTTATACTATTAGGCACTGATTTCTTTTACTCAGTTTCAAGGAACGTATTTTATTTTCTGGCCTCTCCAGTGAAGGGGAAAACCTTTGCATTTGCTTATGACATACAGATTAACACTGAAATAAATCTGAAGTAGATGAAGCTAAAATCATACCAACAGTATGAAATACAGTAACAAAAGCTGTGCTGCAGTCCCATCTAAATACTTTGGAAAGGATTCATCTGTCCTCGATTAGGTAACAAACACGAAAAGAGACGTCTGAGCTTCTCCCTTTACCTTTCCTCTCCATTCCCACTGTTTGAATCAAACAAATCATCCTCTGCAGGCCACCATTTCTCTGTGTTGACTTTAAACCTACAGCACAGAGACAATCCACCAACTTACATACACTGCTCTTAGGAGCAGCCATTTCCCAGCCTCTTGTGTACAGACAGACTGATACGCAGGCATTTGACACTTCAAATCATTGTACTACGTTCTTTTAAAAAAAACAGAACTTGGAAAGTTGAGCTCTTTCTGAGGTCAGATTATAACTTACAGTAAACATCATTTATTTCACGGTAAAAAATGTGTTAAAGACCAATGAAAAGTAAATACAATGACCATTGTGATCACATTCTACGACCGATTGTTGGTGCGTAAATTTTACTTTAGTGCCATTCACAGACATACGCTTTTCAATATTGTCTCAAAATATGTTCAGTTCTGAATTAAAAAAGGAGTTGGAATGCAAGTACAAAGCCCTGAGTTTTGTTGTTTTAAATACCATCTGCTTGACAGCGTATTACATTTAATCAACATTGCTAATTACAACAAACATCCAAACAAAACTAACATTTTTTTTAATGAAACAGCAGAATGGGAAAAAAGATTGTTCTGTACTATTGCTAAAAGAAGAAGGTCAAACTGTTCTAATTGTTTCAACCAACCACGGAAAAACTTGTATTTGAACACATAGGTCATGCTACTGAATAAAAATTACAATTTTTTTATCTAGATCTGAGTGAAAAAGACTTGTTATTTCACCTTTTGCTCCAAGGACACCTACAAAATAGCAGACTTGTGGCGAAGATGGCCATTAAGCACAAGACAAAGCCCAATATATATGTTCTAGGGTTTTGGTCAATAGACGTTCCAGGTCCTCAGAGAGAGAACTCAGGTGTCCCCATCCCATCCCTGCTCTCCAGTGGCAACAGAAAGCTGCAGTCATGACCAGGATACCAACTCCACCCTTCAGCAGCTGAAACACTGAAGACATTTCCCAACTCTTTGAAGACCCACGAGCAGTTACGGAAACCAGAAAGAAGAGAAACTACCTTATGAAGAAGGAAGCTGCAGCCGAGGTACCTGCCGAGATCCCGGCTGGAGTCACCACGCTCTGGGAGGCTGCCACACCACCCGTGGGGGCCGAGCTGTGCTGCCCTGAGCTGATCTGAACACTGGGAACATCTCGGCCGCTTTCTGGTGCTGCTTCTGCCTGAAAAAAATAAAAACCATACCTACAGGTTAGAACACTTTAATACATGACAGGGAAAAATTTCACACAGCCCTTCCAAAGGGAGTTTTTGCAAGGGTGAAGGCGAAGATCAGTGGCAGGTGAGGAGTGATGCTGATGGACAAGTGTACCACAGTAGGTGCAGCAACAGAGAAAGTAAAAACCATAACTGCAGCAGAGGAGCAGAAAAACACAGAGAACCTTTGTGAGGAGTAATGCACAGTTAAATAGTTTGACAGGCATGAAGAAATGGAAAACGATAAGCTGAACCCTTTTGTTTTACAGTGTTATTTGGGAGCTGGCAGAACTGTTTATCTGGTTCAGTTATGACTGTCAGGAATTGTTTCTCAGTGGCACATCACCTACAAGACCTATCTGTTTAAGAGGAACTAACCAAACAGTCACACTTGTAATATGTTTCCACATGAATACCCCCAAGAACTAAATAAAAGAAGATTGATTTTTTTAGAAACATATATACAGGCCTGTTTTTCAGTACTATTTTTCTTAGCTGCACAAGTGTACAACACTTTTCTCCTGCAAATCATTCCACTGGAAGAACAGGAGAGACTGGAGACGCATCTTCTCCAGCATAAAGCATTTGCAGTGTCTGAGATGCAGTTTGGAAGGGGGCAATTGTTTTGAGATTTTGCCAAAATTTTAGACATCTGTATTGTGAAATTCTGTCAGGTCTGTATCTTTATGTTTAGGCTACCAACTCTTTCAAGTACCGAGTTCAATTAAGCCCCATCAGTCAAATGCTCATTGACTGTGCTGGGAAGCCTCTTTTTCATAAGAACCTGCTCTCTGTCTGGGAGCCCTGAAGATTTAATTAAAGATGACACCACAATAAATATTTGTCAAAAGAGTTAATTGCTTCATGTATGATAATATATGATGTTTCTGTCTTCTGAAATACTACTATGACATTTCCAACTAATTAGCTAAAATAGATTCCAGGAAAGGAGACAGCCTTGTAATGAAGCACAAGCACAATTAAGTACTTCCTGGGATGCCACAAAATTTTAAATTTTGAGCTGCTATAGATCATGTTTTACAACTATAGATATGCAGGCATGACAATAAGGCACTCCCAGTTATATACACACCCTCAATTTTCTCATACACTGACAATACAAATAGAGATTTTCTCATGAGAACTGAGGCAACCCAGTTATTAGGTACCAAGGAAAAAAAACTTTGCCAACCAAGTAGTGCTCAACCTGCATGAAAGCCTGTCTGGAGTTTCATATGGACTCATTCCTATAGGTTGAGTGCTATATTCCCAGTTCCCAACAAAGTCAACAAGAAGAAAGTGCTCCCAGCTCTTTTGAAGGTCTACTCTTTCAAGATTAGTACTATTATCAGTATTATGGAGTGGCTGACTAATGCTTTACCATAGAGTGCTACACAAAAAAGTACTTTTATAAAGCTCACCAAAGAGATCTGAGGCTGAGACACAGAATAATATTCATGCAGATTAACTTAATCCCAGTGAAGTTATTCATGCTAGAAGCCAAACTGGAATCTTTGAACAACCCTCTGCAAAACCCTTCACTTTGTAATACAGAAATCTCATGAGATCAGATTTCTTTGTGATGAAAGCAGAAAGACCAAGCACTGCTAGAGATCAAGACTGGCACAAAGAAATAGTGTGGAAGGAAAAAGTAAAAAGGGAGTTTGTCCGTCCTATTCATATCTACTGGCAATGACAGGAACACGGAAGCTCGGAAAAGGATCAGATCCACTCACGTGGTTAATTGCTTATAACTAAGCGATGGAGTAATGAACCTTGAGGGGGTCGATAAAGCAGGTATTTGATCATTAATGCACTGGAGCAACAAATGTGTGGTCTTGACCTATACCAGTCACAGAAAGAATATGGCATGTGAAACAACATGCAGCTGGGTAAAATCCAGCTGACCTTCGGAGTTACATGAACTGACGCAAAGCACTGACAGCAAGTGGAGCTCATATGGATCCAGCAATTTACAAACTAAAAAAACCTACACCACAACACCTGGAGCCAGCACATGGAGCCTACAGAGTGGCATACCAGGGACTGCCATGCTCAGCAGCAGTGGCATGATGGCCAGCAAGAGGAGGACCCAACCTGCAACCACTGGTAGGGTAACATACGTGTCTGAATGCTCCCTTGTGTTCTGTCAGGAAGACAACAATAACCCTCTGCCACAGAAGCTGCTGTCTCAAATTAAAAATTAGAGCCTCAAGTCGAATTCCCAAGACATAATTTTTCACTCACTTTCAATAGGGGCTATAGAGAGCTAGACAAGAGACCTTGACACAAAGAAAAATATGTTTAAGCAACATGTTTCTAACCAATCACACTAATTAATGTATGGTATGATCTGAAGCTAAATATGAAATCTGTAGAGTTAGCACAAAGCTTCATTGAATTTTACAGGAAAGTGTAACAGACTTGTACAAACTGACTGGAATCTGTTAATAGATCAATTCCTGTAAAAGCTATTCACACTTAACAAAAACATAAGCCACGTCTAACACACATTCCTTTTACACCGCTTTTTAATTTCTGTGAGAAGTTAAAAGCCTACATTTCTAAGAGATTGATGATTGTGGACATATCAGGCATGTAACTTGAAACATCCAAATCAAACCTGATATTTCAAATGGCAGATGGTTAATATACTTTCCAAACCAACATATCTAAATTGGATAAATTGCTATTCCCACATTAAACACATTTGAAAATTCAAACTGTAATTTCTGTTTCTGTAAGTTTTATTCTCAGTTCTGTGTGAACATAAAAAGAAGATGAGGGGAAGCCAGTGAGAAGGCACTGATTCTTGTAAAGGAACAAAAAGTGAAGATACACAAGATAAAATCATCAGAAGACTACTGCAGAAAACAACCTATATCATTTTCATTGTCTTCAATTACCCTATTAATATTAAACATAGAGGTAACATCAGTTTTGCTGAATGGTGAGAAGCTGAACAGCAACAGAAGTTCTTCCAAGTTTAGGATTCATTTCAAGGACTGTTTGCACCATCCAAAGTGACAGGATTTTCCAGCACAGCCATATGCAGCTCTCCCTGAGAAGCTACATCTCTCAGGCGATGAGGAAGGCTCAGGTATGAGGAAATTTGTCAGGTCCAGGTCATCTACCCTGAGGCAAGAAAACTAAAGACAAGCAATGGGACCCTCCTGGGCCTGAACAATCCAGTTTTAGCCACACCACAAAAAAAGAAAGGGGCTGGGGGCTTTTTGGGTGGTTTGTTTGTTTGTTTGTTGGGGTTTTTTTGTTTTGTTTGTTTGCATTTTAACTAAATGCACCTACCTCATCTCAATACTTTTCTGAGGGCTGTGTGTGGAAAACAGAATTCTTTAGAGGAATTTAAGCAATTGTTGACTTTTCTAAGCGTTCAAGTCTGCACAGAGAGAAGGCTCCAGACTGCAGCTGAGACAGAACTGTGCTTCTCCCTTTAATAAATTTTCATAAATCATTAATGATCAAATGCAGAAAGCACTACTTTGTCACTGTAAAGTGTTACTGACTGCACTGAATATTTAAAATGTCATAAGGCTTCACATCCAGAGAGTAGCGTTTGATTCAATTTTCTAAGAAAATATTTGCTGGACAAAAGCCACTGGAAAAAAAGAAAAACTCTCTGGAAAGATGCTAAGCCTCAGTGGAAGGATTTCCAAAACTGCTCTATGGGACCCCTTCCCTCTACTCTCTCCAAAACCACATGAAAACTGGCACCAGTAAGAGCACAGCAAGGATGACGTTTGAAAATGTCACAGCAAGCATTTTGCGTGTGCAGGAATGAGCAATGTCTTGGTGCTTCATGTCAGTGCCTGTGTCATGGACAGGAGGGTTTTGGGACCAGGTCCCAGCACCCATCCTGAGGACATGGGGGCAAGTCAGCCATGCTGCATTCCCAGCTGGCAGCATCCACACACAGAGCCGAAGTTGGCAGGGCCACAACAAGCAGTTACAGCATGAGTTGTTCCCAGTCAAGGAGGCCAAAGGCTGGGAGAAAGGGCAGGATGAGATGGATGTGACCTGACATCTTCAGGCTATGGAGGTGGAGGTGTGCTGGGCAGAACAGGGCCATCCCCTGTTCCATCCCTGATTCCCAGCACACAGGCCCACTGTTGTGACTAGATGGCAGGAAACATCTTGGGCAAGTCAGACTAGTCCAAAATTACACTCTAAAGAAGTTGGCCGTAGATGAAATTTCCAGATACACAGGACTCTGTCAGGCCATTACCATCCAAAGGACAACTGCAATTCTAATAAGCTCTTTACACATTTGAAGTGCAAAGCCAAAAACTAAGCCATAATGTTTCCAGTTTTCTGAATATTTCCATTCTCTGGACATTGACCTTTGCCCAGAGAATGTCCAGGAATCCAAAAAAGCCAAATGAGGTCATGCCTCTTGGTCTCTGAAATGCATGAAAAATATGTATCTGGCAACAGGCAAGAAAAACACGGGACTATAAAAACCTATACAAAAATAGATCAGTCCCAGGATAACACTGTCATGACAAAAGAAACCCAGAAGGTTGGATAGAGCTGCTGAAGAATATAGAGAACAGACTCACTAACAAGGGAATGAAGAAAATTACAAGAGCCTCTACAAATCTGACACACACCCATTTATCAGAATCACAATTCAATATAATTTATTTTACTTGAAAAAATTGGTCCCATAATGAAAGCACTTAACAGGGCAATGCAGGTGAAGCAGTAAGTGCTCTGGTACAGCCTGAGTCTGTACTGATGACTTTTTTTTCCCCTTTTCTAACTTTTTTTACCCCTTTCTGACTAGCAGGCAGACAGAGAATTTTGAGAATTTGCTCTAACTTACTATTTTCCTCTTTCTGACTAGAATGTCACAGTCAATTAAATTGTAAAACTGCCTGATGCAATGATTTTGCAAAATATTAAACCTGCTGTTTATATATGATAAAACAATAATTTTCTACCTAAATGATTCATGCAAAGACTCTTATGACCTACTACCACTGACTGGAACAAATGTGACGTAAATCTCAAGCTAGATAATGCTCACACTATAAACCCTTCTTTCCCATAAGCGTGGATAAGTCCTGCATGTGTCTCCTGTGAGAAATGTCTCCTCCTGACTGACAAGCATTACATAAAGTAACAGGGCAGCATATGCCAGGCTGAAGTGAAACGTGTTCTGGATAAACTTTTTACTGCCGTTTGGCATTGTTTCTGCCAGAGCTCATTATAAAATAAGTAGGGCATTTTATAACTACAATAACACTACTGTAGTCATTTATAACCTGCAGCTGCGATGTGGTAACAAGAATGCCTAAACCTGTAGTTTCAGACTTTTATATGCATCTCATGTTCAATGTAAATCAAATGCAGAGCATAATATCCCTCCTCTCAAAAAAGGTTTTTCAGCTACAAGAGTTGCTAATGCCTGGTTTATGATCAATCTCTGAAGATGAGGCAGAAGGAGAAAAATTATAGAGAAGTAGAATTAAATAGAAATAGGAGGCCCATCTGCTGTCACAGACTGGAAAGTAACATAGGCGATCCAAAGGCACCCTCAGAGAGCTTGCTTTTTGAAAAAATATCTGAATTCCTAAAGCAGGTTTAAGGTTTGGATCTTTACCACCAAAAATCATTAGCAGTCTGTGCTCCATGCAGAAAGGACCTCATCTTTTTTGGCAGGGCACACACCCAACTACATCCAGCACTGGCATCCTTGGCAGTAGCAGGATGGAGAATCAGCAGCTTCTCCCTTCTGACCAAGGGCTTTGACCTCAATCTGACCCAGATCTCTCCTAAAACATGCTACTTGGTCCTTGAAAAATTTATTAGGGTTCTGGGCAGGCCTCGATGTACAAAATGAAACATCATTCTTTCCTTCCTTCAGACTGAGAATGTGAGCAATCCCTGCAGGCAGGGCTCTGGTAGTCCAAAGACGTCAGCAGGCAGTGACAGACCAATTCCTCCACATTTCAGCTATTCAGGAAACCCATACCAAAAGACACAGCAAGCAATGCTCTTTTTTCTTTCCTTCTTCACAGCGATCTGACTGCCTGCCACACGAACAACACCCTCCTATCTGCACATGTAAATCCAGCATCTGGAAAGTCAGGAGGTCATAAAATGAGCTACCAACAAGGACATAGATCCTGCTGCACATTAACACTCTCAAATCAGGACTTTTCATGTGCAGTGTATTTAAAACAGCCAGCCTACAGGAACTGTTTCTTCTAATGCCTCTAGGCAAGCATTAGAAAGTGTTGCCCAGGGCCCTCCCTGTTGACTTCTATTACAACAGCTACAGCATCCAAAGCCAAGAAATCTAGCTGTGTACTTCCCTAGGTATTTATTCAAATGGACAAATATACAATAAAAATCCATGCTTTTTGGTCAAAGGCTGATAAGAGCAAGCAAAGGAATTCATTAATAGGCTCATAATAATGCAAATTTCTGTCATTTTAGGATTTGGTTTCCTACAAGAAGACAAACGATTTTCCATTAGGGCTGATTTCCATGAGCCAGATGTGTTTCTAACAGTTGCTAAACACAGGAGACATGCAGAGCTCTGAACTGGGAGAGCTTGTGTCACCTTCCTGACTCCGTAACAGCATTTCTCAATAATTTGGGGAACGCAACAAAAATCTCACCATATCATGATTACTCTCTATTCAGCAAAAGAAATTACCATGTTCCCAGTTTCATTAAAATCACTGTATTGTTATAATGACTGACATACAATGTCATCAAATAAAGCAAAGGTGGACAGAGACTGTCATACCTAATTTCTATCTCAATCACACTTGAACTGCTTATATATTAGATGTAGCTGCTTTAAAAAGAACATCCCTTGGGATCAATTTGCCTGACAGCTACCACACAGAAGGCACCCATTGACTAGTAGCCCACTTGAAGAGGTATAAGCCCTCATTATCTGAAGGGAAAACTGGCTCTTTATTATACCCATATTTAGAGACAGAGGTTCAGTTACAGGCAAGCTCATGAAGCAGCATTAAGTTTGCAAAGGCAAGGACAGCTGTGATCTTTGGGATCCTTGTTAAAGAACACCTAGGTCCCAAATTAGGAATAGAGCTGTGCAGATGTTCCTGCCAACCCTGCTGTTTGCCCCAGAGTTGGGGCCATGTAATCCAGACATGATTCACCATGACTAGAGTGAAATCTGCAAGCCTGCATATGTCCCAAAGCCCTTTCAAGTAACCAAATGCCAATAATAAGGAATTTCAGAAGAAATTCCCAAGTGTGACTGTGCAAAGAAGTGTCAGGTAAGCTTTGACATAGACAAGACCACATAAAAGGGGAAAAACAACCTAAATGGCTCCTCAGCAATACTGAACTCAAAACTTGCAGCTACAGCTAGGAAGATCTAAGATCTAAGGGTCATTGACA
>CM031861.1:53745529-53795134 GCA_018697195.1 Certhia americana | reverse complement strand
AAAAAAAAAAAAAAAAAAAAAAAAAAAAAAAAGAACAGCAAGCAAATTTTGGACATCACAAGGCAGGGCACCAAGAACAAGGAGAGTGTCCACATAATGAGCACTACATATTGCATATTGAGTCTAGTACTGCATCTCAAGAGAGGGTAGTGCAGTAAGGGAAATGACAGAGACAAGCAAGTAAACAGTCAAGAAAATAAAGCAGCTGCCCCAGGAGGAGAGATGAAAGAGGCTGGGACTCTTGCTTGGAGAAGGGAAGATTGAAAACAGCCTGACTGAGGTTTACAAAGTCATGGAGGTACAGAATAAACTGAGTGAAAGTGAATACTTCTTTGCACTGAGGCAGTGAACTCATGGAACCTGCTGGCATACAGAAGGCTGTGGAGTTGGAGAGTGTTTCAGGGTCATAGAGGGTTTGGATAAATTCCTGAACAGCAGGTCCCTAAACAAATCCTAAAGGGAACAGACAGGTATGTGTTCCTGTGAATTCTCCAACTGAGCATTCTGGGAGTAGGAGCAGACTGCAGAAAGCAGCCAGGCTCCACAGCTCTCCCTAAATACCATTTCCAGCTTCACTGCTGGAGACAGCCCTGGGCTAGACAGGCTGCAGCTGAGACTCAGCAGGATATTACTAATGTTCTTATCATTCCCATTCAATATTTCCTAGAGAATCTAAGCATAACTAGCAACAGGAGGCTGCACTATTCCCATATCCCCCATCAGTACTTCAGAGTCACCAGGAGAGGCTGACAAGACTCAAGGGGATGCCCACACAGCTACCTTGCATGAACAAACTAAACCTAGACCTTTTCCAAGCCAGGCATCACAAGGGCCACTCTCCCCTTCTTTATCCTTCCACTGCCACTTGACCCCTAAAACAGCCTTGTACAACTTCATCACCTTGCACAACTTCATCACCTTCTTTTTTGAGAAGCACAGCAGAGACAGTTCTGAATGGCAGATGCATTACCTTTGTCCAGCAAAACCAAAAACACAGAAACAGCATGTTTCATGCCTTCAACACCTTTCAAAATCTTCCTTCACATAACGTATCACAAAAGAACAAACTCACCCAGATTTGAAATAGTAGCAGCCATGCAAGTCCAGAAGAGTTAACTCAGTTGTCTCTTCTCCAGGCTAAACTGAGCTGAGGTCCAGCTCCCTCAGCCTTTTCTAATAAGAGAGATGTTCCAGTCCCTTCACTATCTTCTCAGACCCTCTCCAGGAGCTCTGTGTCTTTTTTGAATAGAGGAACCCAGAACTGGACACATCACTCCAGATGTGGTCCCAATCAGGGCTGAGCAGAGGTGCAGGATCACCCCCCTCAACCTGCTGGCAATGCTCTTCCTAATGCAGCCCTGAATACAGCTGGCCTTCTTGTCCACAAGGGCAGTGCTGGCTCGTGGTTAACTTGCTGTCTACCAGGATTCCCAGAGCTCCTTTCCAGTAGGTCAGCCCCCAGTCTGTACTGGTTATATGGGGGTTAATCCTCCCCAGATGCAGAATCCTGCACTTTCTTTGGTTGAATTTCATTATGTTCCTCTCTATCCACATCTCCAGCCTGTCCAGGTCTTGTTGGATGGCACATAGCACTTTGTGGTACCAGCCATTCCTCCTCAGCAAATTTCCCAAGGCTGCACTCTATCCCTCCACCCAGGGCATTGATAAATACAATGATCTAAACTGGAATCAGCACAGACCCCTGGGGAATACCATGGGCTACACGGCTCCAAGTAGCCTGCATCACTGATCACAACCAAAGTACAGCACAGCACCTCTCCTTATTGGTTCTTCTGTCATTTGGAGAAGAAAATTATCAATAACACATTCCAGGAACCTCCTAGATTGCTTACGCCCTGCTGTATTGTCTCTCAACAGGTACCAGGGTGGTTGAAGTCCCTCATGACAACGAGGACTTCTGAACATGAGGTTGTTCCTTTCTGTCTTTGGAGAATCTCATCCACTCAGTCTTCCTGGCTGGGCAGCCCACTCTCTATAATGTCACTGTGAAATTATCTCATCGTAGTTTTAAAGTTCTATTTATAAGTCTAATAATCCCATCATTGATTACAGTGACTGTATTCAAATTATAAATCCATTAACTGCTCAACAATGAAATAAAATCAATAATGCACGTAAATGGGAAAAAAGGAATTTAAATGCATACGTTAATGTCACTTGAAGTACCGCTATTTTATGCACCATCTCTAACAAAACTGTGTCACATCATTAGCAATAATGTGAAAAATCTTTTTCAATTAACAGAGCTGATTTGATGCAATGTTCACTAAAGTGGCAATCCATTCCATTAAACACACACATATGAAATGCTTGAAATGTCTATGAACTGTGTCCATACATCATAAATTCTCTCCTAAGTGCTGAAACACAAAAATAGATACATCATTTTCTACTGATGCTTTTTAAACCTCCTGTTAGAAGCTATGAGGCAGGGCACTTCAGTGACTCTGGTTGCAAGTAACAAAGAGCACCAATTTTTGCAAGTAACAATGAGCACCATGTTCAGCCACTCACACCACAAAACAATGGGAGATGCTTTCAGCAATGCTCATACTGCACACATCTCAACCATCTGAAGGCCCACACCCTCAACAAGCCACCATTCCAGTAAACAGACTGCTGTGAAAATGTCAAATTCAAAGCACTTTCCAAAAAAAAACAGATGATGTTCAAATACTATCCTACCCAAGCAGGACAACTGGGCAATTCTACCTGAATACAAGTGTACAAATCAGTTCCTTTTATGTGCTGTACAGACACCACTGCAAGACTTTCCCCTCCACCAGCCTGCACACGACTCTGAGCTCATCCTGAATTTATTTGGTTTCTCCTCTGCATTAACTCCTGAAGCCAAAGGGTATTATTCATCTGCAGCCCACCCTTAATCCATGTAGCCAATGCAACAGTAGCCTCATAAAAGCTGTTCTTTCTCAAATCTTGGATGACACCACTTCTGTGCTTCAGCCAAAATGTATGAACTTTCCTTGCATGGCAACTTCTAGTGCCGGGGTGGCATGGGATGCATTGATTATCGGTTCACCAGAGGACTTATAGTGGAGCAAATTCAGAGTAGAAATGAACCATCAGGAAGCAAAAGAAGCTGAAGAGAAAAGGCCAAAAAAACAAGTTGAAATATTTGGGGTATTTAGTATAATTTATGATACACTTGCCAGATGAGAGAATGAACTGTGGGCCAAAGGCAAATCCAGTGGATTATCATTTCCATATAATCTCTGAAGTCTGCTTGCCTTAAATCTGTCTCTGATGAGTTACAGGTGAAGTCTGGGCAAACATTCCTTATTATTGCCTGCTGACTTCAATTGTCAACAGAGGCAAGTACGAACTTGTTTCCTCATGAGAGCTGTAATAACAACTGCTTAGCCTGGAGGGGTGAAAGATCAAAAGAACTGGTTTCACGTGGTAATTTGAGCCACAAGAGGGTCTGAGTCCTCAAATAGTTACCCTGTCCCACAACTGTAAAATCAATACTATGGTGGAAGTGTCAAACACAATAAAAAGAAATTCAATCCACACCCTCACCCAAAAAATGTTCATTTCCGTCTTGTAGCAAATAACCTTTCTGTTAACTCTTAATATTCTTCTGGTAGAATATTCTTCTGGTAGCACTCTGATACCTGGAAATACACTAAAAAGCAACCTCTTTTTCACCTTCAGCACCCTACACTGGGGACAATCTCTTAGAATAATAGAGCACAAAGGTCCCATCAACTACACAAAACAGAGGGCTACGCTTTCAGCTGCACGTTTAAGGCTGAATTTCCAACCCACTCTTTTTCTAAGCCTGTCTGCTCCCTGGCTGCTGTATAGGTCTCACTGACACTGGCAGTCCTGTCCTCCCACATCACACCCCTCCCTCTGCATTTGCCACGGCAGCAAAGCTCAAGGCAAGGCACGACTGCCCAGTTGGAATACAGCAGCCACAGCAAAGGTTTTTTCCATGGGAACACAAATCAGGTTAGTATGAGAAGGCATTCAGTAACTTGGACCAAAAGGTTTCCTTCTGCTGTTGAGACTTGTGATGGAGGGTGACCAACACTAACTGAAAATTAGTAATTTTTGCCAGCCCCCTTCCTTTATGTACTTCCTCTAAAAGAGAAGTGACACCAAGACTACTGGAGCTAAAGGGAAAACAGAAACGCCTCTGTGCAGTCTCTGCCTCACCATCTGTCTAACATTGACTTCTTGAGGATCAAGATGTTATACGTGGAGTCAGAAATGTCCCAAAGCTCAAAGACATCCATATGTCTCATGGACAAGATTTATGGTCAATGCACTGTATTTTAATTGTTTCATTACAAAATATATTTCCCACATTGTATTAATAAAAGGTCACTGAGAAAGCTATCAAGAAGGGTTTTAAAAATTAATTTAAAAATCCATTTGGTATGACATTTATCAAAGTAAAAAACTTAATGCTGGAAAGTAAATCTTGTCATTGTTCTGTTTTCCACAGTCAGCTTTTTATTGCATCTTTTAAACAAAATGTAAGTCACCCTTGCTATAAACAAACAAAGAGGCTTTAAGAAAACTCAACAGAGGCTGAACTACTCTCAGACAAATCCATCTGGTTCAGATTAGGGTAAGCAGAAGACTTACTCAAACTACAGGAAAGCTTGAATTGTGACTAAAAAAACTCCTAGGTTTTTCACATAAGACAAATAAACATAAGTGCTTTAACTTTAGAGTCTATGCACCCATTTACATGTGCTGTGCTGTGGGTGAACCCTCCCTCTCTGAACCTCACCCACCCAAACAATAAACTCATATCAAAATTTACATTTGTGGATACTCTCAGGGACATATACTGAGCTTTTGATAATTTTACAGTTTTGTATACATAGGCTTTAAAAGTTTTACTTAAGGCACTTCAAATTTTTTAGTGCTCCAACTTTTTCAATTTCTTAATGCTGCATTTTTCAATGTGTTTTTTAATCTTCTTGTAAACTGGTAAGTATTCAAGGAGCCACAACGCTTTTTTCTTATAACCAGTCCCAATTGTATAAATTCAAGTAAGAAATACAGTGTGATCAGAATTTCATTTTGTGTAAAATGAAAGAAAAAGCAATTTGAAAATAAGCTCTATTTCACTGAGATGTCTTTATAGCACATGGCATGGCTACTTTAACACTTTTATAACACTGCATAATAATAACACAGTCAATTTAAAATATACAGTAAGACCTCTTTTTTTCTACAATACACAATAAATGCAGATAATTCTAAGGCATACAAGGTACTTTCAGTGGTTTTAATGGTCTTCCTCTCAGCCAGATTCCAACACATCTGGGAAGCCCAAACTCCTCTCAGTCCTCTCCTTTTCCATTAAACTGGGTGGCAGTGCTGAGCACTGCTAATGTTTTATTTTCATTTGAGTAGTAACCTTATATTCACTTGTCAGGTCAAGAACTAAAAACATCAATATAAAACCATTTATTAATTATAGTTGGCAGGTGTCCAGCACAAATCAGCTGCTTTACCCAGAGTTATACCAGCTCCCTCCCCTCCACTGTGTTCACTGTCTGCTCAGACAACTTATCACTGCTACTGGTGATTATTTTTTGCAATTTTTCACAACAGGCCACTTGGGTAAAGCAGCTGATTACATCTTCACCTTTTGCACCTTACAATCCTAGTCCTCCCCTCCCTGGTTTCCTCCTGAACCTTAATTACTGTTCCTCTTCACAGCTCCCAAAGCCCATGGTTATTATTATTGTGGCTTGAGCAGCACCCACACTACACTTCAAACACACATTCCTGTTCAAAAAATTTATAATCTATATAATGGATTTTTCACACTTGAACTCCAAACACATATTAAAAATTTACGATGTCCTGCACTTCTGACCCCTAACATTCAGCCTAGAAGTGTTTCCACAACCATAAGTGACATTACAAGGTAATACATGCGAGTTTGGGGAGGGGCATGAGAGGACCAGAAAACAAATCTTTTTTTTTTATTGTCCACAGACAATTCCACTACCACCACTATTAGAACTAACCATGGATAAAATATTCGGATCCTGGAGAAATGTGTGCAGCTGCAAGGTCTCCTGAGGTTTGGCAGATGTACACTGGGGTGTATTTTCACACCCCAAGAACGCACTGGGGACACAGTAGCCTGCATCCAAAGAAGGATTTGCTCCACATGACCATCCTGGGCTCTGTCAGCACCAGTTGGAAGCCACAGGCACTGCCAGTGGACATGGCAAGCCAAGACAGACATCCAAAATGAGAAGGACAGAGAATCTCTTGGAAGTGCCGGTTGGTTTTCCACAGCCACTAAGGAAGCCTCTGTAATTATCTTATAAAAAACATCTGAGGTTTTGGCAATTATACTTGAGATGAACCCCAGCCTTTGTCTTTATCTTCCCAAATTTGTAAAATTAATCATGTCCACTTCATCTGCAGCAGTGAGTTAAATCACTGGGAGAGCAGGCATTAGGTAGGAGCCTCCCACCAGGGAGTTCAGCACCTATTTCAAGTACCCTTTGGTAAAGAAAAAAGGGAAAAGTGCAGATTTCCAGTGAAACAAGAGTATTTACAAGGTACTCAAAAAAACTGGTGTCACAACTAAGAATGGAAGGAAACTCCCTGAGAAAAGAGCCATCTTTTTCTTCTGCATTTGAGCAGTATGTTGCCTAAATGGGGGCTGAAGTCTTCAAAATCCAGTCACACATAATAAATAGTACATTCAATGCTGTTCTTTCTACAGCAGTAGTTCTTGCTCCAGAATTCCTCTAGCCAAAACAGCTTTGCTCCACAAGACAGGAAGTATTACTAAAGACAGACATCACTAAAAGTACGTATATGCATAGCTCTCTTCTAGGTTGATCTGAAACCTAAACCCTGTCTCTAACTTCAGGAAAAAAAAGACAAAATTATATCTGTAACCAGTAAAAAAACCCAAAAAAAACCCAAAAAAGTAAATAAATCAAATAAACTTTTCTAACAGGGAAGGAAGTTCAGATGTGAGTATCAACAGAACTCAGAAAATCCCAGTCTTTGAAAAATTGTGAAATGATGTAAGATAAGCATTGGACAAGAATGTCCTGCAGTGGATACTGTCCTAGACAAGGGCTAGACTAGCTGTTTCCTGAAATCTCTCCAATCCTATTTCCTTCAACACCTGTGATTCCTCAGGGGAAGAGCGTAGGGGAAGCACTTTCTGCCTCACCCACCCAAACAACTTCATCAGACACAAGACTCTTAACAATACAAAAGGCAGTAGTAGAATTCTGACAGACACAAGAAGCACCATCTGGACAGAGATGCACTCACAGTCTTCAGTAACTACATTTGGGTTTAAATGAATAAAATAAATAAAGAGAGAGGAGAGATAAAACAACTGAAGACTAGCTTCTCTCCAAAAACTGCTTATAAATCTAAGCGATCCTTACAGATGACTGGATCACATCCAAGCTGCCCCCAACACTCAGAGTGTTTGTCCTTTCGTTAAAGGTCACTGTTTTCCAGGCTACCGAGCTTCTTTGCACATTTCTAAATCACACTTAAGCTCTGCTGCATTATACACACTTTTCCTTCACAGGGGTTAAATGAGGCAACAGTTTTATCTTAGAATAGCATAGTGGTTAGGGAAGACCACATCTATCAGTCAGCATGGTTAAGCAGAAGAAATCTGTAGCTGGCTGTTACTGAATTATTCAGGACAAGAATAAGAGCAGAAAAAGTATGAGCAGACAAATGGAAATACTTCTGCTTTAAGAGCGCAGGCTTCTTAACCTAGCAGCTTTCCCATTTTTCCTTCTCTATTACTGTGATATACAAAGAATTTAGAAGGCAATTTAAAGGTAACATCATACATCACACATGGCCAAATTGATCCCTAATGCATGGAGCAACATTTTAGAGAAAAGCTCTCATAGCAGAAGTTCCTTATAAACTAGGAAGGGCTGAATGGGCCATTTTCCTTTTTCTCAGTGAATGACCTGACGTCAGTGGGGATTCATTGGATTTAAATGGGAACCCTTCAGAGGTGGAATGCATGTGAATTCACAAATTTCCTTAAGAGAGAAATGTATGGGCAAGACAAATCAAGTTTCCAGCCTTCTCTGGAAGGAAACACAAGTCAGCCTGAAAAAGTAATGTTACACAGCAGCACTCAAATATTTATCTCTGATGATCTTGGAGCTCAACCAGCTGAAGCTACCAAGCAATACTAGGTAGCGTTTACATACAGCACATAAGGCATTATGTTAAATTCAAAGCTGCTTGGCACAAAAATACCTGATCTTGCAAGATCTGCTATGTCATCTTTAAGTGAATACCATTACTTCAAATCCTACACATTTCATTATTACATATACTCCCCTGTTCACTACCTGAAAACTGGTCAGGAATAACTCTTAGTCAAAACCAGCCACATGTTGTATCCTTCTTCCTTGCACAGCTCCACAGATAGCTACATAATGAACTTGCTTTTAAAGGTAACATGCACCTCTATAAAGCTTCTCCATTTCCCACAAGAGTTTGTAAAACGCACACAGAATACAGGAAATCAGCATCAAGACTTAAGATCCAAGTGCAGTGACATTTACAGGCATGTGGCTCTGAAGCAACCTCCTGAGCCCCATCCTCAGCAGTAAACTGTTTTGCAACACATCTAAGCTGCAGATTAATGCTGAGCATCACAGTCCACCAACAGCAACTGCTAAATTGCACACAGCGTTAGAAGCTCAGCACTTAGACTTGAGGGTCAAGTTCATCTTTGATATAATCCCATGAAGCTCCCAGAGCTTCATGTGTGACAAACTTGGCTTTTTGTGTTTTTCTGAAGGGGTTACCAGGTATGTGACAGACAAATAACATCACCTGCATACATGAAGCGAAAATAGGTGCAAAAACATCTGAAGAAAGGATCTCACCATGTGAGATAAGAAAGCAGATTCCTTGTGACATCTGACAGAACATCTTTCAAAGCTCTTTAACTCTTCAGCTCTTTAAACATGGCTTAGAATACCATTAGCTGATCCCCACAAAGATAAATATGTATGAATATCAGATTTTATCTGTATCTCTCTGCATGTCCACACATACACAAACAAAACTCAAGCAGCTGAGTTATCACTACTTACTAGACAAGCCTGAGGCAGGAAGCTGTTCACTCTGGAGATACTCCACATGCCCTCGAGGTACTGCTGAGCTTGGATGGTGACGGAGCTCAGGGCACCACTGAGACCGCTGGGGGCCACCGTCACTTGAACGCTGGAGTTGGGAAAACTGCCCATGCCTTGAGACCATCCGAGTCCTTTCTTCCTCTCTGCCACAGAGAAGAGACTGGGTGACTTTCCAGGCTGCCTGCCCACCTGCCCAGCAATGAGTGGCAGGTCTCTCTGGGAAGAGACAGTGACCATCCTGGGTACCATGCTGGTCACTGGCCCGGCGCCGGGCGGGAGGTCGGGCATCTCTGGGTAGTTGGTTTGGCTGAGGGTGTGCATCATCTGAATGGCTTCCTGCTTCAGCTGATTCAGGTGAGTGGCACAAGTTTCACATCTGCTCTCCCCTTCATTCCTGTTTTTCTGTAAATAGTCAGGCACTTGAAGCTTGTCAAAAATTAAAGCTGATAATCGTGGGTCCTAAAGAAACGAAGAAAGGGGAGAAGAACACTATAATCAGTTAAAGCGGTGCAGAAAGAGAAAAAAGGAGAGGAAAAAAGGAAGTTTTCTGATTTTCTCTCCACTCACGGAAGTATTATAAATCCACTCTGCTAACTCTCATCATTTTTCCCGCTGAATACCCTAACAGGCCCGCAGTGGATTAATAAACCATAAATGAATTCATTTGTATTAGACACAGCATGAAAATTATCATCAGAATTAAACAGTGGAGCTGCAGTGCTCTTGATAACTGCTCATTCTTCTAATTAACTCTCCTTTGGAGACATCTAAGGTGCCCGTGTTTCCCATGCTCAGGAACAATGTTAGCTGACATGCTGAACCTGCAAATATCGTAACTTGATTCAAAGGCATCCCTCCATCCCTCCAGAAACCCAGGAAAATTAGACTCAAAAGTATTTTTAAAAAATTAATGCGCGACCTGGTAAACATCTTTCTACCCTTATCCTCAGAAATGATTAATCAAGTGGCATAAAAGCCAGTTTACATAGTGCTGCCCACAGGACTGTTATTTCTGATCTTTGCAACCCAGATGGTCGCAATATTCCCTTCCGCTACAGCTGCTTTAATGAGAAATAGATTTGACCCTACAGCCATGTGTGAAGGTGTGACAATGTGCACACTAAGACCCTGATTTAAAAGCAACACCTATTTTGTTCCCACAGAGCAATTCCCCACCACCCCTTGGCTAGTTCATTTTAAGGCTGCTAAGACATTTTAAAACCCAGCACCATGTTTCCACTTTAGAGATAGGTAACTCTATCTCTTGAAACACACAAACGCCTTCCCATCCCAGGCCTGCTACTGTAAAGATTAGTCAAGAGATTAAATCCAGCCCTGTCATAAATCTGCTATGGAGACTAACACCAGGCAGTAAAACTGACCCAACTTCACACACTCTCATAGAGCTCTCTAAACAATTAAGGTTTTAATGAAATCACAGCCCAGTCAAAGGTTTATTTGTATAATTATTTTAAATGAAAATATTTAATTTTCTCGTTAATAAGTAGGACACACATAGCTGGTAAATCAGCCATCCAACATATGCTGGGGATATCCCCAGACTGGCACTTGTTTTTAAAAATGTATTTCTTTATGCCAATCTGCAATTGCTCTCTAGGAAATGGATGTCCTATTAGAAAACTAATTCTGGTTTTAATTACAATGCACATCAATAAAACTCTTTAAAGAAGTCTTGGCACTGGTACTTTGGCTTTGCTTTGAATTCACAAAGTACTAAAATACTGCTTAACTTCTGCAGCAGCCACACAGAATTTCTCATGTTCAGCTGTTGGACTGCTCCAGCAATAGTTTTAATCTCTCATGAGACACAGTACAGTGTTGATAGAAACCATTGTAAATATATCTAGCATCACATTATTCCACAGCCAAAAGCCATTAACCAAAGTTGCTCTTTTTGCAATAATCTAAATTATTGGGTTTTGACATAAAATAAAAAATACTTCTCAGGCTAAGAAAAGCTATTCCTGCCACTGACTGAACAGTAATTTGATTCACACTAGTGAGCCAGCATAAAAAGTGAAGTGAAAGACAGAGTTTCATTTTTGTCTCTTCTCTTTATTGAGGTTTAGATCCTGCTAAAAATGCCTTTGAAGTTGCACCATTTGCTTACCCTCATGAGGAAGAAAATTCTTTCCCACCAAACCTCCCAGAAAATGGTAATACGAAATTAAGAGATATTAGTCAGAAAAAAAAAAAAGCAATTAATATTTTAGAAACTTTTTTCTATCCCTTCTGCAGAAAGTGCTATTGATTAGACTTTAAAAAAACACAGACTCAGTGCTGCAAGCACTATTTAGCCTTGGGCAAAACAAAGACCATGCAGTCTATCTCCCAAGAAAAACAAACAGCTCCATGCTCAGTGCTCCTCAGAAACTTCTCCAAGGGAGAGCCCTCTGAGCAAATACTTGCTGAGGCTGACACACAGCATCTATTCAAACAGCCCCAAAACACAGCACCTTCCAGCACCACTGCCCGTCTGCAGCCAGGCAATCCCTGGGCTCACTCCTTTGATCCAAGTTGGGCACACAAGGAAGCACCTGCACGTCCCAACTGCATGAACCTCATCTGGCAATGTTTAAATTGCTATCAAATGTCAAAAGTTTCAAATAAGCAATTAAAGCGAATTACTAGGTGAAACAGGCTTCTCATTTAAAAGAAATTACTTCTTTTGATGTAAAGAAAATTAATGACCCCAATTCTAGCTCCATAAACACAGTTTACAGCATAAGGCAGATCAGAGTCAGGCCTGTCTCACAGTTACAAAGAAATCAAGTGGATGTTATATTAAAGGGGGGAACAAAAATAAATTTTAAAAAATATATATTTAGAAAATTACACAGAGCAAAGCTTATAGGCACACAGCATGTCAAATTTAAACCTCATCATTTATTTATATTTTTTTAAAAAAAAGCATCTCTTTTACAATGCTTATATTTTGCCAAGCTTTACAAGGAGCCTCTTAACCCACACATCCAGCCTCTGTGACCCCCAGCTCACATTGTGGCCAACCTTCTCCAGCACCTCAGGGAGGGCCCAGCTGGATAGTCAGATTACTTTTATTTTTCCAGTCTGAGAGACAAAAACACCTGGCTAATGGTTGGGCGTGAAGGCCAGAGGAAACACAAGTTACTGTTAAAAACATTAACCATAACTTGAAAGTTTAGCCAGCCCTGTTGAAGAGGTTTTCCTGCCTGGCGACAATGCCTTGTCCTGGGGAGCTCCTGCTTCGGCAGCTCGCACCCTAAACAAGGCTGGGGTGGAAATTACACTCCGGTGTTTAACAGAGGGAAGAAATAAAACTTGAGTGACCAAATGTGTGACACACATGTGGGAGGGAAGCAGCCAAAGCCATCCTTGCTACAGCTCCACCAGCAGACGGGCAAAGCCCAACAAAAGGAGTGTGCAAATGGCTGAGGGGAATGGCACAAAAATTAACCGTACAACACACAAGCCTCTGTTCCAAACAGTGCTCCAAAACCTCTTTAGTCTGCTGTGCTACAAAGAACATGTCTCTTTTGTTCTCAACAGCATAAATAAACTATGCTGTTTATTTGTCACACCTACTTTCCAAATTCTCTTCTTTCCTCCTGAACAAGCAGGATAAGCAGAATACCGTGATGCTGTAACATTCACAGCTTCCCCTCCCACTGCAGAAACCAAAACCCTAATTTCAGACTCAGCTTGTTAACTTTTGCGTACAAATTTCAGATATTCAAACATCACATCCTGTTAGAATTGTAAAATAAATGGTCCCACTAGGAATTGAGGAGCCCAGCAGCCCCCAGCAAGGTCAGGGCATGAGATAATTTCATGTTTTTATATGAGGACAAATTTTCTGAATGCTTGAATTTACCACTGCTTTTCAGCAAGCAGCTCTTACAGACACAAGCCAGTTTGCCAACTGCTGCTAGGAGATTAAACACACACGTGCAAACTGCCCACATGAGAGGAGCTCACAGAAATGGTCTGCAAATTCAGCTGGGCAGGATGGTAAACTTGGAAAACCAGGATTGTGCTCCCACTAGAACACATGGCAAAACACCCATTTCCTTCAGCACTGGATCATTTAGCCTGAAGCCTGCCTTCAGGCTGAAGCCTGCCTTCAGGCTTTACCTCTGAAACCAGGGGTAGGGAAAAGGAACACAGATTTGAAAGCGCATCCAGCAACTTGCAACAGCAAGAAGGAAACAGCCTCTGTAATTCAGGCTTTCCTCTCTGAGGTAACAACTCAGTTCTGCTGCCTCCACATGAAAGCAAGTGAGCACTGAGCAGGGTCTCAGCTTTTGGGGTAACACCACGTGCTGCATGTGCGGCACACAAACAAAACCCACAGCTCACAACTGTAAAATACTACATCCCCAGACCCACTGCCCTTGAAACTACAGACAGAACTCAAAGCAACTGGGATGTGGCCAAAGGCCAATTATCTCCAAAAATCCCTGCCACAGCTTAGACACCAAAGCCATAGCCAGGTTATCAAAGCATGAAACACCAAATTACCTCCCAGGACCTGAACTATTCTGAGAACTTGAAGCAGTTTGTTAGTGAAAACTGCACTTAAGTTAGATTATTTTTAAATTATAGCTTAATTTGTAGTTTCCCAAATACTTAAGAGTTTGCAGTTAGATTTTCTGTTCAACTAACAAGGAAGAATAGAGATCTTTTTTCCATTGCAAAAGAGAAACAGAGATACAAGCTTTGAATCTTACCTGCAGCTACTGACTTCTAACTCCCAAACTAAGCAAGAGAAGAGGAGGCAGAAAAGCATCTGGATTCTCACTTAAGAAGTCCCTGAAGTAATACCCACCCATCTGTAACCTAATCCTTTCAGCGAGGAACTATGCACAGAGTGCGAACAAACGATGACGAACAAATGATGAAAAGTCAAATTGCCAACAACCGTCCTCAGTAATTACCCGCAATTTTGCCTGGCACTGGTTTCTGCAGTGTGACTGTATCCGGAGCAGTATTCTGAATTGAATTAAATTAAAGTCTTGATATAAATATAATCTAAGAGAAAGAAGAAACATTGAATGTCACACTGAAATATATAATTAAATACAGACTGAGGTGAACAACATTTTAAAAGGATGCTTTTGGAGAAAGGAATGTATTATCCCAGTGCACAAGAATCAATGTTAATGATTTTTTGTCTTAATTGCCCTTCCAGATCTCTGCCACACTGCTTACAAATTAGTTTTTATCTTACATGACATTGTGAAATATCCCCTAATATGTTCTATATTGGCAAATACCTTGAAGGCTGATGCCTGCTTTCAACTATATAACAGTCATTGTGAAAACAAACAAAAAAAAAGCAAGCACTATATTCAGCAAACCCAGAGAGTGTTCAATTTAATCAAAGAAAAGAAAACAGTGATAATGATTTTTTTAAGAAGTTTCCAACTATCTCACTAATCTCAAGGGAGTGAAAATATGAGCTTTAAGTCTTCAAGTAACCCATGTTGTTTGCTGCTGACTGAATTCATTCAGTCACTGACCTCATCTTATCAGAATATAAACAATCAAGGAAAAACAAACACATGAAGCTTTCACAAAAACAGAATTCACCTGAAATCCCATCTCCTGTGGGTTAAGGGTATCTGGAACTTGCAGTGTAACTTCACTGTCCTTGAAAACATTCCTCTGAACAAGCAGGAGAGCAACCCACATTTCAAAAGTGAGTAAAATGTGCAGGCATTAGGAAAAAAGTAGATACATTTTTAAGGCCAAATTCCATTCAGCCTCTTTACAGTAATGTCTCAATACCTTTAGGTGGAAGGTTAATTTAAACCAATGGACTGTGGCCCTCCTCCCACTCTAACTCCTAGCAGGATTTCTTCAAATCTCCAATCCCATTATTCTGTTTCCAGCCACAACCTGAGGTAGTGCACACAGACATATCCCCCTGACTCTACCCAGCTGAGACTCAACCCAATTTCTTTTCATCTCTGGCATCCCAAAGAGTTTGAAAAAAAAAGAAAAAAAAATCCAAGCACATTTTCTTACTTATAAAAAGAAATTACGCCGTATCTCTTTTAAACAGTGCCCATCTTTCTAACAAAAGCCAAGCAATACAATAAATCTGCCCAAAACCACATGACCCCACACTAAAAATGACTGTGCCGTGTTTAGTTATTCGGCAGCTCCACTGAACTCTATTTATTTCCATTTCCTGCCCACTTTAATGTACTTCAGTGGCCTGCAGTAAAGTTAAAGCAATAGGTGTCTGTCATAAAGATGAATAGTGCTATTGGAATGCATAATACAGTGGAAAGAGGAAATGAGAGCAATCTGGTTTATTTACATCTCAGGCTCCCATCAGCACCTCAACCCACCTCCCAATGGCTTCGGCTGCCTTTCCTGTTATCTTGCTGTATAGTCCCCTGCAATGAGTTGGCTTTTAACCTCTCAGAACCAGAGGGGATGAGCTGATCTCCCAGATTTGCTTTCATGAGCTGGGAGAGTACTGGAGCAAACAGCCATGCAGTGTGTTCAGTGCAAAGAAAACAAAATAAAGGTAGTGGTTGCCATTTAAATTAATTAGAAGACACAAACAAAACAAAAGACCCCAAAGAGATCTGCTATCACCGGTAAATTTAGATCAACACACAGCAACCTGACTACTTCTGAAAAACAGTAATTACTGTTTCACAAAATATTACTTTTAATCTTCTTTCTTTACAAGCTAATTAAACAGATATTTTACTTGCCTTTGGAAAATGTTTTTCTTAATTTCATCCAATTTTAACATTTGGTGTGTTCTATAAACTACATATCCAAACTAGTATGCAATTTTATGTTTATTTTTAATAGTGTATGACTTCATTTAAAATTTATGACTTTTAATTTGCATGTTTATTGTTGGTTTTAAGTAATCTTCTAATTTTCCCTCTTGGGTCTGAGGCTTACTATAACTTCACAATGTAAATTCAGTACTGATTTTGCTCATGGTGAAAACAGTATCTTCCAACACACACTGTGTTGTGTCTGTTTTAATTTCCCTCTTATTTCTTTTGTAAATCTTCAGAAAAGTATTATCACTTGGAACAGCAGCAAGTAAGTGTAGAAATAGCTGCACATCTATCACCACACAAAAAAAAGCCTTTGTTTGATTCTACCGTCAGGATCAGCCACTTGGATGAAGCTGACTTTCAAAAATTCAGACAAAAACCTCTTACAAAAATTAGACACTTTTGTTTAAAAGATAAAGAGCTTTCCATCCCTAATTATTTTTTCTTTGAAACCAGGGAATAAATGTTGTTTAGCCTATGAGCACAGTAAATCAGATTGTAAAAACTCTGCCTATTAGACTCACAACTGCATAAAAAGTGACAACTTCTTTCCTCTTCAAAGCAAACCAAGTGCTCGGGTTAGAACAGCTACTTGGGAAAACAATGCTGTCTGATGTCATCACAGTGAATGCCACCAAGTCCACTTATAGTTTGAGTTCAATGAGGCTGCCCAGATAATAGAATAGCTCTGAATTTCAGCATGAAGATGAAAATCAGAGCACAGCACCATTACACAGAAACATGCTGCCTTGTCAAAATGCCTCAGAAACACCAGCTCTTAATATCATTTTATGGGAAACAAAAGGCTGTTCTTGCTGTTAGAATTCAGTCAACAGCCTGTGTTTCCAGAATTACAAATTGCACTGTGAGCCTGGTGAAACAGACTCCCTCACTGATGAACTCTGACCAGCAACCCAGCCCAGCCAGCCCAATGGACTGGGAGAGGAGTCACCCCACCATGAAATCTACACCATGTTTAAGTGATCATAACTTCATTTGTCCCAGCAGAACCATGCCCATTTGTAACAGACAGACCTTTGATGAGGGAGTTCAAGAACACCTGGACACCAGCCACAGTGAACCAGCAGCTTTAGCTTATAAAGACTGCATAGGAAAAAAAAATAAAATGCTTGGAACAGCTCTCTGTATGCAAACCCTACCACTGTTTCAGTCCAACCATCTGAATCCAATTAACAGAACGCTCAGCGGCAGAAGTTAGGGAGTGGACACATTTTCCAAATGAACATCATTAGCATAATGTAGATTTAAAATCAACTATGGAAACCAGCACTTGGCATTGGATCACACTCTCTTAGCGTCTCATTCACTTGCTCATTTTATCAATTATTTGGTAAATGAATACTTGAAGACCGTACAGAAACGATTTAGCCTTCACTACCAAAAGGCTGCCTATCGTGCACTCCCTTGCAAGCTACAAATTACTGCATACAGTTCACAGTTAGCACACCATGCAGTTTACATTATTACAAAAGTGGATTTCACTTATTCTTCACCTTAATTAAGTTCCACTGCCTCAGTTTGACTGCTTCACAAAAACAAAAAATACCACAAAAACAAAACCTTGTTGGCTGAAAATTTTTGGTTTACATCTGAATTTAGAGAGAGTACTGTAGTGATGTTTTAACTTTTTCTCCTTGCCTGGACTTAATCAAGGGAAGGAAAAAAAAAAAAAAAAAGGGAAAAAGAAACCTAACAGGGATGAATAGTCAAGGGATGAAGAGCATCTGTAACTCCTCAACCACAAGCTGACCACACTCTGCCTCAAGAGTCTGCTTCAGTTCCTTTACTTACTAGGTGGCATGTATAAGACACCACCTCCCTCTCCAAGCTGTTCATCCAGCAGGTCTTTAAAGTGGATTCTTGGATAGCTTTTTTTTAATACCACTCTTCAGCAGCACAACATCAGCAACTAAATTTACAAATCTGCCATCAGCTACCTGTTGGTCCTGTGTCTTCAGTATCTCTGGACTAGGAGGCCCATTGCTGTCCCTCAGTTTCAGATAGGATGCCAGGGCATAGAAGTAATAGATCTCATTCTGCTCACTCCAGCTTACATTAGAAAGAAAAGATAAATATGCAGATCCCAAGGGATATCTGCAGGTGGAGGACATTGCCCAAAGAATTAAGTGATCATCCTATGGAATCTCATTACAGGAACGTATGATCCCAGCCAGATATAGCACAGCTCGAGACAGACCATTTGACTAGTGTCTACAGGACAAATAGCGGTTTAAAAAACAAGAATGTTGTAGGAAGCTAAAGGAGTTTGGTTTATTTAATTTAGAAGAGTGAAAAGTAATCAGAGTCCTCCAGTACAAAAAGTTGTTACAAAGAGACTTGTGGCAAACTGCTTTCTAGATCCACTTGGGTAAGGAAAATAGGAAATCATTCTACTTTTAAGCAAAGGCAACTCAAGAAAAACTATCAAAGGTGAGTGAACATTGACAATTGCTACAGAATGGTGTTGAGAAATCTTGTCCTTTTGAGAATTTCTGAAGAGCAGGTGAAAAATACCTGTGGGAGGTGATCAAGAGATACATGACCCCATTCTAGTGGAGGAAGCTGGACTACTTTTTAAAGATCTGAAGATGGTTCCCCAGCCCTATGATACCAGTTTTGGAAAGATGGGTAACACATCTGTGCACTGACTTGCTGCTTGGGTCCAAGTGTCACAGACTTCAAAATACTGCTCTGCTTAGGTGACTATTACCTACTATTAGTAACTTACACAATCTTGCTCGCAGCAAGTTTTCCATCTTGCATCATTCTCATATTAATTTCATACTTCTTGTCCTAGTTGTGACCCTCTATACACTCTGAAAAAGTCTTCTGTCAAATACAGCCCATCATCACCACACCCAGAACTTTCTTTTATGACTCACTATGCTACATTTTATATCCCACTTTCAATCTTCCTTTACAGATAAAAGTACACAATTGTTACATTTTGTTCCCTACGACTTCAGGGACTAGCTTCAGGAACCCCCATGAGATGCCTAAATTAGCAGGTGCAAGTTCCAGCTACTCCTATCTGTCCATCTCAATGGACATCAGGTACAAGCTGTGCCCCTTAAGGTCCATATTGGGACTGGTGTTATTTGACATCTTCATTGATTGATCAAGCACAGCCTCAGCAGATTTGCAGATGACACCAAGCTGAGTGGTGCAGCTGACACACCTGAAGGACAGGATGCCATCCAGAGAGAGCTGGACACTGATTCAATGGGAATCTCTTGAGATTTAACAAGACCAAGTGCTGGTGCTGCAGCTGGGTCAGGACAAGCCCCATTACCAATCCAGGCTGGGGATGAACAGACTGAGAGCAGCTCTCAGAAGAAGGGCTTGGGTAAGAATTGCCTTCATCAGCCCAACAAATCACACTCACATGAGTGGAATGATAATCTGGTGATCAATATTTACCTGTAACCCTCTTGTTAGGAAGCCCTGCAGTGGTCCTGTGAAAACTGCAAGATGGCAACCTCTCACCATCTAAAGGACTGGTGTGATCAAAGAGGAGCAGTTCCCTTTGCCTAAGGAACTTTGCCTTTGTCTTCTACAAACATAAATCCACAGGGCTATGCCCACAGGCAGACAAAACCCCACTCTGCCCATGCTCAAAGCATCTCAAAAGCCATGTTACTAGAGTTTATAAACTCTGCTAAGGCATGGGATACAAACATATTAAACCCATGGGCAAAGTGTCTGCCTATAACACACGCACACGTAGACATGCCCACAGATGATTGGCAAAAATACCTTTGCAAACTCTTTCAGGCTCCTTCCTCACACACACACAAAACAAGCCTTGTCTCCTGACACACAAAAGCAATCAAATACCTGGCAACAACTTTCAAAACCCTTCAAGCCAGATCCTATTAAACCAGCAACTAAGAGATGAAAGGCACTAGCTCATCCTTGTCACACTTAACAAGGCTCTTAAACATTTACTGTATCTAACATTACCTCTATAGAAATTCCACAACTGTAGACAATGCCTAACATCATAGGATACATTTATGTTTCCGTTCAATTGAAGGTACTACATAAAAGGATGTTTTTATTTTAATTTGTGTTCTGGGACCTTGGAAAAGAAGCTGCCTCATCACCTGCTGGAAAAGGCCAAGTACAGAGGAAGAAAGGGTTCTTTTCAGAATAGAAATTATAACCCCAGTGTGAGACCTGGACCCTAAACAAATCCACGGCAACATTCATACTGAATGCAATGTCATTATATCCCCCTCTAAATTGAAACATCCCTGTTCCTAATTTCAAATTAGCAGTGAACTCTTTCAGCAACTTGCCTTTCCATTTGATAAAATGTCCATAAAATGCACGTTTGTAGTTGTTGGGTGATATTAAGTTACACTTTGTTGTGAAAATTTCCCCATTCTTTTTAAAACAAGCTTTTCTGGCATTACGTCTCAAATTTGCAGTGAATCATTGAAAAAACACCTGCCACACAAATTGCCTTAGTATTATCATTACAGATGTAAATACACATTTAAAACCAGTTGTGTAATCATGCATTGCTAAAATCCTTATAAAATCTGACAGCTTATCAAATAGCCCCCATTGTGGACACCATTGAAGCAGTTCTAGAGATCGTCAGAGTTAAAGGGCATTGAAAATAAGTACCTTGTCCCACCTCCTGCACATTACAGCTCTGTTAATTTCAAGCATAAGAATCAGTGACCCTTTCAGGCTTCTTTAATGAAAATTGATGCCTTAATATTTTAAGAAACACTCACTTTTATTGAAGCACATGTGTCTTCCAAACCCACAGTACTTCTGAAAAAAAATAATGTTTTAAAGTACACAGTATGTGAATAAAAAACACAATCAAGCAGGTAGGGACAGCAATTGAGGATATAAATCCAGAACTGACACACACTACTCTTTGCTCCTGTGACAGTTTATATCAGCAGGGCCAGAAACTCTGCTCCCAATGGTCAACTTGAAAAATCCAAGGGGCTGATTCCAAGACTCTTAGCACCATTCCAGGCACTGACTGTGCACTGTTAATATTTGATGTATGCTTGCAGCTCTAGTCTCAGAGAAAGCCATTATGCAGGATATGCTCAAAGATTTGTGTTTTACTCCACATGCTTGATGCTGTGATTCACAGGGAAAAACTGCACAAAAGGCACAGGCTGGGATGTTACTGCTCCAAGCTCCATCAGCAAACAGTCACTGAAATTAATTAACATCAGTATCTCATGGAAGTCCCTGCATGAGAGTGTTAGGCAAGATTTATTCAAGACTACAGTCTCTGGAGCAATTGATCAGAATCAAAGGTAAGCCAAAAACTAAATAAATAAAAATGGGACCAGCTAGAATAACAAAGCAGCAGGGCCAAGGCAGCAGCCACATGACAGCCAGAGGCATCTCCAGAGCAGTCAAAACAACTGTCCACAGAGCTTGCCAATGAGCCAGATGCTGCTGCTGGAAGAAGGGTAGTGTTGATATAAACTCAGAGATACGAGATGCTTAACACCAAGAACAATCAATCTTCATGATTCTCACACTGCTGCCAAGCTTCGCTATTATGCCACAAAGAGATGAAAACAAACTTCATGAAACACGTGTAGATCCTACATGAGAAACTCCCTCCACCCTCCCCTTACTACTCAGAAACAAACCCACAATTTGGGTGTAGCTGTAAATGACCTGATGCTTTTCCTGAGTTAACAACAGACTCAGGAAAGAATATCGTTGGCTAAACAGTGCACTGTACACACCCTGCCAGAAAACCAATGAACTTATCATACTGTATAGGAAATTCCTATCTTCTACATCAATTACTGGCCCAAGAGTGATTGATTTTATAATCCCAAACTTGACTTACAAAGTGACTTCCTCTGGGGCCAATTTTCCATTACCCAGCATGTGGAAAATTGCATACAGTCAGTGCACTATGAAAACCAAGGAAAAATAAATGCTATTTAAACCCCAATTCCACCATGCCTCCACATTCTTGCTTTCCTGAGGGAGATGCACTTTTGACAGTTACTTCCCTTCCCTGCCCCAGCATCCTATCTGCACCACACACCAGCTGGGCACTCAATCAAACCAGAAACAACAACAGGAACTAGCAGCTATTCATTACAATAGGATCAAAAACATTTCTAGGCACTAGTGCTTAGCCAAGTTACCATCCTTGAAGACCTGCCTTGAAGACAATCCTCCTCCTCCTCCTCCCTCCCATCACAGACACCATCGCTGAAAGTGGCCCTGATTCAACCTGAAGGACCACATTTTGAAGATCATGGGTTGTGAATTAAAACCACATCTCAGAACTGCAGGAGACAATGGAACTGGGCAGCAAAAAGGTGAGAAAATTACCTGGCCAATAACACAAGCCAATGTTTGTCCTTTATTCCAACCAAGTTAACATTAGCTCCAGTCTATAAAACCAGGATTGCACTGCACACTAACTATCAGAGTAATCACAGAAGCAGCACTGTAATATGATTACTGGGTGCTAATTATATCTTATAAAGAATTAAAGACAATCGAGTACGTGTAATAAAGATTTATATGCAGTTTTTCACTGACCTGAAACAGCTTCATACATTAGTAGGTTAACATTACTGCAGGAACAAAGCAAACAGTTATATCTACATTATAAAATACATGAAACCCAAGAGCCAGATGTTGGGTACTTTCATCCAGGAAGCAATTATTTAATTCCTGGGAAGAGATGATCTCTCTCATTGTTTCATCAATACATAATATATCTCAGAACTAATCCTGGCACTCTGGCCTGATGTGGGTACAAATCTGCAGGACTGCACAGGGTCATGAACCAAGGGTCTCCTTTTCCTGCACTGCCACTGCTTCTGGGCAGTGAACACAGAGCAACTGGAGATATCCTTGGTCCCATCTGTATCTCCCCTTTCAAGCACAACAGCACAGACCCCAAGGAGGCTGTAAAGACTGTGCTTCCCCTCACACCCCTCCAGGAAGGCCAGTTCTCCATGGGTAAGCATCAACAGGGAATGCCAAGGAGCTGGCCACCTTCTTCACCACAGTTGCTGACCTCCAGCTCTGAGACACGAGGGGTCCCTCAGCCACCAACTAAGGGCTCCCTGCTCCAAGCACCATCAAGAACTGCTGACCTTTGGTGAGTCATTTTGGCCACACCATCCTCATCTGTTGTCCATCCTCCCACATAACAACACTCATCACCTATTGAGAGGTGGACAGTCAACAGCCACCATTAGCAGCCACCCAAAGATCACAGAATACTCGATTACACAGGACCCCACACCATGAGCAATTCAGCAGTTTTGCTAACTACACTACAAACAATATAACTGGAAAAGCACATCCCCCTCTGCAAGGCTACTCCAAGCTGTCACTGGATGAATCAGCCTGAGCATACCACATGTAAGGTATGCTCCTGAACAAGGCACATCAGATAGGAGCATTTAATAAACAAAGCCATTAACTAGGAAACATCCCTGCAGCAATTACAAGTTTGCAAAGTACTACAATGTTCACCTGGTTATTGCTCTGACATCTGCTTAGGTTTTCTGTGTGCTTGTAAGTGGGACCAAACAGGAAGAAAATTGAGTTTATGGGCATTTCATGACAAAAATGACAACAAGGTACTGCTAACTATTCATGAAAAATGGCATAAAAACTCAAATGAAGCACTGTAGTGTTTGAAATGCTTAAAAGTTACCACATTTTATAACGTACATGACCAAAAGGTGTTTCTCCTACTAAAGAATAAAATTATTCCAAGCTAAGGATTTAATCATAAAATGAGAGGAAATTCACAGTCTGAACAATTGCAGTTGGGCTGAGCACATTCTATATGACAACTTTTTAATGGTCATCAGGGACGAAGAGCTAAAATTCCGTTGCAGATTTTGAATTTAAGATATTTCACATAAAACTGCATATCTCAGGAAAAAATTGCTAAGTGTGCATCCTCATAATGTTGCAGACAATATTTGGCATATGTAAATATGACTACCTCAAAATATTATTGTTATTTTCAGTACAATTACCCAATTGTTTTAGAAAGGCCCCAAATAAGTTTTTTAAAAATTATATGAAGGCATCATTAAAAGTAAACAAATATAACAAGATCTGGCTTAACTTTATACAGAATTACTGCAATATTATTCAGCTAGAATATGTTATCCAGTGTTCACAAGTGAATGCCCCAATTACTATTGTAAGTCTGTCATTTAAATAGTTCCTTCCTGTTTAAAATGTGGAGAGCCAAATGCATTTTCCCACCACTAGGTATTGTGCAAGACTCCTTTCTCTTCCAGCAAGCTGGCTGAAGATAGATGAGCTTCCAAACTGATATCATTTTTAATTACGTGTTTTTCTCTCATTACTAATTTCCTAAACACATCCCTAATCTCACAGTGAAATCTCTGAGTACAGTAGGTGTATCCACATACATCATGCTCTTGAAAATTAAAATGAGATAATGATCAGGACTGCCATCACAACATAACCTGCAACAAGCAAGATACATGAGAGGTGATACACACTGATCTCAAGTGTTTCTGGAAAGCAGTAGCAATTGAATGGTTTCCATCCTTCCTGTAGCCCCTCTTGGAGCCAGGAACACAGCTAGTGGGGTCTAGGAGAGGGAGATGCTTCAAGCCACCTCCCACCTTGCACTTTCCACCAGGTATTTTACAAGCTCGTGATGCCAAATGCATTTCATCCCTTCACTCCCTTCCCCTGAACACTGCACCAAGAAGCACTGTGTGCATAAGGGAGCCAGACCAGCTGCTCCTCTACAGAAGAAAAGCTCAGGTATCCCAGCTCCCTCCTGCCATTAGGGCTCCAACAGCTCCTTCCATCTAGCCAAGGTCTCCTGAAGGGGCTGCCTTCTCCAGGGGCACAGGAGAGCAGGAGGAGCTGGAGGCAGCCACACCCAGCAGACAGGTAGGGAGGCACATGCCCACGCTGGCCCCATGTACCAGAAAGGGTCACACCCCCGGCAGCTGCTGCTGCATCAGATGCTCTCTTGGCAGGAACTGGGACTATGTATAGACCCGTCAGATCAGGTCAACCAAGTGCCAGCCAGTTATTCCCATGGGATCCCTCTCATTCCTCAGATACCTCTCACCACCTGAAAGGCATTGTGCAGCTGAACGGAGTTGCAACATTCTTTAACCATTAAACCAGCAGGGGAAAACTGAAGCTTTTCGGGGTGGGGGAAGAAAGCAAAAGAAAACAAAAACAAAAGGGTAACTGTCACGGGGCTTTCTTCCCAGCTAAACACTTCACATAGTACATTCCTAAGGGAGTGATGCTTTCAGCACATCAGCTGCCTTCTCATCAACTGACACTTCCCAAATAAAAGAGGAAATTCCTAAAACTGTTCAGAGTGGCTGACATTTAGGAAATCAAATAAAGCGAAACCAGATAAATTACAAGCACTTAAATAAGTTTGTATCTTCTAAGCAGTCTTAAAATGTCACAAGTATGATTCTGCCTACCTACTCAAAGAAAACGGATCTCTGCTGTTCTGCAGCCAAAAAGATGAAGGTAGAGAGGGACTAGAAATACAGTTGAAGTGCACACAGCAGTTTAATGCTCATAAAGCCAATGCATGTCTAAGGAACAGCAACACCAGGGCTCTGGTTCATATGCATGCAAGTCACCAGTCTGTAATCGCAGTCTGATCAAAATGCATGTGCTAAATGGGGTAAGCTTATCTAAAAATGTTATGCTATCTGAATTGCCCTGGGCCCCCCTAGGGAGGCCTGCAGCACAGTGTGAGTCGGCTGGAGTTCAGATGTTTCTCTGTATTCACGCATGCTGCTGTGGAAGCTGGATGATGGAAAACCTACACAGTTTCACATTTTCTTCTCCAAAAAATTTCAGTCCTGTTTTTTTACCTGTTATCCATCCACTGACCAGGATCAAAAGCTCTAAATCCAGCTTTAACTTCCTCAAGATGAAGAAATTCCTACAAGAACCCTGGTTCCTCTTGAAAACAAACACTTCTAAACTTCACTCAGCAGAGGGAAGGAACATCTGGGGGATGCTCTCCTATTTTCTCCTTCCCACAGCATCTTGGGAGGACCATGAAGAGGACATCGACAGACCCAAGGCTCCACCAGACCTTTGCTTTGCAGCACCCACCCCTTGACTGGAAGCAGCGCCCTCCTGGAGTCAGGGTAAGGCTGAACTGCACAACACAACCCTCGACCAGAGGGGAATTCACTGACCACCGAGGGCAGGGAGAGTCTTTCATGTGACTCTGCTGGGTTATGACTGGGGTCCTATTCCTTTTTAATTCTCATTAGCATTTGCTGACGCTTCCTTTACAACCAGAGGGACAGGTTCTTTATAAGAAGCCATTTCAGCTTCCCCAGTTAATGTCATAATCCAATGACTGAAGCAGGTCAGATTATCTACACTTATCAAAGACAACATTATGCTTCATAAGCTATTTTTCTGCTTCAGCAAGGAACATGCACGTTTTATTTCTTACTATGTTTACCCATTACCTCACCGAGCTGCATTATTGTTGTTCTTTCTGAGGCTATCCTAGAATAGGAATGTATAAAACAGGATTTCCTCCAGCTCTGCATACCTACTTGCTCCAGAGTCATTAATGACACAGAACTGGATTGAACAAAGACTTAACATCAAATGAGCATTCAAAACAGCTGGGAACAAAAATATATCTGCCGGGAACACTACAACTGTGTTTTGTCTTTTGAAAAATGCCAATGAGGCAAAAATTTGCTTTCAAGACCACTTTTACAGGGATGTTTTCATGAGAAAAAAAGGACTGGCTTAACACTTGCATGTGGGACACGTATCCCAATGGGCTCCAAATTAAGCTTGTAGCAGTTTTGATATATAAATCTGCAAATCAGGTTGTCCTGTTTCTGGAAATCAGATGTAACTTAACTACTGTGAAAAGGAATTCTGCAGGAAAGACCCAAGAGCTGCAAAAGAATCCTCCAAAAACCCAAACCCAAATTGTCTTCCATGTAACAACAAGCAATAGCTGAAATACCCAAGGGTAGGTAACTATCCTCAGAACTCAACTCTGAGATTTTTAAAATACCTCTAACCAGTATTTTAAGGAAAATTTATACATGCATACATAAGAAAAATACAAGTGATACTGTTCCAGGATTCGTAGAAATTAAGGACAATGCTCGGGTTCAGTGTTTAGCATCCAAAATAACCTTGGCAATCTCTTAAAGACCTCTGTATGGATGGTGCACACAGAAGCAGTGGCAGCCAGCAGGTTGGGAGGCAATGCTGGGATGGGTGAGGAGAAACACTAGGGCTGTGTGTAATGCTGTCAGCTCCCCCCTGCCCCAGGACATTTCCTACCTCTGCCTACAAACACAGCGATTCTCCAACCACTAAGTAAACAGTGTTTGAAGATAACAAAGCTTATTCTAATCTCTCACTGATGACACTCCTGTATTGTACTCAGCTGAGCCACAAAACTCCTGGGTTAACTCACTCTGCAAGATCAGGATTACCTTAACTCTGTTGTTGCACAGACTTCAGGAATCCTGTTCAGGTACAGAAAGAAGTATGTTTTTCACTCAGTGAATCTATGTTTTTTCTCGTTGAATAACCAGACATTTTTCAGCTCACTTCCTTAGCAGCAGGTGGACTATTTCTTACCATTATGCTTAGTGAGACAGCTTTCTCAAAGAAAGCACAAGCACAGCCTTTTGGAAGAACAGGATGCCATGGACAATTTTCTAACACTACCAAACAGGACTGTTGCTCCAGTGACAAGAAGGAAAAGTCAGACTGAGCCTGGACCAGTGTGGTGTAATTCTTGGAGTGGTCCTGTCCAGGGCCAGGAGTTGGACTTTTGGTCCCTTACAACTCAGGATATTCTATGATTCTAGCAAGACAAATTAAAATAAAAACTGTAAAAAGAAAACAAAAAAGACAGACTTCCAATGAATCACCTCAGAGGACAATGCCTTTGTGTTCTCACTTGCGTTCACGTTGTAGGGTTAAGTGTTCTGCATTTCAGTTCTTTAACTATCTACTCCACTCTTCTCACTGCACCCAAGAGCCAAACCCTCCCACAGGAATAAAACACTCAGTGAAGAACTCAGGGTGAGTCAGGAAGGCAAACCCTGCATATAACACATCTTTCATGTCATCAAAAGACTTGGCAACAAGAAGCTGAAACCCAACTAAATTCTTACAGCACAAACAGCTATTTTGCTTTTGAGCTGCATGTGCTTATGAGCAGCCATGACCAGAATTATAAAAGAACACACAGAACAAATCTGAGAACAGGAGCTCAAGTTGTGCCTGAATATTGATGCTCCCTGTCAGTCTCAAAAGCAAGTTTCTTTTTGAAAACCTGAATATTGTCAGCCAGAGGTTTTTGCCTCTTCAATAAACTATATTATAGTTACAACAAATAGATCCTGGCACTACTTCCACACATATACACAGGTAATTATGTTCCCACTGAACAGAAAAATTAAGAGGATGTACTGGAGAAAAGCAGACGGAGGTAATGATACCAACACAGAGAGATGGATTTGGAATACAGACATTGACCAGTTCTGCAGTCTGGCTTCCTCAGCAATTCACCCATGTAAATCAACTGAAACTGCACAGAGCAAACAAGCTTCATTTTCCACCTGTTAACACAGGTTATTGATTCCACAGTCAATAAAACAACCACGATGCAAACTGCTATGAAATGAAAATCCAGTGTAACCAGAGACAGAAGTAGGGAGATGTACATCCAGGATGACGCACTGCTGAAAATACTCTTCCCTACATCCAGCTATGGCTCCCCAAAGGGTTGTTACCAAAGACATGAGTACTTCCCACTGCCAATCTGCCCTCAGGGAGCCAGTGAGACTGAGTCAGGGTGTTGCTCCTTGTGATCAACTGAACAAATCCTGAGCACAAACTCCACCTTCCACGCAAAAATCAGAGAAACTCATTCACAGCCTGTGTTTCACAACATGTCAGCATGAGAAATTCTCTCAACCACACAAATATTCCTCTAATCATTGAGCTTTTGTGGAGGTCTCAGATTTTAAACTTGAATAACGAGTAACTTCACCAGAGGTCAGTCAAGCAGCAGTAAGACTACATGAGGTGGCAGGTTAAAGCATCTCATGTGTACAAGAGTACAAGTATGAAATTCAGAAAGGGCCCCCAGGGATCCCAAAGCAAGACATGAAGATGTAATTAAAAACCATAAATCCATCAAACGACAAATATGTAAACTTAATGTATTAACTCATATATTTTTCTTCCTTGAACACATTTGTCTTACTCTACACTCCTTTGGAGCCTACAAATAAAAAATTAAACGTATCAGAAGAAATATTTCTTAATATGTAAAAAGTGAATATCAATAATAAATGCTTTTTACTTTAGTCTTACAGGTAATTGCTGAAAGAAGCTCTCTCAGCAGTCTACTGAGATTTTGTGCAGATTATGAATTATTTCAACTGTATCTTCTCTTTACAAAATCCACAAAAGGACAGTATCTTACAGTGTTTCCATGCCACTCAATCATCCACACAAAATTACCTTTGTGAAAGCTTGGAGGAATGTCAAATGTCTTTGCCTGCCTTTGACTTTGCAACAAAGTCTTCAGAGAAAGACAAATAGTTCACATTTTGCAGTTACACAAGTTACACTAACACCTGAACATTTCAAAGGCACATTCTGGGTTTAACTTTGAATTTCAAACTACAGGCAAAATAGTTATAGGCCAAATCCTGCTCCATGTTTCACCCACAGCATAGTTCTCAAGATAGCTTACAAAAGCTCTGCAGCACCTGTTGATCATACTAAGACACATCTGCTAAAAAGGGTATTTTGGACAAACCAGCCCTTCCATCTTCTGCTCACTGATCAGAGAAATAGCACCAAACATTGCCCAAAAATGACAGTGGCAAAGACATCTGTCCCTCATCTCCATCCTTCAAAGGCCAAATTTTACAGAGCAATTTTGCTTCTTATCATTAATGAGTGTTTCCTTGGAACCAGGTTTCCCAAGGCCATGAAGCAGTACAGGAACACCATGGGTGACCCAAAAGGAGCAGAGCAATTGAAACAAGGATGGCCAGATTTCCTAATTGTACAAGCCACTTGTCAGTCCTCAAGTTTCTGACGATTGTAAGGACTGTCACATTCCACAGAGTGTCTGGACACAGCTCCTGCTGCCCTGTTCTGGGGTGGGAATTGGACATGTGCCACCAATCTGGCACAGTGCTATTGATCTCAACCACTTCAGCAGCCTCACCTCCTCCAAAACACTCAGCAGCACCACTCTGCTGAAGGCCATGTGATGTACCCTGGGCACAGACAGCATCCCTGAACTCCTCAGGAGCCACATAAGATGCAAAAGCTTCAGGCAACCCCCAAAAAGAAATTTTTACTTGATAAAGCCACATGCAAGCTGTAGGAAACTGCTGTAGTCTGAGATCTAGGAGAAAAGCAGCAATGCCAAAAGGAGTAAATACATGCTACAACATACAGTTGTGAGAACAACATAAGGTAATAAAAACAGAATATAATACAAACTGAGTACATTTAACATCCCAAATGAGTTCAAACACAAAGCCAAACGCTGCCCATTTACAGTATAATCAGCACTGATCAATTTATACACACAGACAGCAACACAAACCATGTTGTAACAAATGGTATGTTGCAATAAAACAGGAAACACATTTAAACATAACCTTTTGAATGCTGTGAGAACCAGGACTAATGCTTCTCTTTCACTGTTCATGCTAAAAGCCAAGGCAATGCCCAGTCTGTCCATAAGTATGACATTTCAGTTTTGTACAGAAGGCCTCCCATCCCATTCACTCAGCAGTGAAAAATCCCTCAGCAGTATCAGGGGGAGATTTGCTAAGAGCTAAATGAAAATACATCATCTTCCCACAGCTGTCCAGTGTTCCAGTTAATCCTGCACAGGTATTGATGTTTGGTAATAGCAGCCCAGCCTCAGCTGAAACTCAGAGCAGCTTGCAAACTCCAGGAACGCTGATCAAAGACAAATTTTAAGACTTGACTAAAAGAAGGAGGGTTGTACTCATCTAAGACTCTTTTGTGAGCAAGAGCTGAGATTTCTCTGATTCACTGTACATTAGGGTAGTGTATACAGCAGACTCTTGGTGATAAACACGACAATGGCATTATGCTGCCTGAAACAGGTTGACATATTTATACTAAACATTTTTTCTCCAACACGAGAATGAACATCTGTCAGTTATATCTTAAAGTCTCAAGCAGCTTCAAAGCAAAGTCAGTCCAAAGAACCATATGCCAAAGGTTTACATTCCCGTTAGCTTATCCTAGAGAAGAATATATTACTCCTGCTAAGTAATATATTCCCATATTCCAAATGATAGCAATAATAATTTGAAATTTTGCTCTTAAGTTCCTCTATAAAATTCAGCTTTCCATTTAAAATTAAAACAACATTTTTAATGAAAAACTAATAATTAATACACCTTGGCATTAAACTTCAACAGCAGTAGGAGGGACTGAAGCCACTGAGAGCCCCAGGTTTACAGGACCACATCACATTTCCACAAAGCTTTCCAGTTGCATCACAGGGAGGATGTGTGTTCCATCACAGCATCAGCACAGGTCTAACCCCTGCTCCCTGAGCTGAGCTGACCTGCTGCTTACTGAAGCTCCACTTCAACTGGGCACACACCACAGACCTTTACTCTCCTTCCACAGCCTAACCACTCCTCTCCTGGTGAACTAGCAGATTTTCAGGACTACCTGTTACTACCTTTACTGTTTACCTGAAGTCCCTGGCTCTTTTAGCTCTTTGTGCTGTTGCAGTGACCCCAGTTCCAGAAACCACTCCCCAACACCTGATCTGAAAGTTCAGTTGCAAGTCACAGAGACCCGTATTTTCTGTGTCCCTCCATTATATATTCTTATTATGCACATTACAGGAGGAGGCAGCTCCACTAACAGCAGCTGATGATGCTTAATGCCATACAAGCAAGAGAGAGTCCCCACCACAAAAAAAGTTTTTACTGGAAATGAACAAAATATGGAAGCATTTTCTCTTTGCTGAGCAAAGAAGAAATTAAGCCCATGGATATTAAGCTGCTTACCCCAATTCACAAACTCAGTGACAGATCCAGGGACCAATTCAGGTTTTGCATCCCAGCAATGGGACAATTCCTGTTAACAGAGGCAGCAGGAAGTATGATTCTCCTTGAAGTAAGGGCCAAGTTTTCTCCCATAAGTCACTATCCAAAATTAGTAGGCACTTGTAAAAGAAGTCAGGCAGGTCCCATCACAAGCACAGCCTGCAACAGACAAGATTCCCACCTTCCTAATGTTGCCTTCCACTTGGGGATGTAGTAGACACGTAAATACAACATAACTATTCCAGGGCTGCAGGTTTCCCATCAGAGGACAAGGAGACAAATCCGGACAAGTTAAATTCCACTGATTTTACAGTAAACAATAATGAGCAGATACAGTACTTCCAATTGGACAGCTGCCTGCCGTATTCAGGGTGACCAATACCCAAATAGATCTAGTACCTGAAGGTAATCCAATTTTGAGAAAGGCAACAACACTGGCATGGAAAAATATTCCATAAAACATGCAGACACTTTCAGAGAGATTCTCCTCATCTAACCAGGGTGAAGCAAAATCTCTGCTCCCTTTCCATGACAAAATGTTCATCTGCTAGCTGAAAACCCAGGGACTAACTAACTCTTCATTACATCAGCATCTTCACCGCGGCAAACACAACTCAGGCCCACAGAGTGCAGCTATTTTGGGGCACCTGAGACGCAGGACACACATGCAGCAACTGTGAACATGGTGGGTAATCCTGGTCTTGGGGATTAAAAAAAAAGAAGAAAGAAAATCATGGTGGTTTCAGTCATCCCTACTCCTATACCCAGCAGAGCCAGGTCCACAGCAGCAGCCACTATCAGCTGCTGTGAGCCAGGGAAGAGGAGGATGACTACTGCCTCCAACAACCCCATTGTTAACAACTCAGAGGTTGGGATCACTGTAGGTGGAAACTCTTGGCAAAGACAATAAAGCAGCTAGTACATATTTCAACAGGTTCAAAGTAACCTCAGATGTTAGGAGCAGATGCTCTTTTCCACCCCCTGGGATTTTGAAATGGTTTATGTGTTTCCTCCCTTTCCCCTAATAGGGCAGGGTGCTGAAGGAATTAGCCAGAGAAAGAGCCAGAGAAACACTAATTATCCTCAGCTACCCAGGAGACCACAGTACCTTCAGCTAATTGTGCAATCCCCACTCCCCCACTTCAGATCCCCCAGTGAGAAGGTCTCTTGCCTCCAGCATCCAAACTGCAAGATAATCCCTCTCACCTGTATTTTAAAAGGGCATGCTTGAAAATCCTGTGTCTACAGCAAACTCATTACAATTATTTTCCGCAGCCTATCCTGTCACATGGGGAGTGACTGCGCCCAGTAAAAGAAGGGAACTGCTCGTGTCAACACATTTGACACAGTGCTGTCACTAACCCTGTTATTAGACTGCACACGTACCTGAAATCCACATCTGAGCTCATTGCCTGGAGCGCTCCACAGCCAAGTCTCTGCAAGAGTCTCTCTCACAAAATTAAATATTAAATGTGCATCTTAAATAAATGCCCCGTAGTTTCATATTTATTAACTAAGACGTTACTTTTCCACTTACGCATTTTTGAAATGTTAAATATAGAACATTTTAAGGCACATTTAGTGCTTGTAAAGAGCCATGAAAATTGGATTCCTCTAGAGAGCAATCAGTAAAAGACAGCTCTCCCACTCAATTCCCTTTATCCGTATCAACCCAGTTGCAGGAAGACCTCCCACGAAAATAACAAGTTCCCCTAAGTAACTTAGGCGCTGACCCCAAACTTAGCCAAGACTCAGCTTTGTCACCATTGTGACTCCCAAATTCCAAGCATTAAGAGCTACCCCAGTAGTAAGGGCTGACACAATGGGCACAGGCAGGGAAACAGTGAAGTCTGGGACTGCTCCTGAAAGCTCACACTGATTCCTCACACACCTGAAGTGTTGCAAGAAACCCCATATGCTCTTGTTCTTTCAGGGAAGCATGACCCTGCAGGCAAACACTGAGGACACAGAGCACTCTCCCAGGGTCCTCCACAAGCAGCACAGGCCCCTGGAGCACCCAACACTGCACAGTGAAGAAACAGGTACTGCCAGCCAGGGACCACATGAGCTCTCCTTGCCTCTATTCCTGCTGATACCAGGCCATCAGAGTGGCCAAGGTGGGAATTACAGAGCACCCCTGACTCTCACACATCAAGACTACAGTCCTCAATCCCATGCCTGTCCTCTCAGCCTGGTTTTCCAAAGCATTAAGAACTACTGCATGGTCCTTCTTTCCATCCTTCTTACTGACAGCCCTCCTTGACAGCTTTTGAACCTGTCAAATGATCTGAAACTGAGGTAGAAGTCTCAGAACAAGTTCCTACAACTTCCACAAACTATGAGAGAAATTGGGCAGTACCCATGTGTTAGTTGTTTGGCAGAAGCCAGATGTCCAAGTACCAATTACTGTCAACCAAACAGCTTGTGCAGCTGCAGAGAAGATGCTGCCTCTTATGGAGACATCTGGGACAAGGAGGGAACAGCTGGGATTAATACAAAAGGATGGGGAGAACAAATGCAGTGAACATCCATCCTACCAAAGCCTCCTTCCCTAGTTCTGCTGCTGGTGGAAACATGGGAGAGTTATTTAGCATACAGGAGAAACTCACAGGAAAGGGCCTGCCCATCCCAAAACTCTGTTCTTCACCTCCTCTTCAGGTGATGCAGTCAGCACACAGAGGTGTGCCACCAAGAGATCATCATTTTGACCAGAAGGAGTGATGGGAGTTCAGTCCAGCAGTGCTGCCTGGCATTTGCACAGGTAAGACACATCCACATAAACAGCACATCTAAAGCCAGCGCCATCTTCTCTTTTTTCACAGAGCACCAGATTCTTCCAACTCTGGCTGGTGTTAACACCAAGCCCTAAAAAGGATACAGCAGGCTAGGACTTGCTTAGCTACCTCAAAGGATTCATGGCTCATCAGCAACAAATGCACAACCTGTCCTGGTCACTGATGCTCCCTGCAGACCAGGGCTGGCAGCATGATGCTTTGCAGCCAACTGCAGTTAACCTGGGCAACTGGGAATACAAGACCTTTAAGGTATGGAGGAACAAAAAACTGACAGCCCCACCAGAAACAGAGCCACACTCTTTTCTTTGTCCTTCAGGTGCTTGGAAGCCATGCAGTGGTGTGTCTCACACTGCAGATAATGCAACAGGGGTAAAAATTTAAAATAAACCAACAGAACAAGGAAGAAAAGAAGCTCTTTAAGACAGCAGAAACTTTCTGAACTCACGCTATAACACAAAATGAATGTTTCTGCCCTGTTTAATGTTGCCTCTAGCACCTGCCAGCACTGGCAGTAGGTACAGGGGGTGTCTGGGGGTGCGGGTGGATGGGGACAAGTGAAATGCAGCATCTGAATCCCTGGGCTGGATGAAACACCATCATCAAAGCTGATCACTTTCAAAGTGAACTTCTGCTCGTGCTGGCCTCCTTTCAGTACCAATGAAAAAATTCTTCTAATACAGTATATCTAGGCAAAAGCATTACTTTTCTACAACCAACATATTTACACCAGTATAAATCCCTTCTGTGGATGTAGTTGTATCCGTGTGCTTACTCCTCACACCACAAGAGCTTTTTTCCTCTTTTTTTTCCTCTGCTCATAAGGGATTAGCTAAAACCATTTTACAGTAGCTGAATATCCTTAAGGCTATTGCCTGTGCCAGAGGCAGCACAGAGTTTACCTCCAGAAATGCAGCTACAGGAGCGCATCTCTCATATTGAACAGTCCCTGCCTCTCCACTTCCCTGTGGAGACACACACCTCACTCTGACGTACACCTCTTCAGAAATAACAGCATGTTTGGGTTTTACCTAACAGGGGAAATCCTACAAATTGATTAATTAGCGTTTGTGAAACACAATGAAGAATTTAAGGTGCTAAGTAATATTATTACTAATTTAATCTACATCCCATTCAGCCCTCAGTGTCTCCCTGAAACTGCCAACAATGATGCCAATTAGTGGTAATTGTGGTTTGTGACAAGGCTATTTGCCAACTGGGAGTGAAACACAGACCACCAACTCATTTCCCATGGATTGTCCCACAGCTGCCAACAGCAACAACGTCCAGGCACAGGAACCTGCTCCCCACTCCAGCCAGAACTCTGGCAGTAGGAGATCCTGTATCCCATTACCAACTCTCCAGGGACACAGCCTGCAAAACTTTCAATTAGGGATAAACCAAGATACCTTGCTTTTCCCTCCTACATTAGTTCAGTACATGACCCAGTAACTGATGCCAACACTGCAATACCAAAATGTTAATCTGGGATAATTTCAGATTAAATTTTGCTTGGTTCCATCCACACTTAATGAAAATCACATTTTGACTCACACAGAGGCCTCACTGTGGTGGAAAACTGTAAAGGCAGCAGTAGCAAAATTAAGAGAATTGAGAGTGTAGGATGCAGTAAATCTTGTGCTTGGGAGACTGTTTAATGAGTTTTAACATAAGCAAAGAGGTGTATCTTTTTATCAGCTGTCCACAGAGATTTGGAGGACTTTGAAGAGACACAAACAACTAACAGTATTCTGTAATCAATGCACCTCATCTGAGCACTGAAACTTTAAATTATTTATATATTTTAAATACGTCTAATTGAAAGGATAGCAACATAAACTGTATGAATCATAGCCCTCTCAAGTAATTAGATTTGTTATCCCTGCAGACTGCAAACAGTATGTTGGTTTTCTATTCTAATGTGAATTCAATCCCTTGTCAGCTGCCCCACACATGAGAATACACCTCCACTCTTTCATCAGGAAAGATATCAACAGCAGGAAACTAGCCCTTCTTTCATCTCTGAGGCACCCACCCACCTTTCCAAAGGGTTTTCAACCAGGTGTGGAAACCTTTCTGAATCTGTGCTGAAAGATCTCTTAATTATTATGGCAAAGGAGATAAATCCTTTGAGAGCAGCATGCTCCAAGCAGTAGCCTTCTGTTTACTCATCCAGTAGCTGCTTAGTTTGACAGTACATTAGAAGAGCTCGTAGGAAACTTGGACTTGCATTGTATGGGCATGAAACTCTTACAGAGAGGAGCTGCTCTTTCAGATGTCTTGTTATATAATTAAACAAGAAAGGGGGGGGGGGTGGAGAATCGAGCAAGCTGCCTTTTTGGCACAAACAATACACAGTGCTCACCCTGCCAGCATATTGCATCAGATTCCCACTGCAAGGCCAATTCACAGCAGCTGAGTAGCCGAACCCCTGACTGTTATCTCCTGCTAACCTACTTCACACTCACAAGGCAGTAAGTACAACTGTTTATTGCATCTTCCTTCCTGAGGAGCTGCTCACCACACCAGGATTAGAAGGAATCTGCGCTTGCAATTGAGCTACAGGTCTCACAAGTGTCAGAGAATGCAGTTTTCAAGAAATTTCAACCATCAAGCCTTACTGCATGCTGCACAGTGAGTAAACTCCAGGTATCTGTTACACCATGCTCAGGTCTGCTGAGGTTCTGACACTGTGATGATTCCTATTTTATTATGTTCCTAGGCATGCTTTGAAACCCTGCAGTAAAAGGGGATTAATTTGCCCATCATCGAGTGCTTATCAAGGAAGTCCCCTGAGACTTGCAGGAAGGAGACCACACAAACAGGCCTTTGCTCACAGGTCTCCTCATCTGAACACCTGGCTGAGGCCCCCGACTCTCCTACACTGGGAATTTTTTTTCCCATGGCAGAGATCTGTTCACAGATAGGAACCATTCCTTTATGTCAAAGGCCCACCCCAACAACAGGAGAAGGGGTTTCTGTGCTCCTCATTGAAGCAGCCTATTTCAGGCACTTCACAAGGGAAATTAAACTTCTTTCCACCATTTGCAGCAATCCACAAAACAAAAGGTCCAGCAGTCCTGAATCTGAGATAAGACGTGACCTTTTACAGCACACAAATAAGAGCCTACTCCAAACCCAGCAAGTCAAAAGAGAGACTCACTGGTTGATTTCAAAAGGTTTTGGATCTGGCCTGAAAATGCAAGCCTCACTGTGCATTAGGACAGTGTTCCACAATGCACTTCCAAACAAAACTATATTTAGATTCAATGGGAATTCTGTAGATCATACAGGAACTCTTTGAATGAAAACGAAGGTCAGTAGGGTTTGGTTTCCTCTTCAGACCCTCCCCCCCCCCATTCTTGCAAACATCCAGATAAGCATTGTTTAGAAAACAATGCATTACTTCCAAATGTTATCAAATCCCCAACACACATTTTGTGTGTCCTGAAACAGAATCTCAGGGTCTTCTGTTGTATTTTGCCCCATCAGCTAATTCTCAAGATTTCTTCAGATGTCTAGCAAGACTTTGTATAAAGACTGTCTTTTTTTCACCTTTCAAAAGCTTTGCTCTACCTGCTCTGACAAAGGAAAAGGGACAAGGATAATAAAGGCCTTTGACAGACAGAAAACAAACACGAAAAGGAAAAACTGTGCAGATAATTACCATATACATGCAAATAAAACTGCACCTGCGTTAGAGGGAACCTCTTGGCACCCTCATGCACTTTCTCCCATTCCCTACCGAGTATTAAGTGCCACCGTGCAGCACAAACTGGAGAAAAATGACACAGTCAGTGGTTGCCCGAGGGACATTAAGGACAGGAGTGAGCCCATCAGACAGGCAGACACGTTCAAGCACCCAGAGGGCAAAACCACAGCCCACTCAAAAATCATCCCACTCAAAGTTTCCTCCAGCGCCACAGACCCAAGTGTTTGATTCTCAGCTGCACTTTATGGGCTTCTCGGAAGGAGGAGCTGAACGCCTGCCACCGGCAGCTTCTCTTAGGAAGGATGAAGGCAAATCCCAGTGGCAACAGCCAGCCGGCATCCCCAGGGCGGTGTCAGCAGGGCTGGGCGGCCCCGGGACCTGCGGAGGGACACGGGGAGCTCCCCCGGCACTGGGGCGACCCCTCGGGCCGGCACCTGCACAGCCGCTCCTCGGCTCTTTCGCTCCTCTTCCCAAACTCCCTATTTTATTTTTAACTGTTTCTAGCAGCCGGTGGCTGTTACAGCGGGTGAGCGTCCAGCCGCACAGTTTCGCTTTTTGATGCGAATCTTTGGCTTTTTGAAGTCCGAGACGGGAAATCCTTGAACTTTTGAAGAACCCTGCCGGGTTGGAAATCTCCAGCTTTGCCGTCACGCTCCCCTCCCAAATCCTTTGGGGATGTACCTGTGACCCCGCGCGGCTCCCGCGCCCCCCTCCCCGCAGTGCTGGGCGCTGCTGCACTTACCGGCGGGGCGTTGGGCGGGCAGCCGCCGGCAGCCAGCCGGGCCGCCTGCCTCCTCAGCTCGGCCAGCTGCGCCTGGCAGCTCCGGCACCAGCCCCCGGCCCTCTCCAGCGGCCGCGGCTCGGCCCCCGCGGCGGCTCCCGCTCCCTCGGGCGGCGGGCGGCTGGCGCAGCGCTCCTCCTCGGCGGCGGCCGGCGGCTTCTTCCGCGGGGAGAGCTCCCGCACCGCGCTCCCCTCCGCCACCTGCGGAGACAGCACAGCTCAGCAACGCGGGGCGCGGAGGCAACGTTGCTCCCACCCTCCTCGCGAGGGGGAAAAAAATTAAAAAATAATTTAAAAAAAAAAAAAAGTGAGGATGATTCAAAAAAAAAAAAAAAAACAAAAAAAAAAAAAAAAACCAAAAAAAAAAAAAACCAAAAAAAAAAAAAACCGCGAGAAAGAGATGAGTGTTGTAGGAACTTACCCCCGGCGCCCGGGGATCAAGTCCCAGAGCCTTCCTGCCGGCGATCATGATAGCGGGGGATGCTCCCCTGCGCCGCGCCCCGCTCTGCTAGTGCGGGCAGCGCCGTGTCCGGCGGGGCGGCCGGCCCGGGGCGCCCATGGCGGGGCGGGGGTCAGCGGTGCCAACAGTGATCGCGCCGGGTCCCCGCCGCCCGGGCTGCCGCTCTAGGTGATGTTGCCTCCCATGTTGGGACGGGAACGAAGTTTGGGATGGGAGAGGGAGGCGGAGTGACCTCCCCACGGCGGCACGGGGAAGGACCCAGAGCACGGGAGCACGTCGGCAAAAAAAGCTGGAAAAGTGCTCCGAGGGCAGGGGAGGAGGGGCTGGGCGGAGGCGGGTGGGGTGGGGTAAGCGGGGCGGGAGAGCCTCGGCCGGGGCGGGATGGGGTTCGGGTTTAGGTTTGGGATAGCGGCGCGGGGTGGGGGAAAGATGCCATTTCATACTGACTCTACGGGATAGTGCCAAAACCAGTGTGACTTAAGTCGTTGCTTCCTTCACACTCTAACACACAAGTTCCTCGGGAGTCGGAAAAAAGGGTCGAGTGCGGGGAACGGGTCCCGCCGCAGGGCGCGGAGTCAGAAAAGCGGCGCTGGGGATGCGAACCAGCTGCCAGCGGGGGTGAAGGGTCCGGCCGGGGTCCGCTCCGCTCTGCGGCTGCCGCTCTCCTGCGCGGGGTGGGATATGGTGCGCACACACAGACACACACACAGACACACACACAGACACACACACAGACACACACACACCCGGCGGGCAGATGTGCGGTGCCGCGGGGCACAGGCCCCGGCGGGGCCGACTCCCCCACCGCCCGGCGGGCGCGACGGGATGCTCCTACCCGCGAAAATTGACCTGACAGATGGAGAAATTAACGTTCGCAGCTAATTGTCTACTTGGCTGCCGCTCCGGCTCGTATATTTAGCACTTTTCTCCTTTTTTTTTTAAGTTTTTCCCCCCCGAGAGCGGAGTGCGTGCCGCTGTCTGTCACACCGGCCGGTCCCACGGCGGTGGCGGGGCCGGACGTGCCCGGGCCCCGCCGCCGCCGCCGTCCCTGTGACCAGAGCGCCCCCTGCCGACACCGGGACGGAGCCGCTCCGAGCCGCAGCCGGAGCCCCGCGGGGCCGCACCGGGTGACGGCGGCCGCTTCCCCGGAGATGCCAACGCGGCTCCCGGGCCCCTTCCCCGCCACCGCGAGAGTGAGTGCCGGTGGCGCGTGGGGTAGGGTTTGTGGTGAAGTGGGGCATCGCCGAGCACAAAGAGTGGGGAAACACGTACAGATGTGGGAAAAAAATAATCCTGCCCCAGAAGGCACCTTTCCGCCGCCGCTTAAACTTTTCCGGCTCTCCCCAGCACGTGTGTGAAGCGCCCCACGGGCCCCACCCCTAAGGGTGCATGCCTGGGGCAGAGCTGGGGCCGTGGGCGATGAGCGCAGCCCTGAGGCGCGCCCCGCACCGCGGGCAGAGAGAGCCCCCCTGCGCTGTGATCGCTGCCGCCCGCCCGCAGGCAGCCCGGGAAAAGTTTGGGTGCGGGAGCAAAGCGGAGACACGGGGGACACGGGCCGGTACCGGGGGCTGCCGTGTCCCTCTTGGGGCCGGCGGGGCGCCGGGACTGGCACAGACACACGCACCAGGGCGCCGCACCCCGGCTCCCTTCTCCCGCCTGCTCGGGGCAATGCTGCTCTCCGGGAAGTTACTCCGAAATTTCCCAGGCCCGAAACGTCTGCAAAACGCTCCCGCGACTCCAAGGCTCGGGTTGGACGGGGCGGGGGGTAAAGGGGTGGGCTCCCTGGCCGAGGCTGGGCTGAGCCGCGCTACGGGGCTGGGCAATCTCCTTTTCTTAGGAAGTACAAAAGCCTCCTGGAAATAGCGGGACGCGTTGCCACCACTCCCAGTCTGAAACCGGGGTCACACAAGGTGCCGCGGTCCGCACGGGGATGCCCCGGGAGGGGTCCGGCAGCGCGGTTCTCCCGCGCCGCTCCGCGGAGCAGCCAGGACTGTTCGTGGTGCTGAAAGCTGCCCGGCACCGCCGCCGGCAACTTCGCACCGGCCAAGTTTGCCACCTCCTCCCCGAGAGCCGGTCCTCGACCTCCCCCTTCGAGCCCCAGCGCCCCCGGACCGCGGCAAGATTCCCTTACCCTGGCTTTCCTCCGCAGGAGGTGACTGGTGAAGCCGAAGATGATCTCCGAGTCCAAGCACAAGGCTCCTATCTCCAGGAGGCTGGGATTTTTCCTCGTGGCGTTGGAGGCATCGGGCGATTTTTGAAAAGCCATAGTTTGGGGTTTGAAATATCCTGCTCCCTGAGCGGAGGCGATGTATTTGTATACACACACGCACACAGAGGGGGAAAAAAAAAAAAAAAGGGATAAAATAGCAAACACCTCCCACCCTTTAAAAAAGAAGGAAGAAAAAAAAATAGAAGAAAAAAAAAAAAAAAAAGCCAGACGCGGGTGAGTTACTCCGTCATCTGCCAGGACGCGCCGCCGGGGTGAGGTAGCCAGCAGCCGGGCAGACCCGCCAGTCTCCCTGCCTCTCTCTGCTGCTCTCCGCCGCTCTCCCTCCCGTTTTATCCCCCCTCAGCGCACCTTGCCTGACGAGCGAGCGCGGGCGCGGAGCCCTCACCGCCCCACAGGCGCTGGGGCCGCGGCCGGGGCCGCCGCTGCGCTGGGTGCGCGGGGCCGGCAGCGCCCTGCTCCCCCGCCGCCGGCCATCAGCTCGCCGAGCGAGGGGGCTCCCACCGCCCGCTGGCCAGGAGCCCGCACTGCGAGCCTCCTGCCTCCCCCCATCCACTGCTGGGTGGGTTTAGTGGCTGGGTTGGTGGGTTGTTTTTTCCCTCCTCCTTCTCCTCCTCCTCCTCCGGGCTGAGCGCAAGGAGGGAAAAGCTGCCGGTGAAGTCAGTTTAGGAGAGAAGAAAGACACGCACAAAAAACAAAATTTAAAAAAAAAAAAAATAGGGGAAGGTTAAAAAAAAAAAGGAAAGCCTGAGGGAGCTGAGTAAAGCACTTGGAAGAAGGGACGCGGCCTTTCAGTCCTCCAAAAAGCTTCCCCCTCTTTTCTCCCCACGGCTTAATTGCAGTGTTTGCAGTGGGTGCGGACAGCAGGAGGGAGAGAGCTCCTCCTCATCGAGGGGCCGAGACACAGGTGCCCGATGGCTGCTCCCGGGTCGGGCAGCCCTCCCTGCAGGCTGCCTCTCCTCCGCGTGTCCCAGCCTGGGGGCCGCCCAAGGCTCGGGTCCCCGCTGAGGCGCGGCTCGTCGGGCCGGGCGGGATGGATGGAAGCGGGCAGTGAGCTCCGGGCAAGGCGCTAATCCCTTCCCGCGTATTTTCCCGCTAAACAAATAATCCCCCCCCACCCCCGACAAAAGCATTATTCAGCTTCATATGGCCTGCAGTGAAAAGGAGTTGAATAATCTGTTTATCCCGGCTCCCCGCCGGCCGCCCCGCCCGGACACCGGCTGCAGCCGGGCCCACTGCTCCCACCCGGCATGTCGGGAGGGAGCTACGGGACGGTGGCGGCTGCTGAGGAGCGGGAAGGGAAGGAAGAAAGGAGGGATAAATATGATGAAGGGGAAGGGGGGGTGGGGAGGAGTGATGGAGGGAGGAAAAGGAAATAGAGGAAGAGAAGACAGGGAAGTAGGGAAGTCTTAAGTCTCTATGTCCACAAAAGGACATCGTTTATTCTGAATTTACTCAGTCGTTTGTTCTGGGCTTCCCAGCTTATGATGATTCTGTGCCTTAGACGAAGGAAGTGGGTTAATGGGTGTCTCTGTAGGATGGAGGTGTACAGATGTAACAGGCAGGCACTTAAGCATTGCTGGGAGGGAGGAGAGGAGGGTGGGAGTGGTGAGATGCTTACAGTTGAGGTACAATGATATGTTTGGCTCCTCACTGCATTCCTTCCTGATGTCCAGCTATCAGACCAGAGATGTGTTAGCTGGTTCCTGAACCCATCTGGGAATGGTGTCTGCAGGAGCTCAAACCCTGGGCCACCCTGCCCAGACTCAACCTCTCACCCCTCACCAACCCTGTCCTTGTTGCGCACCACTATGCATTCCAACCCACACCCTCTCCTGCACGAGTGGGATGTTCCCCTGCCACAGAAGATCCCCATGCTTGGAAGGCCTCACATTACCAAGGGAGTAGGAAGAACTGAGTGAAGAGGAGTGCAGAATGAAAAACTATTCAAGAAAAATGGTGGTATGGGCATCAACAGTCCAGGTAAAAAGTGTCCTCACCCAGGCACTCAGTTCAGGTGTTCAGCATGAGGTAGAACAGTGCCCATCACCAGAACCAGAAGCATGAAATGTCATTTCCCATACACTAGGGTCTTTCCCACCTTGGCTTAGAAACATTCAACAGCAGAGAAAAACTCATCCAGACCAGGAAGGCTTGTTGCCTGCTCTGGAGAAGGCCTGAGGCACCTGTCTCCATCCCCCACATTTTCAGACCAACCAAATTTAAGCACTTACACCATGCTCAAAGACAGCCCAGGCCTTCCCTGTCCTTATGCCACCTTCAGCCCACCATGACTTCCTTCCCCAACACAGTTTATCCCTCTTCCCTGACTCTTGGCAAAGTCTCTAGGAAGGTCTGAAAATATGTCCTGTATGTCAGGCACTGAGGGTCCCTGTGCAACCCCAACCTCACCCCCTAATCCTGGAGAGTCTCCCTTTAATCACCCCTATTAAAGCAAATATCTCCCCACCTCACTGCCCTCAGGTGTCTTGACGATAAACAAGCTGAAGGGAAAGTTATTACCTTTTATTCATGGTGTCTAAACTAAAGTAAAACATCAACAGGGTGACTGTACATAATAATATACTAGATAAAGTCCATTTTTCTTGGGCCCTCTGAAAGCGATCCCTGAGCATTAAAATGGGTCTCTTAATAAATATCTTATCTCCCCTCCACAGAGCCCTGGCTGTAGATAACCAGACAGCCATTACTGTACCTCTGAAATAACCCCATTTCCATCAGGGCCACTTCAAACAGGCTTCTCTTTAAAGACCCCCGCCTCTTCCCCGAGGGGAGATGGAAAAAGGCTTGAACCTCCCTGGGTGAGGGATTTCATCCAAGTCCCCAAGCATGGTGTGGGGTTACTGCATTGCAGTGCATTCCTTTCCACAAATAACCATGGAGCAAGGCATTCTGCCTGCAACCCACAAGCCTAAATCCATCCCCCTTGTGCCTTGCTTTGGGGTGAGCAGTGCTGGGCTCCCACAGTTCTGCTCCCCTGGGCCTGCTCAGCAAGCAGAGAGAAGGTTGGGCAGGAGAGGAGGGACACAGCAGACAGCTCACACCTTGAGGGAAATGGCCTCCCAGTGTGTGCATCCTAGGCTGCAAGGTGACGCTGTACAGGTTGCACTGGACCCCTTTATTAATACACCATACAGGTGATAGTGGATTTATTAAGTATATTGCTGTGATTTCACATTTAATTTACTAAGAATACAATGGTTTGGGCTAGAGGACCCAAGGGAAATCTAGGCAGGAGTGAGAAAAAATCCATGAAATTCAATGTAGCACACTAATCATGGAGGCATTATAGTATTAATTGCTATAATGATATACTTCTAATCCTATCTTACACTGCACCACATAATTTCATTGGGTAAGAGAGGAAAGGAATTAAATTTAGTTCAATACAGGCAAGCGTGTAACTTAATAGAGTAGTTTGACTCCAGCACACTCAGGGGTTTAGGGCTGATGTCACATAATGTGGTCAGCAGCAGGGAAGAAAGATGGTACAAGACTTTTGACACCCTCACTGAAATCTGGAAGCAATATGGAAAAGTGTTAGATATCTGCTTTTCGAGAGGCAACCTGGCCATATAAAGGATAATTAGAATTCGTTGCAAAGATGATTTATCATGTCTATCATTGTGCTTGAAAAGGCTAGGTCACCCATGAATGCTGATGAAATTTCAAAGATCTAGTCCCCAAGGACTTTCTGCATCTGCTGCCCTCTGAGATGGGGAAATAGCCCAGGGCAAGCTTCTCATTAATACCGCAGGAAAATTTAAGCATTTTGTCCGACATAACATTTTTCTTCAGTATTATACCTGACACGATCAGACCTTTAAATAACGTGGTAATAGGGCTCACTTTAAAGTTCATGTACTTGATGTTGTGCCCTCCTCTTCCCGTTCTCCCTCCCTCCCCCCGGTTTCAGCTGGGTAGTACCTCTCTCTAACAAGCCAGCGTTTTGACCCGAAACACACTTTCTCCTGTAACAAATATTGTGTGAGGTGGGCGGAGGTGGTAAAAGTACCTTTTGATCTTGTTTGTTTAATATGCAAGAGGACATCAAAGCGAGGGAAGAGGAGGAGGGAAAGGAAAGCAGAGCAGGAATAACCCTAGTCAGTGGGACACCAAATAGCTCGTGAATAGCTAAATAAAACATAATTAGAAAAACACGATAAATGAGTGGTTCTTTAAAGAGAGCGATGGCGAAGCGGGCTGGGAGGATGGCCAGGGGAGGCGGGCACAGCCCGATTCAAAGCTGGCCCCGAGGCAAACCAAGCGAGGCCCGGAATTTAGAGGGGGCAGCAGGACCCCGTGGGGACCCCCTTCCCCGTCGCCCCGGAGGCGGCTTCCCCCGGCCCCGTCCCTCTCGGGGAGCCCCGGGGCCCGGAGGGCAGCCGGGGTGCTCCGGGGGTGTCCGGACCCGCTCCCTGCGGGTAAGGGGGAGCTGTTTCCCCGCGGGGTGCTGCGGGTTTCGGGGCGTTCCCGGGCGCTCTCCACCGCGGGCTGCCCGAGGGGCGCAAGGGGGGGAGCCCTGGGAGCCGCGGGGGCGCCCGTTTGTTTTGGGTTGGTTTGTTTGTTTGCTGTGTGGCCTCCTCTGTATGTTGATCAGGCCGGCTCTGGGTTTAATTGATCTGCGGGGAGGGCAGTTGACACCATCAAGAGAAACTTCAGCCCTTGCAGACTGCGGAGAAAATAACGATGGTATCGGTGAAACCGGCGTGAAAGGCAGACACAGCCCCCCCGCCTGCCCCCGCGAGTGTTCACACGCAGGTGGGGACGTGGCTACCCCGGAGGAGCTGGGGATGCCCAGCTGAAGCTGCAGGGCTGAACCGACTGCCTGGGACACCCCTGGCGCCTGTGGGTAGGGTGTTCGGAGAAGCCCTCTCCCAGTCACCAGTTGGGAGGACACCAGTACCAGCTCCGGGGTGACTCTGCAATGGCTCAGCAGTGACTCCTCAGGCGGGATATGCCTGCGCCAGAAGGGACAGGGGAAAAACACGGAGAAGAGTTGCTAAATTCATCCCCAGAGACAGATTTCCTCTCTGTCCCCAAGGTGAGTCGGTCTAGCCAATTCCGTCCTGCTTCTGGATAGCTCTCCTTCCAGCTCTGTGTTTGGGTGCCTGTTTCTGGAGCTCTGCCTTCTGCTCATCTTAACAGTGCTTCCTCACCACACCTGTTGTCCTGTGGGGCCCAGCCCAGACTACAGAACCCCTTTTCAGTTCCTACCACAGTAAGGGGTTCCCTGCCATGCCGGCACCATGTCCCACCTACACTTCGGGCAATGCAGGCCACAATGTGGATCTCACCAGTCTGGAGCAAAGCAGGGCCTTTAGTAAGCCCCAGGTCATGACCTGCTTCGTAGGGAGGACTGGGTAAAACAGCTTGGTGCAAAGGCTCTCCTGTCCCTGTCTGCAGCTCAGAGCTGGTCTTGGGTCTGCTCTGTCTTAGTCTCTTGCCTCTTTGTGACCCTGCTCTCCAATGGAGATGGAAAACCCTCCTGTAAACAACTGGTGAAGGTCAGGAGAAGGAAAGCCTGACACCACTTAATGAAAGACAGTTACAGACAATCTTTTGCTCAGTTGTCCGTGTCTGGGAGGCGTGGGGATCTCTGTGTTCAAGCTTTTTAATTTCCATTCTAATTTGCAAGTCATAAAGAGAGACAGTATGCTGTCCATGGTCTTGCGTTTAATTTCTTGTCACCCTAATCATGCCAGTTTAACCCTCACTTGCTTGCCTACATGTTTGTTGTGCTCAGCCCTAGCTACCATCTCCGCTGTGAAAGAGCCTGCCCAGGCACATTCGTAGTGTCCTGCTTGTACTGTAGTTTTTGGGTTCTAAGGCTATTCCAATGACTTCTGCCCAGATGCATTTGAGCAGCCACAGCCCATAGGAAGAGCGGAAAACAAAGAAACAAAACAAAACATCCCAAAACTGCCTCCTTTCCAATATTTTCTTGGGTGGTTTTTAGTGGGAGGGTAGGAGTGAGGATTACTTTTTCCGTGTTCTGTCTGCCACTTTAGAACTGCCTTTTCCCCCGGAGCTTCTGGGAAGTCCCCGGCATGGCTGTGCGGTACGGGGGGGTGGGCACAAAGGCTGGTCCCCTTTCCCTGCTGCCCGCGGGAAGCCCGTGGCGTCTCCCGGGGCTGGAGCGGGGCTGCAGGAGGCGTTCAGGACCCTGGAGAGCGGCCCCGCTCCGGCCCTGCCCCGGCGGCCGCTCCCTCTGCGGGGGAACCGAGAAGATGCCCGCACGACTCCGCCTCAGTGAAGGGCAGAAGTAAAAGAAAAAAGAGCTTTTGACACCAGCTGGGCACTGTAGCTCAGTGTGTCCTTGTGGTTTTGGCAGAGGTATCACGTGGGCTGCGAGAGATTGGTGGAGCTCAGAGGTTTGTTCTGCTCTCTCTTGCGTTACGGAGCCCGCAAAAACAGCGTGGGAAGCAAGGCATATCACCTGTTCGTTAAACAGGGCAGCAGCCCCGTGCTGCCCAACTCCAGGGTGCCATGGCTAGCTCGGCTTTGCTACAGGGGCATGAACCGGCATTGACCTTGTCCTCCTCTTCCTCCTCACATTAGCAGAGTGACTCCAGATGATCCTCCGGAGGGGCTGTGAGAATCCCAGACAGCAAACGGGTACTAGGGAAGACTTCATGCAAGGGGGAGGGCAAAGAAAAAGGGAATAAACCAGCACTGACTTCTAGCCTTAATCAAAGGCCCCATCTCCCCAGCAGGACGCACACAAAGGCATTCCTAGGCACAGTCATGTCACGCTTGTGACAAAAGACTCACTTTAAAAGCAAGCATCTACACAACCATATTTCCATCAAAGTTAAAATATCCTCAAAACAAACATGAGAATATCCAAGGAGCTGAAGCAGAAAGATTCAGCTTTGCTGGCAATGCATAGCCTGGAAGTGAAGCTTCCTCCCCTCCCTTATCCTCTCCTACACAATGAAGTATATCCTAAGCAACAAAGTCAAAAAATGTGCTACAGAGAGCTCGGTGTGGCCTCATCCTGTATCTCCTCTCAGCTCACATTAGTGGAGCTTACTTACTGGAGAAATTGCTGGGTTTACTTCCTACACCACATCAAGTCTTGAGTGTATTTTTCTAACGGCCCCAACCAAAGCCGAGCACCTTAATAATCCTTTAACCAAGCTGAGAGACTGTTTCCCAAATCAAATTTTAAAACATTTATTTGAAAAGAGGAAAATTGTGCCTCTCAACCAAAAAGAGACTGGTTTTCCAGTGAGGGGTACAAAATAGGGCAGGTGTTTCACCAACTGATTGGCTCTTCCTTGAGAGCAGATACTACTCACTGCAACTTTTTGATTGGCAGGAACTTTTTGATTGGAAGATGGTGGTAATCCTGAGAACTACACCAGAGGTGCTGGATTCTCAAACCCAGGGAAAGACACATACCATCAGGTATCCATCCATCCATCCATCCATCCATCCATCCATCCATCCATCCAT
>CM031861.1:53411760-53745519 GCA_018697195.1 Certhia americana | reverse complement strand
TCCATCCATCCATCCATCCATCCATCCATCCATCCATCCATCCATCCCTTCCCCTGCGGTCGGTGCCGGGCGCTCCCGGCAGGTGGCGCTGCCCCTCCAGGAACCGGCCGGGATGCGCCGAGCGGGGCGCGGGTGCTCGGGGATCCGGGATACGGCCTCCCGGGAATGCCGGGGACACCGGGAACGCCCGCATGGCACTGCGGGAATGCGGCCGTGCACGTTAGAAAAGGTCCCCACAAAAAGCACATTTCGCAGAATCACAGAACGGTTTGTGTTAGAAGCGTTGGAGGCTTTCTGGTCCAACCTCCCTAATCAAGCAGGGTTCCTTGGAGCAGGTTACTCAGGATTGTCTCCAGACAGCTTTTGAATATTTCCAGTGACAGAGATTCCACAAACTTTCTCGGAAGCCTGTTCCAGTGCTCAGTCATCTGCACAGTAAAGAAGTTATTCTTCAAGTTCAGGTGGCAGTTCCTGTGTTCCAGTTTCTGCTCACTGCACCTCCTCCTATGGCTCAGCAGTACCAAGAAGAGCCTAGCTACCTCCTCTTGATACCCTCCCTTCAGATATTTACATACAATGGTGAGGTCCCCTCTCACTCATTTCTTCTTGAAACTCAACAGGCCCAGCTCCCTCAGCCTTTCCTCATAAAAGAGATGCTCCAGTTCTTTAAACATAGTCATTGACTCCAGGAGCTCCATGTCTCCCTCATATTGAGGAACCCAGAACTGGACACAGCAGCACATTCTGTGCCACAGATCACAATCCTCTGAGACCTGCCATTCAGCCAGTTCTCAATCCACAATGTCACAAAGCATAAACAGCAGACCACCAATAGTTCTTTCTCTCCCCATCTCACCCCACCCCATCCTGTGTGAAGGTGCTTTACAAAGGAAGTTCTAAAATCAAGTGGCTAGATTAATTAATTAAACAGTTAGTTGATTGATCTTCTTCAGAAAAAAAAACTTCTTTTTCTAGTTATTCATCTTTGGCACTGAATTTTTGGCTGTATATTGTCTTTTCTCTATCCTAGGATAGAAAGGGTGAAGATCGGAATCACTGTCAGGGCAGTGACAGCCTGAGAAAGAAAAGGAGAATTGATGCAGTTTTCTCTGAAACAAGGCAGAAAGGGGGTGTGAGAGAATCAGTCTTGCACATGGAAAACATTGCTGGAGAGTCTAAGACACAAAAAGTGATGACAGGTTCTTGCAAAATATGACAGTTCAAACTACAAATGATTCTCTAAACTGGAAAAGCACTCCCTCTGTACCCATTCTGACCCAGACATTTTCAAGCTACAAATACTCTACTGGCACATGAGGCTCCTATGGGCTTACTGATGTGTCTCTGGGTCATTCTGAGCCAGGAGTCAACATAGGGGAAATGAAGAGCAGGACCAGCTACAGCCACTGGCAAAGCAAGCAGTAGAGCAGCAGGTAACCAGACATAGCCAAATGCCCATAAGCTCCAGTGCCTCTATTCCCTTTGCCACAGCTCTAGAAAGCCAGGCTAGAAGGTAAGGATGTTGCTGTGGAAAAAGGGAAGATCTTTTTGGCCCTCATACAGGCACATTTCTACCACAACTGTAGGGAACATCAAGCCAGAATTTCCCCCCTGTATTTTTCTTTCCTACTGTAGAAAACCTGGCCAATACCCTTATTTATAGGAGAATGTGTCAAATTTTGGTTCTTTTTCCTACATAGCTGAGAAGATTTCAGCCAGCTCTGCTAAACACATCGTGACAAAACAGTCCATCACATACCAGATGCAAATTGATCATTCAAACAAAGGAAAAGTTTGTTTCCAGTGGGGAAGGACAAAATTCAGACACATCTCCAAAAGACTAAAACAATAACTGGGAGAGGCAATCTCCCTGGTTCACTGATTCTGTTAACTAAACCATAACTGGGTCTAACCTGGAAAATCTAGCAAGAGATCTGAGCAACAAAGGTCACTTTCTCCTCTGGTGATCCTTTTGGCAGGTGGGAGCAGAGGAAGAGGTTAGAGTGGAACGGTATTTAGGGAATACAGTCAGGAAGAAGAGGCATGAAGATGAAAGGAGACAAGAGGGAAAAAAAAGAAAGAAACAGAGAGCAAGCAAAGAAAAAGGGCAAAAAGTTAGCATTCCCACACAGAGGAAGATGCCTCACTGGGGGAGAGAGATAAACCTTAGTTGGAAAAGACCCCAGAATAAACGAATACCTAAGACACTTTCTTTTCTACCCCTTTCCTAACAGATTCATCCTAAATCCCATACTAGGGCACCCACTCCCTTCTTTTCACCTCTTTTATCAAGCAGACACAAGCATGAGCTGTGTCAATAAGAACATTGCCTAGCTGCTTTCTTAGGCCAGCACCTCCCCGCACCAATCCTGCAGTGAGATACCCATCCAGCCACTGCCAGGCCACCATTTATCTGCTCCATGAACAGCAAGAACTTCCAGCTCCTCTGGCAACGCAGCAGCTCTCCTGGCCCCACAATAACCTATTATTTTCAGCTCCTTAATAGATCTTGCTCAACTTCTGGTACACATTCAGGAACAACCCCAGTTTATACAAGGTTGAATGTACTCTCCCCAGACTCCCAACCACTCAGAAGTCATTCACACCTAGTGATATAGTGACAACAGTAAAGTCTTTGGTTATACCAAAGATTTACCTAGGCAAAGATGATGATAGTTTCCATTTTATCAACATTAGTGACCCAAAAGTCATGATTGAAAGCACTCAAATGAAAGACCTAAGGCATCTAGATTAGAGCCTAGGGCACCAGGACTTCAATGGTTCCATCTTCTCTCCAGCTCAGACAAATAGGGTGACACAACACATGTTACCACCAAATGGCCCTTTGCTACTTCTTTTTTTGTAACTAGCAACCCACATATGACAGGAGAGGCACAGGAGTGGATGGTTTGCCATTACAATTAGGTCAGCTCATAGTCTATTTTTTTTCCTTAACTACCTCATTTAGCTGGTACAGCTAAATGTGGCAAAGCAGCTACAGGGACACAGGGCCCACAGGTGTCTTCTCTTGTCTCTGAGTGAACTTCTGTCCCAGGACAGAGCAACCAGCAGCTAAGGGCATCTCTCACACAATTCTCAGCCATGCTGAAAAGTCAGCTCTTAAAGGAAAATGGGCAGCAATTTATTATTATTACCATTATATTCAGAAAGTTTCTCAAGAGACATTATATAAAAAGCTGGCTATAATGTTTTTGCTCTTTCTGGAACTTGTGGTAGATGGAAGACTATTGATAGGTGCTCTCAGTAGGAAACCACCTGAAGCCAGAGTAGTTCTCTCTTTCTGTCAAAAAAAATACAGTTTTATGCAAACAATTCTGGATTTGTTTTTATTGATCAATAAATAATAAGTAATAATAATAAATAACTTCATGGAGCCATGTCCACAGGCTATGTGATAGGAACACTGCTCACTGCTCACTATAGCATCACTAAATAGCATCTAAAGCATGGATTCAGAGTGACATCAGCCCAGATGTGATGAGTATTGGACAGCCCATGAATACTGGCAATGCCTGTGTTCCAGGTTGTTGACAGGCTGAAAGATGCAGCATGTTGGCTTTCTAGACCACTTAAAATTAAGTCTAAATATGAATTTTGGAGCTAAGTTTAGTCTTTGGGTCTGGAAAGTCATGACTGCAGGAGGCTGGCCTCTCCTGGAATATTAGGTCCTTAACACACAGTCTGCATAAACATAAAAATGCAGTGCTTGTCTTCAAAGTAGTGTGGTCACTGTTTTTTTCTCTAAACCCTCATTACCAAATGGAATGCATAAGAAGAGCCAGGAAAAATATGTTTGTATTTACTAGGGAAAGAAAAATAGAGAGGGAAGACGTGAACATTATTATATGTGATGAATCTCCCGTTTATTTTAGAGTCTGGAAATTGCCTTTTTTTTCAATTGGACCACATGTCCTTGTTAAAGATGTGTTCCACCCCAAACCATAAATATTCCAAGGGCATCCTATTAGCAGTGTTATGAAAGAGAAGGAACTTGATTATCCCAATGCAAGGCATTCACACTGCCTCCTCACATGCATTTGATGTAAGCGGGTCTTTACATTCCTTCCATAGTGAAGAAGGAGCTTCTGTCCAGGAGCCTTCCTACAGCCCTCTGTCCTCTCTTCGGAGATGTCTGGGAAGATAAGCCTTTCACACATGCCATCTAAAATCGGTGTCATGTGAATATCCTCTTCTAGTCTTGCAAATTTCGAGTCTATGAAAACAATAAAACACTATGCTTTAATTTGACATGAGCACAGAACAGCTTTTTACCATTGTGCATCTGAATCTGGTTAGAGGGAGCCTGGGATGCCACCACTTTGACCTTTAGTACTTGGCACTGTGCTGCTCAGGTACAAAGCCAAAAGTGGTCCCAAAGAAACCTGCGCAGCTCTGCTGAGTCCACACCAAGCTGTGTGAATGTGGCACAGTAGAGTATGGCCTGATGAAGCAAGTCGATATACAGGCTGCAGTGAGGGGGAAAGGATCAAACCGAAATAAAAATCCTGTCCAGCCTCCTTCCTAATTTTAAATCACCTTTTAGATCTCATCCATCTATCCATATTAAAGAGAACATGACCCACAAAAGTCATCATACTCCTGAGGAAGCTGATCTTCAGGGAAGAAAAACCCAGAAGGAAGCTCTAAACATTGAAAAGAGAAAGGCTATGGTGCACAGAGCCACTTATTCCTCCTACAAATCCACCTTTGCCTGTGGCCAGGTGCTTATGAATTCTGTCCCCAGGCCATAGAGTCATCCAGGGAACCTCTTTTCATAGCTCTTGCTGCCAGAATTTAAACTGCCCTTCTCCATAGCTCATCAAAAGTAATTTTTCCATGTGTCAATTGAGCTTCACAAGCCTTCTGCTCAGCAAAACGCAGACTGGGCAAGCCAGAATTTAGGATTGGGAATCCCTGGTTTTACCTGAAATGACAAATCTACAGATCACTGTAGCAGTTTTAGCATCTTCTGTCTGTTTATTCTGTTCCATCAGTGTACACAAATAACTGGTGTTTTTCTGGGTTTAAGCCCATGTGAAAGAGAAAAGATTTGGCTTTCTGTTAGGATGTCATAATATTAATAGAGAACATCTTTAGAAGTTTATTACAATGCAATATTGTCGATTCCAAGTGTTAGGAAAATGAAAGAAAAAAAGAGGACATAATGAATCATTCATCTCCACCCTTCAACGAAAATCACGAGAGTAAAAATGGCTTTAATTCCATTTGTTTACCAGTTTCTGAGCGTTTCTGTGTCGTCAGATTACTATTTCAGACTCTTCTGCCACAATGGGAACTAGGAACTGTCTTAAATAAAGATTCTCATTGTCTTTAAAAATCACACAAATCCTGAAGCTGCAGCCTTTGGGGAAAAAACATCTAACAAAAAAAGCTAAGAAGGTAGTTGGGATGAAAATACCAGAGCAATTAATGAAGCATCAACACTGAACAGGTTCATAAGGTTGGCTTTGCTGCAAAGCTCAGAAAAGATATTTGCTAGAACAGATTTAAAATGCCTGAAGTGAAAAAAGGGCCAACATATTACATTTTGGATATTAACCCACATCAACTATGCACAATGTTCCTAGGAAAAAAAAATTATCAGACAAAAACTCACCCCCAAAAAAACAGCTGGGGCTTTGTTTTCATGCCAGCTCTCCCAGTCCAGGTATCTTATGGAGTCAGGAAAAAAGCTACTGGCAGGAATAGCCCTGTGTAAGACTCTTGAAATGTGGTAACTAAACATTATTATAAATTTATTTCATCTTGACACCAAAGCCAGCTCTACAGCTGTTTTATGATACCATGAAGGTTAAACTACTATGGAACAAGTACTCCTGCATGTGGCTACTATAAAAGTGTCACTGAATTATTTCTAATTTTAGTGCCCGTTGTTCTAAAAATTGCTTCCCACTGCACTCCAAGAAGCAACAAAAAAGGTGATTCACATAAACCTAGGCAGCTGAGGAACTAGATGGACATAACTGATGGAGCAGAGCAGCTACAGGGTTTATATAAACTAAGGCTGAGGAGGGATTCTCGGGGGTTTAAGTTGCCACGGTCCACAATGTGTAAGTCTTGTAACTGATTTAGTGGTGCTGCCCCACTTTCTGGCAAACTAAGAGAAATGGGTACTTTTAGGGCAGAATGAGACTCCCTTAGTTAAGCCACCCAGCTTAAGATGATGAGTTGATCACACCTGAGAATAGCCTTTTGTCTGCACTAACCATATAATTAGTTTGGGCAACTCGAAATTTTACTTACTTTTTTTTTTTTTTTTTTCCAGGTATTATCCGAGTGTCCAATAAAATTGGCAGAACACTACTCCAGCTACAAGTACAGCTACACCTCCACCTCATGGGACTCAAATATGTCACAGAAAAAGGAGAGGAAGAAAACAAGCTCAAACAGTAGATATTACCCCTTGCCAATATGCTTGGCAGAAATTAGTGCTTTCAAAAGCCATTTCCTTTACTGGTATTCCCAAGTGCCATTAAAAAAAAACCCAAAAAACATTATCTAAGAGCTGGATCTTAAGAACATAAAAAGGATGACATGAAGCCATGTAAGCTAAAGGGAGATGTAAATTACTGGTTTCTGTTAGTGAGATGATCACCAGCACTCACAACATCACAGAATTGTTTAGGTTGGAAGACTTTGAGGCCATTAAGTCCAACTGTTAACCCAGCACCACCTCTCTCACCCTGGGCTCCTACACTGTAGCAACTGAATAATTTTATTCTCAGAAATTGCTGGATACCATGAATACCCTTAAAATGAGCATCATGCAAATTCTAAATCACAGGTTGCCAGTTATTCTAATAAAAAGGACCAAAAACCAAAGCAGTTAGCAAAGAAATCATGCCTTCATTGTTACCAAGCACAGACTTTGTCACCCCATTTATCTTATGGGGATGCTATTACTGTTGATATGGGCAATTAACTGTATTTGGAAAATAGATTTTTCAAAAATTATCTGCATTTTCCATCATCAGTTTTGAGCAGAAAATTACTCGCAGGGAGAAATAATTTCAAGACCTGCACCTGAGTTGGGGCAAGCTGTTACAGTTGCACAGAAACAGAAGATCATACACCAATCTACACAGGCTGAAAGAATGGTAATTAATTCATGCCTAGAGGATTGGAAGCTTCCAGCAGTGAGTGAGCCTTTTGTATCCCCCAGGTCAATAAAAGAAATGGTCAGATCAGGCCTAAGAATTTTTGATACTTGAAAGTGGTAGATGTGTGGTCTCTCAGCATGAAAACTGTTGTGTGAATGACACTGCAAGCACAATCCTAGAAGTTACGAATAAACCCCACCCATGAATGCTTACTACTGATATCTATATATGCTGTTTATTTGGTATGAGTTTTTCACAAAACTTTTACTGTTATTCTTAAAGAGTTCTAGAAATGCAACTACCTCGTTCAGAGATGCAATAGAATAGAAGTATGATGCCTAAGTATGGTGCCTAGGATGCCCTGATTACAGCATTACTCAATAGCTAGTAGCACCAGTATCTAGATTGCTGCTGTGCAGAGGGGCGTTATTCAGTAGATTACCAAGAAAGGTGTGTTCCAGGTTGCTCTTTCTTAATTCAAATGTGCATTTGATTTGAATGCATACTTAGTGTTGCTACCTGACTCTCTGACCAATCAGCATCCCACCCAATGTATTTGTGTGTGCACTGAAACTCTGGATGCTGCCAAAGCATTAAGCAGCCTACAGAAAAGGGTGGGGAGGGAGGAATGTGCTTCTACTTCCTCTTCTCGGGCAGAGCAGACAGTAAGAAAGACCTCGGTAGTCCAGAGGTTAGTCCAAAACCAGGTGGTTTAATCCACCTATCCTTCCAGTCTGATCATAATACCTTTGCTATTCATTTTAATAGGGAGTAAAAAAATTAAATTGTATTATCCAAAGGCCAAGATTCCAGTGATAAGCAACTGAAATATTGCCTGGGACTTTAATAGTAAGAGCTAAAAGCATGCTCTGCAACTGCGGGGCAACATTTTACTAAGTTTGGCAGAAAAGTCTCCTCCCTTCATCCCCTCAGGCTTCTGCTTAGCTTAGACAATATCACAAGGAAGGGCTGTTTGCCCAGAGGTTTTCATTGCGAATTTGTTGGGGACTTTTGTTTGTTTGTTTGTTCATCCACGTGGCTTACTGCCAGCTTATGAAAACTACAAGCCTGTCATCAGGAGTTCACCCAGTCTGAGAGGAAAAACAATGGTTAGAATCTGATACCATACTTTAAAAAAATTCATAGAATAAAACACACGTAAAAGAGATGTTCAGTAACTCCCCAATTTCAGCAATGGACTACAACGAAACATCAGTTTGTGTAAGCAGTCAGGAGAGGTTTGTCTTGACATGGACAACCCAGTACATGACATTAAGATCTTGTGTAAGTAAGCATAACCTCCCTCACAGGTTTGCATGGTTAACAATATCCTTAAAAAAACAGAACTCTTTCCTTACCCCCTATCAAACTAGTTTCTTCCAAACTTTTTCAGGGCACATTGCACTCAGACACAGGAAAAAAACTTGAAATCATGTTGAGCTATACTAAGAAGAGCAAAGAGGATTCCCTCAAAACAGGAAATTCTACTTTGTACAGCTAGTACTCCTGCTGAAGCCAGTGGACGAATTGGACAGAGCCAGCTGAGAGGATCAGACTTATCAACTGCAGATTGGCAGGAAAGAAAAAACACTGGGTTAAATCCCAGCTAGTGTCAATCTCGTGTAACTGCATGGAAGTTAAGAGGGCTGTGCCGATTCAAGCCAGCTGTGAATCTAACTCAGTGTGTTTTGCAAGTCTATTTTCAACTCTTCAGGGCTCTGCTCTGTTTAAACATCCACAACACCCACTGAAATTAATGAGAACTGTGTGTGCAGAACACTAGTATTACTTTTTAACTGTTTGGGAGGTGCTCAGACACTGTGATAATGAGCACCATATATTAGAACCCAGACAGAATGGTATTGAATCATCAGACCCTTAAGTGGGACAGGTCATTAATCTTTTCCTTGGGAGAGCATTTCAATTTTTGCCTTGGCAAATGAGGATTCATCATTAATAGATGTGGGGGTTCTACATTTGCCAAGTCCCAGACAAAGTGTGTTTTTCCATTTGCCTTGGGCTTGTGTAAGCTTGCCTAGGGAGGCCAGCCTTGCAGTTTGAGAAACACTGCTAGCAGCCACCATACCCTCATTCCCAGCTAAATTAAACCCCATTATGCTGTAATTAACCTTGCCTAACTTGTTCTGAGTTACAGCAGCAGGTAAAAATCATGCTTTTCCTAGGCTGTATCCAAGAAGCATTTTTACGTATCAGACTTGTCTACTCTTCAAATATTTCCAGCTACTCTTGGAAGTTCTTCTCCTGAAGATCACAGCTCAACTGCAGACATCAGAACTCTTCTTGACTTCAGTTACGGCAGAATCCCCTGCAAATTTTCTCATGCACCTCATGTTCATGCCAGATGGCACATTTTTGGAGCAAATGGCATTCCACAGAAGCAATGGCGAGAATACATATGTACAAATTGTTAGGTTTAAAAGTTTAAAACATACACATAGGCAGGCCACTAAGTTTTCTTGGTCAAATTTGAAGCAGTAAAATTCAATTTTATGAATTAGTCTATTGCCTTTTTTATTTAAATGCAAGTTAAGAAAAATAAAAAGAAACTTATTACATTTCTAATTTCAATTTGATACTTGAGATATGGGTGAGAAGAATGAGCACAAGGTAGGAAGAACCTCCAATATAAAAAGCTATATTTCAATAAGAAAAATAAATTGCTGGCAGAATTGTAGATTTTCAGACTTCTTCCTCTTTTAAAAAAATCAAAATTCTCCTGCCATATTTTGAAAGATCTAGGATTTTTGCTAAGGTCCGTTTGATTAAGTCCACAGACCTTCAAGCCTGGTCATCATTGCCACAGTTCTAAAAGCAGCCATCCTCTGAAGTAACTCAACCAAGTTAGGACAGAAAGTCCAGATGTCCTTTAGCTGCCTGCAGTAACTCTACATACAGAAAATATAGTATCAAACAGCACAAGATAAAGACTACACTGCCCTAAGTAAAAGGGCACTCAAAGACAAAAGAAGTGCTATCACTGAATACATCTTGCATATTATTACCAGTGGAAAGGTGGGAAGCCTCTAGAGAATGCAGCCTAGAGAGGCAATCTGATTTATTTATATATATATATAAATTTTTTTTTTTTTTTTTTTTTTTTAAATCTCTGCATCTGAGCGTACGGTGCAGATAAAGTAGAGAACAGATGGTTAGGCAGTAAGTGTACCAGCCTGCCTCCAGCACAGCCAGATGACAGCAGCTGGATTTATCCTACCTGTTCCTTTTAAGTTATTAAACTCCTCGGTTCCCACAGGACACTCAATAACCTTTTTTTCTTTCTTTTTTTTTTTTTTTTTTTTTTTTTTTTTTTAAGCACTAGCACCATCTTTGCTTTTTCCGCCATCCCCGGAGCGGGACCCGCGGCCAGCGGTGGGTGCAGGGCCCGGCCCTCACTCCCCACGCCGTCCGTCCCGGGTGCTGCAGGGCCGTGCCGGGCCGTGCCGTGCCGTGCCATGCCGGGCCGGGCCGTGCTATGCCGTGCCGTGCTATGCCGGGCCGGGCCGTGCCATGCCGTGCCGTGCCCTGCCGTGCCGGGCCATGCCGGGCCGTGCCGGGCCGTGCCGTGCTATGCCGTGCCGTGCCATGCCGTGCCATGCCGGGCCGTGCTATGCCGGGCCGGGCCGTGCCATTCCGGGCCGTGCCGTGCCGCGCCGTGCCATGCCGGGCCGTGCCGTGCCGCTCCAGCCGGTGCCGGCTCTGGCTCCGGCTCCTCCTCCCGGGGCCGGCCCGGCCGCTCCCCCGCTCCGCCGCGGGCGCTGCAGGTCTCCGCCGCTGCCGGCCGATGCCCGGGCCTCGCTGGTCAAGTGGTCCTAAACATTTCACAATTATGCTAGAGAACTGTTGAACTGTTAAGAACCACTGCACCAAGGAGGCTGAGGGTCCGCGGGGAGCGCGGCGGGGCGGGGGCGCGCCTTCCGCCCGCTCCTGCCCCGGGCTTGGCTCTTCCTTTCGCCGCGGCGGACCTGGGGACGAGACAGAACACACGGGACTGGCGGGCGGGCGGCGACAGCACCCGGGGACAGCGGCCGGCCCGGCCCGGCCCCGCACGCCCGCCCCGCACTCCTCGCTCAGCGCCGCCACTTACTGCTGGCCACCGTCCTGCGAGCATCCCCGGCCTTGCGCTGGGGCTGGGAGAGCTTGACGGCAACACGCTCTCTTTACAAAGTGAAAAAGAGGAGGAGAAAAAAAAAAAAAAAGTTTAAAAAGAACAAACGAAACTAAACCAGCCGTTCTCCGGAGGGGCCGCAGCTCGGCGGCAGCCCAGGCCGGGCACCCCCGGCCGCTCCCCGCCACTGCTGTGCCGCGGCCACCCCTCTGCCGCGCCGGGCCGTGCGGGGCCCTTTTATACCCGCGCGGTACCTCGCGGTGATGAGCCGTCCCCTGCGCGGCAGCCAGGAATGCTGCCCTCGCCCCTCACACGACCAGTTTTTCCAGGCTGCCTTCGCACTGACGGGGCGGTTTTGTTTCCAGCCATCATCTGGGGCGGCCGAACGTCAGCAGGTAGAGAAGGACAAACCTGTTCCGAGGCGGCGCCTTTCCTCCCTCCCTCCCTCCTCCCGCCGCCCTCCTGCCCTCCGCCCTGCCACCGGGGGAAACTGCTCGACAGGTTTCGCCGAAGCTGGAGGTGGCTCCAGGGGGTGAGTAAGAGACTCCACCCTGCGCCCTCCCGACAGGCGCTGCCGATGACGGGCCGCCTGCCCTCGCACCCTTCCCGGCCCCCCTCGCCTGGCTGGCAGCCCTGAAAAACAAAACAACAAAACAAAATAAAAAAGCCTTAAAACCGGCGCGTCACGTTCTCCCGGGTATTTCACCGCCGCAGTGTGAACGCCCGGCCTGGCCCGGGATCTGTGCTTGTGGCGTCGCGCCTGGCGAGCATGGCCGCTTCCCGCCCGGCCGGCTCCCCGGCAGGCCTGAGGTCTGCGCTCCTGCCTGCCCTCCGCTCGTCCAGAGCCGCGTTTTAATTCCTTCCTCACCCGCCAGTATTCTTCGAGATGGCAAGGCAATCTATAAAAGCCCTCTGACATGCCTGGGTGAGCTGACAGCATTGCCATGTGCTGCCCAGCCCTCCTGAAGGGTAGCACAGGTACCCATTTCTGATGGAAGCGTTCACTGTCAGATTCACTGTCTTGAGTGTAGTTTCTGGGGGTCTTTTTGTAAATGACACGAGAAACCACCAGTGCATGAGTGACTGGGTTTGCCCTGTCTTCCCCCAGTGTCCCCAAAGCACTGGCGCTGTTTCCTCAGGTGCCGTCACTGGGCAGCACCAGAGCTTTCCGGAGGTCGCTTTCTGCTCCTCAATGTTCCTGACCTTGGTTTCATAAAGGAAAGACTAAGAAGCCAGAACTGAAAAACGTGAAGAAGGTTCTGATGTCCAGAGGTGTTGGACAGCCAGCAGGGAGAGAGGACACCCTGAACTGTGACAGACCAGCAGTGAAATCTAATTCACGGAGGTTTCCGAGCCATGTTGTTGGGGTGAGCTGCAAGGCCCTCACGCCCTGTAACCTTAGGGAGGGGATTATGGTAACCCCACAGTCGACTTCCCCATGGTGGCAGTGGGGATGCTGGTTGGTGGTGGTGCCAGGCTGCCTGCACTGCCTGACCACATGCTGCTCTCGCCAGCCAGCCCAGGAGACACCATTTCAAAAAGATGTGGATGGTAAACCTTGCTCTGCCAGTGACTCAGTCTCTGGCCTCAGCCAAGTTGCTTTACCACACCTTGAGAGGGAGATAATGCCTACCTACCTCATCTTACGAGGCTTCACTAATGTTTATATAGTGCTTTGAATGTTTAAAGAACCTGAGTGCTGTTTATGCATTTTGGTGTTCCAGGTCCTATGATCTTTGGCCCTTTAAAAACTTATAGGAGACTCAAGCAGTCCCAGAGGAAATGCCCATACAGGAGGCACCCCAGAGCAGCAGAGCAGGGAGAAGGCCTTGTGGCAGTGCCCAGCTCGTGTGAACATGGTGCTGTACCAGAAGCTGGAGTGCTGGATCCAGAACAGGTTGCTCTAGGAGCCTATGCAAACCACATGCTGAGGAACCTCCCTGGATCTAGGCTGGAGGCATTTCAGTCTGCTTTGGTAAAGCCAGCTCCTGCTCTTCGGCTCTGCCCTCTCAAACCCAGAGCTTAATTTTGTGCCTTCTTCCAGATAGCCCAAGCCATAGGGGGTTTCTGGACTTTCTCATTCTCCCAAAAGGATATTTGTTTGCCTTGGATAGAGGAGGGTGCACTGTTTGTGAGTTAGCTCAAAGGACACCTCTGTCCTTGGCGTCTGTGGAAATGTGTGGAGGCAAGACTGCTATTTACACCCTGTAAGAAGAGGCATTTGTGCATGACATGTTGTTCTAGGTCGTCCACTCCTGCCAGTGATGTGTACAGCATGTGCAGCATGACTGCATGGGCTGTATTTTATATATAATCCTTCACTGACTACACTGGCAACTCTCACCAGCCTCTGACAAACACAAACTCACACCCACAGCTCCACAATACCACCCAGCTAAATAATAACCTGACTGTCCGTTCTAACTGGGTTCAAGAGTCCTTTCCAGCCAAACCAGTCAGAACCTGCTGCTGCACTGGTGAGGTATATAATGCTCAGGGATCCCATTGCTCTTCTGGTCCTATCCACATGATAGATGGCCCCTAAAGGACTCTGAGCACTAAGGGGGACCTGCCTGAGGCAGCCAGGGTTCTCTGAGGTACCTGAACCTGTATGGTGTTTAGGCAGGATGAACCATCTCCTGCTTTGGACTTCTTTTTAAAAGTGTCAGTGGTTTTACAGTGAATGGGTAAACATACCTTTCATTTAATTATATAAGCATTTAGTAGGTTCTCACCCACATGCCCTCAATTATGGAAGTAAGAAAGTTAACATCCTCCTTCCTCCCTTCACTAGGTAAGAGTCTCAGAGAACAGGCTGAAGGCTTAGAAAGGTAGAAGAGTAGAGGTGCCCAAAAGTGGAAATGGACAGGCAGCACTAGCCAAGGGATGAGCAATGTATTGTTCTTCCTCTATGAAAGTATGGAAGGTGATTGAAACATTAAAATAATAAGATCAGTTCTGAAATTATATAGGGGGAAAAATAAGAACTATTAGAAGGAATAGTAGTTAGTTCATTGTTTCTGTTCATGGTTAAACTAAGTATTGTTTATATCAGCAGGACCCAAATGACAAGGACTGTGGTACCTGCCAGCATGGCCTCATCACACTGGATGCTGAGAGCTCTCTGACTGCACCAACACTCCTGAAACCTGGAGGAGCAGCATGCTGTAAAGTGGAACCTGATGGCTTGAGCCCCTTGTACAGCAGGCAGTTTTCTTGGATGGGGAAAGCAAATACCAGTCACCTGAGAGTGTCAAACAAAGAGGGCAGCACAAAAGGAGACATAATGCCAGGGGTGGTTGTAGGACACACAGAGCTGTTCTGCGAGGAAGTGAAGATGAAGGGTAAGCTTGTGGGAGGACATAAAAGGCTGTGCTGTTTGCATGGCAGAATATGGAAGATCATGAATGCTTGGTAATGAGAGGAGGATTGTACTTCAGGGAGGTTCTGCTTTGAAAAAATGAAGTTATGAAAAATGACTGGAAGTGCTATCATTATTACCAATCAATATCCCCATGATTCTTTGGCAAAAGCTCACAATACTTTCCTGCTAGTTCCTTATTCCTCAGGTAGCATTGTGGAAGGGCATAGAACAACCCAAAGTACTATTCCTTGTATGACATGTTTTATCTGACAATTCTGGACTTAAATCCAGCACCAAAACTAAGCATGGACATGGAGCTTACAATTTCTCTGCTTGTTGTTTTTATGTTCCTCATTATTTCCCCACCAATTTCCTACTCTTACTCATTAATGCTTACCTAAAATTAGGTTGGAAGTTTCTTAAAGAATGACCCAGAATCTGGCATGTCCTGTAAAAGTATTTCTAATATTCTTGGGTCTGATAAACAAAAACAAACAAACAAAAACACCAAAACAACAAAGAACAAACAACAACAACAAAAAAACCCCACCTCTGCAAGGGGATTTTCTCCCACCCTGGGAAATCAGCATTCCATATGTTCATAGCAAACAGTGATGGAGCAACTTCATGTTTACTTTAGTTGGTTTAAACTCATTTGTCAATACAGCAGCCCATTATGTGTGACATGTGAGCTTAATAATAGCTTGATACTAACTTGATTTGCAGTAATAAACACCCTGAGAGATGGCCTAATGCTTCCTCATATAAATAGGAAGCCTTTTGAGATTTCTGCCTAAATAACATCAAGTGATTTATAGATAGATGGATGAGGTGGGATGTTTTTCCAGCCAAGAACTTTTAGAGAGATTGTGGGTTTGCCATTCAGTAGGTAGATTAATAAAGTGGTGCTAGAAATTAAAATATGGCTAGCAGGTTCTTACGAAACCAAGAATTCACATTTTATTGGAAATGTCAATATTCATATTCTGTATGCACAGAATTTTGATTAAATCCAAAGTTATCAATTTAGCAGGAGAGAGACTGGTTTTTCAAATGCTTTATCTAAGCATACAGTTCAATGTCCGTACATTGGGCACTACAGAGATTACATACCAATTTAATGTGTAATATTGCTTTTTACCATTTTCTTTGTTCTGACTTAACACCTTGTTCATTCCAGAAGCTAACTGTGTAAATTATATTATACAAATTAATGTAGTTTTTCCCTTTTTGGGAGAATTTTTCAAGTCAAGCTCTGTCTGTATTCAGTAGCACAATAGCAAGCAGCAGATTACAAATTTTCTGGTTTCTATTTCGAATTTTCAGTTTGCTAAAAACATCAGTTCTCCTAATAACAAGTCTAGAATAAGGAGACCTCAAGGCTTTGCACACTTCCAGGCTGGTTCAGTGGGTACAATTTCCTGTACATTAGCAGCTGCAAATAGAAAAATGTGTGAAGAGCAATGCTTGTGATGCAAAGATGGTGTGTGAGCTGTCAAGCAGACGTGTCCTGGGAGATCCATCTGTCCCTGCACTGAGACCCTGATATTAAGGAGAAGCTTCAACTCTGGCCCTAAAAAACATTAAGAAAAACACATTGCAAACAACAAGGAGGTACTTCTGCAGCCCTGATGCAGGTTATACTTTGCCATGACTTTCCGCTGTAAGTTCAGGAGTCCCAGCAATAGAAATGACAGCTGGAGATCACAGTTCTAAAAGCAGCCATCCTCTGAAGTAACTCCACTAAGTTATATAATCACAGAATATAAGTTATAATTGCAGAATAGTCAGCGTTGGAAGGGACATCTGGAGATCATCCAGTCCAACCCCCTTCCAAGGCGGAGTTACCTGGAGCAGGTGACAGAGGAACATATCCAGGTGGGTTTGGAATGTCTCCAGAGAGGAAGACCTCTCTGGGCAGCTGTTCCAGTGCTCTGCCACCCTCAACACAAAGAAGTTCTTCCTCATGTTTAGGTGAAACTTTTTGTGATTCAGTTTATGGCCTTTGCTGCTGTTGCTGGGCACCACTGAAGAGAGTCTGCCACCGTCCTCTGACATCCACCTTTGAGACATTGGTATGGATTAATGAGATCTCTTGAGTTTTCTCTAGGCTAAATAGGCCAGCTTCCTCAGTCTCCTCATAAAAGAGATGCTTCTGTCTTCTGATGTGGCCTCTGCTGGAGCCTCTGCAGTAGCTCCTTGTCTGCCTTGTACTGTGGAGTCCAGAACTGGATACAGAGATGTGTGCATGAGAAATGAATCCACCAAGTCCTCTTTCACAATCAACTCCCACTGTAGTTTTTCAAATTTCAGGAAAGCGTGGTCTCTTCGTTACTTTTTTTATCTCCTCACAATCAGTTCTCCTTCTCTATCTCTCTCTCCCTCTTTTTCTTTTTTTCTTTTTTTTTTTTTTAATTTGAAATAAAAATACAAATTAAATAGCCAGTGAACACAATTCTGACATGATCAGTTTTGAATGCCTCACTTCCCAGATGCCTGAAGATCTATAGACCATAAGAAGAGCCAACTTTCATTAAAGGCCAGCCACCTCTTACTCTACCATGAAGTTTCAGGCTAAACCCTGGAAGCTAACACTTGAAATCACTCACTTTTTCTGAACATTTCAGCCAAGCAATTCATGTTTAAGATTAGCTGCTATGCATTAAGTCTGCTTCAATAACTTTGTAATTGATTGCAATGCTTAATTGTGATAGCCATCACAAATCTTGTAGTAACTTGATTTTTCATGTTCACCAACCAGCTGTATTTTCAGAATTGGCAGGATTACGTGTCTGTCCCATAAAACCATGAGAAAGGAAGTAATTACTAATTACTTATCCATCTATCAAGATTTCCTAAGCTTTTGCTGGTTCAAGCTCTTGAACATACAGAGTCAGAGCGTGACTTTGCACTGATGTAGCATGGTAACTTTTAACAACATCTCATATTTCTGGTTTTCTGCCCTTGGAATATAACTTTCCAAACAACAGTGGTGAATGGTGACATAGTTGTGGGCAGAGGTCTTGGTCAAAGTGGTCCAAGTAAATAAACTGACATTTTACATCACACTCATGTCAGACAGTAGAGATAACAGGCCAATTGTCTTTGCCCCGAAGCCCTGGAGCTCTACAGGATTCGACACAGATCTTTGCTGGTTGCCTCAAGGGTGCTGGAATTGTGTCATCCCAATCTGACCCTTTAGTGTGAATAAGAAATTCAGATGTGCCACATAAAGAATGTGATGCATTGAAATCCCAACTTTACTGGGCCCTGGTCACAAGGACCCACAGCAAAACATGCCCAAGAAGAAAGCCACACCCCCTGGAAGATGCAAGTGTAATTATTCATGCACAGACAATCAGCATCAGAGAATCTCCCCAGCACAGCATGTCTTATATGTGACAGGATTGTCAGCTGACTGTTCTCATTGTGATAACTTCATATCTCTCAGCAAACGATAGCCATTAAGATGCCTTTCTTCTCACCCTGAAATTATTTTCTTTCTTCTGAATTGCCAGGATTGTCATTTCCCTTCTATGCTAATAATTAATCATTTCATGTAGAAATAATCAGCTGGTGTAAACAAACATAATTGTCATTCTCTTGCCCCTTTCTTAGCACCTTTTACTGTGTGGAGTCATCTAATTTCACTTTTAAGCCCTTTAAACCAGGATTTGGGACTGTCAAACACCAAGCACAAGAGCCTAATGGGATCTACAACAGTGGCACTAGAGGAGAAACACATTAATTATGCACATAAACATGTAATAATGAGGCTTATCTGTACTCAGAAGTGCTGCAGAGGATACTTAGAAGGCAGCTTTGGCCAGGCAGTATCTCCCCTGGCCACCATTCTTCTTATCCCATGTGGAAGCTGAGGAGATGTGAAGGAATACTGTGGCTTGAGAGAGTGGTAATTTATTGCTGTGGTATTTACTGCTGCTGCAAGACAGGGAATGATATCTCAGCCTTTTCCTGCCTCGTTGTGCAACGTGCCACACATCAGGTCATGCAATGCCGAGGCCTGGCAGGGCCTGCATACGGAGGAAGCTGCAGGATGTTGTTGGTTGGCACCTTCCCATGGATTCCCTGTGATGTGCAGCATCCTGGAGTGGGAGGGAGGTGCTGGTGTGAAGCTCAAAACGCCAGTGGGAGTGCACAAGATATGCACCAGCTGAGCGTGTCCCAACAGGAGAGCCCTGGCAGGGCAGGCTGAGGGGGAAAGGGGCACAGCCTCTGCCCTGCCAGCCTGTGAGGAGCGTGGGCCCCACTTGTTATAACCACTGATACATCAGTGGCAGATTTGGACATCAAGGACCAAATCTTTTGACCCTCAGACTGGAATCAAGTCTTCCCAAATGGAGCCACGTTAGGCAGTGTTGTTTAGTGTGGTTCACACTAGTCATTTTGCTGCCATGATTCAGGATTCTTGTCTCAGCTACATTTTTGAGACACAGGCTCCTGCCTCTTCCCATTCAGCTGATCACAGGTAAACAAATGTATGTATAATGAAGTCTCTAAAGTAATTTTCAGATAGACACTTTGCAAAATAATAAATCTGGTAGTACGAGATTTTTTTCTGACTCATGGACTATCTAAGATGGCAACATTTGAGTCCCACAGATTAATTTGTATGGTTCAGTAGAGTACTTTACATATCTTATAAGCTTTCTACATTAGTAGCTTTTCTAAAAGAGTGACTAAAATTAAAGTGCTGTTAGAAACATGCTATCAAGCACCACTGTGTCATAAAACATTGTTAAACAATCATGGGAAGACTAGTCTTACTAGTCTAGAAGTTGATTGTACTGTTGATAGAGTCCACTTGGAAGAGACACAAACATATCAGCTGTGCTTCTGATAATATATGCTGCACACATTTGATCAGTTCTTTATAAATTTCTTGTTTTCACCTACCATGCAATTACTTTAGGTTTATCTTGGTGATTGAACAAATTGTGTTGCTGGGAACTAAAAAGGATTTTATTTAACTGCTGTAGTAGGTCCTATGGAGGGATGAGCATAGGAACCTGGAGAACAGGATTGCCCTAAGGCTGTATTTGATCACTCTTTGGGTCCCTTAGTGCTTTGTGTAAGTGGAACTGGGCTCACTTTGTCTTCTATGTACCAGGGACACATTTCCCTCCCTACTCATTTCACTACTTGAACAAGCCTTAAAAATGGAGTAATCTTCCAACTAGATCACAATCCTTTTGGAAGAATTCCAGTGGACCACACTATTCAGAAGATTGCAAGTAACAAAACTCTGATTCAAGGAGGGGTTTAGTTCAAGATAAGATATTTCATTATCACTCACTTCTGAACAGCAAAATCCCTGTATGAGACAATTGAGACATGCTACACTGTAGTAATTCTAAGTTAAGATGTGCAAAATATTTAGAGATATTTAGCTGGAGATATTTAGCTATTTAAATAGAAGGAGCTGATACTGAAGCCTTGCTGAACATGATTTAATTCAGCAGGTACTGATCAGACACAGTCAGTCTGTCCGGGGGTCAGCCAACCTTGTCAGATGTCAACAGTTTACTCTGTCAACATTCAATAGGAGAGCAAGCAAATGCTGATTTTTCAAATAATTAAGAGTGCCCTTCCATGACAAAAGTTTTATAAGAGAATCTCCAAACAGAAACTTAATATTTTCAGCCATCAATAGAAAAGAAAGTGGTTGCATTCAGGAAAGAAAAGCTGTAGCTCAAATCAGACAGGAACTTGGACTTGTTAGTTGTGCAAATCTCTGCTTTCTGCAGTGTTAAGAGAAGTGCTGACATAGGCCAAGTAGTCCCTATCCCTTGGCAGTATTAGCTGGATCATTAGGAAAAAGAAACAAAGTGGAAGCTGGGTGTTGTCTTTCAAGTGAAGAAAGCTGTAGAATTGATGTAATGTTTGACTTTTAGAGGAGGCATTCATAGCGTCTCCTCCGTGGAGAGGCAGCAGAGGTTCCAGCACCAGCATTCATTCCCAGAACGTCACTGCAACTTAAAACATTCAACACTGGAAATAAGTCCAACATTTGTGCAGCAGTTACAAGTGTCACATTGTTGATTATGCCTTCATGCTGTTCTATAGTCACTGCTGGAACTTTGTAGAACAGGATGGTCCAGACCCTCAGGAGCCGCTCTGACACTCACACAGGTGCAGGCTGGGAGCTTGTGCACTTTCCTGCTGTGACATTTGATCCAGTGGTGATTCTGCAGGGCAAGGAAAACTACAGCCTGACCACTTGCATTATTATACTGAGGCTGGAAAAGAATGAGAGCCACTGACATTTCCTAGCAGAAAGTAAAATGACACGTTATATTCCAATTAAAAACTGATAGTAAATAATATCACAAGCTTTTCTGCACAAAAAACCAAACCAAACCAAACAACAACAAAAAATAAACACAGAAAACCCCCCAACTACACCACAAAGCCCAACCCAATACCAAAAGTAACTTTATCCAGCTTCTACCATGCCATTTCAATGTGTACTGTGTATAAAATACCAAGCACAGATCTGCAGATGATCCTCACAGTGCCAGATCTCCCAAACTGCAGCTAGATGTAGCTATGGAAGGGTATGTGCACATCATGGGTGTCTGGAGCTAAAGCTGTTTGAGGAATTATGAAATGGACCCACAGTTAGTCCTGGCAATGGAAGGAGTGTGTTTACAATACCCATAGCCCTGTATGGCTGCTTAATCTGCAGCTCTTTACTGAGCAGAAGATTGCTGGATAAAAAGAAGAGTGTATTGGATCTTTTCAGGAATTATCTGAAGGAGAAAAATTAGGATGTTTAAAAAAACTAAGCTGCCTCTGGGATGTCTAGCATACTTTAACTAAAGAAAGACTCTGCTGCTTACAGCAACTGAAACCAATAGGTAGAAACAAATAGGAACAATTTTATTCCTTACTAATATTTAGATTTTACTTTTGAGCAATAACTATGCAAAACTTAAGGGTTACTACACACAAATAGATTAATCATAAGACTGGGAGTTATCACAGAGAGTATAATTATGATTATTAAATCACCAGCATGAAGCAAAGGGTGTAGTAGACGAACAAGACAACACTGGATCTCCAAAGTGTTACTGAAGTTCATCTCCAACATTGAGTCAAGAGCTGAAGTTTCTAGCCTTGGTTGGGTGATTCTTGCCACAGCACCCTATACATTTAAGTTATGTTAAGTTTCTGTTAACACTTGTAGATTGTTAACAGTTCCTGAATGAAATTCTGAATATATAAAAGAGATCCAGTTATTTCTCAGATAAACATTAAATTTGCATTCATATGTATGCCTTTAAAACACACTGGTTTATTTATAAGGCAAATCACAAATTTTCTAGAAAGTTGCAGGAACATTCTTAAGCAAGATGACATATTAATAGGATATATATTTCTGTAAAGATTTGTCAGAAAGTAGCTAATACTGCTTTATTCTTACTTTAAACACGACCCAGACCATTTAATTTTAGCTTTATGAGCTTTAACTAAAAGTCATCTTACTGGATCACATCTCAAAATGTTGTACTTAGTATCTTTACTTGGCTTACAGGCAGGACCAAAATGGTTGGCTGTTTTCTTCCCTTTCCTTCAGTTTTACTGTTGAGACCTATTGATTCAGTAGTTCAGACCAGAATATAATTTTTTGTTCAAAAGTATTTTTTGTACTATAGATGGATATTTTCAAAATATAAGACGTTATTGTTTAGAAAGTTTTCTATAGATCAGATGAGCCTTTATTGAAAAGTATGAAGAAAATATTGATGCTTCTGTCTATGCTGCAGTCAGTCATTTTGGTACTGAAATAAATAAAGAATGGATGCTGTTATGAACAAATGATGGCATCTGAGAATAATTAAAAAATAGAAAATATTCTAATACCAAAAAACTCACTTGTGGAGAAGTTTATCAAGGGATTGCCTGTTCAGTGCATCAACACTTAGACTACTGATGAGGCAAGATAATAGTTCTGAACACCATAGGAAGAGAGGTCTGTGCATGATTTTACTCCTTATTGTAAAAATTTTCACAAACATTACTTTGCTCCATAAACTTTATGCATTTTCAGATAAGACACCAAAAAAAATCTGCAAACAAATTTGATGCCTGAATTTTGATGTTAGATCTCATTTATTTAATTCCGTATTCATTTCAATCACTCATTCAATCTAAAGAGTGCTCATTGCTATGTAATATCTATTATTTAATAATGAGACAGCTTAGTTATGATTTTTGTGACCATAGTGAAGATGTCACCACTACTCTTCACATAAATCAAGTATTTCTATGGTTTTGTTTTTAACTGGAGTGTATACAGCATTTTCTGAGACTGGATGCCCAGTTCCATTGTTTTGGTGTGATCTGACATGCAATGTACCTTGGGAATCTTTTAATACTAGCAGGCTCAGCAAGTAGTCCTTGCAGCTTTTCTCCATGATAAGAAAAGCTGTGGGAAGGTTGAGTAGTGTAAAGAGGAAAAAGAAAAACTATCTGCACTTCAAAGATTTCCTTCAGATGCAGCAGATAGAAAATCCACACAGATTACTGTAGAAGCTGTAGGTGAAATTAAAAGTTGCCATCTCCAATATATGCATTTGCCTGAAGTATTCCCTACATTTACATATTCTAGGGCAGACACAGCTGTAAACATACATATCACCTTCTTTATTTAGTCTGAAACTGTTGGGACTTTAAACTTGGGGTCTGTTAATACTGAGATCCCATTTACAGTCCAAAGAATTATGTGTCCAGCATGTAGCAATCTTGATTATATTCCAGTCAGGATGTGGGAAAGATGCTATTAGAAACAAAACAATCAATTCACTCAGGCAGTCCCACAAACATGCTTTATGGCATCTGCCTCCTACTCATTTCAAGTGAGGGTTTATAGAGACACATTGGTGAAGATTAGTACACAACTGCAGGCAGATGCCCGTGACTGATTCAATTGTTTGCACTGACACTCACAATTGCTGTAATTGCAGCTGGAGTGATAAAAGTCATTGCAAAAAAACAGACAAAGTGAAATCAACATTGTTCCTCAGAGATTTTATTAGCTGAAACCCAGAAATGCACAATCCACTGTTTTTCCTTGGTATGAATTCACCACAGCATTTCCATTTGCTATGCCTGCAATACTGTCCTCAATGGTTTAACGTAAGAACATTCAAAAGGCCTCTTTAAAATCAGAACTTGTAACAGGGACAGCCATGCATTCCAGCCTCACGGGCTTAGAAGAATTTCTTTCCAGAAAAATGATTAAAAAATAAAGGCAGCAAATGATTTTTAGACAATCAGTGCGATCCTAAATAAAGAATCTCTCTAAGCTGTAGCTTTCCTGTGTGCCCCAAGCAGCGCTACCATTGTTCCTTTCCTCTTTTCCTCCCATGACAGCTTAACAGCATTAGTGCTTCAAGCTGGTATTCCTGATGAGGAGTGACCATCTTCTACAACCCCTGGAGAAAGAGAGAATGGATGTTTAGAACTAGGCAGTATCCAAAGCCTTCCTGAGAACAGATTACCCTGTAGCCTGCCAAGCCAGTTCTCACGCAGTGCTGAAGACTTCCTTCAGACCGCCTACACTACTGGTGGCTCAGTCCAAAGGAATTATGAGGTGATCCATGGAGGAGTTGAGGACTTAACACATTCACTCCCCACTTACAAAAGAAAAGTGATTTTTGCAGACCTATTTCAGTGAAAATGGAAATCCCTTTGCAACATAACTCATATTCTAAAGGTATTTTGGCATTGCCATCTTGACTGCTGGAAAACTTCATTTAAATGCTCAAGATCGTGAATGTATCTAATCCTTCTATATCAGGTAAAACCAAAGAAATCCCCAAAAATTTAAAAGAAAGCAAAGAAATCTGCCTGATTGTGTCCTTCATTAATTAAACCAGTATAGAGAAAATAAAAAATTCCAGTTGCAGTCCCCATTAACATCTCTCAAATGGGATGCACAAGTGGCCAGATAACCATCAATGCAGCAAAACCTTTGACTACATTTTGTGCTAATTTTAATAAATAAAGAAGATAATCTCCTCCCAATATTTAAATTGGGATTAGACTGGCCAATATATTGGAGAAATCTAAATCAACAATGTATTACATCAGAAAGAAGCTCTGAGAAATGAAAGTGTTTTAAATGCTTCCAGTTACAGCACAGCACTAGAGAAAGTCAGATTCCCCAACAAGTTCCCTATAGAGACTAGTCAGATGTGATGCTCTGAACACGAGGCACACACACAGAGGCCAGGGAAACACGCCTTGGATTATGGCAGCACAGAAGGGATTCATGTCAAGCACAACAGGGCAGCTGCCTCTGCAGCCTGAGGAAGAGGTGGCACAGTGGCCCCTCCTGAGTGGCTGTGGTGGCCGTGCAGCTGTCCTGGGGAAGGGAACACTCCTGTGCTGGGGCATGGCACCCTGAGAGCTGGGCCTGGCCAATGTGCCTGATGAATGGCATTTCCTCTCCAAAGACTGAGGAGCCTTTTATTGCAAGAGGCTGATGAACATCACATTGTTGCCCTCAGTGGTTTTATTGTGGTAGCTTTTACATTCCCAACCAAGTTCAGAACTGTGCCATGGAAGGCACATAAAAGCATTTCCAGGTTCATGTAGAAAGAATAATAAACATTAGCCCCACTCTACAAAGAAGAATTTAAGTACTCAGAGTGAAATCAGAAACCAAGACAGGGACAGCAGATGAACCCAGATATCCCAGGGTGTATTAGGGCTTAAATATAAGATCCCTCGTCGTAATTGTGCGGATGATACATTTCAGAACTCCAGCACTTGAGAACAAAATCTTACCTTTCTTATAGTTTTTGTCTAAGGAAGTCAAGAACCTCCTTCTGTCCTGTAGCCTTTGCCTGTGAGTAGGAACATGAATAAATCCTGTCATTCTGTGCACCAGGACATGCAAATACTTACTTGTGGGAATTAAGAGTATGTTAACACAAAATAATTAAAATCCAATTTAAATTTGAATTCCTCCGACATAGATTAGAAAATCCTCGCTCCAGCTATTTATTACTTTACAACAGCACCAGATTTTAGTTTGTAACAAATTCTAGTCCAGTTTATAGGCCAAAATATATTTTTCCCAAGTTAATATTATCCAAGAGCACATATTATTACACAGCTAGCACACCAAGGGAGCACAGCTGTATGGACACTTACTACTTGTAGGGGATTCCTGCCATCATAACCAGTTTGTTCCAGGTCTGCACCAGCCAGGTACCAGGCATACAGCCCATCCATATCACCTTTAGCTGTAAGACTGCAAAAAGAATAATTAATATTCTACATCTTTCAGTTAATTTCAGTGAGCTCCTGGGTCCTGTCAATGAGCTCGGCAGGTGAAGGCTGAACCAGGCTCAACATGGCTGCCAGGGTAGAGAGGTAAGGAACACTATTACAACAGCTTTGAATAGCTGAGCAAGCAACACAGCTTGATGAATCAGTTCCTTAAATTATTAGGGCTGTGCTATAAGTACTTACAACAGGCTAGTTTCACATAGTGGGTGTGACTATGACCAAAGGGGAAAAAAAAGTCACGCAGTTTCATATTTCACAACACAATATTTATCTCATGAAATGAGTTGGGGGGAGGGCAATGGCTAAATCAAAATGCACCTGAGTGAGAGCACAAGTAGATGTGCCAGCAATCCACAGGACTTATTTAGAACCCCTAAGAATCCCCCTTCACAAGTTTGCATAACTGTGTTTGCTGTCAGTAGTTATGACATTAAGTACATTTATATGATGTTATTTGGACAGTAACACAGCTATATCTGAGTTTCACAAAAAGAAAAATGTTTTTCAAAGATTACCTCTGCCTGCCACATATAACAAGCAATAGAAAGAATCAGAATGAATCCTTAAAGTTTTCAGCGGAATGCATACCAGGTTATTTCTATCTCTAGTAGTCTCATCCAGAATATTTAAAGTTTATTTTTAATTCTCATTTGGCTAAAAGGTCTAAAAGAGCCTGCACATATGCAAAATCATGCCAGTCTGTACCAGGCCTGAAGACAGGCTGAACTGATGGGAAGGTTGGGAGGATGACCAGTCTTTTCAGGATACCAGCATCTGTAAGTCTTCAGACATGAGCTTGCCATGAGCTTGCAGATTGGTTCAGCAGAACCCTGCTGATAATCATCAAGTGAGGTTGAATCTCATCAAGAGAGGGGAAACCTCCCCGACATTATTAAGCTCAGAGTTTGCTGCCTTAACCAGAAGTTGCTGTAGGTGACAAGCACTGTGCTGGCAGCAGGGATGGAGATGGTGATAAGTTTCTGGGTGTGATGACCAAGCCAGGCAGACCTGCTGAAGAGTGGAGAAGGCTCAAGATGCAAGGGGCAGTCATGGAGGAAACCATGAAAACAGGGCTGCAACATTTACTTTTCTGCTAGGTTGAAATCACTTCTATTGTTGATTAAATCACTTAAGTACCTGAAAATATGTTTTGAGGGGCGTGGACACTCCCTCAATATAATATAATTGCAGCAGTCCTAGAGGCTGGGCATGAAAAGGGAAAGCAAATGGTCTGTCTGTGTTCCTCCATGCAACCCCCAGGTGACCTACAGCTGAGGCCTCGGGGGACAGGGAAGTGGTAGTGGGGTACTAAGAAGTTTAACAGTGCTTCAATGCATTATGAAGGAAAGAATCAATAAATCATTAATGAAAACTGCCATCACAAAAGAAAAGGCCCCTCAGAAGCAAAAAGGAAACAAAGGAAAGCTAAGGAGGTCAAACAGGAAGCTCAGTGCAAGATTGGTAAGGAAACTGCAGGAAGGAGGTGAGCATTAGTAAAGAAAAAGTGTGACCATTAGTAAGCAAAGAAATCACTTAGCAGCCACTTCTGAATTATCTTTATTTACTAAGATAGTCTCTTGCTGTTAACACTGTAAGAACACAGGCTAAGGAAGAAACAAAAAGCCTGTCTAGAGAGTTATGAGCATCACCAACACTGGACAAGAGAGCACACTGTGTTTGCCAAACAGAATCACATCATTCAGCCATGTGCAAAGCAGAATCCACTTTGGTCAAAGACTTTCAGAAATATTACCAACCTACATACCCAGAGCACCTCAGCTACATCTCTGTAAGCAACAAACAAGGATGGCTGCACTTATTTGAAAATTAACTGCATATTAATGGCATCTATTCAGAAAAAGCAGTTAAAATTTGCAGAGGTCAAAACCATGATCTTCTGTGACATTAGAGCAATCTAAATACACAGAAGTATCTTCAATTTTGTAGCAGCCATTTACTGATCAAGTGAGAACTTTATTCTATGGGGACTGTGACCAGAGAACAAAAGGTGATGTAGCTTGTGAGAAAATCTAGATACCAGTCTGAATAGAAGATACCTACTATTTACTAGATTGATTATTATCAGGAGCACCACAAAACATTTTCTCCAAATCCAGATTTCCTTTATACACAGTAAGTGTACTTCCTATAATAAAATATATACAGAGGACTTCTCAATTTACACTATAGGAACCCTGGCCCTGTATTTGTCTCAAAGATATTTATGCCAGCAATTCCAACTGCAAGTGCAACCTCTAAACAGCAAGTCCATCACTCTTATATAATGAAATGGAATAAATATATCTTCAATATACACTTACCAGGATGTTTAAAACCTGCTTTGTTGATAAAGAACTATCTACCACAGTTTACTAAACTCTCACTGATACCTTTGACAGCCAATAATCCCAGGCATCCTGCCTATCAGTACTCTTGTGTTCAGAAAAATTATTATGTATCAAGTTCACAGATTCAGCAGGGCTAATGTAGCCATGATGATGACAGAGTTAAGATATCAAGAATAGTGACAGTGCTTTCCATGCCTCCAATCGTACCAACAGCAAGCTGCAATTTAAAGGGTGCTCTGTAACTGCCAGGGAACCAGGAGCAAAGCTTGTCAGGTATCAGAGAGTTTATAAGGACAAGGGCCAATGCAGCTATAGTTTTGGGAAGTAAAAATACAGTGGAATGACACCTTGGGGTTCCCTCCTGCCTCTTTATGTACTAAGATTTCATCTTTTCCTGGGACACAAAGCTGTGCTTTATCAGCAATTCTCCTTTTTCCATGTCTATATAAAGTAATCAAGACAGACTTTTTTTCAGGTGTGTCATTATCCTGACAGAAGAGAAGAAATCTTTCTTTTTTTTTTTTTTTTTTAAGATGAAGAATCAAAGAAAAAGAAAAAAAGTCCAGCACAAGGCGTTGATTGCTCTGTCCTGAACACATTTGGGAGTGATGTTCTTAGCTCGTGTCTCCACATCTCTCTCAGCTCAAACAGACTTCTTTGAAAGACAACAAGCAATAGAAGCTTGGTCCTTATTCCTGCAGAGGCATATTTACTCTTCCTTCCCCTCTTTATGTTAAATTGAAGAGGCATCTTATTTTGAAAGGTGGTGATTTTGAAGGGCTGCATCCTTGTATATATCATACCATATAATATCATTTTATGAAATCTAAGAATATGAGAAAGCCGGTTTGGCCTTATGCCCCTGTTTAATTTTGTGAAGTACAGACTTGAAGTACCTCAATTCTAAATAAGTTTTTTTCCCTTTAAAAAACAAACACAAATCAAGTGTTTACCAACTCCAGAAGTCCAGAAGCTTTCAGAATAAGTCTGAGTGTCCCAATTTATCTCATCATGGTTTGGTTTTTCAGACAGATTACAATACTACTGCAATATGAGAAGATATTCTGACATTTTTAACAGATTACTAACTCTGAGACCTCATTTCGAAACAAAGCCGTGAACCAGATACCAAACATCAACAAAGTGATTCTAAAACCAGACTAACACCTCTTACTTTAAAGAAGACATCAGCAAATGAAACCATGAAAGATTTAATAACTATGTGCATCTCTACTTCCTACACAAGAGTTCCCACTGATACTGTCCAGCCCTCAGTTCTGGCTGGTACTCCTTTCCCTCTCAAACATCACCAATGCCAAAGGAACACATTTATTTTAATTTTATCTCCATAATCTTCCAAATGAACTATTCTATTCTATTCTATTCTATTCTATTCTATTCTATTCTATTCTATTCTATTCTATTCTGTTCTATTCTATTCTATTCTATTCTACTCTATTCTCATGAAGTGATTAAACAGAAGGAGGCTGAGGAGACTATCAGAACTCAAAAATCACTATTCATGCTCTTTCATAATAGTCTGTTTGAGGATTGATAGGTAGCAAAGAGGGAAAACATGCTTATAGTTTAATTCAGTGAGAACTGCATGGGGGGAAAAGTTAAGTTAGCTAAGTTGCAGAAACACAGAGTTTATCAGAAAGCAAGCAGCTTTATTCTTCTAAACCCCAAGAACTTGACATATTGCCTTGGTGACAAATTTGGACTGGTAGAAATTGCAGCTTAAGGCACATTACAAGATAGAAGTAATGTAGGAAAATAGTTCAAATTAGACAGAGGGGAGATGTTATAAACAGCTAGTTCTATAAGCAGCTTGACCTTGTGGCCATGTTGACTGCCATGAAGGTGCCAGTGCCTGCAAAGAGGGGGCTTAAAACAAGAGAGAAGACAGAGAAGTGAGCCAGAGCATGCTGGAAAAATGAGTGTATCAGTAAGGTCATCTGAAGACACTGTAGAAGTATTAGAGACATTTTGGCAAGAGGACAAACACCAGACCTCAGATTTAGTAACTTATAGGTAGCTGAGTAACACTCTGTGGAAAAAGTGCAGTTTGTTAGAATGAGTGTGCCAGGCCCTCTAAAACAGCAGAGCAAATGAACAGCTTCAGCTCTGCAGGAGCAGGGTAGGAGCAACCACTTCAGCACTGTCTTGAAACCTGACCACTGCCTGGCTTTGCTCCTGGTACAAGCCATACAGATCCAGGTGCACAATGATCTCTAAAAAGCTGTAACAAACTGCATGAGAACCCCATTTTGTTATTTTGTGTGAAGAAAATATTTCCTCTTCTTGGGTTTTTTTCTTTTTTTTGTTTTGTATATATTACTGCTAGGTCAGCTAGCCAAACTGGTTCTGCACATGCCACCAGAACTAAGCAAGGGGCAAATTTATTTGCAGAGGAATGTCATTCCCAAAACCTTTTGGCAGAGGCACACTGCACAAACCAAGGGTTTATTTCTGTCCTATCACTTGCAGTGCCCTGGGAAGTACATATTTTGACTCCATTGTAAAAGCCTTATTATCCAGTCTTCTCTCAGCATGTTATGACAATGGAAACACTCCAGTGTTCCTTAATTCCAGAATTACTCAAAGGACAGAGTCCAGTCTCTACACAGAACACACATAAGCTTTACCTTGACCTTGTTTTGTAGACATTAAACAGCATTGGCTGGTCCCTGAAAGTCTCATGATTTCCTGCCAAGTCCTGATATAAAGGCCAGTGCTCAGGGGGGGTTTTGTTTGTTTTTCAAAAGAAGAGAGAAGAGGAAATTAATTAATAACTACCAAGTAATTTTTGGAAATACATGGAACCTTCTCATATTTTTTAGAGTAATTTGTAATTCAGGACCAGTACTGGAAAAAAATGAAATCTAACATTTATTTCTTTTTGTAACACATATCCACATCATTATATATTGAAAGTAACTGTATGGAAAGCCAGCTCCAAGAGAATTATATCCCCTTAAAATTAAATATAGTGATGGTGAGCAGCTGTTCACAAGTTTTGGGGTTAAACCTATTTGTCTATTTGATGTAGTTATTTTTAAGAACAATACTGCATACTAGTTAGAATAGAAGTCATTCCAATTTAAGTGAAAAGTAGACTTAAAGACAATAAAAATTATACATTTTGTGCAGCTTTAAAGAGAGATCTTGCAAAATCACAGCTTGAACAATTTCTTTTCATCATTCCTCAATAAGACACTTAAAAAAAAAATGGGGTATTTATTTGCTTCCAGCTCACTTATCCACATAATCTTCTCTCCTTCGGAACTCTCTTGAGGTAGTTGTGCTTTGAAACAGTTTATTCTTCATTTCATCACTTCAGTTGTTGCCTTATTATTCATCTATCACAGAAAGAGCCCCGTCATGTGCCAGGGACCCAACTGTTTATTGAAAGTGCTCCATTTTTGAGTCTCCTCTGAAAAACCATCCCACTCCACACCCATTTTAGGGACACCTCATGTATCACATTTACCTGCAGAGTATTGTTCCAACATCCTCCAAGTCATGGCTTGAAAGGTGTGCTCCTGTTTCTCGCAACAAGTTAATCACTGGTATGTGCCTTTATGAGAGGAACAGAAAAAATGAGAAAGTGACTTGACCTGGGGGGGCTTTTTTCCCCCCTTGAATCCATATTGTCATATACACAAACAGTTAGTGAAAGTTCTCACATTCTCATTTCCACAATCACAGAACAAATGAATCTTTTCCAAGGCGACAGGTGCAGTAAACAGAGCTTCCCTCCCTCTCAAAAACTCATTCACACACTAAGCTCAAAGAAGTGTTAAGGTCAGTTCTAAAAAGGAAAAGGATGCATACCCTTCTCTTCCAAGAATTCTTAGTATCTTAACCTTAGTGCTAGTTTAATTTAACAGTAGAAATATTAGTAACTGAAATACATGCAAACATGGTGAATATTTATTACATAGCATCATTCCTGTATTTTAAAGAATACAATGCCCATATATATCAGTCTTAAATAAAACATTGCATCTTGCAGATAAGCAATGAATCTTTATGTTAATGGAGAAGCTAATCAGATTTTTAGGGCTTCAAAATAAACCTCTGTCAAAAGCACATCTTTTCCTAACTTTCTCCTCCCAATACTTTTATTATTGATTTCTGCCTGGAGACTTTAGGAGGTCTTTCTTGTTCTTTCCTATGAAATAAAGGGACAAATGGCACTACTACCCAACACCTACACCTTAGTCAGATGCTTAAGAGACTCTGTGGAAAGGCTGCTCTCTAAAGGTACTGTTGTGGGTAGAAGATAACATGACAAGTAAAAAAATCTGCAGTAACTAACTTAGTGGAAGGTTTAGAACTACCTTTGAAGAGGATATGACAGAATGCTTCTCTGTTAAACAACTGATCTAGTTTACAAATCAAAACACAGGTTTTTTTCTCTAGAAAGAACATGATGACCCAGTAGATCAGGAATAGTTTCATAGTTCCTATTTTAAGTAAGTTGCTATAATATAACTCTTCAAAATAAAGTGGTAGGCTTATAATTTAATAGGAAATACATGAGTTTTTTCAACCAATTACCTGAAAGATCATCTGTAGTAATTAAAAATAAAAAAATAAACTCACATACATTTTCTGCTTGGTGGTAGCCATGGGCCTTTCCATTTTTTAATTGGACTAAACTACTTATCTAATTCATCTTCAATCAGAATTTACTTTACAGTTATCCACATAAAGCCTATGTAAGCTTATACGTTTCATATAAGATCTTTAGTTTCTAAACTAACCAAAGAACTGTACCTGTGCAATAGGAATCATCTTGCTTTTCCAAACACAGGTTATTGACCCTAGGAGACAGATTTTATTTTTTTTTAAAATTAGACTTTGTCCCAGTTGACAGCCAAAAAAAAAATAAAAATAAAAAAGTCTTCCTTCATAGCAAAGCATTGCTGGAAGAACACATGCCTCAAGTTTGTTCAGTTATCTAAAATATTTTCTCAGGTGGGTCCCTTACGACATGGCTTGTCATCCACAAGCATCTCCTTGAGCCAGCAAATAATGGCATGGTTTCCTACTTTTCAGTCTGTGATGAAGCATAAATTCTACATGTATGATTTTTTTTTTTTTAGTTTTTACTCTTAATCCAAACAGTAATTAGCTGAAATGAAATTTGACCTGAAATAGATCAAAGTAGAACATGTCTTTTCACTCAGGCTCTCATTGGATACTGAACAGAACAGGGGGAGTGTCTGTAACTCTCCAAGGACTGCCCTGGAGTGTTCCTCATTTCCTACCTTATACAGGAAATCTCAGCATGAAATGAGCATTTTTTAAAACAAAAGCTTTTCTATGGGACAGCACTAAAAGATAAAAGGCTGCAAAGCATATAATGTTGCGTGGTATCTTCCCTCAATGTGCTCCACCTACGAGGTCTGGATCTCTAGATACCAGCAAAAAGATAGGTTTTCTCTTCCTGTGGTAACTATTTACTGCTTACTGGTAGGAAGAATCTCTCCAGAAAGTCCTTCACACCACACAACCATTACTGCTCTGAGCGGGACTGTAAATATTAGGTACAGACAGATTTGGGATCATTTACTCCTCTCATTTGATACAGAAAATTTAAACAAGGGGAAAAAAAAAGTGGGTTGAAATAAATTACATTTTTAAGCATTGTATCTGCTAGTGTTTAAAATAAATGCTTACAATAAAGTGTTTCTAAACAGAAGTACAATGTCCTGATGAGTCATTCAAAGTCACATTTCTTGGTGAAGTGGGAAGAAGCGCTGTGCACTACTGCTTGTTAAAGAAAGGGAGAGGAAGAGTAGGGACAAATAGTAATGCAAAGTTTAAAAGTGTCATATTTACTACTGTGGCTGTGAAGTGCAGATCCATCCAAGAAAGCAAACAGACCACCTCTGACATTCCCACCACTCAACATAAAACTATGCGGGAGGCAAGGCACACTGCAGCTTGTTCCTACTTGCACCCAAGGCTATCTACATTCTGAACAAACTTAAGCCCTCTCCAGAGCACCACTTCTGCTGTCTTGTACCTACCACAAGGGCATTATTCATATCTCAAGAGGCTGGCTGTGAATTTTCTGATACTGTTATGTCTTAGGCACATGAGAGGTATTTGTCTTTAGAAATTGTTTCTTTATAAGTGCTGCTCTCCTGTGGCTTTAAAAGAGCCTCACAAGGGTCACAGTTGAGCTGATCTGAAGTTCAGGTGATGTCATGAGCCACAAACTTCTTGGGAACAGTTCAAATGCAATTCCTGTTCTCAAGGTGCAGAGGGATAGCAGCATCCCCATGTCAGCCCTGGCTGGCACAGCTCCATCCTCATTTAAGCCCCACCTGATAAGCATTGTCCCCTGGGAGCTGTTCCTGACCCTCCCTTTTCCTACAGTGTTCTGTCACCAAACCATGGCTTTTGGTCAGATACAGGCTGTAGAAGCAGCATTATTCCGCATATGTTACTTGAGATAGTTTTCAGTAGTATCAGTAATTCATCCCTCTCTGAAGGAAAAAACAAATAGACAAAAGGTGTTTCTAGTGTCTCCTGTCTCCTAGGTTCCATTGTTGATAACACTGGACATTAAAACTTGAGTGTATACTAATATTTTAATATATTAATAGCAGAGTACCTGATTTGGTGCAGTCTTCAACATTCAGCATTATGAGCAAAGTTTGAGTTCTAGGTAAAGACATCCACTCTTACCAGTTCGTGAGGGCTCTGGATTCACAGGAATCCAGGTTCTGTACAGTACCTATCATCCCAGGCCCTCACCTGGCAGACACTTATTAAAAGTGAATCAACTTCAAAAGGGATGAATCATACATGTGAAATTAACACACATGTAAGAGTTTGCAGGATTGGGGCCTTAGGGTGCACACCTTCCACCAACTCTCGTTAAAGAAATGCAGGTGTAATGTATATCCAGACTTGACTGGCTTCATTCTTTTTCATGCTTGCTCCCCTAGCAACCAGAATGGTTATGGCAGGATCAGCTTAGTTTCACTTGTTCACTTTTCTGCATGGTATCAGTGGGAATTTTGTGCTCAAACACTGTAAGGACAGGCTTCAGTGTGCTTCTTGGAGTCAGTAGTGCTTAGATTTTCTCTCTCTGCCTTAGATTTCCTGAAGAAATGTAAATGTAACCTTGCAAAATATCAAGTATTTAAATTCATATTTACGTGGGAGGTAATTTTACTACCTCTAATCTGATGTTCTCACAGCACTGCATGAGCAACTCCCCATTTTCAACCTTTTACCACTGCTCTACAAGTAAATGGAAGCACTTTTACTACTTAAAATATACACAATTTTTATTCAAGATATTTTCCTGCTTAGAGAGTTTCTGTTATTAAAAAAATATTATTCTATTGTTTTGAAAATGAATTATCCCTTGAGGGTGCTGTAAGATATTAAAGGAATGCTGCTTATTTTGATATGTCAAGCAACTGGCCTAAATTAACAGTGGTCTGTTTAGCTTCATGCATAAAGCAAGACTACAGGCAAATTGCAGAGTTACAAATGAAAAAGCGGAAATGCAGTAGTTTATTTCTTATTTAGAAAGAAACAAAGAAAGAGTCACTTAAAGTAAAAAAATTTAAGAGACTGTCATTGACATAAATCAAGTCACTGATCTATCAGCTGACAGTGCTATCTTAAGAAGCTTTTAAGAAGAGACATAACTCCTGATCATCTTTATAAATTAATTAAAGGAAGAGAGAAATCAGTCATCATTATACAGGTTTGCATGCTGGTTAAAAGGCAAGCCACTGAGAAATGTTATATAAAAGAATGGAAGAAAGCTACTTTTAAGATGAGTGGATACTCTATTGCAGCTAAATGCCAATTAAACAAATATTAATTCTCAGAAAATGGGATTAAGCTGATGCAATGTTCAGTAAAATTGAGAAAGTTACAATATTAAACAGTTTAAAGCATTGACTACTCATTACCATCACTTTCCCCACCCCCCACTCCTTCCCTCTCTGCTATTTTCTATCAGGATAATCTCTTTACTTTCAGCTTGCAAGTGTTTAATAAATAGAATTTAAATACTTCTGTAGCAGAAATCTTTTTAGTGGGTATCTAATTACACACATATACAGCTGTCTGCTCTTTAGCATTCTCCTTTATATGCTTACCATTGTGAGTACACAGCAGATCATAAATACACATTTATGAGGTTAGTTCTAAGTCAACTCTTCCTCTCATTCCAACAGTAGAAACAAAAAGAGAAACTGAAAATGGTTATGGTGCAGTTTCCTTTTACAATTCCCTGCATCAAAATGGGTGTGCAGTTTTAAAGAGCTTAAGAGTCATAGTAGGAGTCTAATATAGGAGTGGCAATTCTAAGGAATCCAAACAACAAGCTCATGTGAAATTCCTCAGGCAGTAGATGGGTGCGGTAAAAAAAGTAGGTGCCTGATTTGCAGGAACATCTAATAGTATCTAATGCTTTAGCATTTTCTCACATTGGACCAGAGCCACCTCTATTCAACTCCAAGGTGATTTGTTTGATTTGCTGTTGGGCTTGTTTTTGCTTTAAGACTGCAGAGCTTATATATTCATGAGGTAAAGCAACAGCCACAAAGCTGTTGGGGACCATGCAGGAGGAATGGCAATAGCACAGCGTGGCCACACTGGACTCCAGCTGCCACAGTCAGAGAGCCTGGTGAGTTTTCTATATCTGGTCTTTGAAACAGAAGAAGCCTTCAAGTTATTCCTGCAGCCTACGGTAATCCAGGACTGTCAGACCTCCCAAGGAGCTAACTCCAGCTTGACAGACCAGGTGAACCTGTCAACATTAGAAAGCTGTAGGAATATTTGGGGACATTCACTCATGAAGATGATGAAAATTCAATCACTCTGAGCTTTTTACAGAAAAAAAAGGCTTTTCTCCTGCCATGATACAGACTGAGATAAGGAGCTGAAAGTGGATCAAAGACAAGGAGAGATTATGGTGTGCAGCTTCTAACATGCTGGAAGACCAATGGCTCTATGAATCCCCAGGCTATACAAACTAAATTCTGATTACTGATAAATTTTATATTCTGTGATATGGCCATTCCTTAGGACTGTACAACATGGAAGACACCAGTAAAGTGCAAGTCCATAAGTACCATTCAAGAACTGCTGACATTCATAACAGCAGGAAGAGGAAATCCACAAAGCAGGCAGAGCCATGCAACCATCCCATATAATTATGAGTGGGTGGAAGGGAAAAATCAAAAAACCAGTCATTCAGCAAGATACTCAGGAAAGCACTGGTGGAAGGGGAAGATTAAAACATGTCAACCTACCGGTACATTTTGTGCCAACTGAAACAGTCTGGTCTTGATGAGAAAGGGAAGGGCAGAAAGAGAACAGACAGCCCATGGTCCTGCTCTCTCACTTCTGACAATCAAAAGGAGTGATCAGTTTGGATCTGTTTTATAAGGAAGCTTCAGAATAAAGAGTGGAGCCCTGAAATTATGGACAAAGTCTTGGCAGGAGGACAGCAATAATTACCTTATCCTAAAATTTTGCATGCATACCAAGTAGTTTGCTTTCATTCCACATGATTTTAAAAAATCCTTTCATTTAGTCTAGTCACATCCTTTGAAATAAGCTATGTGTTATTGTAGCTGCTGTCATTTACACGTGACTGCTGGGACCAGACGACAGGATGGAGGGAGTTGAAATCCAAAATGACAAAAGGTTTATAAACTTTATATAGAGCAGTACATGAATTGTTACCTGAACTTGATTGCATTCATCAGTGGGGTAGATCCATATCTGTCTCTGGCATAAACAGTCGCGCCAGACATCAACAAATACTCAACTAAGGGCAGGTGCCCTTCAGAGGCTGCAATGTGCAGTGGAGTTCGGCCGTCGTAGTCTCCACAGCTCAGGTTTCCACCCTACAAAAGAACATATCCTTCACATGCCAAAAAGATAATGGCTGCATGTTAAACTGTTGCAAACGTCACACAGTAGGATGTATACATCACATTTTAATTCTGCCACCAAATTGTCAAGCCTAAAGTTTACCTTGCAGCATTGTTTTAGTGCCAATAAAGGTATTTATTCCACCTCCTGCATGTTTCCTGCTGAGATATGTCCTTTATTACATCATACAGCAGCTTTGTGCCCATAGACTGCTAATTGTTCTTGTCTTCGTTAATTCTTACTTTCAAGATGTATTTATTGGGCCCATTACCAAAATCTCAATAGCAGGGTAAACCAAGGCAAAGAGGAGGAAAAAAGAAAAGAGATGACAGGGAAATGCCTGTTTCTTCTTTGTGTATAACCCAAGTCAGAGCTTTGCAGAGACTCAGAAATCCTGAATTAGCACTGCACTGTTTTGCTAAGATATAGTTTTCAAGTTCTTTTTTTGATTCCTGACAGATTTACATCCAAAAGGTGGATACTATGAATATGCATAAAAAAAGTTAAGCAAAAAGAAAGCAGCACAAATCATTTTAAAATGTTCCAAAGTTAGCAGATAAGAACTTGCATTTTAATCTACCAGTATTTTCACAGTTCAAAAGAAAATGTAAACAGCTGAAAACCAGAGAGGGACAAGAACATACCAGTTCTGAAGGGCAAAGACCAAAAGTCTAGAAACCACTTGTAACCATCATAGCACCTTGACTCTAAAACTTAGGTTGTCACTTTCCATGAGCATGGCTTCCTATCATCAATTACAGTCCTATTTAAAAATTATCTTTTTTTACACACTGTTCATTTTACATTACCATTTCTGCTATGGCTCTCAGTGCATCTATGTCACCCAGTTTAGCTGCAGCACAGGCCAAAGGTGGAATTAATGCATCTCGTACAGCTTCTAACTCCTGAGAAACAAATAAAATCAAACATTTAATATCAGCCTTGCCTCCAATGTGATTGACACCCGAGTCATAAAAACACTGCCCTTGCTTTCATATAAAGTTTCCAAATTAGTCATTTGGATGCTTAAAAATGGTAGCATTTAATTCTTGGAAGGGAAGAAGTCTCATGTTTATTTTACATTTTGTCAGTCTCACTTCCATAAGATTTATATTCCTCCCTGGCAACACTACAAGTACCTGATATCTTAATAAACCATTTAAGGTGCACACAGTAATTGCCATTTCTGTACTGCCACAGCTACACATCAGTACAGTAAGAGAAACAGTGCTGGTAGAGTTGGAAAAAACATATCCTCAAGACTGGATCAATTTTATTAATGTTATTCCTCAGATATTTGTGTACTGTACTTTTAAACCTACACTGACAAGCCTCCTAGGCCCCCTGAATATCCTCCCATTTCTCATGCTTACTAAACAAGAACTGAAGAATACATTCAGTATTCATTAGTTAATAAAAATCCCAAGTCAAGAGAAAAGTGAGTATTTGTACAACCAGTACTATATTATCTCATTTATATTTATGTTATATTTTCTATTTGGGAGTGACTAAACACCACAAATTACACTTGTGTAATGCTTCCTTAGTATCAGCCTTCTAAATATGCATGTAAAATTAAGATGGTTTACCCATTATTATTTGTATTGCTCCAAACTGTCAATACATTTCACCACAAAAATATAAAGCACTTTTTCAAATCATTGATAACCTGAATTACAGCATCTGTCTGAGGCTTGTTATTGCAATCAGCCAGCCAAGAAAATAATTCCAAGATGGGGCTACAAAGGAGGGGGAAAAAAAGTTAATATGTTTTTAATTAAAAACATTTTAGTTATAGAATTGTCATTGTGTCCTTCCTCCCTAACTTCCATATTCCAACTTTCTTTCAGCTTTGCGGTTCATCTTTAATCTAGGCTCATTTAACTCAGTTTACAGCTTTACATGATATTAATTTTAAATATTTAAGTATATACCTCCTTGCTGCTAATACTTAGAGACTTGGCAATCACTTGAATAAACTTGCTATCTCTCAAAGAGATCTTGGCTCCTGTGGGTACAACAGTCATTTCTCCTCTTAGATTCTCACTCAGCATCTGAAAAGCAAGCAATCAAACTCTTTGTTAGCAGAGGAAAAATATGGTGGCAGTCTAATAAAAAAAAGTTAGAATCAAGTTAGAAAATTGTTTGGAGGAATTATGGAAACTAATTGAATGCAGACAAAAGATTAAGGAAATAGTTACTGTCCCATGCAGACTGCACGTTTAAAAAGACAAAGGAGGGAGAGAGTCAGGCAAACAAAACTTTATTCCAAAGCAAAGAAAACCAAAATAAGCACATAACAAAACACCCCAATTCTAACAATTTTAGAATATGCAGACAAAAGTTCCCTAGTGGGGAAAGCTGCAGCCTACTTAAAAACACAAAGATAATGAGTAATGAGCAGAGTGAGGCTTAAAACCAGAATATTCTGAAATGCTGCCTCTTGCCAGCACTCACAAACCTCAGGACTCCTACACAGACTGTGTACATAGACCTCAAAACAAAGCCCATGCTGCCTATAGACAGTCATGTATTTCCAGGGGTTTTTAAACAGCTCCCTTAGCCCTGATTTTGTTAAAATTTGGACACAGATCCAGCTTTGAATGCAGAAAATCTACAGTAGTACCAGTCATTCAGTGTCCAATGCAACAGTTTGCAGGATGGATGCTTCCAATATAACTGGGGAAAAAAAAAGAAATCAAAATGCAAAAAGGTCAGCCAATTCATGTGTAGAAAGTACTTGAATAGGGCAATAAAGAAATGAAAATACTCTAAATGACAGATTCTGGGAAACTTGGGGAACACAAGATAGAAGCCAGTCAACTAGTTTCCTCAATTCTGACCATTTTGCACACTGGCACTCTTTCAGGAAAGGTTGCTGATGCAGCTATAAGGCACATAGTTATTTCAATTAGAATTTTAAAAAGTAGGATTGTGAAAGTTTGCAAGAAACAGATGTGATGTTGGCAGGAGGAATGCCCCAGGTTTACTTATGTCTAGGCATGCCCTTTATTAAAAAAAAACCTCCAAGAGCTGACAACACCATAGCTGTCTGCTGGAAGAGTCCCATATACATGTAACTTAGAGGATACCAACTGCTTTGGCACACTTTCAGAATTTGACAGGTTGAGATCATTGCTTTATACGGGTAACCTTAGCAATTGGCACCTGTGCTAAATGCACCCAGTGCAAAACCCTGTGTGCCTTATTCAGTCCTACCAGCTCTTCAGACATTTGTATGTGTCTGGGGGCACATTCCTCACTCTTCATGTGGAAAAAGAATCCTAAAATAACCACGCCAGCTTCAGGAGAGCTTCTGTCTCTTGGGAGACTATTGTTTGGTGATATGTTTAGCTGAAGATATTGCCACAGACAACATATTTCCAGGCTTTCTTCTTCTCCTGGTCTCTGTAACTCATTCCTGCCCAGGCAATGCAGCATGCTGTTCCCTTAGTTGTGCCAGCACAATTGTTTGTGGGTCTGTACAATGAGTCAAATGAGGAAACCAATCCTGCATAACTCAAAAAATTGCAAAAGTTATTTTGTTTTTCAAACCATATAAAGGAGGTCCAGCACACCATCACACAAAAAACTGTGTAACACAATCCAAAGGGCAGCAGATGAAAACACAGAATTACCTTGTGACATGGTACCTAAAACACCTTATCATCAAATCCTCACCTGAGTAACTCAGCTATCTCACCTCAGCAAACTGGATCTCAAATTAAGTTTTAACTCACACACCCAGGCAAGACGCCAGCTGGGAAGGTTTCTCCTGTCCCAGGTCAAATAATCCGCTGTGCAAGAAGATTAAAGTCTGCATTAAAAAAACCAACAAGCTAGTGCATGTATGTTCCAGGGTCAGTGAGTATGCCAAAGGGGTATCAGTGAAGAGCTGGGGTTTCTGAAGTGCAAATACACAAACACATCCAATACCCCTGCTCCTCACAGCAATGTCACCTGCCAGGCATGTTCCTGCACAGAGTGTCTTCTGGGCATCCTCACCAAAGACACATACAGCTCCTCCTCTTCCTATTGCTCAGCTTTAGCAAACAACTGCAAGCTCAGAGGCTGAAACTGTCTAAGCAAAGTAAGTGGTACTTCCAGCCACCACACTTAGCATCACAGGTATCCAAATATGTTTGTCTCAAGAGCTGCTACTGGTTGGAAGGTGTGGAGCATGAAATAATGATCAGGTTTGTTATGGTTTTAATATAAACAAAGCACCATCATGAGATACACATGTGCCTACAGTGTTAAGTCTGAAGAGTGACTCATCATGATGTCATCTCCCAAAGTGCCAGGATTAAGATTTCACTACATACAAGCACAGAAATTCATGCATCCTTGCAAACTGCTGCTCCCTCACCTAATTCACAGCTATATGTTCCTTGTATAAAAGTAATGTGATAAAACAGCTATGTAACGTGCAGGGAAAAAAAGCCTTGATTTAGCAACCAATGAACAGTAAGAACATTGTTAAAGGGACTCATTTTAAAAAGAGTTACAATTGATTCTAGAATAATTCTCTACTTTTTATGCATTATAAAGTGTATCTCCTCTTAAAGAAATAAATTTAATACTGTTATGAGTAATGCTGCAAATGAAGAGGCTGTAGGCAATATTTATTTTCAGAATAAGCTTTGTGTGAAGGAGTCTGGGATGAAATCTTCACCACACTATGATCAGTGACAAGATGTTTGCTGACTTCAGTAAGGTTGGGATTCTGTCTCCCATAAGAATTTCCATAGAGAGTTTTCAGTACAGAAGTGTCCAAGCTAGACTACTACCATTTAAAGATGGCATTTTTATGGCTCAGTCATGGTCTTCACCTGACTTATGCAGAGAATTCTTTTCTCTCCCTATCTTCACACATTTATTTGCTTAATAGTATTTTTATTTGCTTTTAATAGTATTTAAAAAGACAAACCATGGGCTGTTCACATTACGGTTCTGGAACCAGCTGCTTTTAAATGCAAGAGAGAATCTCAAGGCATGAAGCCAAGCAAAAGTTAGCACAGTAGATGCGAAACTTAAAGTCTTTCAAGGTCACACTGAGATATTTACCTGCCTCTTCTCCTCCCAGCTAAGGTTTCTCTTGCTGAGCGTGTATGACAGTTTAGTTAGGGCTGCCTCTGGTGTCATATCACCTCCAGGAATTACTCCAACATCAGCGAGAGTCTGAATAAAAAGGAATACTGATTCTAATTAGCATAGCAGTCAGAAATACCTGCACATACAGAAAAGGTGTTTGGAAGATGAGTAGCTACACAGAATGCAGTGTGCAGTGAAGCCTCCACTCTCTTACTCCTCCTACTGCCACTGTAATTTTTGTACTTTTAGTTATCAAATACCAAACAAATACTAGAGCAATCTGAATAAAGATGACTTTTACTTTAAATTCCTTTTCCTGCAATAACACTGAAGAATTCCACCAAATGCTTGCCACGGTCGCTTACTATGCTAAAAGGGAAAGGTTACAGGTCCGTATCAGCTATCTGCAGAGTTGTCAGATTCCCTTTATTGAAAAGCTGCAGTTACTCTGTTTTAACCCAATGGCATTTTGAACACTGCCAAGTATGCTGTTCTCACACAGACATATTTACCATTCTTTTATGGGGCATTGCTTTGGATGAATTCCAGCACTACAGTGTGCGCACAGCGGGAGTGCTTTCAGATCCTTGAAGGCTGCACTAGCAGTGTATGATTTAGAAGATACAACTAAAATATGTAATTTACACAGTTCTGACAAGAACAACTGAAAAAGATGACCTCTCTAACTTATCTTTCTGGTAGTTAAAAAAATAAAATGTCTGAAAAAAAGCAAAAAGAAGAAGGATCTTTGCTATGATCAGCAAGCCTTGTAAGTGTACAAGAAGAGAGCAAAGACAAAGGAGATTTCAGATCGCTTGTGATTAAACTGTACCTGGGCAAATCACAGATCACCTTCTTTGCCATAATGTGATGCCTCACAGTAAAGCATCTTCAACTAGGTTCTTTGCACTGCATTTTACTTTTAAAAACCTTGTATACAAGCTTCAGCTTCAAAACCTTTTGTAGCTTAACTAATATTTTCAGCAGGATACAAAGCTTTAATTAGCACATTAACCACCTCTTAGAGACCCAGAATAACATTTCTTAAAGTTCCATGGGATACCATATACAGAGGAGGTGAACAATACTTTCTGTACTGCAGTGCTAACCAAAGAACAGTTAGGGCTTTTTCAGTAGGTTTGTGAAAGAGGAGGAGGAAGGGATTTCCCAGCTTCCTTCTATACCTAAAGTCCCCGCAGTTTTAAGTTTTTACTGTGTAGATCAGAGGCCAGACATTCACTTAATTAAAACAAACACTTCAAGGGAAGCCAGGGACTCAGCTGACCTACCTGACTAGCTCAAATGAGTGAAAACTGGCCCAGCCGTGTGCAAAGACCTATGAAATATTTAATTTAAAGAAAAATCAAAGTAAAATTAACTTTACAGCATTCACTCATGATACTTCCTCCACTGAGTAGTTCCTCATGAAAAGGAGAAGGCAGTGAGTGAAAGAACAAGTGTGAAATAATTTTTCAGGACTTGCCTTGATCTGTGTTCTTCTCAAAAGATGCCAAGAAAACAGGGCAGCCTCCAACAACTAATGCTGAAGCAACATAGTACAAACTCCTTGTAAAAAATGGAACCACAGCCTTAGAGTGGTTCAGTAAGACCTGAGCAGAATCTTTCAGTTCAGCATATCAACAGTTTGTATCAGAGTGCAAAAAGGCATTTTAGGTTTCTACCTGGAGAATCTTTTAACCAAAGCATAGGAAAGGGGTTTTGTTCTTCTTCCATATATTTTAGCAGTTCATTTCAAACAGAAGATCACATAAAAGCTTTGTTGTTTTTCAAATATAAATTTGGTACCTTTTATTGACTTAAGTGCTTTTTCCCTTCTGAGTGATTTTTCAATATAATCTGGATATTCCTACCGTATTTGCTACAAAGCATGGGATCTTTGCAAAAGTCACTAATTCTCAAAATATCTCCATTAAGTTATGCAAAAGTTTTACCAACATCCAAATAATTGGATCAGAAAATACCAAGTTTGGATACTAAGGAGGTATAAAGAAAATCTTAAAATCTCTTTTTCTTTCTCCTCAAAACAGACTTTTTGCAAATATTATCTAAAGCTATGTCACAACCCAAGCTAAAAGAGGCAGGTTTCAGACCAGGGTAATTAGGTTTGCCATGCAGGCAAAGAAGAGGCTGGCTCTGTTAGATGGGTGGTTGCTCCCAACAAAACCAGGTGTCCGAGGCAGAGGGATGAGTCACCCTTGGTAGTGCTTCTTGGCTATTTAATTCTGGTCCTTTTCTAAAGGCCAGTTAAACCAGCTTCCCTCACACAAATACATGCAGCACATATTCTTATATGGCTTTGTGCTCTTATTAGTCCCAGTGATGTTGTGTTTTGACACACAACTGAGAAACACACTACAAAATGCTCTGAATATTAACAGTATATACACAAAACCTGCTTTCAGCCAACCCTCATGGCTTAAACTGAACTGATTTCCATTCTTCAATACAAACAATTCCTTAGATACTGTTCTCCAATCTCCCCCTGAATTCAGTTGTACTTCCAGTCAAATAAAGAACTGGGATTTGGAATATTGCTTGCATCTACAGTCTTTATTCATGCTCCTACATTGTAGCTAAGCAACTGTTATCCTATCAAATACTACTTTATTTGATCATCTGACTCCTAAGCTAGCTTTTAGCTCAATGGAATCCCTCTGAGAGAGATACTACAGCTCTAATGCAAAGCATCCTGGAGATGCACATGACAGGTGTGAGCAATCACTAATTTGAGATTTGAATGTTTTGACCATTCAGACCAGGAGTAACAGGATCTTGTGTGTAGATATGTGTTTAAATGCTTCCAGCTTAAGATTTTTCAGATGTAGTTATTTTATGAGCAACAACTTTACAGTTAATAAACCTGGTTTTATACACTGTGACTACTGGAAGTTTAAAGCCAGTTGTACTGGTGGGATGTTTCTTTTACACAGCAGTGGGGAATGAAGTGGTTGCACACCCCTCACCTGCCCTGTTGCATAGACTGTTTTAACAGCCCCACGTAAACACTGGGTGCAGTTCAGAATCACCACTTTGCGTTCAGCTGCTTTCCTCAGTTCTTCCAGCAAATCTTCTCTCTTGTCTGGGGCATTGCCACTTCCATAAGTTTCGAGTACTATGCCCTCAATTGGAGGCTGAAGAAATGCTTTTACCTGGTGAAAAACAAGACAGGGAACAGAGACAAAAGGTATGTATATGTCATCCTTAAAAATTTCACATATGGCACAGCATTTTTAAAAGTGGTTAATTCCTGCTTCACTCTTACAGGCTTTCATGCCTTACAGTCTTCTTACACCCTTCTGTGTTTCCCTTTTGCAATAACTGAGATTGTAGAATAAGCTTTAAAAAAATGAGACTTTCCCTCTCTGGCTTCCTTTAAAATTTCTAGACAGTTAGATTTTAAAATAAACTGGTTTGTACAGTCATTAGCTGATGTGAAAAAGGATGCTATTGTTCAAGTGCCATTAACAGGCTGTACTGTTGCACCACTGTTTGATACAAAAAAAGGTACAGTTACACTTATGGAATAAATGTTGAATTATTAACTGAGATTAGAACTCCACACTGCTGCCCAGATTTTTTTCTTTAGCAGAGTTTTGTTAACTGGTGTCTGCCTAAGAGTGTTTCACCTTTCAGGAAAGAACATTCTAATGAAGCATGACGTTTTTTAACCCCAAATCAAATTGATTTAACTCAGAGATATTTATATATTCTGGGCCAGTTAATAAAGTAGATACTGTGCCTCACTGTAAGAGAATACTGTAAAAGAATGCCTAGCAAAATTCTCTTCCTAGAGAGATGTATTTTCAACAACCTAGATGTTTCCTTGCTGATCACATATGCTAAATGCAATACACTGTAAACCCCCAGGAGGCTAACTATGCAGTTGGAGTTTTATTGCAAATATAATACCCCTCTGTCTTTCCATCTGTTCATATTCACCTAAAACGAATTGTGATATAATTGGGGAGTGCTGCTTAAACAACTGGATTTAATTTAAGAAGGCAAGAGCCACAAAAGACTTGTCAATTTAATGGAACTAATATTAGACAAAAACTTAAAGACTAATTTACCTAAAATCACAGTCTGCAAAATAATTTCTAAAGGCAAAAAAATCCCACTTCTCATTTTCAGCAGCAAAATCCCACTTTTCATTTTCAGCTCTTTATGAATGCTGAGGGTCATGTGAACCATCAGTGTGAGACAAAATGAACCTTGAAAAAGAAACATGAGTTGTAGAAATAATCACACTCCACCCACCATATTGTCTGTTCTTTGACAAGATATCTATTAATATGCCTCAATATGCAGCAGGAGAATATTTCCCTAGTCACTGTAGCTTGCACCTGTCTAGAAAATCATACTTGACCTATTTACGAGTCCTGATAAGAAATTAATTTTAAGTTCCAGAGTCCAGGCAGTTTATACAAAGGGTATTTGAAAAGCTTTTATCATTTATGGCATACGAAAATAGTCTTTGAATGCCCTGATATTTCAAAAAAATGCTTATTGAAGAAGACAGATCCTTACCCTTCCCTCCAAACCCCAACCACTGCTCCAAATGCAGCTTCCCTACAAGTATTGAGCATCACTTCACCCATTTCCAAAACATAGTGGTGGCACTTACAGCAGCAGCAGTGATTCCTGGAAAGATCCGCAGAAGTCCAACGTTCCTGTTCATATTGGTGTGAACTCGAAATTTCTTTTTGGTATTGGCTCTCCAAACTGTTTCCCAATTTACTATTAAGAGAAATGGCCTTTTTCATTTAATAATAAGACATGCTATTAAGTACACTTGCAGTACTTCATGCTTACAACTCTATTTTAAAAATTGTTCTTAGGCAGGAGATTCATGAAAGACAATGCACTTTTTAAAGAAGAAATGAAGGCTCATTTAAGACAGAACAATTAGCAGTTGTCTGGCATAGGTGAGATATTTACTTGTTATATACACTGACCTGAACTTTACTGTTACATAGCTGACCTGATACAAGCCTGGTTTCATGTTTGGAAAACAGACCTTGATCTTCTCACACATAAGAGATGACAAATGCAGTTACTGTTGCTGCTAATCACCTCCAGAGTTTATTAGGTAGTTATTAACGATTAAATAAAATAGCAAGGATTCAATTAACTCTGATTATACATTTAGAGCCAGAAGCCAGCTGTTTAACTAATAGTTTGTTTGTGTTGCATTATAAGAAGCCAAGTCATGCATTATTGATTTCAAAATTTTACTACTTCAGTGTAGAAGTGCAGCATTGGTAATGCTGACGGCTCCTACAAGGCAGTGGAAGAGGTTTTACAAACAGGAGCCAACAGCTCAGAACATCGTGCCTCCATGAAAATAGACCACGCTGTAAAGCTGCCTGCTTCCCCTTCATAATTTGAGCTTTTGAGATTTTGGAGAGACTCCCAAGCAGCAAGACAGATAAAAGATCTGGGTGCATAATACTGACTTGCTCTCAGCCATGCAGAAAGTTGCTCATACCAATTACTGTTGCAATTTCTTGCAATCAGCAGACAGCCACTTACAAAAAAAAAAAAAAAAAAAGAAAGGGAAAAAAAAAAAACAAAAAAAAAAAAAAAAACAACCCAAGAATAAATTTCAAAGCCTAAATTGAAGGCTGCTATATTTTCACATTACCAGAGATACTAAAAACTACACAATCCATTAAATCAGGACAGAAAATAGCATTCTCCTATAAGACTACGAACTTTTCTTCCCTGTCAGCAACTAGAGCCTCCGTTCTTTCTAAAAACTGCCACACACCATTAACCAGGTCACAAGCAGTTGGCTTGGCATTTTTTTGTCCATCCAGTCAAACTTCAGCACATGGACTCCTACTGCCCTGAGAGCAGGAGAATAGAAATATAGACCATATCTGCAGCTACTTTCTGTCTGATAAGCTGTCCTACATGATTCTGAAACCACCTGGCTGGACTTAGTAGTTATCCAGGTAGCTCTCAAAGGCCTCCAAGAGCTTTCCAGAGCCATTTAGAGACTGGCAGGAAGAACCCAGGGAAGTGCAGAGCCTATGCATTTGTTCTGTGTGAGGTTCATGGCCTGGCTACCACATTCAACATGAGCACTGTGCTTTAAGAAGCAGCACTGTTCAGCAATAAATCCATTCCTCTAAGCCTTCTAAAAAATAGGTTAATTCTTTAAAAGCAGCCTCCTCTACAAGAAGGGATGGCAATAAAATTGTATCACAGCTTGCTTTTCTTTTATCCTCCATAAGGGAGGAGTCCCTGCCAAAACTTCACAAATGCATACTACTACGTTTGGCAACTGTGAGCATCCCTGATGCCTGTAACCAACTTGAAGAATGAACTGAGGAAACCTGCCTTGGCATGGAGCACTAAGACACTGCCAAAAGCAGAAGACCAAGGAAAGAGATCAGAGGACAGGTTCAGAAGTCAGACCTACACCAGGCCTATACCTGTACTCTTGGAGTGTGCTCTACCAAATAACATCTCCAAGATAAATTTTAATACATGCAGACATAGTATAGTGATGTAATTCCAAATTATATTAAAAAGAAGATAAAGATTGCCCTGCCCCTGAGTTAACATTTGCTTTGTCATGAACCTCGTCAGCCTACATAAGGTGTTTGGTGCTGCAGACTCCACAGAAGTTTTCCATTTGCCAAGCAAGTCTAAAAGGCAGAACTAAAGGTAAATAAGATGCAAGAGCCAAAGACAAACAAATATACATAGAAGACTGACTTCATCTCAGATTTACTCAGAATTGTTGTGAGGCAGGACACCACACAGGGGAAAAAACAAATTAGAACACACTCTTTGCATCCTCTGTCTCAAAGTTTATATCCCCAAAAAGGAACAGTATTTATGTCACCCAGGTAAGTTCAAGCACCTTCATTGTACTGAATAAACCAGATGTCTTGCTGTGACATACCACACAGCAACCTTCTTTTTTTGTTAAGTTAAAAAAGCCAAGAACATAAGAATAACTAACAGTTCTTAAGCAAGAAACTCACATACAAGCAAGTGGAGTATAAAAAGCTGCATCTCTTGGTGTTCACAACTCTTTTTTTGTCTTATGGATAAGAGTGATTTATTAGGAATACTCAGTTTTGGCACAGCACAGAAAGCAGTAACCTGCTCTGATTTGGGTGGCCTGTGCTTGTGAAAAGTTTAATTGATACAGCACAATGCATCATGTAAAGGAGGAACAAACACAAGCTAACTACTGGTGTGGCAGAAAGAACATTTCTAAAGCAGTGTACATAAAATAAAGAAGTAATGGCTATTTATATACTATACTCATAATGGCTTGGGATAGATTGCTCTATTCAAGGAGACTGCATTCAAGATTTTAAGGCCTTCTGTTTACTCTTCCAAACCAAACCATCTCATAAACAATAGTTTGATATTTCCAATCTCCACTTCCATACCAAGCACTATAGCCTCTAAAATTACTGCCAAAATATTACATCCTTATCTTATGCAGCTTTATTCACACACACACACAAAATATGGTGATTGGATTAGTGCAAAAAAAACCCCCAACCTGATTTAAATAAAAGTAACTCTACACAGATCAGAAAGCAGCAAAGCCCCCTGCTGTTAAACAGAGCCTATGCCACAGTGCAGGTTTCAACTTATAACAGGAGAGCAGCAACTCAGAGCGACACCTCCCTTAGGAGTGGTGACTGAACTCTGAGTTATGAAATCAAACAAGAAATACAGCTTTTCTTGATTGCAGAGCTGCAGACAAACAGCAGTGCTCTCTTCTCATCCTTCTCTGCAGGGCTACGGGTGAGCCCTACCATTATATAAACTGCCCCAGTGTTCATTGGGATTCACGGCAGCAGCCAAGGGGTGGGGAGCACAGGCCAACATAAGGCTGCAAACTCCTGCAGGAGGCAAACTAGCACAGATCCCCTTCCTTGGCAGTTTGTTATAAAACAATCAACATACATCTTTGGGAATGAATATTTAAACTGATTTGTGTCATTGCAACAACCAAGATGCCTGCTTAGAAGGGAGTGGGGATGGGGACCAAAAACACTCCAGTGAAGAGAGCTGGTATATGCCTTCATACATAAATGACCTGGGCTTTCCATATAAATAACCAATCAAGATGCACACTTGGCCAGTAACTAACAGCTTCTCTCTAGTGAGATTTGTGGGTAGATGAGCCCAAAAGGGCCTTCTGACTGTCTGCTGCTGTGCCACATCTACACACACACTCACACGGACTCTGTCCCCTGCACAGGTTCTCTCTCATCATATGGTCCCATACATGTGCACCACTCCCAGAAGTTACACACATGTGTGATGAAGAAATTCCAGCCACAGTAACAAAGCAAGCTTCATTAGAACAATCAAGAATAAAGCAATCAATTACAACACATACTGAGAATCTTTACAGATTTCAAGAAGTAGTCTTCCTTGTCCCTCCTGTTTTCAAAATATGGGCAAAATCAGGTAATGTATTTTATCTGATAAGCTTTGAGATTTTAGAAATATTTTTTTATTATTTCTATACTGTCCCTTTCAAACAGAGATTTCTGATTCTGCTGCAAAAGTATTTCCCATCAGCACTGGATTTCTTAGTCAGCTCCAGAGTGGGCTAGAATTTTTTCATTTCTCACAGGATTTTCTCATTGAAGTTGAAAGGCCTAAGGAAGTTGATACACTTGCTCATCTAGAACTGCTCATCCTAGGTATTGCTAACATAGCTAAGGATCTTGCTGAGAACAAGTTACAGGACAGTTATGGGATTAGAAATCCACTGGGAGCTTCATCTAAAAAGGGAACAGGATAAAAAATGGATATCATAAATGAAGAAGACACCTGAAAGGGTAAGGGAGGGAAGAGGACTAAGCCTCTCCCTCTCCTCTCTAGCTCTGAAGTAGACTGTTGCCTTTATATGCTCTGCTGAGCCATGAACAGCTCATATTCTCATTCCTGTGCACCAACCCATGATCCCACTATGCTCCCCATTCCCTCCATCCTGCCACCTCTCCCCTTCTGCTTCCCTGGAATTTTCATTCACAGCTTTGTTAGAACCAGGGAGCCAGAGGAAGACTTTCTGCACACAGCCTACTCCTCCTGGCATCCTCAGGCTTCTCTCCATAATGCTGAATCAGCCAGTCAGCCCCGTCTACAGGAGGATTAAGACATATTATATAAAGTCATTTGGAAAAGAAAAAAAAAACGTTAAAAGATGCTAGATTTGTTTGGTTTGTTTTTAAAAGCCCAAATGGTTCCTTGTCTCCATGAAAGCTTCATACGAGGACTGTACAAGCAAACTCAAGGGAGACAGAGATGTTTCAAACAATTACTCTGGTCAAAATAAAGCAGCACCAGTAGATTGCCCTTGCTATAAACTATGTTCTTTCAAAATGAAACAATCCTTCAATACTTGACACCGTCATCTTGGATAAATGATGCTACCCTAACTGGGTAATCAACTGAAGCAAATAAAAATAGAGCCTATCACACCATCAGTTTTTAAATCAGAAATCCCCACTGATCCCAATGAGGCATTTACTGAAAAGATAATGGGTCCAAATACGGGCCAAGGGAAGTGCTTAATAACGTTCTCATTTTTCTACTCTAGACAATGAATCACAAAACAGTTCATTCAAATCCAAGAGTGGAATAGCATGCAATTTGCAGCTTGATTTCATTATTGATCGGACAGTAAACAGAATTTATTTATACCCTGTTTGATGCAGTTCATAAAAACCCAAGACAGAAGATTCTCCCCAATTTACTGCAATAATCAACTGACAGCATTTCCACTGATTTCAGAGACATCCTACTTGACAAAGCACATCAGTGGCAGACTATCTACCTGAGAGGTGTCTTACAGACAACTACAGGGTTTCACAGGTTTCCTCGGTTTGTATCTGGCTGTTACAAACACAGCACTTTGATCCTGAAACTTTCTTAAGTGACTCCCACTCTTTAGGTGGAAGGGAGAAGTTTATTTTTCCAGATTGCAGGATGTCTTTCTCTAGCAGTAGAATCCATTTAGAGTGGCACGTCGCATGGCACAGGGCTAGGTCTTCTACTGCCACTAATGGCACTTAGCTGAAGAATTCAGGAACTGTTCCCATTTTTTTTTCTAATAATGGAGACTGTCACCAAGTCTTACTCCTTTTTAATACCTAGTCTACACAAAAGCAGCTCACATGTTTTTTAAAACTGTCCCTTAATACGTTCTCTGGCAGCTCCTCATTTGGCTAGATTCCAAATGTGTCTCTTTTCTCCCCTCTCCAAAGAAAGGGTGCTATTTATCCAAGAACAGTCATTTAATGACTTTGCAAGTGGGTACTGAAACCTTCAGGCAGTTTTTTCCCTCCTTAAGAAACAGCCACAGAAAAATTATATGGAGCCTGAGTAAGTTTGGGGAAAAAAAACTTCACATATTTTAGGTCTGCTATTGTCAGTGTGTTTGCAGTTCAGGCAGGCCCTAAATATCCAGTAAAACATCTTACACAATGACATGCAACAGAGAATCTGTTGAAGCTGCAAGTACTCTGCAATGACTTTTTTCCCTGATTTCAGAGCCCAGCATGGTCATTAATGAGATGAAACTCTTTGTTCTTTCAGTCCTAACTCCCTCATTTTATCTTTGGAGCAAGCTTTTTCCTGACACAAGGGCAACATTCCCTCTGGTTAGTCTGGATCTTTAGTCAAAGTCAGCCTAGCTCACATCTATATTCAACAGATAAATGCAGTTGAGTCACAAAGTCTCAGCCTTACTGATATTTAAACAGATTCAGAGCAAATGAAGTGAAGTCAAGCTACAGGACTTTCAAAGATATTTGACTTTAAAAACGACATTTCAACTACATAAGCCCAGGTTCTTTTCAGCTACAGTTCTATTGCGTGTGGCATAAATTACACGGCTTAAGAGATGATGTTGCTTACTTGTAATATCAACCTCAGCATTTGCAAGTGGAGGCAGGTTAGGCGAGGAAAAGGCATTGAAACTCCCAGCATCCACCTTAGTCACCCTATTTCCCCTGTACAGTTTATTATAAAAATACAGGCACACCTGCAAGACAAGTAAAGAAACAGGTCTATGAATAAGCCAGTAATTAAAAGATGCAGTAGATAAATACTGTAGTCCATCCTTTATAACGTGTTTTCTAAATCTTTAAAGCAACTCAGAGGCTAGTAGATGTTTACAAGTCTAACCCTTTCAAAAAGTGTTGGCACATCTGTCACACATTGGTTTAAGAATTTAAGAACAAAACAAGTTAAGAGGTAACTAGTTTCATAATCCTCTCATGAGGCTTACTCTAGGAGACAGCAAATTCGTCTGAGTCCACTTCAGAGATGGAGGAAAGAAAGTGTGAACTTTTTAATAAATTCATTAGTTATGTATAAATTCAGAGTCCAAAACATAACAAAAGGCCTGGTGAAAATGAGGATAACTTCCAAGTGTTACACGCATAAATCATTATGTTCCTTCTCAAGTCTATTAAAGTTTGTCAACTTGAAGAAAAAGAGATACCTCAAAGCTGTTATCAGTTATTAAGATCTTGGCCAGTCAGCTGTTGTTGTTGTCTTACAAGAACTGGCTTTGGGAACATGGCAGAAGTAAAATAAGGTGTAAACTTATTTTATTAAGGTGTAACCTTATTTATATGTAACCATTTTCCCTGAGTTTTGGGCTGCACAGCACAAACAGCAGGGCACTGAAGCTATGGAGGTACCTCCTTGTGCATTAGGTGCATCAGTCTCAACACTTCAGTCTTCAGGAACAGAGCTAGAGGACACTCCTACCAGTTCTACAGCGACTGGAGAAGTTCAAAGTAACATTCATTTAAAAAACAGACTTACAAGTACGTCAGATCCCACATATTTGTAAGAGAACCTCTAGTTTCAAGTCTGCTGCAGCCTACATTTGAGACTTGAGAGTCTTTCTAGCTTGTGTACAGGCAAATGGCACAGGACTAATGTGAGAACAGCATGTGCTTTACCGTGCAAGCACTGTTACCTCAGCTGCAATCCATTCATCCTCCTGCTTAAGTGCAATTCCTTACTGCCTACCGGATATTTAGTGAGTATTTGTGTCCTGGCTAGAGGGAGAAATCATCTTCTCAGATGGTCTTCCCAGGCAAACAGACCTCAGGAATCACGAATTGCCCAGCCATCAGCAGTGCCCCCAGAAGGTTGTCTCGGCCGTCATTCTGCAGCTCATAAATGGGCACCTGAAGAGCAGATATTGGAATTACACCTTGGCCCTTATGTAAAGTCTACACAGCAGAAAAAATGAGTCCAACTTATGCAATACAAATACATGAATAATTTATGTAACAATGATTTATGGCAAAAAAAAAAGTTTTCCTTCTTCACCCAAACTATTTTTGACTGCAGCAGATGGCAAGACTTCTCTCTCTGCTTAACAGAATGTTGTAATTTAAGTGCTTAAAAACTAATACAGAGTGATTAAGAATATTAACACGGGTTCAAGAAAAATATAAAAACTAGAAAGTATGCATAGTTAAAAGTGACTTAGCATAGGAGAAGTGATGATAGAGAGAAGGAGCAACACCCCCAGAACATACAGAACTGTCACTATGGGCTTCCCAACAGTTCTCTTGCACCATCTTTCCTCATGGCATAGTAAAACTGAGCCAGCAGGTTATTACTGGCAGAAACGGGCAAGATTAAAACCAGAAATTTAGTCTGATGAGTGATGATTTCCATGCCTTTTCAGACTGCCTCTTTATTAAAAGAGAGTGCTTCTTTCAGCAATTATTGAAAAAGAAAATCACATGCTCCCTTGCTGGGTCATATGTCAGATAGATCTCCAAGCAATAATACCAAAAAGAAAGCAAAACCTTGACTGATGTATCACGACTAGGCTGCTCCATGTCAAGACAGCAAGTGGGAGCCTACGCCTTCCTAGACTTTTGTATTTTGACTTCAAATAGACCACATGTGAAAGGGAAGTTATGAGATTGGGGAGGGGAATTTTACAATCTGATGTTTCATCTTTCCTCTGTGATTAGAGCAGTATTTTACACTCAAGCAAGCTATTCTAGTAAGACAACCCCTCCCCCTCAGACAATATGCAAAGGGCTGATCTCCAGCTAAGAGAATGAAAATTAATAAATGTAGTCTTCAGAGGAAAGGAAAGAGACCATATTAGATGGTTTGTGGAACAGAAATGATCAAAAATGCATCTAATGCTTTAAGTTTATTTTTTTAAATTATAAAGAAAGCTTCAATGAGTAACATAAGTTGAGATAACAAATGATGAAGTAAAAAATACTAAGCTTCAGGGCTTTTAAAGAAAAGCACACAGCTGACAACCAGTGGCCACCTGAGGCTGGAAAAATGCCTCTCAAATAAACCGATTAACACACAATGGCCAATGACAGGCTCTTATGTTTTTCTTTGAAGCATCTGGCCCCAGCCATAATGAACTCCTGGTCTGATTTGGTACAGAGTTGTGAAGTCATTAATGACAAAATTATGACGTAGATCCTCAGCTGGTAAGCCCATCTTTTCTCACTCATTTCTGTCAGCACTGTGACCATTCACCCTGGCCTGCACTGCTAAGCTGTACAGTGATAATCAGGATACAGCCAAGTTCTGCATATAAAAACTAAAAATAAGGATTCCTGCTTCAAGTTCAAATTAAATCCATTACCTGAGATCCTGTCAGAACAACAGTTTTGCCCAGGTTCTCACACATGAAGGACAGGGCTGAAGCTGTGTACGCCATAGTATCAGTACCGTGCAGGATCACAAAACCATCATACTTCTCATAGTGCTCCTGGAGGTGGAGAGACAGTTTCCACATTGTTAGAGCAATGCCCTGGCACCAGCAGGTAAGGTACACAAGGCATTACTTTCACTGATACAGGAAACAGCACAATGCCTTATAGGGTACTACACAAAAAACTCCTCCTAAACTTACCCTGTTTCCAGTTTAAATACAATTAAGGGTTAATCGACACTAAGCACTAGAGCCAGTAATTCTGATTATGGAACAGTCAAAGAGATTCTTCTGTGTATACATATTAATGCAGTGTTTTTAAACCAGAAGACTCCTAATTAAGAAAAGCTTAGCAATGGCTTTAAACAGGAATGTTAACAAATGCAAATTAGTCGTATAGTCTGATTTCTTGTTGCTGCTTTTACTTTAGGGATTACACCATTTACAGGAACAGATTAGGCAAACCACGGCTATCATAATATAGAGGAAAAAACAGTCGTTTAGTCCATGGCAGACAGGCAAACTACCAGTGTCAGAGTGCCCTCTTCTGATGAAAAGCCATCCTTTCCATAGCAGAACCTGGGGGAGAGGCTTCTTGTTCATTAATAGACATTCATCTCCTGGTTTTTGAGAAGACCCTTACACTACTTATATCTACACTATTTTGATATTGCACATGCAATATCAAAATAAATTTTATAAAAATTTTAATCTGCATACAATTCCACACAAGAGGTGGTTTGTTTTTTTTTTAATGCAAAGCCGTGAATCACACTGCTCATCCTGTGAGAATAGTTATCCACTGGTTTTTGGAAGAAAAAGGAATTGGTTAAGCTACTCTAGGAATGATGGACATAGCAAACACTGCAGGGAGAGACACTGATGTCTCTGATGTAACTCAGTAACATGGAAAGGATTACACAGAACTCTAAGCAGATATATGGAGTGCCAGCATCTGCTAGATGGAAGGAAAAAAATATGGGGAGGAAAAAAGATGCTTCAACAAGATTTCTTTTTAATTACACTCTTCATGTTACACTAGGCACACACACTTGGCACCTCCTGATAATAAGGTCACCTCCAAACTTATTTGTAGGTTCCTACTTGTCCTTTTGCTATTTCTTCACTTATACTCATGTCTGTCTACCTGTTGCTAGCTACTGGAAGTTTCAGGGGATTTCTATTTCTCTCTAACAACTGAGCCAACACAACAGTGTTGCAGGGTCTTTCTGCAGGCCAAACTACAATGTGATTCAAACACCATGCTGCAGCCATTCACCAAGGCAGCAACAATGTAAGGAGGTTTCAAGAAGGGCCAAGATCACAGAAATAGCCACCTGTCCTCTCTAATCAGCACACTCACATGTACTTTCGGCCTAATTAGATGCAAAAGAACATAGTTTGGTTTAAGCTTCATAATGGAAACAATCAGGTTGCCAGTTAAGGAGATATCCCATAGAAACATCTTGGAATGTTTTAGTCTGGAAAATCATCAGCATGTTACAGCTGTGGCAGGCACGTGTCCAAGATGAACACAAAGTGGCAGTGTCTGTACACAACCTGGAGAGTTGAAAAGGGTTTTGGATTTTTGCCTTCTCAGCACACTTCATTTGGGTTACACAAACTAGACATATAGAGAATTTGTGTACAAGGGAAAAAAACACTTTTTTTTTTTTTTGTAATAAAAACTAATATACCAGTAAGGAAAAAAGGTAAATCCTCTCCTGTTCTGCATGGGATTGCTGCCTTCTCTTGGCCCTGGGCTTTTCCCAGCTGCACCCCTTCTCCATCCTAGAGATTTTCCATGTACTCGCTAGCTCCATCTCTTCTTTGCCTGGGCAAGATGTGTTTGACAGGACAAGCAACCTCCCAAGTTTGGGGGTTTCATGATGAGAGAGCCTGAAGGTTAAAAACTGTTACCTGAACTTTCAGCGTTATTCTCTGCATTATTGAACTGTTCACACACATTGCTACAGTGTGGTGGAAGAAGGGAATTTACACTATAAAGCCCACTATCACAGAGAGGAAGAGCAGTATCTTCTTAGCCCCACAGTTATTTATTTCTGTCAGCTTCAAATGCTTCATGGTGTGAAGCATTTGAAGTGTTTTGCAGTTTTGCTTTTTTTAAAAGAACGCAGTTAAGTTCAGACAAGGGACAGGAGCAAAAAAATGCTGATTTTTTATTCTAGAGAAGGATGTAATGAGTTTATCTATATATGCAGAAACATCTAGGGCTTTAAACACTTTCCACTGTGGGAAACCTAACCATGTTAGCAATTTTTCTACTGGTTGCAAAGCCAAAGCTAGTCCAGTCCGTGTGTGCTCAGAGCTAGAAAGGCATAAAGACATTAAATTATTTTCTATGTCAATAGCCAACTATTAAGCTATTTGAACACTCAAATGATGTGTGACTAAGCAACCTTCAGCTAAGTTACCCACACCTAAGGATTTTTTCAACATTTTTGCACAATGAATTCAAGTCAATGTTCTAGGACACATCACCTACATATTACATATCTTATTCAATCACAGCTGCAATTTTTCTTTTTATTTTATAGAATTGTGGCATGGCTCATCCTTGGAAGAACGATGTAACTTTAAGGAGTTTACATTTCCAAATGAAATAAAAATTCTGTAAACTTTGCAAGCAGAGTAGTTCTTAATTTGCAAGTCACTAATTAAGGTATTTTACATTTAAAGAAACAAATATATATGTATAGTACTACTGAATTGTTTTATCTTCCTAAGTATACTAGATATAATGCTGGTTTTATTTAAGTGAAAAATGAATTCTTATCCCACATCACTGTACCTCAAGTTTCTTTGCAATTTTGGCCCAGTCATCTGGTGTCATGTTGGAAGAATCAAGCAGTGGCGAGAGCTCAAGGATTGTGTAAAAAATTCTCTTGTTTTGCTTAGAGAGACTATGAAGAAAGAGAATTGGAAAAAAAAAATCTTAGTATTAATACAACCTCATCACTTCTGATTTTTTTTTTTAAATCAGTAGTTTTCACACTTTTCCTCCCCATCCCCCAAATCTACGTGAAAAATGTCTTAAACCTGCAAATTAAATTCCAAGCTTAGAGGTTCATGGCTTGTTGTGGTTTAAAGCATAAATATCTAAATTTAATTTAATAATAAATACAACTTGGGAGGAAGACAAGGGTGGTTTCAGGGCTGTGAGTGCACATTGCTGGGTCATGGCCAGCCTCTCATCCACCAGCACCCCCAAGTCCTTCTGGGCAGGGCTGCTCTCACTCTGTTCATCCCCAGCCTGGATGGATCCCGGCCTTGCCTTGATCGAGGTGCAGCACCAGCACTTGGTCATGTTAAACCTCATGAGATTCAGAAGGGCACAGTTCTTGAGCTTGTCCAGGTCCCTCTGGATGGCATCCCACCCTTCAGATGTGTCAACAGCACCACTCAGCTTGGCATCATCTACAAGTTTGCTGAGGCTGCCCTCAATCCTTCCATCCATGTCATTAATGGAGATATTAAATAACACTGGTTCCAGTATAGACCCCTGAGAGATACCACTTGTCACTGATGTCCATCATGACTCTGAGCCATTGACCATCACCTTCTGGCTGTAACCATCCAGTCAATTCCTCATCCACTGAACAGTCCATCCATCAAATCCATCTCTCTCCAATTTAGAGAGAAGAATGTTGTAGGGGACCACATCAAAAGTTTTAGGGAAGTCCCGGTATAGCTGTGCTAGCTGAAATCCCCTTCCTGTCCTCCATTCACCTTAGCAGAGCTTCTAGGAACATCTGTTTCATGACTTTCCCATGCACAGAGGGGAGGCTGACAGGTCAGTGGGTCCCATGATCTTCCTTTCTATCCTTTTTGAAGTTGGGTGCAGTATTTCCCTTTTTCAAGTCACCTGAGACTTCCAATAAAATCTGCATTCCCTATGAAGCCTCTAAGACTGTTACATACAGCAGTGAGAGATCATTTAAACTGACATCCTGTACCTAAGAAGTCAGACTTCACATGAAAACCTGCATTGCTGGATATCACATTGACACATACTAAGAGTAACTTTGGAAGTCAGCTGAAAATCTTTGACAAGAAAGCTCTCCTGAGAATGTGCTGTTTAAATAAAACATGACATCCTGATATCAGAAACCAGACGTCTTCAACTTCTGATGCCTCTCTCTAAAAAGAGATCAAGTCACTCCTCTTATATTGACGTTACACACTGATATACAAAGTTCACAAAATTTTCTCCCCTCAGGAACTCAAAATATTTCTCAACCACCTAGTTAAAATATCACTTGGCTAGCACAAAAGACAAGATGGCAAATTGCCACAACTAACCTCCAGAAACAGCAGTGCCAGAAAAACAAGACAAGATTAGTTTTTAAACCTCAGGGTTTTTTTATAAGAATGATTGTTTTAAGCTTTTCTGGTTTTCAGGGAAAGATGTGCCAGGAGAAGCATATTTAGGACTCATACAGGTATATTAGTGTAGTTTTGTTATGTTTCTAGTCCCTTATGTATTTAGAAGCTATTCAAGCATCGTGTCATAATAGAGCTCCATTTTTCTTAGTGTAAGCACCATATTTAACACAAACAGTACATTCATATAAATTCTACTGCACCAGGTGTCCATTAGTTTTTTCCTTTACTCTTTTTCCTGCTATCTGCCTTTTAAGTGGTTAATTTTAAAAGCTTCGTAGAAAGATCTCAATAAAAAAAATAATTCATAAACTTTTTATTTTCTTTGACTATCCTGGTTATCTCCTTAAAGATTACTAATATCCATTTTTACTCTTATAGAAAACCAGCTATAGTCCCATTTATTTTTGAACAATTGTGTAAAATCATCATTTGTACAAAGTTAGCATGTTTACAGGGGTACAGTCATTCATCACAGCTAGAGAATATTTCAAATTAGCATACTGCTCTCTAAATAAAACCTATAAGCTTATTAATCATTTCCCAACAGTTAAGAAGCAATGCAGATTAATTATAAGCCCATCGCTAATTATCATAATGTTGCATAAATTTGGGAAAAACAATCAGCTTTTAGGGCTTTTAAAAACAGAAGAAAATAAAGCATGAGGCCTATTCACAGATGCTTTAATTACACGTTACTTTTTCAGACATATCCTGAAGATAATTCACATGGAACTGTATATACAGTTTTCTTAGTTTATGTAGAATACTCGTATGCTTGTTCAGCAGCAAATTAATAAAAAAAAAAAATCCAGGAATAGACTGCCCAGAATGGTTACTTGTTGCCTAATTTAAAAGCTATTTCTCAGGCAGTTCTAAGGCACTTCATTGCATATATATCCAAACACATATTTTCTATCACATCAAACATGGTGGAATTTTCTCTTTTAAACTAATAAAAGCATTTTTGCTAATCTCATTATAGACTCTTTGCATCAAATGTCTAGAGATGTAATTACCTGAAAAATAACAAGATATCTCCTAACCCCTCTGTACTTACGGGAGCACCAATGTGTTCTCTGGGAATTCATGGGAGTTGTTCAGTTTTGTTTCCTGGGCATATGCCTCATCGTGCAGCATGGGCATCGTTTTCAAGCTGTTTACTAATTTATTGGCCTCAGGAGCAAGCCCTTAAAAACAAAGAATAAAGGAAGTAAATGAAGCAGCAGGGATGTAAGGAAGCAAGTGGCACAGTAAGGAGGGAAGAGGACAAGTTACACAGCGATTTGCCCATCCTTCCAAATTAAACAGTCTATTGCCAGTTTAAAACCATGAAAAATGAATGTAACTAATAAATACTCATGCAGTTACTATTTTCTTGACTTGAAATAGATAAATCCTTTATTTAAGAGAAATAATGTTTCAAATCTCCTCCACATCAAACATTGATGCTTTTACCTATTTTTCATTGTTGTTTGTCTGCAAGTACTTATCAGAAGCAGGGACAGGAAGCCAATTTTTGCAACTGTAGCAGAAGCTACCATTCTCTCTCACATTTGCCACAGCTATTACTACTGTTACTACTTAGTAATAGTAGTAGAAGACTAAAAAAGCACTCAGCATTGTTCTGTACTATCAAGTTGTGATATATACTAGGTACTTTCCTCTAGCAGGTTTAGGACTGAACATCTAAACTGACAAAAGGTAAAAAGGTGCATAAACCTCTAAATAGAAAAAGTAGAAAGGGTGGATGCATCTCAAACTCTGCTCTCCCTCTCCCTTGCCCGTGATGGGGTCTGTCTGTGGCAGGGACCCTAAAAGAGCTGCTGTTTAAACTAGCTTAAGAACACATTTAGTGTTTGGTGGACCTGCAGGTGTCCTGGTTGCAACCAGGTTTTTCAAAGGGAATCTGCAGGTTCTCTGTCAGCCATAAAGGCACCTAATGTTGTGATGTTACAGTCCTCAGCATCATAGAACTGAGTTCACCTGTGAACCTAACCTGTAACTTATCTCCCAATACCCTGTTTCAGGAATGACAGCAACAGCCCTGGCATCCATAAGCAGAAGCCACCCTGTTTCTCTGAAGTCTGACTTCTTGAGACAGTTTTCTTACCAGAAACTTCCAACAGAGGTACTTCCTTCTGGACTTCAAGATTTTACAAACAAGTTTAATCTCAGTGCTTCATATCACCTGTTTACATGTCAAACAAACTGTTAAACCTCATTATTCTACTTCTGTTATTTCTAGTTATTTTTCATATGAGGCCAGGGAATTCGCTCCTATTTCCTGGTTCTCTTTATTTAAACATGATTCTCATCCAAGTGAGCACCTCTAATTATTTTTGGTTCACCATCAAACAGCAAGCTTTATTTCAAATACTCAAAACACAGAGAATATCTTCAATAGTACTTCTAGCTTTTTCCGTTTACTTTCCAAACTGATGGAAAAATCCTTAAGAACTCCCTGATCTCCCTCCTGGCTTGCCTTAAATTAAGAAGGAGGCCTCTTCATAGCCAACTTCCTCACAGGACAGCAACAGCATTTGAGTGGATTTGTTTGGATTACTGCCAGAATACTTTGTTTCACAAAATATACTTAAAACACTTTCAAGCCTTGGATGTTTCATTCATTCAGCTATAATCCCTGCTTTTCCTATTAAGGATGTTCCTAGCTTAGTCACAAATGGCCACTTCTGCTATGCTTGGGCATTGAGTCATTTTGGCTTGGAAATGCAGCCCAGTTTCAAGTGCTTCCTGGTTTCTGATTATTCTTCTCTTTGTCCAGTGTTCATCTTGCTCTGAATATTGACAGTGGATTAGACTGTTTACTTTTTGTATTTGCCACAGGAACTGGAGAGCTGATGTACATTAATATTCTTTAATCCCTTCTTTGTAAACAGCAGTTCCTCATCTCTTAATCACAAATCTGTCAGGATTTTTCTGTAATTGCTTGCACTGAATGTAAAGCTTTTTTTAAGGCATTCTGCAGATATATCCAAGATGACCCACTTCTAACCTAGACAGCCCCCCACATGCATCCATGTCTAGCAGTGATTTCTGCTCTACAGCTTCAAGAAGCAAACACAGGGAACTCAAGTGCAACGGTTTTAAGAACACTTTTACTTTATTACGCATGGAAAACAGCTTTTGTGAGCCAAGCTTGTTGACCAAGTATTTAAAGCAACTTCACCCCTGCAGAGAAGAGGCAGGCTGTGTGACTTGTCCAAATAGCTCTTATCAACTTCTGTCCTGTCTCTTGTAAGCTGGTCAGCCCTGGCATCACAGAGCAGGCGGATAAAGGCAGAACAGCAAACAGGCACCTGTGGCCAAGGAGTACAATCATGGTTCTGTCTCACCTAAATCCTGGACTCTGCTTTTCACTCTGGTGCTATAGATAACACAGTTATAGCTACCTGCCAAACAAGATATCCTACAACTTGTACTGCTGCAGAGAACAGGCAGCAAAAATATTAATTGTAGCAGCTACATTACTTGGAGCTTCCTGAAGTGAGCTACACAGATCCAAAACAGAAAAAGGTTTGGACTACAGCAGCCAGACCTTTGGCAATCTAAAGTACGTCTAAAAAAGACACATAAATAACTAAGCTACCTAAGTAGACTATTCCAAGATAGACAATCGTTCTAAGGGTATTTAGCTTAGTTCTGCTTGGATTTGATGGGATTTCTTTTCCTTAGTACAGGTAGACGGTAGGAAAGAGACCTAGCCTACATGCCCAAGGAAAAGATCTTCCTGAAGGCACCAGCACAAACTTGATGGAAAGATCACTATCACAGTAAGCTCACTCTGGAGTGCTGTAAGATTATCTTTCTGAAATGAGCTACTGATAAGCCAAAAGAAACTAATGTAGGAGGAAATAAGTAGGAGTAAGAAACTTTAAAAATGCACTGAAGTGGCTTGACAGTGAAAACATAAATACTGAGAGAGTCTACACCTGAATCTGTCTGTAATCCAAGTCACATAAACTGAAATAGACTATTCAACCTCTGAAAATGACTCCTGCACAGGTAATGGAGAAATTCCAACAAGAAATTCCAACAAGAATTTCCAAGATGTACTGGAGTTGCCAGATGAGCTGCTTCTCTTCACCATGCTTGAAGCACTTGTAGTTCTAGGAAGGGTTCTAAACTGGCACTTTCTACCCACTGATAAATAAAAGAAATAAGCATCTATTGTATCTTCCCTTGAAGCATGCTGCCTTTCCCATGCCCTTTCACTAGCTTCTGTCTGAACTAAACACTGCCAAATATTCTGAAAGAGGTACTCTGGCTGCTCTGCAGCTAGATTGGGTATGAAAAGCAGGTCAACCCCCCCCCTCCCCAGGATGCAGCAAGTCAACATCATTGGATCATAGCTGTTAGATTGTTTGCACATGCTTTAATAATTGACACTTGTTAAGCAGAAGGAAAAAAACCATACAAGATGAGAAGAGGTTATAAAGTTCATTCATAAAAGAACAAGACGTGATTATAATTTATTTGCTTAAAAGAGACATTTAGAAAGCTGAGGCAATAGAAGTAGGAAATTGTTTTAGTATAAACAATGCAAACTGAGAAAGGCAAGTCAGCACACAGCATTGAAATATGGACTTTTTTTTTACAACTTTGACAGATTAAAAACAAAGATGACAACCATAAAAAACAAAGAACAACTTGTAGCATCTTTACTATATAATAATAAGGATCAGCCAATCACTGTCTCCTGAGAAGAAAAGACATGTATTTGAAAAAAATCAAGTCCAGAAAGCTGCAAGGGGAAGGCCCAAGTGTTTTAATCCAACAAATAAGAAGCAGAGGCAGTATTTCAGGCAGGGGCACCAAACTCTGTAGCAGAGATCACAAGTACCCATGCTTTAGAATCTAGACAGACACAAGCTACGGAAGCCCTGGGATGCTCCACTGCCTTCCAAGTAAATGAGGAAAGGAACTCAATTCATCAAAAACTGGATTCTTTCCCTCTCACTCCCACTCCTTCTGTTACCTTGTTTCCAATGCTGGCAAGCACACAGCCCTACAGCAAGTCAGACCTGACTGAAATCCATTTTTTCCCCAGACCCATCAATGAGTTTCTATCAATGATGTTTCTAGCATCCCTTGGGATCAGTGCCTACTGAGTGATGATTGAGGGGTGCTTAGGTGCCACTTAGGTACCATTCCAGCCTGCTGCTGGACTGGGTGCCTGTGGAGATGTCAGGTGAGTTTGGACACCTATCTGCTGACATTTAGGGACACCTAAAACACACAGCATATACCTATAGCTACCTAAGAAGACTTCAGATAAAACTGCAAGCATTATACTGACACATCTCAGTGTTCAGTTTTGGATGTAAACATTTTCCAGCTGCTGTGAGACAGTTTGGCATATCTAGTCTTTTCATCAAGTCCCCCCTCCCTTGGTAAGGTAAGGCAGAAAACTCTTCAGTGATTTCATGAAGGAAGCCAAGAGATGGTGGGAGAGCATCAGGAACCTGTCCCAAGGCAGGTGACTGTGACACTGCATCCGATCTCGCTCACCCTGACACCTGGCAGCTGCCACATTTGCATCCGCTGCGCCTGCCAGGTCACCACTGGAAAATCCTTGTCACGGCCACCAGCTCCAGCGGCCCACGCTCTCCCCAGCAGGAATGCCAAGCACACGCTCTCTGGGTGGCCGGTAACAGCGGCTCGTGTAGTGCTAAAAACAGCCCGTATGACTAGCGCGATTATGCTGGTTTCATTTTCAGCGCGCGAGGTAGGGCAGAAAGGACTCACGCTGCAGGAAACACGTTGTCCTCTGCCAAAAGCCGCTGCTGCTGGCTGTGACGCTCACAAGGATGCCCATCAGCTGAGCTACCGGCTGAACCAGCTGCCGGGAGCCGGGGATTAGAGGGAGCCTGTCACCGCAGCGAAGCCGCCCCGCACACGGCGCCGGGTGCCCGGGGTCGCGCCGTGCCGAGGCAGCCCCGGCCGCAGCCCCACGGCCGGCCCCGCTCCCGCCGCCCCCACCGCCGGCCCCTCACCCTTGACGTCCTGCACCATGCCGATGGTGCCGCCCGTGTTGATGACCAGCACCCGCGCCTCGGTCTTGGCGGAGGGGTCCCGGGGGAAGCCGGGGCGCTCCTGGAACCGAGGCCCGGACAGGGCTCTGAGCAGGGAGCGCGGCTGTCCCGCCGCCGCCGCCGCCTCCATCCCACGCCGCAGGATCCGCTACCTCCCGGCCGCCCGGACAACGGGGAGTTGTAGGGGCGGGAGGGCGGCGGCGGGGCCGCCCCTTCCCGCTTCCCCGGGAGGCGGGGAGAGCCGCCGTGCCCGCCCGCCCGAGCGCGGGCAGCGCCCGTGAGGGGCAGAGCCCGTGAGGGGCAGCGGGGCCGCGGCGGGGCAGCCCCGGCACCGCCCCCTGCACTTTGCGCTGCGGGCAGCGCCGGCACCGGCACACGGCAAAGCCCTTCATGCTTGAAGGGGAAGCCAAGAACAGCGGCGCGTTCTGGGCGCGGGGAGAAGAGGGGGGCACAGGGCTCAGGGTCAGCCCGGCCAGAGCACCTGCGTCGTCCCCTTTTTCCTTCATGAGGAAGAGGGTGGGAACTGCCCTTGCTTACCTGGGGCCTCAGCGGCGACTCCGGCCTACCCAACAGCGTGACACGGGCAGCACCCCCGCCCCTCCATGGCAGCACCCTGATCTGCACCTACAGCTGCCATCCAGAGGGATTCTTTTGAGGATCGGGTAGTTGTTTTCAAGGAAATCTGATAAATCTTTAGGTCTGTTGTCATGAGATTTGTTACTACTGGGTAACTGTAAAGCGAAATCAGCAAAGCAACCGGCTGAAATGCAAAGAGCCGGTTACTGGGGGCAGCAGCTGCTGAGAAGCATGATGTTCATGAGCTGAGGAGTAGCTACTGCAAAAGTACCTTGGGGCTAAACATGTCACTTTAGTGCCTGAGTTACTCAGCACGTAAAAGGAAGAACATTGTCCTGTAGGAACGTGGTAGGGATTTTTTTTGGCTCCTGGACATATGAACCTAATTTGTACCCCACACTGCACCTTCTAAATGAAATGTAACTCAATTTCAAGGTAAAGATAGGGATTGTGGGATAGTCCAAGCAATTCCTTCTACTTCCAATTTATATGACTTAGTACTCCAACAGAAACAAATTTTATGTTCTCCGCCCATCTTGTCAATCTCTCTCAGTCTGAGTGGCACAGAATTCCAGATGTGGTCTCACAAGTGCTGAGTAGAGGGCAGTAATCATTCCCCTGTGTCTGGTGGGTGTAATTGTCCTGCTAGCACAGCCTAGCCTTTGCTTTCATCGCTGCAAGGACCCTCTGCTGGCTCATACATGACTTGTCCACAGGACCCCCAAGCCCTTTTTGCACAGCTGCTACTTACGTTTTTTTATCTATACTATAGGCTATTGAACAAAACCCAGCAGTCTGAAGGCAGACACAAACTGTGTAACAACTCCAGCTGCTGGAATACACTGTGTGTATTGCCACATCCACAGTACAATTTTCTAAGTAAGCAAACATTGTGCATCTGCTGAAGGGAAACACTATTCTTCAAAAGTATGAAAAAAATTGCATCTAATTCCTGTTATGTATCAAAGAAATGCATTCCACTTCCTTCATATATTTACGGCACAGATCTGAAAGTATCTTTATTCATTATACACTTTTCCCTGTGCTACTCAGAATAAAAGAAGTAATCAAGATCACATGAAAAGAATGTGATGAAGAGTTTTAAACTCTACAGAAAGGTCACTTTAGGTTCTGTGGGACTCCCTCCAGAAAGAACAAAACTAAAGTTCCAGTTGAGCAGGATTACTAGAGTTGGTCAGAAATTAAACACTTTCTTTCACAGAACAATCAGCTTTTAAAAACTTTTCTGGGGGAAAAAAAAAAAAAAGTTATTCTCCTTTTTTTTAACATTACACACAATTTATTTATTTTGGTTTTTTTTCAATAAAAAAGTATTTTTCATTAAAAAAACCCTAAAACTGTATGCTATTAACTGCATACATCTGATAATCACTTTGTATGTTGGAATACAGAATTCTGAATGGCATCCTTGGATTACAGAAGTGATCACAATTAAATTACACAATAATGTCCAGAAATTACTCATTGCACAAACAGAAAGGTGAAGGACTGAAGACCAAGTGGTACCACTTGGTACCACAACAACAGAATCCATAGGAATAACAGATATTGACAATATATCCTAAATAAGAGATACTGACAATAGAAAAAGAAACACAATGGAGATGCTCAGAGAGCTGCAACACACGCATTTCCCTGGAATGATGCAACAGACAGCAGATTACCTGTGGGCAGAGAAATCAAGCTTAGAACTTTCATTTCCAGGGAAAAACTGACCGCAGTATTTCTAATAGCTCAAAAACAGACCCAGGCTGTGCATTTCAGAACATAAGCTTGGAAGCAATAAAAGTACCTCTGAAAATTTAATTGGCAAAGCTACATCCAAATAAGTGATTTCCTTGCAAGCAGAGAAGAATGATGGCCTTGGGTGACTTAATGGACATGAGTTCTGGACTTGCTGCAATTTTAAAACAGGGAGTTTTGGAATCAGAATAGCAAAGTGGCATTTAACAGAGGAAGGTGGTATTTAGCATTCTGTACCTCACAGAATCCCATACATGAGAAGGAATATTGATGGCACTTGTTGGAAAGAGTTTCTGCCCTCACAGCCAGTTTGTTCAGGTCTCCAACAGCTGGATACCAGCCTTACAGTCTGTCAGGATGACATTTCTGAAGTATTTAACTGGTGTTCATGAAGGCAATGGACTCTTCATATCTGCTGAATGACCTTAGGTCTCCTTTAAAGAATTCAGTGTCATTTTCTGGAACAGTGGAAACAGCAGCAAGAAATGAAATGAGCAAGCCAGAAGAAAATCTGTTCCCTCTTTTCCTCTGCCTGCTGCAAGGTAGAATAATTCTGCTTTAAGGAAGATAAATCATGCACATATATCAAGACATTTACCTGGGAGGGGATTTGGGAGCTGGAATGGTGTTGGTTGTGCTGAAGGTAGACCGTGGCAGAAGACAATGTTTAAATACAGAGGGGTGTTGAAGACAAGGAAAGTGATGGTAAACAAAGAAAGCAGCAAGAATGTATCACTTTGTTCCTGAGCTGGTGCTTTAAACGGGTGAAGGGCAGAGGAAGGTCAGGATTGGGCAGAGACTGACCATGTAGCAGAGCTTCAAGAGTCTGCTTAGGGCCTTCATCACTAAGGGCCACCCATAAAGCATTCTGGATGAGGCTGAAAGAGGAGCTGGGGAGCAGAAATGAAACTGCTGTGGGTCTCAGGAGAGGGAGACCATTCCAAGGCAGGTGGTGGCTGGAGTGCCCAGACTCCTTCCAAGCTTCAAGCTCCATTTTCTTTCTTTTCAAAGTGCCGCTGACCTACACCCTGTGTCTGTAAACTGTGCCAGCTGATTCCCCCAGTGCACAGAGTATGCCAAAAGATGAGGGGAATGTCACCCTTGGTTCCTCAACTGATTCTTGATAGTTCTGCACAGCACTTGCTCTGTTCTTTCAGGAGAAGCACACTGTCAGAATGAACAGTAGAAGGGAAAAGGATGTAACACAGTTGGGAATTTCACAATTCCTTCCCCAAAAACTGTGTGTATAGGGATTAGGGTGCTTTGAATGAACCCAACTGAGTCCTGCTGAGCCTGTGGCCACTTGCACCGTGGCAGCTGTGCTCTCTGCCTGGGGTGCAAGTGGGGAAGTCAAGGTGAGAGTGCATACCAGTGTGAAGTGATCCATTTCCAGGGAAAACAGGACTGTCCTCTTTTAGCTGTACGAATTTTCAGAGCTACAGCTGAGTGCATGTAGATTGTGTAGAAGCTTTGACCTTTCCTAGAAATGTTGTGCTGCTGTTGGCATCTATTCCAAAAGCTTTCCCATGGATTTTACAAGAGCTTTTGCGCAGTGCAAAGAGAGAACCTGAGTTACAGGAAAAGGAAGGCCAGAGATTGAATTTGATTAATGAAGGCATGGAGATTTTATGGACCACAGTGAGTGCAGTTCCAACAGGCAAGTTCCTTGCTTGTCCCATGGTCAGGTGTCCCACGTGTATTTACAGTGACCACCTCCTGCTGCAGAACTCTGACATGCCCAGAGTGAGAACTGGGGGAGACAAAGGCCTGTTGGAGTCACACAGATGATGGCCCAAGTGAACAGAATTGTCTTTGAGAAACTACAGCAAAGCTGCAGCTTACTAACCAAAGGTGAGACCCTCTTCTCTAAAACCAAGATCTGTGGAATTTGTTCTGGAGAAACGAAAACACTGTTGTGTGTAGCCAATTTTGAGATCTCTCACAGCCAACTGCTGTCTCAAGTCCAGCACATACTCCTCCTGCAGTCATTCTGGAAGCTCTGGTGAACCCTTATTTATGCTACTTCACAACAGCTGAGGTGACTACCTAGCTAGATCATCCATCAAAAATAATGAAGCCCTTAAGAAACCTCCATATATTTTTAACCTATTTTTGAGGTTCACCTTCTCTGATCTCAAAAACTGTCCCTTGCAACAAGGAAGAGATCAAGCAGAGGCAGAAGCAGGTCTGCATGGATGAACAAGGAATTTCAGGTAAGAATTAAGTAGAAAAATTGTTCAAGAGGTGGAAGAAGGGACAGGTGTCCCAGGAGGAATTTAGAGATACTGTCAGATTATGCAGGTATGTTGTTAGGAAAGACAAGGCCCACCTGAAATAGAATTTACAGAGGTTTATGAAGGTTCAACAAGAAAGGTTTATATGGCAAATAAGCAGCCAAGGGGTGACCAGGGAAAAGGTGGGACCAAGGCAGGACATTTGGTGACAAAGGACATGGAAAAGCTGACAATTGCCACCTGTGTCTCAGTCTTCACTGGTTGCATTTGCCTTTAGGAATCCCAGGCCATTGTAAGATGCAGGGCAAGGAAGACTTCCTGTCACTAGAGAAGGATCAGGTTCAGGATTATTTAAATAAACCAGACCCTGACAAGTCCCTAGAATCTGATGGGTTGCACTCACAAGAGCTGAGGGAACTGGCTGATGGAATTTGAGGACACTTGAACCTTAAAAAGGGCATGGCAATCAGGGGAAGGTTCCTGAGGAGAGGAAGAAAGCAAATGCCACTTCTAACTTCAAGAATGGGAAGAAGGAAGAGGAGATGGAAAACTAGAGGCTGGTCAACCTCCCTTCAGTCCCTGAAAGTGGTGGAGCAAATAGATCTGGAAGCTATTTCCAGACATATGAAGATCAAACAGGCAGTCAGGAGTAGTCATGACAGATTTATCACACTTGATCAACCTGACAGCCTTCTCTGACTATGTGACTGGTTCAGTGGTGAGGAGAGAGCACTGTTAATATCTAATCAAGATATTAGGTCTTTGGACTGGAAAAATACCCGAGCAACATTCTACTTGAAATACTCAACTATATGACTAATTTGTAACTTTTTTGGGGGGGCAATTACATGTCAATTAATATGCCTCAGAGAAAAGATTAATCCTTTTACTGAATTCAGTTATCTAGAAGACAGACATTTAGTCACAACAAATTAGTTTAGTAATTAGTGGTTAATAATAATAATAATAATAATAATAATAATAATAATAATAATAATAATAATAATAATGTAACAATCAGAGTTTCCTGAGAGGTATGGTGCACATCCAGCATTCACAAGAGTTGACCATAAGCTAAAAAAGTACTTAGCTTTTTGTTTGATTTTAGGGTTTTTTTAGTTGTGTTTGATCTGCTGACAGAAAACCCAGGTCAGAGCTCATGCTGTGCCATAAATTCTCAGCCTGCAGCCCCATGAGTCATGGATCATGGTGACAAGGGACACAAGGATGGGAAGTAGATGCTGTTAAACTTTTACACGGGGCTGCGCAAGTTTAACTCCCCTTTCTTTGAGGGGTAGATGGGATCAAAACTTTTCTGTCCAGCCTAGGGCCAACTGAGATGGCAATGGCATGGAGGTTTTTCCATGTTAAAAGGTAGTAAATCCACTGGAATTGTATTTCTGACATAGGTATCAAGTCTCATAGAAACAATCACCAAAACATCAGTGCAAATGCAGAGACCAATTCTGATAGGACATTAAATGGTAGCACAATTAGGAGATGGACCACACTGCAAGAGAGGTCAGCCCCCCCCTGCTTTTCTTTATGCCTCAGATTGTTAATCCTTGCCATATTTTAGTTCTGTCAAAAAAACTGAGGGTTGGGCTCTGTGCAGGCCTGATGACCACTCTGGGAACAGAGTAATTGTATTCAAACCTGGCTGTGTTGGCTGGGGAGGCATTGGGAAGGCCTTGTGACTATTTGACCGAAAAAATGATCCTGTCTCAGCCTAGAAAAACCACACAAAACATGCCACTGAGATGACACAAAACAAGCCACTCCGCACCCAGCAAGCCAAGAGCAGCAGTGAAGTGACTCAGCGAGGAGAAATTTCCACAGTTTCTCTCTTTCACCTCTGGGTGAGTTGGCAAAAGATCCTGCACCTAGTGCTTGGGAGCACAGTCTGACACCAGGCTGTAGGCACTGGTAAAGGCAGGCTGAAACCGGCCTTAGGCAAAGTAAGAGAAGTGATTTGGCATCAAGAAGGAAAATGCCACTGGAAAAAGGCAGTGCACATGAGCACTGAAGTGCAGCACGAGCCTCAGGCCACACAGAGACTGCAGGCAAGATAAACTTGGAATTCTTTTTAAGGCTTCAGGAAATGAAACAAAACTTATAAAAGTCACCCTGACATACAAGCAGGAAAAGGGAACAAGTGCCAGGAGTTTGAGTTAATAAAGCACGTGCTGTGATCAGCCTCAGGGAGGATACGAGATTGCTGTCACCCACACACCAGATTATCAGCAGGAAGTGAAGATGGAGGGCAGAAACCTGCGGACTAATGAGGTCAAAACAGTCACCTGCAGTACTTCTGGCATAAGAGGAAGGTCTGGATATGTGAAACTTGTAATAGATTTTGAACAGCAGGTCAGAAATATCTTAGTTTTCCTAGCAGTCTGCTGGCCAAGCTGCACTAGCAAACCCATCTGCACTGAGGTGGTCTGAAGACACCACTCTCCACAGGAGAGTGTTTCCATCCACCAAGGTCTACATCACTGGTCCAATTCTGCTGACCCCACCTCGATGATTTTTGGGATTGTCTTTCATCCACCGCCACACCCCTAAAAAAATAAAAATGCTGTAGCCTCTAGCTTGTTTCCTGTGTTCTGCAGCTGCTTAGCTCATGCTTCACTCATAACTCCAAAAACTCCTGTGCCCTTGGGCACAATGATCACACCTTGCTGCTGTTCTTCCTCCCTGCTCTGGGGAAATCACTTCCAAGGAACAGACTGTTTCTTCTATTCATTGCTGTCTTAATCACACTTTTTAATTTTCCTTAATGTGGTGTTCAGTATGCTGGTTCATGAGTTTATTAGCTCATCAATTCTGCATTCTGTTTGAACTCAGTCAGATACCAACCTAAATAACTCAATGTACTGGCTTAAGTTACAATAACAATTATTAGAACAATATGACAGCCATCACACCAAGTTGTTAAGAACTGTGAGTGGGCAAGGAGAAAAAGTTGCTTTGCTGCTCCAAGATCTTCTTGCTTGTTTAGCAAGTAATTTTTCAACCTTCTTGTATCTCAGAAACAGAAGGAGTGCATTGTCAAGTGTGGCTTCTTTACTATATCCAAGGGAATAAGATCCTTCCTATGAACTGCAATAAAAGCAGAAGTGTTAATTTCAAGTTCTCTCCTATCTCACATCAGTATTTCCTGACACCAAAAGGTAGAAAACCACATGGCAGCCACCTTTGTAGTGTAGTCCTAGACAAATTTCCCCTCAGCCTCTAACATTCTTTGAATATCTATGAGAAAACCAAACAAGTCAAAGGTCATTTTTCTGTAAATGCCTGCTAGTGCCAACAGCCTCTCCAACCCAAAGGTTCCTTTTTATTCCAATCCCATAAATCACTAATCCACAAAAACCTCCTAAAATATACAATCTATCTCCTTTTAATCTCCAGAACTATATAAAAAGAACAAGAGAAATGAAGACCACGTGCAATATGTCAAATACTTGCCTATTCTTGGAAGTCTTTTACTATCACATCACATTACATGCATCACGCAGTAATGCATATGATGGGATTGCACAGATAATCCTTCTTGAGTTTAGGGAGACTGTAAAGAAAAAAATATTTAATAAAAATATTTAAATAATGTGGCCCTAAATCATTTTCAGAACACTTCCCCTGTTTCAGAACAATTTGTGCTAGCTTTTTCTTTTACTTCAGACAAAAATTAGTTCAGATTGTATTAAAACTAGTTACTGAAATGATCCTGGGAAAGCTTTTATCAAAAGGGAGCCAACTCAAGTTGACTGTAGGTCAATACTTAGCATGAGATAAATATAGGAGCTTTGTGAAACTGCTCTAGAAGATCTAAATTAAATGTAACTGGATTTAGAGTTATCAAGCAATCACACGAGACTATATTGTTATAGCAGAGTAACAGAGGAAAAAAACTAAGAACTGTCTCAGTTCAAATAAACTGAAAGAGTAACTTGAAAACTGGTAGCAGTAAAATTAAGACAAAAATCTGCATTTTAATATGAAGATAGTAACATCAGGGAATGCTTTCTCACACATAAGGACAGAGGAAGTATACAAGAAGTCCTTTCCATTCTGATTCCAGTCTGTAGTATGTTTGATTTCAGTATGTAGTAATATGTAATATGTAGGATTCCAATATGTAGTATGTAGTAATAAAACAATACTACTACCATACATCTGTCTCTAGATGGGTAAGTATCCATTTGGGAAGTGTGAAATGTTCCTTCCAGAAGCACTTGCATATCCTCTGGAAGCTCCCAAGTTATCAGAGACTGTGCTTCCCTACGAAGATTCTTCATCCTGCAGCACTGACATCCTATGGAGTATCCCTACAAATGTATTAGCTTCAGAAACTATTCTAATTTTAGGAATTGCCATCAGCAGCAATCACTTAGTGCTTTTCCCAGCACATTTTGTACTGCCTTCTCCTTTATAAATAAAATTCAAACATTACCTATTCCTTAGAGAACATGAAAAATGATCAGATGTAAAGTGTGCCTGTTCAGTTCCCATCTTACCTGGCGGCTGGGCAAGAGGGTGTTTGCACAACTGCTGTCAAGACAAAGTAAAACTAGTTCAAGACAGAGCTAACATCTTCAACTCCCTGCAGCTATGTTCTGTGATCTCTTGAAATATGTGCTGTGAAAGATACTGTCTGTATCAAGAATTTTAATAAACTCTTATCTACTTTCCTGTCTTTTAAATGTGGCCTTTCTGCCCTTATTAAAGATAGATGAAGAAAACCCCAGAGATATATATGCATCCTCTGTGCTGGCCAGTTCCTGACTATGCACTCTAGATTTTTGCTATTAACAGACCAAAAAGAGAACAAAGAGCTTTGTAAATGTTGAAATACTGCCAACAGCTGTCCCCTTCCTTCTTCAAGCACAAGGAGAAAGGTACCCCTGGGTGTTGTATGCTCTGTTTTGGAAAAAAACAAAATGAGAGAAGTGAAATATTTAAAACTCCTCCACGGTTCTCCACATGGCATGATGAACAAAAATGAGGGGAAAAGAAAACCATCACACTGGTGTGTTTGTGGAGCACCTGGGGCTCATCACTCTGACTGGCCCAGAGAGACACCTCAAAAGTAGGACATGAAGTCAACACATCAACTCATCTCACCATGAGTGAAGTTTTGATTGCAGTTTTTCAGAACAAAAAGCATCCTCTGCACTTTCTGCAGCACAGGAAATGAATGCCAGAATTTCAACCACACTCTTCACCTCCATCCTTCCCCTGAACCAAGCAGCAAATCCACTTCCCTCTTTCTCCAGTGGCTTACTGTGAGGGAATTGCTGGGCTGAAGGAGTGAAAGGCCATGACCCCTCAGGAAAACTCATGGTGTGTGCAGCTCACTCCTGCCCACTCACCAGTCCTGTGGCAAAACCAGCAGTGAGCATCAGCAGCCCTCACTGAGCACCAGCACCCAAGCTCAGCTCTCTGGCCCCTTATCCTGGGATTGAGAAACATCCAAAAACTCATCTGTGTGCCAAGAAACACCTGCCAGGATTTCCCTACCACTCATGGGGATGTGAAGGGGGGATCTCTGGGAAGGTCCTGTCCTTGTCTTGCAGGATGGAAGACCTCTCAGTAGAGGGAGCAGCCACCTCTCTTTCCCCAAGGCATTTAAATCATAGATCCGGGAGATCAGACATTCCTGGAGCTTGAGTGAAAGCTAAATGAAGGAGCAACAAACAGGGATGACAAATACACCTACCGATGTAGCTCAGTGACTAAGAAAAGAGCAATTTATCTTCCTCCAGATTCACCAGATCAGATCAGAGCTTGCCTCTCCCCTCAACACTGCTTCAGAGGATTAATACATATCTCAGACATACCATTTTTGCCTCAGGTTTCTTTCATTTTTCAAACTCCAAAGAGGAGTTTCATCTGCTTTTCTCAAGGATCTTCTACAGAAGGAAATTTCAAATCAAACTAAACACTGATGGTGGATTTTTATTTCTCTGTTCAGTTCTATCCCCTTCTATGAGGTGGACAAACCCTGCTCTGTGTTACTCTGGTCCTTGAAGAACATGCTAACGACTTTGCAGGGTCAGTGTAACTCTGCACAGTCTATGCCAGCACTTGTATCCTAGATTAAACCATGATTCCATAATTTATCCTAATTCATGTGGGTGTTTTTGTAACACTTGACCATGTAGACTGGCATTAAATTTAACCTGTTGGAACTGCACTCACTGTGGTCCATAAAGTCCCCATGCCTTCATTAATCAAATTCAATCTCTGGCCTTCCTTTTCCTGTAACTCAGTTCTCTCTTTGCACTGCGCAAAAGCTCTTGTAAAATCCATGGGAAAGCTTTTGGAATAGATGCCAACAGCAGCACAACATTTCTAGGAAAGGTCAAAGCTTCTACAGGACCTACATGCATTCAGCTGTAGCTCTGAAAATTTCGTACAGCTAAAAAAGGACAGTCCTGGAATTTCCAGTTTTCCCTGGAAATGGATCACTTCACACTGGTATGCACTCTCACCTTGACTTCCCCACTTGCACCCCAGGCAGAGAGCACAGCTGCCACGGTGCAAGTGGCCACAGGCTCAGCAGGACTCAGTTGGGTTCATTCAAAGCACCCTAATCCCTACACACACAGTTTTTGGGGAAGGAATTGTGAAATTCCCAACTGTGTTACATCCTTTTCCCTTCTACTGTTCATTCTGACAACGTGCTTCTCCTTAAAGAACAGAGCAAGTGCTCTTACAAAAATAATCAAGAATCAGTTAATGAACCACAGGTGACTTCTCTGTAAAAGAATTTGTAAACATTATTTTCCACCTATATAGCTGTCATAAGGAATCACTTGGGCAAGGATAAAACTAGGCATTTTTTCAGTATATTTTCTGAGGTTCCAGACTTCAGTAAGGTAGGGAGTTCAAGTTCCTCAGTTTTAACAGTTACTGAAGGACCTGCCTTCCCTGGAATTCCAGTTAATTTTTCTGTTTGCTTATGTATTTGAATTCCATCAGAGCCCATGGCAGTAAATACCAAAATTAATCACATGGAATGGCAAAAAAATCTCCTTTTGATTTCAAACTGCTATCAGGTGTCACTGTAGCAGTGTGGGGGGAATTATGAATAGCAGTCAATGCACATTGTTTCAGATTCTAGAAGCAGCTGTCAGTACAGTTTGTCAGTTTATCATTACTACTGGAGGAATTTAAGAGCACTAATCTGATCATTTAGAGATTTAAATATTTCCACCTTAAGCTCAATGAAGAAATACAGTAAATTATGGTAAGTGAAGTCTCATTCTGCTCAATGTTGGTGAGCATCTGGAGATAAAGCAAATCTTGACAAGCAGTCATGGCTTTTCTAATGGAAGAAGCCCCCCAAGGCCACAAAGCTGAGTGGGATCAGCCACAGCCACAAAGACACTGCTACTTTATAATACTTCTTTCTCCAATGTGACATACTATTACCCTTTTAGAGGAAAGTCCTGAAGGATTCAAGTGACTTTGCAATTCTGTTGAAGCTTAAATCAAACAATAAAATACCACAGCTCCTTTTTAAATGTTAGTACTGAATATATGCATCTGCAAATAAACATCACCCAGCAAGGCTGACTTGGAGGATGCTGTGTTTCCTTCAGGGCTCTTCTGTCCTCTACCACAGCAGCCCCCACCTGGTGGCAGCACAGCCACACACACAGACCCACGAGTGGGAGAAACAGAGTTTCACAACTAAAAATAATAATAATCAGTGTTGTGTATGTGGAATGAGCTTATTTTCTCATGCCTTTGTGCATGAGAATTTTCCTCTTCCTACAGAAAATCCCATCATTAATAGACAAAGCAAGATCTGAAATCTTGCCTGTTCCACTTACCTCTGAAGGAACACTTAACTGGTGTACAACACTCGGCTGAGAAAGACTCTTGCTCAAGCCACTTGACATGCAATTCTCTTGTTAGACCTCTCTCACTAACTAGTCTAATTCCCAAGGATCACTAAAATGGGTCTAAGAAAGTAATGCTGTAATAAACCACTGAAATTGCCTGTTACACAGTCATCCTTCTGTTTAATTATAGCTTAAAATAATTTATTTTAAGCATCCCCTTATTTTCCAAAAATCGGCCACTTCTTTATGGTGATCACTGATTCTCTGTCCTTCAGAGAATAACTGTACATTACATGACCTTCAAATCACTGAGTTAAGAGTGAAAATTAATTATTTCTTCCATACGTTGTTTCTGTATTGATATATTTCACGACTGCAATCACATACCTTTAGTAACTAAAATTAGCTTTTATTAAGCATGACCACACAAAGGAAGAGAGAAAAAACATTTTATTTAATTTCTGCATTTTATTCTGAAACCATTGACCTCATTTTTAGGGCTGAAGATCTCCCAGGTAAAAATAAGTCAAAATAACGAAAATAAGTGCCATGAATCAGTAACTCAAAGGTGTTCCTCTGCCATACAGGAAAATAAATCATGTTACGTTTTGCTGTACAAAAAAAAAGTATCCAGTATATTAAGATAGAATTTGGAACAGAACATAATTTAAATCATCAGTTTCTCCTAAGTTCTATTTGTTGGTTAAAGGAAAACACCAACCCTGTCTGTTGCATATTTTTTTTTTTAAGAACTGATAAAAAAGAAAACAGGAAAATACAATTACAGACAAAAAAAGTCATGCAGCTTAATTTGTGAGCTTTTAGACAGAAAAGGAACAACTAAACCTAGATGTGCTTCATATTTCGTATACCTTGGGTTAGACCTGTTCAGAAGTACAATTAAAATGAAAACTGCATCCTGATTTACATCAGTTTCTTTTATGACTTAAGTTGTCTGCCCTAGGCCAGCAAACCCCAACTTTTTCAGAAACACAGGAACATTTTCCAAACTGTATTTCAGTATACTTGTACTCATCTTAAGGAACAGTCTTAAAAACATGCATACCAGACAGAAGGAATTTTTAGACTAGTACGACTTCTGGAAATACTTAATCATTCAACAAAACAAGTTTGTGGAGCTGATAAACAAAATTTCCTCTTTCATGCTGCTTTTCAGATTTGTCAATAATACGCTGAGAATCCACCTAGGCAAAAGAAGCAAGATGAAAATCAGAATGCATTCTTAATGTTTTCCTATATAACATAGCTAAGAAAAAGTCTTGAAGAGCTCTGGAATAGCTCTGGAATACAGGAATTTCAGTTCCATGGACACACTGCAACAAAAGAGCCAGGGCTACAAAATGCTTTATCTCATGGTTTGCCATGATTTCAGAACAATATTCCACAATTCCAAAGCATTACAGGCAGTGCTTTATAATCTAAGATGTCCTGGGATTCTTCAGATACAGTGAGGAAAATCCTGATCCAAAGCCTACACTTTAGCTTGTTATAAAAGATAAACCACCAGCAGAAGTGAGTATATTATCTTCCTAAATCCAAGGATAACTGAATTTGAAATATGAAAATACAAACACTTTGGCCTAAGGCAGTATATCACAACACACTCTAAAAAAAAAGCCTTTTAGAAATAACTGCCCTTGGTGCTTGTTCTCTGTTGTCCCTCTTTTCAAGGGTGACCCAAACCCCTCCTTTATAGGCTGCAGGGTGGGAGAGACACAAGGAAGGTGTGTACAGCATTTTTACTTCTGCACTCACTAATTCCTATTTACTTGTTCTTCAGGAAATCCAGTAGTCTGCAGAGGCCCTTACAGAAAGAAAGGTAAGATTTCTAACAGAGTAGGAAGCTAGGAGAGTTTTCTTATTAAACCCTCCTGTGTCTTTAGAAAACTGCCCTCCTGCCTGACCCCTCCACATTTGTTCTAAACCAAAGCCATATTTCCATCTGCCTAGAAAGGAGAAGCCACCTCAAACCACAGCAACCCAAAACAAAACTAAAGTGCACTGCAATCAGGAAAATATAACTACACAGCTGCCTAATAGAAAGAATAGAAAATTTTAACTTCGAACAAATGTGAAGTTGCCTTTACAATCTCTCTCACCTTAAAACCATGGAGAGTTCTGTTTGAAAACATTAAACATTTAGATACACAAAATTAAAAAACAAGCCATCCAACAACTAAACAGATGCTACAAAAACTGGGTATTACAGCCATTAGTGATTACATGAACAAAAGTTCTGCTTTAAATTTAACCCTACAGTGCTTTCAGTATTTTCAAAATCAATAAACAAAAAAGTTCTCCCTTCCAACCCTCTTAACTAACTGTACTGGAGTACTCAAATTCCTCAAAAAAAAAACCACCACCAAAACTTTAAAATTTATGCCTTTACCTGATTCCATGCATATGGCTTCTCATACCAGGTAGGATCAATTATATCTCGAGGCTTTGATTTGCAGATTAAACTGAAATTATATAAATACAACCACAGCCTTAAGAAATACACTTGTATTTGGTTAATTACAAAGACAAAGGATTTTTTTTATAGGAGATACAACCAGGTATTTACAAGATGTCTGTGCTGAAGGGAATCATACATTTCCTTCTTAATCTAGTCTAATTTGTTCACTTCTCTGTACTTTGCCTGTCTAGCGGAGTAAGTCAAAATACAAATTGTCACAGAGATGTATCATGTGTCAGAATTTATTTTCTTCTAAAGAAAATATTGAGATTCTTTTTATATAAAGCACTAGAATTTGCAACTCTAATTTATTCCTTACATTTTATGTATGCTTACTCACTAGAATGTATAATACAGCTATTTTTAGGATATTTTGTTTTGCATGACAACTCAATTACTAGAGATTGTCTGTCTGCTCCAGTTATTTCCTCAAGCTGTGCAAAGTACAACAGTAGTAGACGTTAATTAATTCTGTCTAGATGTGTTTTTCAGAAACTGATTTAAAGTCTTAAGTAGTGGTGACATGTTGTAAATACAATTAGCTTTTGAAAAATGGAAAACAGCTATGAAAGACTGTTTAGGCTAAATTTTTACCTATGTACTTGAATTAATAAATGTTTTTTTCCAAAACACAAAGTAAAATTGGAATAAAAATATTCGAAACCAAGAAAAATTTTACACAAGGGAAAAGAAGAAATCATCACAATAATCAGACTGTTTATTCCTTCAACTAAAAACACACAAAAATAATATAAAAATCTAAATAAAAATATCTGTAGGATGGTTGGAAGACAACCAATAAATGTACAAAAATTCCAGAAGAGAAAGGGCTACCAAAGAAAGGTAAAAAATCCTGAAGACAAAAAAGCCCGGGGCTGATGAGGGTGACCGAGTCAGGCAGTCGGCGCTGACTGAGCTGGGAACACATCAGTGCCCAGATCCTGTGCCAAGGTCTGACCCTTCCCCTCCCAGCTGGCTGGAGATGTCTGAAAAATCAGCCCAAAATAGGCGCCCAAACTGGAGCAAGTATTCACATGTCTGAACAAATAGCAGTGACATTTTAGTGCCTTCAATTTAGCATGTACGTGTTGATGTCCCAGCATGAGCTGTTACTGTCACAGTCACCTCCAGACGGGTTGTGGCTTTGCCTCTCTCTGCCTATCCATGTTCCCTGACTTCTTCATGACTTGTGCTCTTTTAATTTCATTTCTAGTGCCTCAAAAGGTAAGGCTGACTTGTTAATTTACTATGGAATGTGCAGAAATTTTATATGGAGTTTTGGAAATAGGACGTATGGGTGCTTCCTTTTAATTTAAGGCAATTTAATAGGTTTTTTTCCACAAATAAAAGATCAGGTACTTTCAAAATCAAAAAACACCTGAAAAAATGAACAGCTGCTCTGATAATCATTCTGATAACCCTGGATAAGAGCAGGGTTCTGATCTTTGCCAGGATGATGAACTGCCTAACTCTGACATCATGCAGTCACTTCAGCAAAACTCTAATGGCAAAAATGAGGTCCTATTTCTTAGAGAAGAGGCTGGTAAAAGTTTATGTTACGGATGCTGGACCAGAGCTCTTTTTAAGATCGTTTAGTAGCCAGGTCAGGATGAGAAAATTCTCCTGATATTACAGACAGCACTAAAATTCATGCTGAGTATACAAACAAGGGAAGATGTTTCACATTATGCTCAGCAGGGACAGACAGAAGGACCTGTTCCTGGGATACTTCACTGCACTCCTCCCAGACAACATGCTGAAAAATTCTCCAGGCTGGCTGCACTAAATCACAATGGTCTTTTCAGAACCACTGCTTCACTTACAAGAAGGAGGGAGGCTTACTGGGAAAAAAGGCAGGTGGCCTTATTTCAGTTCCTAAATTTGCCTGGAACTTCCAATTCACTTGGCCAATACCTATTCTTCACAGGTCTGCTGAAGGAGGAAAGGCAGCACGCATGATTCAAATTTCATGTACAGGAAGAAAGAATTCTAAATCTTTCTGCAGTGTTATGCCATATGAGTCCATTAGCTTTGTCCTGGGTGCAAAATATGAGCTGATACTCTGTAGAACAGGTTTTACAGTCTAGGCTTTATGACTCCTAAGTGATGTGCTTCCCTGAAGAACCAGTGCTTCCACAGGAAGTCTAAGTTTGTTTAGTATACTGCTTTATAATTAAAGTTAAAAAATGCACCATTAAATGAAAGCATATATTATTTTTCCAAAGCCTAATATGAGCTATACTTCAAGCAATCACCCGTTTTTGCTGAGACTGAAACAGAAGATCTTATTTCTACAAAATAATTACCATAGAAGCTTCTGACGAATATTCTCCTGCAGCTGTGCCACTTGCTCTTGTCCAGAATACACTACTTGCTCACAGAGCAGCTTATTCATGGCTGTCCTCAGACTGTTTATCTGTAAAACACCAGTGACAGAATATAAAGCACTTCAAACCAGTACAGGGTCTGTATCACATTACACTGACATGAAGGTGGTCATGGCAACCACATCACTGAACTTCAAATGGAACAGTATCTGCATAAGTAAAAACATCTGAAGTTTCAGAAATGCTTCTTCCTGTAGTTGTACCTCTGGTGGTCAGTGATGCTAATATTTCAGCTGCCTGGTATCACAATTTTTTAAGGTTACTCAGATATGCCATAAAACATACAGGCTACCACTTGCCGGGACCCTTTCCAAAGCGGAATCCCTTCTGTGAAAGTTTTAAGAATTTTCTCTCTCTGTCCATGATTTCTCACATGTACAGCAGCTTGGTGTTACTGTTCTGGCTAAAGCATCATGAATACAGCCATCACACCAACTCAATGCTTTCAGAAAATCACAGCTCACAGACACGTGCACCAGCATGTCCACTGTGTCCTTGGAAAACCTCCAGGAACCACCTCAAGCACCTGCTTTGCACACAGACCTAACCAGGGCACATCCCTCACCATCCCAGGCACATGTCAAACACAGCCACTGTCCTGCACTGCACAGGCTGTGTACATGCTTCCCTCTGACAGACTTCACTCTCTGAGCTGCAAAAGGCAGTAATGAGGAATGCAGGGGCTTTTTTGTTTGTTTGCTGATCTGCTCTGAGATGTAGCTCAATACAGATGACTTATCAGAGCTGTAAAATCAAACTGAAGTCTGCAAAGCAGCAGTGCTCTGCTTGTCAGTAAAAGCCATGACCATCCTAAGAACAAAACTAGTAAGTGCTGACTTCTGGTCAGTGCAGAACTGATGACTATATTCTGAAAAGTGTATAACATTCTATAGTAACTTATTTGTTCCAAGTGTAGGGAGGGGGAAACTGCTTCTCCTGATAAAAATCCAAGATTAGAAAAAGGGAGTGCATTAAAAAACAACACAAACAAAACCAAAGAAAAACCTAACAAACAAACAGAACTACAAAAACACCAAACACCTCAGTCCAAATAAGCTTTTCTATTAACACTAACTGACTTCTACTAATTCCTACTGAAGTGAAAATTCTTATGCAAGTCTTACCTCTGTTATGTCTTCCAGTCCGAAATGCACATCAAATGTCACCTCCATATCATTTGCTGGAAGCAGTGGAGCCCGAGATGTCTGACTCCAACCCAAACCACACAGAGCACCAGTAAAATACTTGCCACTTTTATCTACTCTACATGAAAAAGAAAGAAAACAGCCCCATCAAGAGATGAAGAAACTAAACTCTTATGAAGATAGACTTAAATGAATTGTCTAAGCCATGCAAAGCAAGACACGTGTTTGAAAGAAACTAGAACAACTGAGAGGCATTCACACTCAGTCATTCTGGGTTTTAAAAATATACAGTGAAAAAACAAAACTGAAGTTCTGGTTATAAAAACATATAGAACTTACCAAAAAATCATACATAAGAAAAATAAAGGAAAGCAAGCTTCACTATTTTGAAATTACAGTCTACAAATACCACAAATTCAAGAAAACACAACAGTAATGCCACTGCCAGAGCTCAGCTTTTACAAAATATTATGGAAGTTCCTCTTCCTCATGTAGATTTAACATTCCCAGTTTACATTCCACCTTCCCAGGCTTCCAGCACAACTGTCAGGAGCTGTTCCAGCTGCCTTATCATGAGAGGAGATTCTGCAGCACCAATTCTTAAGTACATGAATAAGTTATTTTAACTATATACTACACTAAAACTCATTAAAAAATACCAGGAAGAGAATACATAAAATGCTGAAAGCAAACAAATAATATCTGTCAAAAATTTGTGAGGATCCTAAAGAAAATAATAAAAGAACCACCACTTTAAAATGCACAAATACCTGAGTTCTATTGCAGGAGCAAACAGCATACTAAGGAGTGCAAGCAAGCCACGAATAGGAGGCATCAAAGATGTTTCCCCTAAAATCACACACCCTGGCACCAAAAGAAAAAACATTCAACTCTAAGGAGTATTTAATGAAAAAGAAACCTCAAAAAGATGTAACACAGAACTACAGTGACATATTTACTCATAGAAATACTCATATAAGACCAGAAGTGTAGAGAAATCATTCAAACATTATTATTAGGTATTACCAGCTGCAGTTACTGACACATCAGTGGCGACCAAGAGCTGCTGAAAGGGATCTTCTGCACCAGCATGGAAAACAATGGAATTTATGCTCTCCTTATGTATGAAAACATTTCTGAGGAAGAAATATTTTCAACAATAAAAAAACCCCAAAACTCATAAAAAACATATAAATAAAACCACATTTTAAATTCACAACACAAATTCAAAATAGCTGCTTACTTAGCGGATTTAAATGACAGTTATTCATGAAGAAATAATCTCTTTGTGAGACAATCAATTACTCTAAGATTTTAAATAGCAATAGTGTGTGTATTAAGACAATTCAGGCTTGACTCTGTCTTTTCAATGAATAAAAATTCAGATAAAATCTGTAAGAGTAACTAGGCGATTTTTGTCTCTTTATTGAAAATAACAGATAAGAACATGATTATACTTCACAACAAAAGTCTTCTCATACCTGAACTGGGATATTTTGGTCAGACTGTAGCATTTCATCTGATAAGGACTGAATGGACCAAAAACTTTTACCTTCAAAAAACGGGGAGAGAGACATATGACATTCTAATTAGCCAGCACCTGGATCTCTTATAACCTAAGTTCTTTATAAATTAAAGCCAAACACATTTCAGCATGTACTGAGCAACACTGAGTTGCTAAATTGGTAAGATGGCACTTTCATTACACTCATCTAAGGCAAACTTTGCTTGTTGAGACACCTTATCTAAAATTATCTATTTTCACAGGTGCTGCAGATTCATGACTTTCCTCTGGCTAAAAAAACTCAAGTTCAGACTTCATAGATCACTTAAAAAATCTGGTAACTTTATTTACAGTGATGAGATCTTTAATCCTGAAAATTACCTCACTTTATGAAGTGGGCAATTAAACAGGGTTACTCCTGTGGATAAATGGAGCATGATTAGGTGCTTGAAAGCCTGAAATTTTGTCAGGTCTGAAATGGGAAAATAATCAGAATGTAGATGAGGCATAATTTGTAATTACAATGCAGAACAGGACACACATTTTCCTGTTTTATATTTCAACTTAGCAGTGACTGGATATCTCGAAACACATTTTTGAGTTTGGCAACGATAAAGGAAAAGCATCATTAGCATCAGTTACTGGAACATTCACTGTTTCACCTATCCCAGCTGCTTACCTATCACTAGCTGGTGAAGAACGAAAGACTGTGTGTAGTAAAAATCATGTTTAGATTTTCTGAAAAACTGACAGGGTTGTATTGCTGTGACTTATATAATGAAGACTACCATGTACAGAAACATTGCAACTCTGCTGTTCAATTTTATCTCTGTTCTGCATGAGTTCAAAATGCTGCCTCAGATATATTAGAAGAGCAGGATCACTTAGCTCTCAGGCTGTACTTCAAAACTCTGTTCAAAGCTGCAGCAGACCAGTCTGAAGCAGTGGTGACACAATGGTTTTCTACCAACAGAAAGTATAATGCCCTATGAAATGCATCAAATAGAGCTTTGCTATTTATGGTACTTTCAGTCCTCATCTCCCTTCTAACCATATGAGAAGCAGGGTCATGTGATGACAGGCCAAAACCACCACTCAAATTACCTTATGGGTCGGTACATCAAATTTCTTCTCAGAAATGTTCAACAATCTTTCAATGAGATGCTTTTCTTCCTGTCTTGTAGATACAGGCATTTGCTCCTCTTCCTTTGCTTCATCCAAAAATAATTCCTTGAGCAAGTCATGGCTTTGCTACATAATAATGGAAGAGTTAAAACCCTTGAACATTTATTTCCTCAAGAATTCTAGGAAGAAGGTCCTACACAAAGAAATACTCATATACAAGGACAAAAAACAATGTTCTGGTGAGCTTTCAGATTATATAAAACATCAAAACGGAAGAGAGTTAGAACTATGAAGCAGTTAGAGTTTTCAGAGTTTGGTAAGAGTGAAGCAGTTCAATTGAGGAAATAATTTCCTGGGAAACATCTCTTCCAGAAGGGGTCTCAACGCAGCAATGTTTTTGGCCAACAGCTCGATATGCATTATGCACACACATAAAAATACACTGCCCTATTCAAGTAGCAACCTTGCCACTAGTCAAACTACAGCTCAGCTTCTCAGGACAGCTAGAACTGAAATAAACCCGAGCAAGAAAAGCAGCAGCAGCTTAGTCAGTACATACTTGTGATTCGTATGTCTCCTCTGCTAGCTCAGCGTGACACTCCTCGATGAGCACATCCCGAATGTTCACCAGGCCTTTGTGGCCCAAGTGACGGAACACATCCACGTGCAGGACGCCGTGCACAAGGGAATAAACGTCCACGAGCAGAGTGCAGCCGCTGACCAGCGAGGCAAATCTCTGGCTGGCGCTGCAGCTCCACCGCTCCCCACACACCAGCGATCTGGCAGAGGGACACATCTTGCAGATCCTGAACTCTAAAGCCTAGAGCAGGAACATCAGAAACATTGCCTGCCTGACTAGAGAATCAGCAAGGAAAAATTTCACTTTCTCAACAAACTGTCTGAAGTAGTAACTACAGATTATTTCATAATTATTGTGGTGGTTTATGTTAACTCCTCGGGCTGCTGTAAAGCTACTGGCAGAACTCTTATTCTGTCACTGCCAACCCATGACAGCTCATATCACTTCAATATAGCACAGAGTTGCTAAGGAATCAGAGCAAACAGTGCAGAAAAGATAATTTGGTAGTAATTCACTATTCACAATGAAATCTTAGAAGCACAGAGATGTCTTCTCTAAAAAAAACTTTACAGTCTACAACTGTTTTCAACTAAGGTAACAGAAACCTTGGTCAGACCACTACAGCTCTTCTGCCCCTGGCAGGCAAGAGTAATTAAGTTCTCATGTCCACAATCACTATCTGTAATTATGTCTTTGAATGAATTTACAGCAGAAACCCTGGGTTTTTTCTAGCTAGTCATTAAAACTGGTCATTAAAAAATCAGGCCTGAAGGAGAAATACATTTCCATTTAGTATGTATGTAGAAAATACAAAAAAGGATGACTCTTGCCAAAATTATTTTTTTACATCAATTACTAAAGAAAACCAAACAAAATTAGCCCTGTCGAGATCTAATCTTATTTCTGCTGGTCCATTTCTCATTTTCATCATTAAATGCTTCAGAGAATACAATTAGTATAACACAACTGTTCTGTTAGCTTAAAAATATCTGAGTGAGCACTGAAAAACTGAATTACAATTCAAATATAGTTACTTTATTTGCAATACAGCTCAAGAGAAATATTCTTCTGAAAAACTAGCTATTAAATCCCGCTAATTTGTGTCAAAAGATCACTAGATCTGTAATACTTTTATTAAATAATCAAGAGAATTCTGTCTGAAAAGATCCCAGGAAAGCCATCAGTTCAGAGAATGGCAAAGCCATGTGAAAAAAAAACCCAGGCTTACAAAATTAAAATTTTTCTACAATTAAATACAATGTAGTTCAATTACCCACAAGAATTTCTGCTCTGTGAATACACACACCTCTGGAAAACACTTGCCTATTAGCGAAGGTGATTTGTAGGTACTTCCATACATATAAATTAAGTATTCTGAAAAGCATCCCGACTTAAAGTTCACTCCTTTTTGCCAGGCCAGACACAAAAAGTAAGCTGCAGCCAACAGCATCACCCCTACCTGGAAAGGAAGCCCTTGAAGGCAGCTTGGAATTTCTTTTAATTTGTTTAAAGGCACTTCTGATCTATTGCCATAATCCACAAAAAAAACCTGGAAAAAGAATTAACAGTGTCTGTAAAGATTCCACAACATTCAAAGTGCTACTTTTAGTGGCAAGAAAAGTCACAAACTGAGTTTAAAAATTACAATAGAACATAAATCTTATCAAGTCATATGGAAGCAAATTCAAAGTCTAGAAAGCATGCAAATGAAGTAATGTCAAAAAGAATACGTCAAGTTTTATCACATCTGTTATTTGATCCCTTGCCCTAAATATCCACTTGTAATGCAAATAAATCCACTGAATCTAGAAAAGGCAAGTTTCTCTGAAAGACTCAATTCTCTCCCCACACTCAGATCTGTGTAAGCTTACTTCTTCAGTGAGTGATACCAACAACTGCTTTTAGCTAAACTAAAGAGAACGTGTATTCAGTGACTATTTATAAATTCAAATGAAAAAGTGATGAGATTAGCACTACTATTCACTCAATTTTCATGACTTTAAACCATGGCAATAATCAATATTAACTCTATAGTAGTGACACCCAGACAGGTTAATAAATAAAAGAAATTCAAAGGCAAATCTTAAAACAAGGCTAAAAATCTGTCCTAACACTGCTGAAAAGTATTGGCCTGAAAAATCAATACCAATCTTGAACTGTGGCAGTAATTTCCATTACTCATCTCAGCACAAAGAGCCAAATTATTCAGATGAATTTGTTGATGATATAGAACACAGCAGCATAAACATCGTTCAAAAAAAAAAAATAAAAAAGCCACCTCTTCAGATTCACTGGAGGTTTTAGTCCTCATTTTACTTCATTCTGCAAGAGCTTCTCAATTTAATACTAAAAATTCCCATGTTGTGGAAAAGAAACAAACTAATCTATTCTGGCCAGAGTGATTTGTAGAAAAAATAAATAAAAAAACACAGGCAGCAAAGCTCGAAGATTGTTAACCCAATTACATGCTACCAATTCAATATGACATAGCACATTACCTCAGCAAGATTCCCATGAATATACAGAACATGAGCTCTGTAGTATCCTCTCTTTCCCAGATAAGTGAATGGTGCCAGACAAAGCACATCTACACGTGGAGGCACTGCTAAATCCATCAGGTTCTGATAGTCTATTTCAGCACTTAGAGCCTGGAGTACAGCCGTATTTTTTTCATCTGTCCTGTAACCCCAGAAGTGTCCAACTTCCACTATCTGCAAGTATAAAAAATTAGGCAGTAATGGATTTTCTATTACTCTTCTACATCAAACACAAACCACATCTGAGCAAAATACATGAAAACACTCCTGGACAACAGTTCACCCATACTGCAACAATGTAGTGAAGCATTTCTGTCTCATCAGGTTTTTTTTGAAAATGTTTTGTTTTTTCCTGCGCTACTGCAACACACTTTTCATCTAAACAGATTCTAACATAAGCTTTACTAAAATACAGGAAATTAGGAAAAGACCGCTTCTATTTTCCAAAACCAAGTTAACATACAGAAAATACAAGGCAGACAGTTGACTACACAGGTGCAAAGATTCGGTGCACCTTTTTTTAATCAGTGACAGAACACCAGTCAGCTACATGTGCCAGCACATCAGTATTGTCACTGTTATGATGAGCCATACTTTAGGAAACTGGTAAGAACATACACCTACTTAAATACAATTAAATAAAGTAAGTAATCTTTTCAAATGTCTAAATTAATTTAACCATTTCAGACTTTTTATTGAATGCATATGATAAAAAACAATCTTTATTTACAACCATTACAGCTCATGTATTAAAACAGAGGTAGCATTGACAGCCAAGCGATTGCAATGGCTCTGATCAAATTCATTAACATTTTTCATGCAAGAGATTTAGCTGACTAAAAGGAGGAATATATTCTTTTCTGCACTTGCAAAACATGCCACTACTAACAAGAGCTATTTTAATACTTTATGTTATCATTTCCCCTAGCTCTGTGGTTTGAAAGTTTTTATTTCTTTTTATTATTTCAACAGCATATATATTGCTATTACTCAACTAATGAAGATGATAGCTAACACAAGATTTTAAAATCTCAGCTTCAGATTTCAGATATATTTGTACATACAGAGAATTTTTCCCTAATACACTTCTATGTATGAAATATTTTTCTGAATGAGCATGTACTACCATTAATTCATCTCATTTCTCGTATGCATATTTTCTGAAGAAAACTGGCAGTTAATAACCAGGTAAATGACCCAAATACCTTCTGATTTTCATTTTTATAGTTTACACAAGTATTTTACATCTTCCATTAATCCTCCTTACATTTATGTCTACTTCCAGCTAACATTTACTGCCAGCAAATCCCAAAAATTTTGTCAATTTGTCAATTTTGTCAAGTGCAAACATGTGAGTACTGTTTAACAAAGAACTGCTAAAAATAAGACCAAGAATATTCCCCATGCTTCTTACAGACACCTCTGCACTAGACACATTAGCAGTACCCAATTTTTTAACATAAGCTTATCAGAGATTAATCTCTGCTAAGCTATCTAGGTTCTAATTATTAGATACAACCTACTTCAGATATAGAACATTCCTACCTCTGTTACCCTGATGGACAGAAAACGACCAGGGATCATCTTTGACATTTGTAAATCACCAAATGAGATTTCCACAGGCTCCACTGTCTGCTTCTGACAGTCCACATTTACTCTAAAATGGAATGAAGATGCTAAATACTTCACTCACAAGGGAAAACTCAAGAGGATGAATTTTTTTGCTTTCATCTGCTTCCCAAGGTATCCCTAGGGCACATTTATGCTCTTAATGACTTTTATTTAGAAATACATTAGCTCAATTAGAAAAGAAAATGACCACGCACAATCAAATTACTACAGAGTAACTGTTTCAACTGCAATATAACCAAACACAGAAAGGTACCAGGAAACAACTCTGCCATCACTTTATTAAAATTGAAAAAATTAAGGTTAAATAGTGAGGCCTTTTGCTATGGCATTTTATTCTAAGTTTATTTTTAAAAAGCAGAGTATACAAAAACCACAAACAAACTCAGCAAATTTTTACAGAGAAATTTTAATGTGTGTATATATATATATAAAATATTCTTTTTACTTGAAACAATAGAAGAACTTTAAGTCTTTCAGCCTAGGAGACTACACTTCCTCAAGAACCAATTTTCACAAAGATTTTAAGTGCTGTTTTGGGTAGAGTGAAGGCGCTAAAATATTTTATTAAAAGGTACATACAATCAACTGGAAGTAAAATACTCACCTGTACTTTAACTTTCTCAGTTCTTTCCTGTCTTCCTATTCTAGATTTCTTATTTTAAAATACTGAAATGGCTGCAGACTAATCAGGAGCTAGTCAGAATGCCATTTTTATCAGGTTACTTGTATGACCTGAAGCTCAGAATCACAGCATATAATAACACTGAAACAGGCATGCCCGATTTTCTGAGCAAAAGCAGATGTGGACCAAAGAAACTCACTACACCGCATTTCTCAGCATTCTCTCCTATTATGTTGTTACACCTCATGTCCTTATGTTTCCCCACAGTTTCTTTTGTTAAGCTCTGTCTCCCTCCCTTTCTTTTTTGTCCCCAAATGCTACTCTTTATTTTTTCTTGTAATCCCCATATTGTCTCTATCATGAACAGAAATAACTGTGTACATCCATATTTTCACATGGCAAAGGAAAATGGAACAGAACCTTGGAGGGGGGGGGGGGAAGATGACTGCATACTTGGAATACTCTTGAACAGCAAAATACCTTTAACTATAAAGAAATATTTAAAATATTCATGTTACTTTTAGCCCTGCAAAAACATTCCGTTTAGACAAAGTTTACATCTATTCTTTGAACCTAACATTTTTACCTTGGTTACACTTCCAAGGAAATTCCCACCGAATCCAGCAAACCTCATTTCCCTGCAAAAAAACACATTTTATATATGAAATACAATTACCTTAGAAATTCCAAACCTGCTGCACCTTGCACTTGTCTTCTGATATCCTCTGGATAATGAACACACAGCTCAAAAGGAATCTTCAGCTGTGACATCTTGACTGCCAGGTACACTTCGGGAAGAACCTTAAAGACCTCCTTTGGATTACGGGAGAACTCCACAAAAGCCCTGTTTACAAAAAAAAAAGAAACAAAAAAATTTTTTTTTCTCCCTGTCTTTATCTTAGCAGATTAGCAAACAGTAAAAGGTTAAGTTCCTCACATGCTTTGCCTACTGCTTTTATGTACTTTAAAACTTTTAATTATCATGATGGTGATAAGAAAACTTACTAACATTGTCACCAGCACATGCCAAATTTAATGCAAATAGGATATGTGAATAAAGAAGGCATTAAAGGTTGGAGAAGGAATAAGAAGGGTTACATGAATTTAACTTTGGGCAGTCATAGGCTGAAATCAGTCAAGATTATCAGCTCAAAAAAGCCATCAGACTGTACAAATGAGCTAAATTCAGCATAACAGACAGAAATAAATACAGACAGATGAGTTGCAATTAAAGCCCACTGTTAGAGAACAGAAGAGACAAACCAGAAGGTTCTACCTCAGCTAGCTTATCTAATGTTATTCCAACCAATCTACATCAGACTTCAAAACCACCTTTTTAACTCTAATGAATACTTTAAAAGTAAGTTACTGATTCCAAAGTGAGAAGTAATGAAAGAGATTTGTCACTACATCACTGAAAAAGAAATTGATAACTGATTTGTAACTGAGAACATAAGGCAGGATACTGTATTTTACACTCACCTTGATCCATTGTAGGAAATAGATTTTACCTGCCCACACTGTCTAAGTAGTGACTGCAACTGTTTATGGTATATAAATCCATAGGGAGGCATGTTCTTCAGCTGTTAAGAAAAAGATGTTAAATTTGGATACGTTCAATTGCTTTAATGCATTTTCATTCACCTAAATAGTTAGCTTTCTCCTTCACTTGAGCTGCAATAATTATGTACAATCTGAACTCCAACAAATTCCAGAAGTACCAAATACTATAGTACATTCAAGAACCTCAAAAGACAATAAAAAGCACTGTTTTGCTGCTAATAGTACCCTACTACTTCAAACCAGTAGATAAACTATAAATGAAGCAAATTAATTTGTAATTATATGTATTAATCTGATATTTGTAAGAAGTTGTCTAGTGTCTCTTAATTTTGCTTGTAACAGATAAACACTGAACTGCTATGATTCTTTTTCCCCAACTGGGAACTATATCCTGTACAATGTGCACAGCCTGGGAAGGACCTACAGCTCCTGCATATCCTGGCAGAACTGTCACATATTGAATTACTGAGCTACAGTGGGACAGCCTGCACAACTGGAAAGCTCTCTCACATGGAGAGAGCTCATCTCTCACCTCTTAGGGATGACAAAGGGCAATCTCCTGGCCTTCCTTGTGCAAAGGTGCAACTCCAGTGTAAAGTTTCACAATTATTAACATGCAACTATAACCATATGTCCATTTTACTAACTTTTTCTTCATTATGTATCATAGGAGATCTTGATTTAATACAGAATCATGAACTCCCAATTAGCAAGTTCAAACTTTGAGATTCTGAACTATTTTTCAGAGCCTGTGCAACTGTCTATTCTTTTCTTTGGCTCTTACAACTTTAGACAGGAAAAAACAAGATTGTTTTTTCAGTGTCCCTGTGCCTTGAAGTTACAGCACTAAGATCAGCTGCTGGCCAAAACCATGGCCTAGGTTAGACTGCAGAAACTGCCTCAAGAGAAGATAATTTAGAGAGAACAGACAGTGGGAGGTTTAATTGTCTTTTTTATCTTCAGCACACCATAAGGAGCAGCTTGCAGCTGTAGGAATCTAAGTGAGAGCTCGAGGAACTTGCAGCATTTGTGCCCAAGATGATCATTTACACTGATGAAGACACAGCAGCTACTTCTTCCAAGGTAACAAGAAGTTGATGTATGAGCAGATCAAGAGTTAAATACATTAAAAGTAACTAGCTCTTTAAATTTACAAATTAAATATTAATGCTGCTGTGGCAAGGCTAGTCTTTATTCCACAAGACTGAGTCTAGTGTGATATTTTGCTTCAATATCCTCAAATAGTATGGAGCATAAAAAAATCCCCCGTGAACAAGATTTTCTGACTCTCCTTTTCATCTATTTCCTCTTGTGCCATTAAAGTCTATACTTTGAGGCTCACTGGTAGATTTGGTTTCTTTAAGCACAGGTCATGGCTGTTTTACAGTGTTATACCTAGTTCAAGTACAATAACCATTTTCTTAACTTTAGACAGCACAGTTTTGCAAAACCAACACAGCCATTTTAAACTTGCACATATGCAATCAGCTGAAAATCAATTTTAAAAGATAAAAAAGCCCAGTGCAACACCTGAGTAACCTTAAAGCAACAAGCACATATGCACTAACAAGCAGGAGATTACAAAAAAAGTAACACTGAAGTTGCAACAGCACATTAACTTAAGTACTCAGTAGAAATTACCCTTCATAGTCCTGTTCAATTTTTCCAAATATTTTTTTAATTTGATGAAAATTGTCTGCCTGTGCAAGACTAGCAATCAAATACATAGAGGCTGTTCTCAAGAATTCTTCTAAAATTGCCCACCTACACAAAGTTTATTGTATTGAAAGGAAGGTGGGACAGACTACACCAAGCAAGGATCACAGTAGGTAATTATTTCTGTCCTTGCCCAAGTTACAACACAACTTGAAAATATCACCCAAACACTTCTGAATTCTGTTACTTGGTTCTTAATTAAGTCATTCACCTTCTTAACATACCATTACAGTGGTTTTTGGATTATTCCCAGCAAAGTCTTTCATGGCAATTTCTTCATTACATTTTCCAAAAGTAGAGTAGTTTGGATAGAAAGCACCCGCTATTACCATCTGAAATAAAGAAAATATTCTGTGAAACACAGAAGATTATACTGTTTCTTGAAATGAGATACACTGGCAACATATAGAGACATCAATAGATCTTCATATGAGTATTTCTTCCTGTCTCTGTTCAGGAATTATCAGAACCGAAGACTAAACATGAATTCACACAAATTCTTAAAAACATACTTTTGTGAGAAAAGGTCACTTTCTGGAGCAATTCTACTGCTTTTTAATGCTTTTGTATGCAAACTTGCTCTATTCTATTGGTTGAAAACTCCAATAGTTAGTTCTGATTTCAAGAGCCTGAATTTAAACAAATTCACACAAAATAAGGTACAGGTAAATTGTGCAGTTTTCAGGCTGTATCTTAAAATGTTCAACAACTCAGCTCCAAGATCACTGCTTACACAGTTAAACCAACTTCCACTGAAATGAGAAATAGGTCTGTGAAAATAAAATCACTACTAATCAGTCCAAAAAAAGACAAATAATTTAATTGGAAATTCAACAAAGTTAAAATAGCTGAAAGATACACGACTTCCTTCACCCCCTCCCCACTAACTAACAAGCCAGTGTTCAAATAAAATACCTCAAACAAGAAATAATACAATTTTCAATTAATTAACATCAGCTGTCCTTCTACATTGACAAAAAAAACCTGCTTTTCTTTTCCAAAAATAGCAACATCCACAGAGAATTTTGGAAAATGAGTGTAATACTAGCTCCCCAATATAATGAATTGAAAACTATGAACATTTACATGAAAATTCAGCTGCAATTTTTGCAAATAGCATCAAAATGCAAAAAGCATTACCTGCAAGATGAAGCGCTGTTTGCACACATATTCCTGGTCCACAACAGATGGTTGAGCTTTAACATGCATGTTAAATGCACTGACTCTCCTTTTCAAGTTGTGAAATAACTCTGCCACCTAAAATTTGATCTCGAAGTTACATTTAAAATGGATCAAACCCAGCCACAAACTGAAATAAAATCTGTTAGTTAAAGTCTGAAGTAATTGGGCAAACTGCCTTCCCTTTTCAGGTGACTGGTATGCATTTCATCAATATACTGCTCAGCACAATTACACTAGAAAACCATTTCAATACTGTGACTCAAGCAGTTCTCCTGAAATCTCCTTATAAAAGAACAACTCTGTATATATATATATATATATATATATATATATATATATATATAATGCATATATGATACAGAACAAAATTAGGAAAAGAACTGAAATAACCCTTTACAAGATCATATTCTCTATCTAAATTAAATTGTTCCAGGTTTGTAACTTAGGAGATAAAAATCTTGCTAACAACCTGGAAATCTGCACCCAACTGCAGCAGTGACCACGCTGCACCCTCAGAAAGGAGCCCCTGTGCTGAGTTCTGCAAACTCACTTCCACACAAGGGATTCTGTAATTAGGATCTTTAGGTACAGCAAACAGAAGCCCCCAAATCTTGCTAAGTGTTAAGTGAAGGTGACCATTCTAAACTCCTCAAATGACCAAACCTCTTCTGGCATTATCTGAAACTGAGCCACGAGCCATGGGAGACACGATCATTCCGTTCCACTGTCCAGTTTTACAAAATTTGCTTTTCTCTCCTGTTTTTTTTGGTGTTACCACATATCCAAGTCATTTCTTATACAGATGGTTGCTCACTATCAAATTCTATTTTTTCAAATGTTATTTCCTGTGCTTTGTGAACACAGGCCCCACATTGCTCATGCCAGAGGTACGAACAAGTAAAATAATGACCAAGACACTCTGCTAATCAATTGCTCAGAAATCTTACTTATTTTCCCCTCAATATCTCAAATTAACCTTGAAGTCCATTGTGATGCTGAGTTTTCATTAACTGGTGCAGTAATGTTAGCAACAAAGCCCAACAAATTCCTAAGTCCAGGCCTCACTATGTAACTGTATTTTCTTAGAGCCTTCCCAACCAGAAGACAGAATCATTTAGTAACAGACAGCTGTCACATCACAACCAGTGATCTTAGGAACCTATGAAATTAGCAAATAATATTGCAAGTTTCTTAAAAATATTAAAAATAAATTAAACAGTTAATAATTTAACCACTCTGTTTATCCTAACAAAACCAGAAAACTCCTTTCATCTATCTTCATACCTCATTTTAAGAAAATGTACATCTACATATATCGATAGATACATAAACACAGTCGGTTTTACCCAAGATCTTTGTATTTACAGAGAATGAGGAAAGTTATAAAGGAAAGTTCTGCTTATAAAAGCTACCACCTATTTAATCTTACCTCTTTGATCTTGTTTATATGAATATAATTAGATCGACCCCACTCAAGCTCTTCCTGAAAAACAAAGTTAGAGCTTTTTTCTTCTACTGCTAGTAACTTTATCTCATGCTCTTCCGTATGGACACTAATAATAGTTACACATATCAACACAAGAATTTAATCACATTTCACAGCTTTGCATTCACAGTAAGTATTATAACCTGTATGAAAACGTAAGACAGTTATGTATTTGACTAAAACTACACTTTGGTTATCATCAGCGCAGCTGTGGGTCATCTAAGCTTTCCAATATCAACCCACAACTCTATGCTGCTACTAAAAAACCTACTCTGAGATTCACACCAAGAGAATTACAGCAATGTTAAAGTTTGAAGAGACCTCCAAGATCCTCAAGTCCAGCCATTAACCCAGCACTGCTGTGTCCAGAACAAACCATTTCCCCAAGTTCCACACCCTCATGCCATTTGAAGAAATCCAGGTACAGTGACTCCACCACTCCTCCAGTTAGTCTGCTGCAATGTTTTCAGTAAAGAAATTTTTTCTAATTCCAATCTAAACCTTTCCTGGTGCAACTTGAAGCCATTTTCTCTGCTTCTATCACTTGGGAGAAGGGGACAACTCCCAACTCAACATAACCTCTTTTCAGGCAGTTGTAGAGCAAAAAAGTCTCCTCTGAGCCCCCTTTTCTACAGACTAAAAACTCTCAGTTCCCTCAACAGCTCCTCACCTCATGTTCCAGCATCTCAATGTCTTCCAGTATTTTCTACACAGAACTCAAGGTGTGGCCTCACCAGTGCCAAGTATGGGGGAAAAAAAAATCCCTGCTCTGGTCCTGCTGCCCACATTACTGCTGATATAAGCCAAGATGCCACGGGACTTCTTGGCAATCTGGGAACACTTACAAAAAACTCAGAACTTCTTTCTCTGAATGCACATCTTTATCAGACAGATTCTGGCCATCCTGGCTACTTGTAACTCAGTGTATGCTATGCACTGGTGATCATAAAAGATAGTACACTCTAAAAGAACAGGGAAAATAAAAAAGGTTTTATCTTGTACACACAAGGGAAGGACTGGAGGCAGTTACTGAGGGCATGCTACTGGTTTTTGTGATTGATGCACATAAACATCTTGCATCTTTCAGGGTTTTCTGAGGGGGCAGAAATCTGTGTGTTTAAAAAATAGAGATACTTATGCACATTAAAAGTATTTCTTTCAACTACAGCTCGATTTCCCTTTTTAGGTTGGATTTCAAACCCTCTGGCCACTGCTGATTCATCTGTGAAAGGGACTAACATAAGGGATTGTCTTCAAATAACTCTGCACTGGATTCAAATGCTCATTTTCTCTCAAAGCCTAGCCTTTTTAGGTATAAAAAGTCATAATTTTTATAAATAAACATTGCTAGCAAAAACTTACTTTTCATATTTACTATGAAAATAAATACTCCAGCACTTAAGTCACCAACCTTGAATAGAGAAGAAGAAAAAGTTTAACTAACCATGGGACTTCTCAGCTTCCCTTTTTCTTTGCAGGCCTGCCATGCCTAAGAAAAAATGGTGTAGTATTCAGACACAAAATGCAGTGCTTTGGCAATAATTATTACAAATATTGATGTGACATCTAAAACTACAATTTTTTAATTTTCTTTTTTCAGATCAACACTGAAAGCAATTTTTTAAAAACAGGCTGTTCACCTGGCTTTATAAGAGGAAATGGATGGAGTGTTAAAGCACATTCAAATATCCACAAATTATTAGAACAATTTGGATGCTTTAATTTGATGCTGTAATAGAACAGATTAGTTTCAAAACCATTTCTTTTCCTCCTTGCTTTGGGAAAAAAGCAGTGAACTGACTGATTCAGGTAAGTTCTGACGCAAATGCCTCCCAGAAAACAGGGCAGGAAGAGAAATTAAAATACCCAGCATATTAATAGAAAATAACTTCAATACTAGGCAGCTTATGACAGATGCCTGAAGAATCCCTTTCTAGTTTGACAGCAAGTCACCTCATAATACAATATTCTAGCTTACTGGGGACACTGACTACAGGCAAGGTTGAACAGCCACACTGCAGCTCCCTACCTCGATAGAAAATAAGGAATCTAATCTGAACCAATGAGTTTGGAAACAAACCTTCCTAAACTTACCTGTTCTTTTCAAATACTCATCCATTCAAAGCAAAGTTTTCACACCACTCACACACAGAGATACTTAATTGGAAGCCTGAATGTTCGTGTTTGTTCTCCAGGACAACATACTGGTTTATAGAAATAGCATCTTCAGATGAACAAGTGATAATTACCAGGTGACACAAGGGTAGTATATTAACATATTAATTATATAAGGATAAGGGGAATTTAGAAAACATTATTTTTGAGCCTCACGATTAGTGGATATATGTGCCACACATACCCATGTGTGCTTCACAAAATTCTCATAGCAGAGTAGAAAAAGAAAAAAAAGTCAGTTTTGACTGAAGAGCAACATATTAAAAAAAAAAAAAAAAAAAAAAAAAAAAAGAATTAATTACATCAGCAGCTCAAGATTTTGGACTCTCCAGAAGCTTACAGAACACACCAGAGCATGCATAATATAAGATGTTGGAATCTGAATGGCAAGTCCCTCCAGCAGAAGCCTTTGCTGTGCTGCACCAGCTCTGCCTCTGCAGTGAGGAATTGAACCCTGTCCATGGTGCTGAGCCACCAAACAGCCAAGAGTACCAAAAAATGGCATTTGCACAAAACCATCCCAAAGCCAAAGCTAAGAAGCCTGGAGAAAGATCACCAAACTCATTCTGCATAGAATTTACCAGACCAAACTGTCCTTTAGTTAAAAACCATCTCCAAACATCACTACATCTCTGGAATTTTATTACTGGCTATTAGAGCGGAGAAAATTGGAACTTCACACAGCTGGACAAAGATTGCAAAAAACATCAATACATAGCTATCAGTATTGTGAAGTTTTTGAAGTAAAAATGCTGCACTGACCCTACAGAAGTGAGAATCTCCATTCTGATCTATCAGGTATCACTGTAATCTAAACTGGAACAAAAGACTTACCCTAAATGCATTCAGAGTTGCAATACAGTCACTCCTACTATTCCCAGCAAAAAACATTTTTTTCCTGTCAATACAGACAAGAACTATTAGCAACAATTTTTTTTTCAACTACTGCATGTATTATGCAGCTCAGTAACACCCTCCATGTCTTTAATAAACATGATCAACACACTTAGTGTAATTACCTGTTCTTATTCTCATCTCCTCGCTGAAGGAGATGCACTGTATAAGCAGGATAATAATTGTAATTTCAAGTAATTGCCCTTTGCTATTTAAAGAACCATTTTAATAGACATTGCCACATGAGAAAGGCAAAGCTGAAGACTCAGGGTTTGTACTCAGGAGACGGTGAGTTAGCTCCATGTTTTATGTTCCCAAATAGAGTCCAGTATCAGCTACTGGAAAAGCGTCTTTTTGCAGTGCTTGGCAGTTTAACAGAAAATCAGACTCATGACACAGAAAATTATACTGAGCCATCAACTTTGCCCTTGCCCTCTGCCCTCAAATGCAGTTAGGAAGTTACAACACATCTGGGGTACTACCTGTATGCATCAACATGTTTTTTGAAAGGAACTGCAAAAAAATTCCGCAAAGACAGTGCTGCAGCTACAACAAAAACAAATCAAAATTAAAACCTGCAAATCATTTGGTTGTAGAGAAACATTCTCACATGTTCTTTCAGTTACCTATAATAAGGCATTCCTCTAAGCAACCAAAGACATGCCCAAGGACTATTAATTTTCCAAGATGCAGGTCCACTGGCAACTCTGTCAACACCATTCCTAAGAAAGTCAGCTCACCATCATGCAGATTTTCTTCTGTTTGCACAGAGGTTGTAAGTGCTCCAAGCTAGAGAAATTAAAACATATTCACATGTAAAAGCTGACTAAGTAAATCTAAGACAAGTTTTAAAATCCAGTACTTTTGAAACCAAAGCTTCTTTATATACGGATATAAAAGCAAGCTACAAATGATGCAAATGTTATTTTTTATGCCTTTGGAAAAGAAAAAAAAATTAATGCAATAAAGATTCTCCCTTATCAATTTTATAATTGAAAATCAAAATCACCATCCTCCTCGTAGGTTGACCTCTATAAATCATACAGTGTAAAGAGTGTGATTTATTACTTATTCATAAACAGTGTCGCTCATGGAGTTCAAGTTATTTGTCTCTTTCTCTGGTGTTTCTCACCATAGATGCTAGTCCTCAAAGAGTATCATTACTCCCTGATGAAATTAGAATCTTATTTTAAAGATGTAACTACAGAAATTATGCTCAAAAGGATGGTAACCCAACAACAGACCCAAGTGTGAAAGACTCACTAGACACAGTTCATATCTGAACAAGTTCTGATTAAGACTACTACTACCTTAAATACAAAGAAAACCACGTTTGCAGTACATTCCTATTACCTTGATTATAACAACAGTAAAAGGAAGCCTACCTCTTTCAGATGAACTATTGTATGTTCAATGTCACGTACACTGGGTGGAGAAAGAGCTGTTGCCAGCAAGGCTTTTGGTTTCCCTATATCAAGCTTCTTTAATTTTAAGACTGTAGCTCCCAACGGACAATGCTGAAGGGAAGACAAGATTATAGATACTCTCCCCTCATGGAAGTGTGACAAACTTTTATATGAAGAAGTAAGTTTACGATTTAGCAAAATCTGAAATTAATTGTGTTGAACTATTTTTTTTTTTTAGTAGATTGCTTATTTCTAATCCACATCAATTTTACTGCTATAATGTATCTCCTTCTTTAAGGAAACTACATGGAATGGTTTTTGTCAATTAGTTATCACACTGAATTCTACTCATTGATATTAGTTATTAGTAACTATTGCAATCATCTTCAGAGGAAGTAAAGAAAGCTTCTCTGGTATGACTACATGCATTGAAGAAAACCTAATCCTAAACCCCAAAGCCTTACCAGCATCTCAGGTTCTGACTTCTCTGGAATACAGACTTTCCAGAAGTCCTTGAGTATGAGCCTGTAACAATAGCCTTTGGAAACACGTCCAGCCCGACCTTCACATAAAAGAACAAATCAGCAATTTGTAAAGTGCACAAGTTTTTTCCAAACCCATCCATCTACAAACCCTCTGGGCAGCTGAACGGCTCATGACAGCTGATGCTGCAGGCTGAGCAGTGTTCTGCTCTCTGGCAGCAAACAGGCCCAGGGGACACATAAGGATAGGACAAAAAAGCTTTACTTTCATAGGAGCAGTAACTAACAAAAGAATTATGTAAGTATTTCATTCAAATACCTCTTTCGCATAACTGCCTTCAAATCAACAGCCATTTTTCTCAGTTGAATAAATAGACATTTCCTATTTGACTCTATAGCTAGAAAATAATCTTCAATATAAACAACTTATAGGATACAATGATAAACAGTCTTTATGATCTACTATTTACAGACAACACAATGATTCAGAAGCCTGTCTTCACAAATCCAAATACCATTCACTTCAATCAGCTAAAGGGTACTCCTCTCTGTGGGATACTCCATTAAAGCATCAGGCCACATTTTCAGCCACATGCACAAGCCCAAGTCTCCTACACAAAATGCTACTTCTACTGCTTCTACATTGGCTGGTGGTTGTGACCTAGGCTGACCCTGAACCAAATGGAAATAAATCAGTATACTGGCGTTCAGGAGTTCACAGTGAGGTCTTGAAATGGGGTGGTTATAGTGGTGGATTCTGTGAGAAGCTCCTGGAAACCTCCCCCATATCTGACAGCGCAAGTGTGAGGAACAAGCAGCAGCAGAGAGAATGTGTGATGAACTGACCACAATCCCCATTTTCCATCTCTGTGTACCACTAGGAAGGAGAAGGCAGACAAACTGGGAGTCAGTCCAAGCCTGGGAAGGAGTGGAGGGAAGCTGTTTAAGATTTGGCTTTATTTCTCATTACCTGAAACTGATTTGTTTGGTAACAAAATTAACTGATTTCCCCAAGCTGAGTCTGTTTTGCCTGTGATGGTAATCGCTAAGTGATCTCCCTGCCTTCATCTCAAACCCTGAGCTTTCTGTCACCATTTTATTTTCTGTCCAGTTGACGACAGAGCAGCTTTGGTGGTCATCTGCCACCCAGCTGTAATTGTAAAGACCTCATAATACTTAAAAATTACAGTATTTTTAGGTCTGAAGATATCACTGCTATTGATTTATTTAGTACTAATTTTGACTGATACAAAAAAAGATTTTAATATTTAAGAGGATTGTCTTACTAGAAGAGTCAATAGGGAATCTTATTTATCCTTGTACTATGAACATTGGTGTAAACTAGAAACACTGCTGTGGATATTTCAACTCATTAATAGTGACATACACACATGAAAGTTTCTTCTACTGTTGAAACTCACAAGCAGTTCATAAATACCAAGCAGTACCTATCTCCCCTTTTTAAAAATGGTCCATAACAAAAAAATTGCTATATAATAACAAAAAATCCACGGTCTGTGAATTTTAATACTTTTCAGTAAGATACAACACATTCCTTTGCAAATACACTTGAGCAAAAAAAAAAAAAACATTCACGCATAGTTGTTTAATCCCATTTTTATATCCTAACATGGTAAAGACTTATCAAGTATTAATGGCCAAAATAATCTGACTTTTTTACTATTAATCCAAGAAAAAGCAACAAAGAATTATTCATGAAGGTCAGCTTCTAAAAATTCCTTTGCATTACCTATTGTCATCTTACCTTTTCTTTGATTACAGTTTGTCTTAGATGCCCAGCAAAGCCTCAAACTCTGGTAATTAGTTTCCTTATCGTAAAACAAAATTTTAGTTAAGCAGAAATCTATCACTGCAAGTAAGAAAGAAAAAAATCCTCATGGCAGTGGAAAGAAATACACAAGAATAATCTGTATTTTCAGAAAAGCAAAGTCTGAATAGCAATAACATCAGATTTATAAACAACCAGACCCAGGATATTCTGAATGCTAATCAAACTGCTAACAGATTTTACTATAAATATAATAAATTGTTGTAGATGACAACCATTAAAAGGCAATCATTTCTGCATTTAGAAACTCTGTATCAAAATTTCCTTAAACTGATGCAATTATTTCAAAACATAGTCAGAATGTGACTAAAAATCTTAACTTGTGACATGAGCTCTGGCTCTGTTTGTCACTGCATTTAAAATTACCCCTTAGTGAAGACTTAAACCAACCTCCCACTCAGTATCCCTATTTGTTCATATATTCAGATTTCTCTGTTGTTAAAGAAAGAATTCAACACTCCAACAGCAATGCTTCCAACAGTGACATATCCTGGAGACCAAACCTAGCACAAGTATGGAAAGTATTACAAATACAGTGCATGCAGAATCACAAGACTTAGACAACTTACCATACTTAACATCAGGAACTGTTACAGAGCTCTCAGCTACGTTGGTAGCTAGAATAACCTGAGTTTTGAAGCAAAAAATGAGCAATGAATATATAAACAAAAAACTACTTGCATTAACGTTTTGACATGAAAACCCCAACCTATTATGAAGAAATATAAATGTAATCGCAACACAGGATTTCTGCTCTGCACAGTAAAAAAAGCAGTATCACACAAGGACAATACAAAAGTCCTTGTATTTTCTTGTTCTGAGCTCAAAAAAGCATAATAAAGTAATATAGCATTAGGACAGTATTGAGGAAGAACAGAAATATTTCCTTTTACCTTTGCCATAAAGGAACATTACACAATTAGCAGCAATACTCTCTTAGTAAAAACAGATAAAGAAAACCAAAGCAGCAGCAAAAATGTGGGGTACAGAGTGGGTCAGAGTCTCCCATACTGGGGGACTACTTCGCTATTCAGTGCCACCAACAGCACTCCCCTGTTGTGCAGGTGCAAGAATCAACATGCACAAACCTTTCTGAAGGATAAAAACAGCAGCAGGCAATAGTTTAAGGGTAAGTTCCTTAAGGTTAATGCACTTCTCGAGGTCTAAACATCAGTTAAAACAACAGCTTGGTAAGAAAGAAGATCAGTTTACACACTGAAAAACTAAAATGCTTTGTCCTCATAAAATGGCTTGAGTTAGAACAGCTATATTATTTAAATACATTATTATTTGCTATTACTTCACTAGCAAAAAGATTCACAAGCTTTAAAAAAGTCATGATGTAAAAATATTTACTTTTCTGTAGCCAGGAACTGTAGCTGAAAATACTTTACTTTGTTCCTCCAATGTTGCACATGCATGAAGTGGGTACACTTGCCACCTAAAGAAAATATATTAGTGAAATATTTACTGATGCAAGAATATTTAAGTTGATTACACTTCTGTGCTAAACCCTAATACACACTTAAAACTCATACAGCTGGAAAACTCATATTCAGGTTTAACTGAACTGAAACAAATGTTGTCTAACTTACCTTTGATATTTAGATGAGAGGCATGAATGCATGTATCTTATTTCACCTAAACCTAGGGAAAAAGTAACCAGTTTATTTTTCATTTTAGTCATCAGGAACATTTCAAAACCATCTATTTCAATTGTTAACTGCCTGTCATTATTACCTTTTTTTCACCATATAATAAAATGGAAGAAGAATTTAACAGCAAATGTAATAGTAAGTCTCTGAAAACCAGCGAGTCAATTTTCAAAGAACTATTTTGGCAATAATTTTACACTTAATAAAGATACAAAGGCCATTTGACAACACCCCATTATCAACCCTTGTTTCAGTTTCTTACAACTGACAAAACTCTCCACATGCTGAATATCTGTCTGGTTTAGGCTAATACTGGATATTTCAGCCAAAACAAGTTCTTTCAAAGAGCAGGGCCAAGGGAAAAAAAAAAAAGCTATTTCGTTCTTAGCCATCTCACCTTTGGCCATTCCAGTGCCCATTTCCTGGGGCATGCATTTCACATCTGACAGGGGAAATCTTATGACTTATAAATCTTTATCTTCCTGAATTCCTCCACAGACATAAACCCTTCTGAGAAGCTTAGTTTACTTCTTATTGAGACTTCAATTCCAAAAGCCCCATTTTCAAAAATCTGTCCAACACTGGACTTCCCTGGAGGTTATTCTTATGATTAAAAACAACTAAAAGAAATTTGATTCATGCTTGGCAGAGCAGACTCTGCATCATCGCTGTTAACAGTAATTACTAATCAGTTTAGTAATTACTGACTAGACACAACAGGCAATATCTGCTGACCAGTTTTAGAAATGACAAGAGCTGACTGACTACGATGCTTATGGATCACAAGGATCCCACCAGGAGATAAAGGTCTCAGAATGAAATGGAAACTAGTAAAACAAACATTTTTTTGGCAAACATACAATGACAGTGAGGAGAGCAGGGCATGGAGAAGTGCAAAACAAAATATGGAACAGATGAAAAATGAGATCAACACAAGTAGAACAGGTAAAATTAGATCACTTGGAACATATTCATGGATGTATGTTAAGAAGATTACTCTACAGTTTAACATGGCACTTTGTATCACCTGTCACCTACAGAGAGACAAGCTCTGGAACCAAAGGAGAGTTGAGTACTGAAGAATACTGATCTACAAAGGATCAGACTTGGTAGCATTACTAAAAAAAAAAAAAAATTAAGCAGTGAACAAGACAATCAATTACACAGGAAAACATGGCACCCTACTTGAGACAACTACAGCTCCTTTTGGAATCAGATTCTGCCCCATCACTGAGTTCCACAAAGACAGGGAGCAAAAATCACTTAACAGCATCCTCAGCACAGCACTGCTCTTTCTGGCTGCTGCTGCACACTCAACTTGACAAGTCAGTGGGAGTGTTACTTTTAATGTACAAAATGCTATGTAATCGTTAGCACTCAAAAGATCTGAGCATCTCAAATCAACATCCTAAATGTGGACGCTAAATGTGTAAAAATAACCCAAAGCTCTGTCTCAGCTGCTGTGAGTAAACTGAGGGCTTGACTCCCCTCTTCTCTAGTTCTGTGTAAAAACATTTGTGAGGAAAATTTCAAGAGGTGTTTGCTAATCCTGTGTTCAGGATCAGTATTGAGTATCCAGTTTAAAACCAGACAAGGTCAAACACTGAACAAATAAAACACAAACCCAAGTGTAACAGCTCATTCAGAGAGCATTCCACAGATTCCCACAAATTTAGCAAATGTATTTAAACAATTAAAAAGAAAAAATCCCAATTATTTGCAGTTACAAGCCATCAGGAACGGCAGCACAGTTAAAAAACAAGACAAAAAAAAACAAACCCCCAAAGTTAAAGATAAATATTTAGGATTTGAAAGTGCTAAGGAATAATTTCAGACTGAAATGAAGCCTTAGAGGGGCTGAGGAAGTCTGAAACACACCAGACAAACACCAATATCAGAGGCCAAAGGCAACAGACACGGTCTCACTACCTTATTAATCACAAACTGGAATGGGCCTTACATTGGCACAATGAAATAATTCCTTCCACCCATTAATTTTAGTGAAGGAAATTTCAAAAAAGGGAGCTCTAATGCCTTTTAGCTAGTGTGGAACACTCTCCATGTAAGTGCAGAAGTGCAGTGTATCTGAGCTGGTGAGCAGTGCTTCCAGCCCTGGCCTGTCAATTCCTAAGCTCAACACAGCAGGGAGATGACATTCATGTACATTTTACAGAGTTAGAAAGCCCTGGTAGAGACAGACTTCACTTTGACCAAGGAACAGCTGCTCTGAAGTGACTCTCCACTTGAACATAACCAAATCTTTATAAAGTTTTCAACTAACAAAGGTTCAGCTTATGAAGTAAAAGAATACTTGAAACTACCAGGTAAAGGTTTATGATGTTAGGAAAACTACTTTGCAGGATAGTTACACTGCCTCTAAATCCAGCTAACAAGTTCAAGTAAGAATGGCAGACAAAACAAAAGCCTAGAATAATTTCTGGGGAAGACAATTTAGGTTTTATTTTTCACAGAAGACTACATGTATAGCCGTTTTCTGATCAATAATTGGTATGTCATTGTGTGTGCTTCTGAGCATGTCAACTACACCAACCAATGTACATGGAAAGAAAAATGTGAATCTGAGCTTTTACAACAATTTAAATGAAGACCACACTATATGCAGATAAAGAAACATCTCTAAAAGATTCCTAGGATCTTCATATAATAATTAATAATTGCACTACAAAACCAAGCAACTCCCTTTCTGCAGATTAACTACAGAATTAATTTTATTGTTTTTAAAATATAGAACATCTTAATTTTTGACTCATAGCTTTTCCAATTATTGCTACAATTAAACAAGTTTCCAAGGAAAAAAATGCCCCAAAGAGACTAATGAATCTCATTTAAGTATGTGTTTAATAAATCCCTGGAAGAAGTGCCAGAAGAAAGCTCATTAGATGACAAATAACAAAAAAGAAAGTTATTAAGACATATACTCACCGGGTAAAAACACGAGAACGCCACCACGTTCCAACGTATCATTCAAGTTCTTCTCCCTAACAAGAAAACACAGCTTCATTACCTTTACAGTCTCAGTCTACTTCACTACCCTAAGTTATTTTATTCTGGAAGAAGAAGCAGAAGTACCGAGTTTTTGTAACATTATTTAAACTTCCTGAAGAAATGAAATTTCAACCATTATTTGCAACTACACCTTCTAAAAATGCAATATATAAACACTGGAACCAGAGCATTCCATTTAGTTTTGGTTTTTTTTCAAAACCATGACAAAAAAAAACATTCTTTTTCTGCTACCAAAACTATCAGAATTAGGTTACTTAATATACCCTCAGTGTTAGACAAAAGCTGTAGAGCAACTTTATTACATTATCAGATATTAAACATCGATTTACAAAACAGAGCAGCAAAATTCAGTATTTACTTATTTCACATGATTTTATGGCATTAAACAGCCAGTGAAAATTAAACAGCCTACTTTTTATCCTTTTTTCCACAAAATAATGTATGTTTTAGGTTACAATATAAAATAGTAGCTCTGGTTTCATTCTTCATATAAATACTCCTCAGCTCTGATCTACAGCAAAGAATGTATTTTCCATATGACATGGCTGCCGTGAATAGTCACTCATGCTCCAGGGCATGAAGTGCACTTTAGGAACACTGGGTACAAACCAAACAAATATGTAAAATAAAGGCAGAGATGCAAGTAAAAATTATGTTTCCACTAATAACTATGGACTGCTGCTGTTGCTTAATTAGCTTCTCATTTCCCCAAAAGCCACTGATTCCATATCTTGAACTGTATCTTACCTATTACTCCTCTTTTCCAACTCATCAAATGACTGAATCAGAGATACTGCCACTTGATACATCTTCTTTTCTATCATGGGTTCCCCAAGGCTCTGAGGATGAAGCTGTTTGGAGAAAAAGGTAATGAGGTTAAAACAGTATAACTGGCTTAAAGACTAATTCACATATGTACTTCAATTTGTCAAGTAGTTGCAATTAAAACTGATCCAGTACAGAAGAAGTAATTCATCTGATGCACTCATTACCTTCTAAATAAGACATTTTTCTTCAAGCATCCTATAATTTTAATGCTGAAGAAATACTTCTGATATTTACCTACTTAAGCACCAGGCCATCCTCCATTTCATTTGCAGGACATGCTCCTTATCCTGAAGTGTCAAGCACATGGGATTGATCAGAACCCATAGGAACAGGATGACAGGAGGAATTTGTGTAAGGAAGATAGAGTGCTTCTCACAGCTGCTACTACACAGATCTCTCTACCTGCCTGCACATAAACCATGTACCTCTTTCTCCTTTAAACTGTTTTTCCATTTAATGGGTCTTGTGGTTTTGGTCACACCCTGTCAAAGAATTACTGCTCTGTTGTACTCAACAGAACCATGATGATTCTGTCTACACTGTTCTCCAGCATTCTGTACAAATGCAAGGCTTTAGTATTTAAGAACACAAACCATCAAGTCTTCAGAGTAAAGACAGAACTTCATCATTTTTCAGCTTTATGATTAATGAACTAGGCTTGCTATGAAACATGTGTATAGTATTAGTATTACAGTATACACATTATTCTCTTGTAGGGAAAATGGCTTTTGATCATTGCTCACCTTTCATTCTCAGAATTCCTCATCACTCTAGTGCAAACTCTTTTCTGAACCAATCGTTTCAGAGCGCTAAAATCACAGACAACCAAACTACCTAAATTATTAACATGGAATTAGTAATTTTTCTAGCAGTTTTCCACTGTAAAGGAGCTCATAATCACAAAAGCACAGCTCCTAGCACCAATCTGGAAACACTGATTTAGATCAGCATTTGCTACTGCAAATGCTACTCGAGAAACCTTAAAAATACTTGACTGTTTTCTTCAAAGTGATTTTTGCGACAATACACGTGAAAAATCTAAGCAAGTCATCTCTCTGGGCTGCTCAAACCCATGATTTTTTTTGTTTATATTATCCCTACTTAAAAAACTGTCAAATTTGTCTTTTCAATTTTGTTACTGATTGTACCTTTAGTATTCTTTAACAAGACAAGGCTTCCACATCACTCCTAAAGAAAGGTAACAATGTGACAAACAGAAAATCCAAACCCCAGTCTGATCTGATTGAAATAATACAATGTAATCAGAACAGCTTTTGACAGCAGGTCCTACATTTCAACAGGAGTCTGACTCCAGTTCCACCGACCTGAAGGAGTTTTTACCTTTGCAAGCCAAAACTGGGTTGCATTCTTGCATTTTGCTTCATTTCTTAAATCTGCATTTCATATCTCTAACTGCTATCCAGAACAAAAGGGAAGCATTTACACAACTAGCTTTAAAACTGCCTATAGATAGAACCTTCATGCATTTTTCATGAAACCTGTGTTTCAATGATTCCTTGGGGCTCAGAGGTTGCTGGTATGACAAAATCATGATTCTCCTGAACATCCAGAACAACATGTTTACCAAGCACATATGCCAAAAGAAAAATAAACTGCTTTTTGTAAGCCTATGCTGACAAATTAAGCATATATACCTATAAATGACACCTATAAAAGTATCTGGGCAAGGGTAAGCCAGAGCCACACTGAAAAATGTTCCTCCCTTCTTTCTCCCGTATTTTTATTCTTTCCTAGAAATGAAGTAATCCAAGTAGAAAGCTTTATCTTTGATTCAACTAGATGTCTGTCTAGCCACAACAGAGGGTTTATTGCAAACAGGCATACAGAAGAAAAAATAATGACTGGCATTTTTATTCATCTTCCAAATCACAACATCAATGAAGTGACAAATTATTAAAGTCAAAACTACCCTAAAAATTTTATTTTCAAGTACAGTTTTAAAACATTATCACATGCAGAAGTAAGTGATGTATTAAAGGCAAGAACTCTGCAGGATTCATAAAAGAATTACTATATTTATACAGAAACACCCAATTATATTAAGATTTTTTGAGAAGGGATAAAGATTCACACCTCACAGGCAAGAGGTAATTACAAAGGACTAAACTGACTTTGACCGAAGTGCTCTAAGAAATTACTGAAGATTTACGTAATGTAGTTTTACCATTATTAATTTTAAAATCAAAGGTAAACTTAGAAAAACTCTTTATCTAAAGAGCAATGACTGCATATACCTTTAACTGCTGTGTTCCTTTATGTAAATTTTACAGGCTTTTATAGGTGAAAATAAAACATCAAGAATTAAAGCCTGAAGCCTGTACCTCAGGCAGTTATCTGATTTAGATTTTACGTGATGAAAGATGTGCCTCAGCCTCCATATGGCAGCATTAACTCATTAACTGTCTTAACTCACATTCCACTTTGATTTTATTAGGATGCTACACAAACCATCTTAGACCTTCCACATTTTCATTTTTTAATTCTAACTAGTATTCAGAGAAAATCATCACACACAGCACCATAAGAAACAAGACTGAGACCAAGAATCAGTGCTTTAGAATTCAATTTCAGCCTTTTTTAATATAGATACAAAAAAAAAGAAAATCAAGAGCATTTATGTGCTTCTATTGTTGCCCTAAGTCACCAGAAACATCTTGGAAAAACATGCTTTGCCCATCTTGCTGAAAAACAGAATGACTATAGATAGGACAACAAAAGATAAAGAATCAGATGAAAACTTTAAATAAAAAACACAGAGAAAAGAAAGTACAAAAAGGGCTAAGCACTGAAAGCAGTTCCTTTGTTTGTGATCTCTGAGGTGAAAGGTGTGCAAGTCAACATTCAGCTCCAAGTGCAGCTATGACAAATCCAACCTGACTGAAGCAGACTTCTTACTCAATTTCCAGGCTTTTTGTTGTCATCATCAAATATCTTACACAAATCCCTTTGTATTACATAATCTCCGCCATATTATCTATCTGAACTGCCACACTAATGTATAAATAGTGATGGACCAACTGCTGTAAGCATTGAGTTTATTTTTTTGTTTGCATTAAAATGTCAACAGTTGACAGCCTTTTATTTTACCTTGCCTGTGCTGAGGCATAACCAATGCCTGAGCTGTGTACAGCATAAGCAATTATTTTCTTTTGGGCTTCCTATTTTTATTTTGCTCTGTCATTTTCTGCAGACTGATGGATGAAAGCTAAATAGTAACAGTATTTAAGGGTATCCCCCATCTTCTTCATTGTAATAACATTCTAATAGTGTTTTGAATTATCAAAACTGACCAATAATTACACCCACAGCCCGGTTATTTTTAGACTGGGTATCATAATACAGGCCTGAGTGCATTTGTTGTACTCTGCTTTAACCTGTTTATTTTGCCTTGAACCATAACACTGAAAGAGTTCACTCAAGTGAATTCCTACGCAGCTGTTTTTCAAATGTAAAACAAACTCCTATTATAAAACCACAGAAAACAGATTAACTCATATTTATATTCATTCATTCATTATCTGATGTCTACAGAAATACTTGCTATAATGTCAGGAGCTCCAAAAAGAAAATATACAAAACATTCTGTGGAGCTTGTAAGCTAGATTGATCAAGTAAATGTATTTTCAGCCAGCACCTTCCCTCCTTAGGCATCAGAAAAGCAGTTCTCCAGCACAGCTCACCAGGGATCTGAGAGGAATCAGTTATTCTAACACGTTTTCATTACTTAAAATTACACATTTGCCATGGTGGCCTACATGGTTACAACAGAAATGGGTTCAAAACTACTGCACGACACCTCTGGTACTATTTAAAAAAAAAAAAAAAAAAGAGGAAAGCCTCAGCTGATAGAGAAGACAAACTGAAAATATCAAAGTTCTAATCAAAAATGTTTGTTTTCATTTCATAGCGCTTTCTGCCTTTGATACATAACAGCAACGTGAACCAACCCAGGAAATATTCCCTGATTTTGTCAGCTATATTCAAAGAGATATGTAAATCTATTTATGTTACTTTCAGCACACACTTTTACATTGTTCATCTTGAATGCAACTACCAAACAAACTGCCTCATACTATTGAAATGTTTCTATTTCATGAAGGAAACTAGTCTGCTCCTAAGAAGACTAAAAAAGTTATTTTATTACACAGTTTTCAACTGACTATTCCAATTTCTTATTGTGTCCAAAGAAATTAAATTATATTTACAATACCTGGAAATCAAAAATGTCCTTCAAATCATCAAGATAATATTCTTCAACTGCAAAAGGTCTGCCTTCCACCTTAAATACGCAGACTGGATTCAAACCATTATGAACTTCTGGAAGGGCAAAGTAATCAGCTAATTCTTTAGAGTTGATGGAAGCAGACATCAATATTATCTGTTAAAAAAAATGCACAGCAAATGTAAAGCATTAATTTTAACACAAATTGTCCTGCTACATGGGAGTCCACTTCCTCTTCATGTTAAATTATTTAATTCTGGTTACTACAGGTACAAAACCTAAGTACATTTAAGACAATCAAACTAAATGCTTAGATACCCTAACCACCATGTGGACAGAGGCAAGCATCTGTAAGAGAATGGCTCGGGTTAGGATGCCTGGGGCAGACAGCATGGTGGAAATGCAACCAAAACCATACAGTGCTCTTGATGAAATTTCACACCACCCAAACAGAAATGCTGTAAAACACAAAAGCATGCCCTTTACAAAACAACAGGAAGGCAACCTAATGAAGTGGGCATTGTACCACTGTGCTCAGCTCCAAAGCACATGTAAGGGCACAAGGAACACATGGAGAGGGCAGGTTGAACCATGAAGTTTTCCAACATGATCCTGAAAGGAGACATTTGAAAGGACATAATTCTGCAAATACATGGAATCTGTCCCTCTACAGCATGGACTGCCTCATGGCACAACAAACAGTAACTCACACATGCCAGGGCAATAGGCTAAATGTAACCCTCTCTAAAGGCTATTGAAACAAACTCCAATCTAAACCTGCAATTACAGGCAAGGAATATTAAACTACCCCTTCTTCCAGACAATCTTTGTAATCTGGACTCCAAACTGTGTGGAATCCTTCCAAAGTGGAAAGAAATGACAGACTCTTAACAGAGTGCCTGAGGGATCACATAACTGAACCAAGAGTTTGACGTACTCCTAAAGCAAAAAATTCAACAAGCATGTATCACCAGCACGGCAGATGAACACATCAGAACAGAGTGGTAATCAAAGAAGACAGTTCAAGATCAAGCAGTCCAAACCCACTTGTACAACACAGATATGTCCAAAGACCCACTAGGGATACCAAGAACTGTTACTAGTCACTATGGAAACTGCACTGTTTGGTTTGACCCAAGAGAGACACTCTTATTCTCAGGTTTTCTTTCAACAACTCAATCCCAGCAAAATCAACCTCAGAACAATCCAGTATCTGCTCTGTGATCTAAAAATAGTAACCTGGAGCAGCCATCTGCCACAAAATCCAGCATAATATAAGTTAGATAGTTCAGCAGGTAGATCTTGTCCTCAGTACATCAGAATCACTCAACTAACTCCTGTTAGTTGATGAAATGCTGAATTTTACCTGCTACTTCTGAGGTCTGCAACTTCCAAACTAGTAAACAAACAGGCATTTAATACCACCCGGAGCCAAAACTGTTTTATTTCCTCTCAAACAGGGACCCTTGCACCCTTTTGTTTCATGGATACAGGGAGGATGGCAGGAGAACCATGCATTTTCTAAATGAATTTGCCACATCAAAGCTCCCTTACTCTATAGTTTTTCAGAAAGGTCTGAAAAGGGATGAAGTAGGAGACACTGGGCTTGGTATAGAAATTCAAACTGAACATCCCATTCCACTCTGCTCAAGGCCAGCACGTGAGATCAAGAGTTACCCTTCTTAAACAAAAAAAAAAAAAAAAAAATTCAAAGGGACATCTCTCCACTCTCTCAAATATAGGTCTCTCTCAGGTTTGTACAATATTAAAAAACTTATCTGCAGAAACAACTGCAGAGAATGGTATAAAGGGGATAGAATTTTTCAGTGACAATTTCAAGAGACTTAAATAGAACTACAGAGGAAAATGAAAAATTTTTCAGGCATCTGTAACAAAAAACAGAAAAGATGACAGGGCCTGTAGGGATTCTTGCAATTAAAACCAACACAATAATCAGAATACAGGGCAAACTTCTCACACACTCAGTTTGATCAAATTATTGGTCTTCTCAATAGGCAGAGCCAAGTGCTAAAAAAGGCTGAATAGTTTCATATTACTGTCTCTGAATTTAAAGACAAGAGTTTTTTATAAAATCTAAATCAGCATGAAAAGGGATAAAAAGTGAAAGATGTGAAGTGCACAGCCACGTCCCTATGCCAACTGAAAGGGCATTTTCAGTGACAGCATGCTGGAAAGCAATGAAGACCAAGTTCGAATCAATGTGATGGACTGCGCTTAAGAACACGTAATTCCTTCCAATGGCAACAAAACCAGCCAACCTAGACTCTATTTTGAACTGAAAAATTCACATTAAACAATTATCTGAAGCACTTCAGACACATGCAGTCTCACAAAGCATCTGTAATCCCAAATAGCTGCACAGAAAGTTACTGTGTTAGCCTAATGCCATCACTTTTATTTAATTTCTTACACTTCAAGAGTTCATTGCTTTGAGACTCCAAAGACTAAACACGTCTAAACATCTGTGAACTCTGCTTTAGCACAAAGCAGAATTGCTTAACATGCAGAGAAAAACCTCAGCCACATTTTACTACCTGTTCCACCCAGAAATTACAGTACAGCCTTTCTGGTCCTTTGCTATTTCTTCAAATAAGTCATCCACTTAAACAAAAAGGCTCAGTATTTCCAGTTAATGCTACCATTTTAACCAAGGATAAGCACTGCCCTCAATACCCAAGACGTAATTCTAGTCAAATATCCATCGTGCATTTTCTAGCCTTAAGCAGGCTTTAGAAACTAATGCATTTTAACATGAGGGGAAAAAAAAAGAAGTCTCTCAGAACACATTACAGCAGCCAGGAAAAGAATGCCCCTTAGCTTGCTTACTTATGAGGAGTGGCAAACTAAATAATATTTTAGCAAAAAGTAAAAACAGCAATTCATGATAAATTCTTTAAAATAGGGGCCTTCATAGCTAAAAGACATGCAAAGTTTTCTTGCAAGAAAAAATAGCTGAATTCAGTTTGAACCCACCTTTACAGACTTTGAATTTGTACACAACAGTTTACGGGTCACCAAGAGCAATAAATCAATTTCTTCTGTACGCTCATGCACCTGGAAGACATTGTCAAAAAAAAAGAGGATGAATTAATGAACATTAAATAGTGGATAATATCTTGCTTTTCTACTCATTTTTATGCTTTATTTTTAAACTTGGAATAACAATACATTTTCACACAAAAAAAGCACACACTTTTCGAGCCTAAGCATGTTAAGAATACTAAAATCCCAAAACAAGTCTTCAGATGACTACAGAATCCTTTGTGAAAATCATGTCCCTCTAAAGCTAAGAAAATCTAGAATAATGACAAGAAAATCAATCCTGAGCTCTAACTACTGGTTCTACTAGAGTTGACAGTAACAGATGAAGTCTATGATACTGATGCTGGGTAAATCAACTGTACTGGTAAGATCCCAAATGATCCAGGGACTGTTTTGGTTTGTCTAAAACCAAGCAAACTGATTAGATGTGCATCATTCCCAGTGGCTTCCAGCTATGATCCAAATACCCAACTATTTTTCAAAACATTAATTTACACCCAATTCTTGATATATCCTAGCAACTGAGCTTTTTGTCAGCTCCTTAAGAGTTCAGCAAATACTTCTTCCTGACGTTATCCATGATGACCATATCCCTTTCCTGCATTACAGTTTAAATATTTAAAGTGCAGCAGCTTTTTCTGGAGTTCAGCTTTCACGAGTTGACATTCATGTCCTGGAAGCTAATTAGCATATTCTAAAACAATATAAAGGTAAGATTTATATGCAATACTGTCCCATTACAAAAACAAATTTAGCTAAGGTAGTTTTCAGGCCGACAGTAAGGTCTTGCTGTGAGAAGTCAACATTTTTGGTCCTAGATTGTTTAAGTATGCTCCTAAACATTTGCAGTACTCTGAGAGGGACGAGACCTATAATTAAAAATAATGTGGAGAACATACAGTTGTTTAAAACAATGACTACGGGCTCAAGATCACAATCTCTGTAAGTATGTGGGAAAAGGTGGCATATGGCAACAGGAGAGACCAGAATCATGGCTGGGGAAGCAAAACACACACAGTCTTGACAGATGGATGCTGCTGAAAGAAGTGGCACAAGCCAGTAACATCAGTTCAAACTAGAGCACCCAAGGAAACAAAGCTTTAAAAACCTCTGTATAAACCCATTCTCCTGTGTAAGGGGCCAGAAAACTTCAGTCATTCATTTTCATATGTAAAGAATAAATCTTAAAACTAAAGGAACAATAACATTTTCTGTGTATGCACCTTCTATGGTTCAGCTTTTGAATTTACAATTAACCTGCATTTCTTCATTAAAGGAAACATTAAGCTTTCCAACACTCTGCTAATACACTGGAATGCTCAGATCTTTTCCATGAAGGCCACTGATAGAACTCCTTAAGGCTTTGGGGGTTTCTTTTGATCTTTTTCTGCTTCAATGAAATATTAAATTTTCCTTATACAAAAATGCAACTACTTGTTCAATCTTTTCCAGGTTTCCAGTGTACCATTTCAAGTGCAGTCATGACAGTTTTGTTACTGCAATAATCTAATGGTACCCTAACTCCTGATCCTCAAATATCCAAGAATTAAAGCAGCTCTCAGCTACAATACTAGTAATAAGATGAAAATGAAAAACAGCACTTATAAAAAATACAAGCAAAACAATACACACACCCCCCACCCCCCAAAAAAACAACCAACCACCCTCCAAAACCCCCTCTAAAACCCCAAACCCCCAAATCCTCTTCTGTACCACTGCTTCCCAAGATGTCATACATCCTATATGTGATTTACATTCATGATTTATGACAGCGCAATTTCACATCTGACTATGATTAAAAGTCAAATATTGCTTTCCACATAAAAGAAGCATATACACATGTAAGAACATACAAGTTACAAGTGCATTTTCTTTAGGTTTTTAGTGAAGTGACAGCAACAATAATGAATCCACATGAGTGAACTGTACCCATAACCAGGAGACAGAACTTTCACAGAGGTATTTTTTAGGACACCCCTGAAGAATAAAGACTTTGTAATATCCAAGTGAGTGAAAAGTAGCTGCCTCCTCCTGACAAGCCTAGCTGGACAGGTTCTTGAATTCCACAAGATGTATTTCAAAAAACATTTCAAGGCACCTATATTTAAGTTAGAGACTCCCAAAAACCCTCCCCACACCCTCAGTTCTAAACTTGCTGCTCAAAGGAACACTGATAAGCCTATTTCAGCAAGTGTTACTTTAGATAACTATATAAAACATCTCTAAAAGTAGATGTCTGCATTTCTCTTTTCTTGTGTGGTAAGAGACAAAAAAGAAGGCTCTATTAATATGAAAATTAAACTTATTTATGGAAATTAAACTCTGGGAACTTACTTCATCAATGAAAACATGTGTGAACTGAGTTAGGCTCCTGGAAGTAATTATTTTCTGAAGAAGAACTCCAGTTGTCATATACAGCAACCTCGTCTCCTTTGTCGAAACATTCTCTAAACTTAACTAACAATAGTAAGAAAAATGCATACTAGCTGGAAACATATTTACTGTAGCTACAGAAGCATGCATATGAAAGAACTCCAAAATCAAACACAGTGTAAACCCATCAAAATTATTTACTCAAACTTGCACAAGTCTCCATACAGAAGTGTTCTTACCAGAACCAATTAACTAGTTTTCCTTTGGGAGAAATTAAAAAAAAAAAAAAAAAAAAATTAAAACTCTGAAGTTTTATGAAATAACAAATTCCTTGCTGGGGACTTTAGACTGAGAATTCTTCAGAGACTTCTGAGGGTACATATATATAGCATCCTTTCCATTAATATAAAGACCAAGGAAAAGATTTTGACAAAATGTAGTTTGCTTACAGGACAGGAAAAGGAAAGAGGTTCAATTATCACCAAGACCAGGCAACTCACTCCTGAGAGAAAAGTTCTACAACCCCAGGCAAAACATATTTTTGATTTCTAACATACCTGTGTAACTTTAGCTATCTCGGGTGTAACCTACCCAGGCAGGCAGAGCTGTGACCATCCTTTCATGTGCAGCTTCACATCAGCCTAGAGCAGACACATCTGTACTTCACCATTTCCCTCTGTTTCTGCTCAGCTCACACAAGTGCTGGTGAAATAACCACAGCACATCCACATACACTGTCCTGAAGACAGTCTGGAAGCACATTATCATTTTAAGTCTTTGAGACTCACTAGCCTAATGAATCAATTTATCAATTTTATGACTAATTAATTCAAGGTATCAAAAATCACAACAAAGGCTTTATATATAAAATACTTCGAAACAAACAGTATACATTAACTGTCTTGGTTTTGGCTGGAATAGAGTTAATTTCTTCTAAGAAGCTGGTACAGTGCTGTGTTTTCAGGATTTAGTGTGAGAATAATGTTGATAACACTGGTATTTTGGTTATTGCTGTCATGTTTGTGATGTGGCACAGAAGAAAACAGATATGGGAAAAGAGATGAAGCAGAAGCCTGACACCCAAGAGCTCGTGCCATGAACAACTCTGTCACTCTCAGTTAAAAACCAAACCCCTCCAGACCTGAAAAATGTACAAAATCAGATTTAAGGGTAAAAAGAAAACCTAAGACACATAAATGGGACCACATGCAGCATATTAGGAAGTAACCTGAAGCTGATGACCTATGAAGAAACAGAAACCTCTTAATGCATGCTAGCAAACATATACATGTTACCCTAAGTGGAAGAAAGAAAGAAAGAAACAAGAATGGAATGAAGCAGAGAGCAAGAAGAACCCAGCAAATGCTCCTCCCAGCAAAGACTGCAGAAGCAGACAATTCTCCATGAACATCCCTCCCACTGTCAACAGCAGTGTGAACCCTCTGGCCTGAGGAACCAGAGCAGCTCATCCAAAGACAGCTGTGGCCTGATAAACAATGAAACCAGCATCACAGCACCTTAGTGTGGGTACTAACAAGGAGATGATCAAAGCACCAGGACCTGTATCAAAAGAGGAATGGAGCATCAAGCTCATAAATGGAAGGACAGAATCGAGCTGGAAGCTGAGCAGAACAAAGCAAAGGGAGGATACAGATTTAAGAGGAAAAACTAATTAAGAGTTTTTCACATGTTAAAAAGGAACAACAGACTTTTCACAAAAGAACCTGGTCATAAATGCATTAAAATTCTGACAGAGCTGACAAGTTGATGTAGTAAAGTCAAACAAATAAAGTACATAACTTAAAGAATTTAAAGGAAAAATGACAAAACATAGTTCTCCTGCAACAATTTCACTGATTAATAATGTAGACATGCCTGACGCAGACAAGTATTTTCTGTTAGAGTCCCACCACGACTTCTAGCTGCTCAAATTTACAAGTTGGTTTAATAACAAATATTTAGCAGGAGATAAAAATAGCAATTCCACTTTAAAAGCAAATTCCCTAACATTTCTTCAGTATACTAGATATGCTTAAAAGTAATCAAGAAAGAATACACAGCACTTTTTAATGCATTTTTAAATACAATCTGAAGTTTTCTCATACCTGGTATCCTACAAATCCACCTAGTGGCCATGATCGTTCCTTGCTAATCCACCTGGCAAGGCTGCTGGCACTGATTTTCCGAGGCTGGGTAACAGCAATGTTGCAGGGAATAGATTGGTTCATGCAATAATCCAGAATATATTGTGGAATCTGTGTGCTCTTTCCACTGCCGGTTGCTCCTTCTACAACCACAACTGAATTGTTTTGTATCACAGACACTATCTAAAACAATTTTTCAAGAAAACTCCTCAGTCTATGGAAGAACTCAAACCAGGTTTCAAACAGATTTATCTGTTATAACAGAAATATCTGTTATAACAGAAATATCAAGAGCTTCCAAGATACAAAGAAAATCTCTGTAAAACACTGTGCCATCTTTTCTATCATCTTGTAGGCATCTAAAGATAACTGGAATCCTAAAGCACATTAGAAGATGACAGAAAAAATATAGGCACACACTCATGGAGTATTTAACATGAATACTTATAAACAGAAAGTGCAACACCGTTTTTCCTCTTAAGAAATTTGTATGCAATACAATTTTTTGTAAAAACAAATATGCAATGCAAGTTTTTGTAAAAAGCCAGAAGTTTTGTACAGTGTTCAAAGCAGGAAAGGAAGCTTCCTTTTAAAAACCAACAATAACAGAAACAAACAAAAAAACACCCCAAAGCCACAACACAACGTTATTTTCAGCTTTGTTTCATGAGAGAAAGTACAATGACATTACCTTGTCCCTGTGTTTGGCTGTAGGCATATCCAAATATTTACACTTACTTATTGGTATAGAAGTTGAATCACTTGATTCACACTGAGACCATGAAGTACCTAGGCACAAAAATAACCAGGAGTCACTTACTTCAATAGAGAAAAAGAAACACCAGCAGGAGATTATGACAACACTTGGAAACCTACCTTCTCTAGAAGTTTAATTGCATAATTTATTAATAGAATTAGTATTTTTTAATATTAAAAGATTGAAGAGATTTTCTGTGCTTATGCAACTGCTGTTTTACTGGAAGCAACTATGAAAAAACACTGCTTGTATGTCTAAACCACCATCAGTAGAAAGGATATATACAACTCTTTATGCTTGTCTCTTAATTTAAAAAACTGAATTTTTGCACTTTGTATTACAACTGCCAATTCTACGTGTATACCCAAGAATTTTTTTAAATACTGAAAAAAAGTATGCCTTATTCATGTACACATGTTGTTTCCCTTTAAGTCTACTGGATCCACAGTGCAAAACAACCCATCATTTGACAGGAAGACCATTATGTTTCTACTACTTGGCCATTAAAATCTGTTAGGCACCACGATACTACACCTTGGCAGGAGTTAGTTCACATTAGCACTGGGTAATATGAGACTAAAATCTTTCAGGGCCAGTGTAAGTTTCTGCTCAGAGGTCTGCAGTTTGACCATAAAAAACAAAAGAACAGGTCCGGAGGTGCAGAAGGGGAAAACTTGGACAAGGCAATAGTAAAGAGTAATTTTGCAAGTTACAATGTAACACTTTAGCTAAAACACACACAACATAATGAAACCAAAAATGGAAATGCTTTCCATTTCAAATAGGTTTCACCAGGTATTATGGCAAAATGGATACTTAATGGATACAGGCAATAAACCCCTATAATTCTTTTTGTGCCATTATTTCTGTAAGAAATAGAGCAGTGAGACAGAATTCTATTATTCTTTTTACAAAGGCAATAATTACTTTAAAATAAAGGCTACAGCCTAAATCCTTGACTACAGTTACAGCACCCTTTCCTTGGAAAAGTTGCAACAATCTCACACAGCAGTGAAACAGAAGCAGGTAAAACAGCATCTTAGATCCCTGCCATACCTCAAAGTGTTCCACACCCTGAATTGTCTCAAAATGTCAAGGAATACAAATTAAGTTGCTCTAACACTACAAAAAAGCCCCAAAAATCTGGACAGGTCACTATGACAGCTTTATAAGGCACTAAAGAACACAGTTCTCCTAAAACCACATTCTGCAACAGGAAAAATTCTCTCACCTGGACTCTGTAAGACAATAGTGAAAGGTGATCACTGCACAAGGATCTACTTAGCACCACTAAACACAAACAAAACCAGAACTTGCTAGCAGCATCCCTTTAAAATATTAACTGTCCTTTTAAAAACACTTTCAGTCAAGTTTCTAAATATATGCCCCAGAAAACTTCATAATATATAGCATTCTACCACAGCAACACTGCATGAAGGCTGACTGGCTTCCCTCTGGCACAAACATGTCACAATTGAGACATCCATAGCTGAGTGTGATTTGACCAATGCTGGAAGAAAACTCAAGCTGCTAGGGAACAGATCCCAGCATCAGCAGATTCCTGCTAAAGCAACATAACCTTCCCACCTCTATCAGGTTTTCAAAGAAACAACTGCAATTCTGAAAAGTTAAAATGTTAAAAGAAGAAAGCAATTTTTTTTAACAGCGCTTATAAATAAGGAGGGAGGCACAAAAAATTCAAAAGTAAGAGTCACGTAATAACCCTCTGTAATTCAGTACAAACCCAGTGTATTAGTAAGAGATTGACCTAAAATTCAATCAAGAATTTTATTTTAAAAACACAAAGAAACAAGCCAGAAGCAAAGAAACTGCCACAAGTATTCACACACCTGCTGAAAAACAATTTAATTACTTTTGTATCATTTTTTTCACTGATGAAACATAACTTATTTTTAATACTGCTTTTTATATAACATTTCTAGGAGAGAAGCATCTTACTCTCTGCTGAGCACAAAAGTCTGGGGAAAAAAATTATACCAGAAGTAAATGTTGATCCAATGTTAGCCACAATCACCATGCAGAGCTTAAGAACTGACAGCCACACAACCATTTAGAAGATACTGCAAGTACTAAAAGCTGTATGGTTTATTTTTACTCTTTAAGACCTGTCTTCTGTGCTTAAACTGAAAGAAAGATTACTGAGTTTGCTTGGGGAATTAATACCACAACACCTGTGTGACTTCTGTCTGCAAACAGAGCAGTTTTGGGCCTCAGCAAACTGGCAATTTGAGATCAACACCAGCAGTGACAATGCCCAAACCTAACAAACTGAGGACAAATCCCATCTGAAATCTATTATGATCTTTAGTAAAAAACAAAATGAAATTGAGATGGGGAACTTGAACAACCATCTTAAAAGACCTTAACACTTTCACCTTTATTTTTTAAACATAAAAGCTGTTGTGAACCATGAAGACCTGCTGCAGAAGAGAACATTTGAATGTACACCATGGTCAAAGATTACTCTACTGATTTAAATAACCATTCAACTGTGGACTCTGTACCATACAGTGTGATTACTCTTAAATATTTGGGTTTAATTGGGGCTTTTCTTTTTTATTTTTCCTATCTAATATGCAATAAATCCCCCAATGAGAATTGATCTTCAGAAAAGCTGGTCATTCCTGCCAATACAGACATGTCTAAAAATTCAGCTACAGATCTACAGAATTATCAGCAAGGAAGGCACAAACTTTTTCTTTTTCAATTGCTTATACCTTCTGAAAAATATTATTTGGAGCGGGGCAACTGACCCAACCAGTGCACACCTTTGTAAGGCATCCTGCTCTAACCTGCCCCTTGGATTCTGACATAGAATGTAGGATGTTTCCAACCTGAAAACAGTGAATTGAGGAAGCAAGCAACTGACCCCCATGATTGGTTTAAGACAAACAAAATATTTCAGTGTATAAGAAGCATTAAAGTCAGACCAGAATAAATAATATTAATTTCTCTATTTAGATTCAGTGCAAAAAACCAGAAAACTCTGTTATGGGAAAGATGAATTTGCCTGCTCATTTCCCTTTCAATTATTATGGAAGTCCTGTAGAGATGTCAATGACTAAAATAGTCCAGGGTCCATGGAGAGAGCAATTTTTCAGTATTTCAGTTATTACAGTACTGCAGATGCACTCCCTCTGGTACCTGTTTCCTGAATTGAATTTGAAGAGATCCTTTAACATAAGATTAGATTTTCATATTCACCAGTTCTGGAAGAAGAGATTTGTACAGCTGTATCTTGATAGCTGCCACTATTGCCACTAAGCAATTAAAATTAGATGCTTAAAACAAAATATACTTGAAAATACTAGTTAGATGAATCAAAGGAGATGCTTATTAAATCATTGATTATGCTTCTGCTGAGCTACAAACACAAAAAGTTATTAAAGTTTGCAAGGAAGTTCACAGGAAAGGAAAGCCTCAGGTAACAACTGGCTCCTACACTGAGCCAAAAAGCAAAAGGACTTCCCAGAACATGGTGCTACCCTCAGTAAAACACCAAGTACATGAAGGTACTGCTGACTGATCCTTGATGAGCTTAATCCAGAGAATCCCTAAGAAAATACTTGTCTGCTGAGACTTCTTCATTGCAATCCTCTTCAGCTTGCAAAGATCTTATATACAAAAGGTTTTGGGGTGAGGATCTGTGCTATGATTAATTTTCCTGGCAGGCATGTTCTGAATTCAAAATATACAAGAAAATGCATTTTTAAGTACCTTGCATATCAGAAACAATGCTTAAATTTCTTCTTCTCTGAAAGCAATTACTTCAGGTAGGACACAGAAGACCTCCAGAAGATATCGATTTAATGGCGTGAAAATCATGAAGACAGAACAAAAAAAAAAAAAGAAAAAAGCTGCCATCCACAAAGCTTCATGAAAAAAATTCTGTGTGTCCTTAAAAAAAGTAAACTAAGGATTTCAGACACTTTCTGAAGTGTAAAGCTCTAGTCTGCACAGTTCAGAATTACCAAATTTGGAAAAGAAAAATTTACTACTAGATGAGTAAAATGGTGTCCCATACACCCAGCTCTGGAAGGTTTCCCTCTGCACAACACCCCATGACCTCACTGAATCAGAAGTGTGTGAACCCTGGAAGAGCCAGCACCAAATGTGAAACAACCCTGCTGGGACAGGCAAGAACTGCTAATGAACTACTCATTTGGAGTAACAATTATGACAAAGAACTTTCTTCTGCTTTTATTTAATCACTTCAACTTCCTTTGGACAGCAGTATCATTTCTACCATGCTCTGCAGAACTCAGAACTATAAATGCAGTTCCCTGATGATCTGCTTCCCCAACACAGAAGCAGATCAGGCATTTCTATTTGTCCTTTCAGTATAAAAGCATACGCTCTTCGAAAGAAATTGGAAAGCACAAGATTTAAACTCAGTAGAATTTCATCAAATAACAAGGCACAAGCAGTGCAAACACAAGCAGTTTCAGTAACTGCAAGATTTAAAACTTGTGCTATCAATTTGCACAGAAAATATTGCCTACAGTTAGAACAACTCTGAGAGAAAGAAGCTACAAAAGGGGTACCAATTCAGAACCTTCAGAAAAAATCAGTTTCTCTTTCCCATGTTGTGAAGGTTATTTCTTGACTACATTTTTATTCAACACAGCTCAACTCACAGGTCCTGGTCTAGGTAAATCCTTGATCATTTATGACAGTACCCATGTTCTTGAGGAAAACAGACTTTCAGATCAATACAGCTGATAGTTACAAATATATCTCAAAGCTCTTGAAATCTGAATGATGTGCATACTACATTAGAGAAAAGCAGTCTCAAATGTAGAGCAACATACACATTTATAAGCTATAAAATTAACAGTCCAATTCCTACTGAGCTTTTCTATTCTACTATCCTAACACAGTATTTCTGAGTCTGTAAAGCCAAGAACAGTAAGAACCAGGGTTTTCAGAAGCTTTTCTGTTATTCTGTATCTAGGTGGGATTTGGCAGCTCAGTCTCAGAATGCCGTAGGAATGTTCCAGTCCTGTCACTATCCAGTTTGCTTGGAGTCTGCCACTGGATCACACACTGCTGGGAGCAGAGCACTGATGAGAATAGGCAGGCATCAACACTGCACAGAACAGCTCCTGAAGCTACTGAGACTACAGACAATGAGACAGACAAAGAACAGAACAGGGGGAAGGGGAGGGCAAGGAACTAAGGAAAATATCTAATGGATTAATAATAAGAGATTATGTAGTACGTCAATACTTCAGTAATTTTTTATGGCTGTTTCCTAACTAGATGCTGTTTCAGGTAAGTTACAACTGGAAGTTGAGAGTAAATATTAGAAATTGAAATTTCAAGGACAAATATTTTAGGGCAGACCAAGAGAAAATTGGTATTTATATAATAAAGTAACAGGATGACTACACAGAAATACTTCCTAAAAAGCCTAAGTTAAAATCATGTTTCTTTTACAGCAGGAACACTGCTAACATCAGTCCCATTCTAGGTCATGCAGGTCACTAGTGCTGCTAGAGTTGCTAGTCTATTTTATACAAGATTGTGGTTTAACAGGTAAAAGACACTGAATGAGGTATGATATTGCCTTGCATTATCAGTATCATTGTATTATTAAAGAAACATCAACAGAACTTAATCTTACTCAAACTTGTTGCTGTCCTTCCTAGTAAAGCACAAGAAGAACTAAGGAAACATCATTCCTGAATGGCACTGGAAGCTCCTTCCAGTCTCTTCATTCCCCCATTTTCACCTTTAAAAACTTCCTCTCCCACATGTAATGTCAAGGGAACAAGAGACAGTCTTTGTGGTTGGGACAGAAGACAAGGTGCACTGCACATGGTGAACTGGCCAAGTGTCTCTCAGCTGATGACAAATCACACAAGTGGCGTCATCAGCCTGAGTTCCAGACCCCAGAGAATTTGCAGATGAACTAAAGAACAGTAAATTTCTCAATTTGTCACATTTTGGTAAGCCAGTGAAAGTATACAAAAAATATTAAGAGAATGACACATGGAACAGATAAAGCATAAATGTCCTTTTCTCAGGAAATCAGCTACATTAACAAATCTGGAAATTAAGAGGCACAGTAAGAGTTTGAAGCTGAGCTGCCCTGACAAGTGACTCAGCCTCACAGTGCTTTTACCAGAGCTCTTAGGAAAGAAGTGCAATCGAATTTCTCTCTAAAGGCAGCTCAAAGCAACAATCAAGGACACAGAGAAATATGAATAGAAAATGGAAAAACAGAACAAAAGCATCAATCTAATGAGTGGTATCTTTTCCTTGCAGATTTATTTTAATCACATATCTGCATTTATCAATACAACAAGCCGGATGTATGCACATTTATCTGTGCAACAGCATTCTACAGTATGGTTTCCAGAAAACAAGGAGTTTACTTTTTAATACCATGCTTTATATAGACCAAACTAATGCACATGCATCAATAAACAAATAAATAAGTTCATTCAGTTTAGAGAGGGAGATAGCATAAATACAACAGGGAGAAAAAGGACATGTTCACAATAGGAATTAAATAATTTAATTTCTTTTTTTACCTGGTTTATAAACAAGCTGATGATTTCCAGCTACATTCAGCTCTTGTTCCTCTGCTTGTCTGTATTTTTTAGCATACTCAGTTCCAACATGCTCTGAGATGGGCAGTCTGAAGAGGAAAAAAGGTGATAAATCAACAAATGCTTCCTAATCCAAGTCTTTGGGATCTCTGGAAATAACATACAGGAAGTTCACTACGTCATGCAGGAACTACTTCAATGAACAAACTTCAGAAAAAAAAATTAGTCCATGCATTTAGATACTAGCCTGAGGAAAATGACACATTACATCTTTTTTGTTTAGACCCAAGAAGATTGAGCTCCCAAAGTATCATCCTTTAAGGCTTCAATACCTAGGGATTTCTCTTTTAATGAAAGACTACAATTTCTCCTGAACGAAGATGAAATAGCTGATTATTCAATTCTTGACACATACAATTAGGAAAATATATGTAATTCTTGCATGTTTCCCTGGAGACAGGGCAAGCAGACAGTAGAAAATACAATCATCTCCCTGCTTATTTTAAGAAAAGAATTTTGACTGTAAGCCAAGAAGCGATGGTGGTCAGGGAAAAAAATTAACACAATCACCTGATCATTGAATTTAATGGAAATCTATTACACACACGAAACATTAATCATATAATGAAATGAGATTTTAAAAAGTCTCTTCTACATAAACAGTGTGAAGAAATCCACATGAAATTCACTAGAGAATAAAGTAGTATGTAAACAATGATTGCATGGTTGTTAAATCACAGGTGAACTAAAACATAGAAGAGTTTAGGAAACATCAAAAGTCTTCTTTTTTGAACAAAACACAAACTCTAGGCCCTGTGAAAGTCTCACCTATGCAGCAATTCACTAAGGCACAGCTAATCTGTTTCTATGTTTTATAAAAGGATAGTGCTGTGGAAGTGTTTATTCCTTGACCCAAAAAATAGGCAACACTGACTCCAAAAACCATGACATTGAAAAAACTACATGAGAATTTTAACATGGCACTACCTCAACAGAGGGAAATTCCCAAGATTTTGATGCCACAGAGCACTCACCTTCTCTGCCAAGGCAAACTCTGTGCCAGCTTGGCTCTGCTACAGACAATTCACTCAGCCCAGTTCAGAAGAGAACAGCAAGTGTTTATCACCTACTGCTGCCAACAAACTAGGAAATAGTTTCTGATCCAATGTTAGCAATATTTCAGGCATAGGAACTACAGCAACTTCCCCCAGACCTCAAGTATTGCCTAATGCAAGGTTCAGCAAGATTGCACCCATCTGCACAATGCTTACAATAGCCAAAACTGCCTACATCCAGCTTTGCAGCCTCCATCACTCCAACCCTTCTAAAACACTCCTCAAAAAGTCAGAATCTGCGAAAATACGTAGAAGAATTCGTACACAGGATGTCCAACTGCTTGCAACATAGGTTATTCCACTGAGTGTATATTAAACACAAAACCCAAAATCTCAATGATGGTAACAAAGTCAAGCATTTGGTAGCTGAAAATACCATAATGAAGCTTGGCTGCACAGTCTCACCTGGGCAGCATTGTATGCACATACTATACAGATTTTTACTAATAAAACCAATTATTTTTTCACCTCCATAAACCTGCAGCCTCGCTAAGTACAGTGGACACATATATTCTGAAAATAAAACCTGGTTATGCAGTAAACCTAACTTGTCCTTAGGTTCTCCATGAGGTGAAAATCCATCCAGGGCAAGCAGCCAGTGCTGTCACAGAGGAGCAGGTATTGCTTGACAGTCAGAGCCCAGAGCAGCAGCAAGCAAACCACAAACAGAAAACTCCCACTGAGGGGCTAAGGCTGGGAAAGGCAGGACTGTGCTCCTTGCCTGCAGTTAAGACCTTGCAGATACATCAGTATTTAAGCAGTAGCTGAAATCAGTTAAGGGACAGATAAGAAAAGTAATAACTAAATAAGTAACCAAACTTATTAATTAATTTTATCTTTTGGAATTTTAAGAGTCTTAAATATTTCAAAACAGGCTCCCAGAAGCGTGTATGCACATATACATACACAAACATATACATATATATATATATATGCATGTATGTATGTATGTGTGTGCTTCCAAACTTTGCCTGTACAGCTTCAGGAAAATAAGGACAGCATGACTTCAGTCATTTGCGAGAAGAGATTAATTATTTTTTGGTTGGACATCTGAATATTTTATTTCAAGGATTAGGTTTTCTGTCTTCAAAGAACAGCATGCAGTAAATGAACCTCAGGCTACACAATGAATAAACAAGATATTTAATAGGCAGTCGTTAGGAATAAACATTGCACACTTGATGTACCAAATCAGGCTCCAGTCTTGAGGAAAATCATATGCTACTGGAAAATTACATATGGGAATATGAAATGAACAAATAAGCTTTGCTATGTCATTTATTGATGTTTTAATGCAGTACTTTTCTGCATTAATAAAATTAAAAGCTTACAGACTAATGCAGGGGGGATGTTAAGCAAAATGGAAAAAAATTACTATAAAGCCCTCTAGAACTCTCCTAAGTCACCAGAAGATAAAATCCTCCCAAGTAATCATTAATATGCCATCAATAGGAGACATCATCCTATATACTTGGATAAAGAGAAAGAAATTTTTCTTAGGTGAAAATCTAAAGATTTTCAAGAAAATTTGCTGACAACAGAAGAAAAACTAGATTCGGAAATTCAAATCCATTCCAGGCTAGAAAAGAGCAATGCAAACAAGGGGACTTTTCTGCTTTCTAGTTATCAATCACCTTTCTGTCCCATACACCAGTTACTTCTTCCCCATTTCTATTCCTCCTGACAGTCAAAACCTGCCTTCAGTACACCTGCCATATTATAGTATATATTTCTAAGGCTTTCCAGATGCCAGCCTTTTCAACTGCACATGCAAAACAGTCAAAATTCTACCAAATTAAGAAGCAATAAAAAGAATGTTTGTGACTAGCACAATCGTTGAAATTTGAAGTCAGCAAGTGAAGGAAACGTAGATTTTAAATTTTCTTCCTTGCCCCTCATTTTAAAATGTAGATGAACTTGATTTTGATCATATCAAGGGCATATTCCATCCTCAAAAGCAGACAGATTTCTATGGCTGAACCTGCAAATATATGACGTTCTGTTCATCCCAAGCAGAAAAAAGCAGACAAAATTATAAAGTGCTGAGAACACAATCAATGACTTCACTCAACAAGTAACTCTTGCTTCATCCTCAGATGTATCCACGCAGGTGTGTACATTTCAAGACCTACCAATTTTCCAAAATACTCTCAGAAGCAGCAGACAGGACTTCAAGCCTGACAAGCAGTGGCCAGCAGGTCAACTTCCATCAAGGCAAAGAGATACTTGTCTCTTCTTGGAAAAGAATTAACACTGTTTTATGAGGTAACAGGATTATTTCTTCATTCCATATTATGTGGTTGAACTACTATAACATTTTTCTGAAATGTGAGTGGTCTTGGTACATATGCCCAGCCAAACTAATTTTGAGCAATTGATTGAAACAAGGTATTTTTAAACATTAAATTAAACACAGGTGCCACTTCAGGGGAATTACTAGAAGGGAAACACAGTTTAACAACAAAATTTATTGACACATTAAATTGTAAATGTTTGAAATACACTGAGGATGCCTTTCTTTAAACAAACTGAACTAGAGAAAGGTCCTTCTTTTCTTCAAGCTATAGAATGACCTCCAATAAGCCAACAAGGCATCATAACAGAGTATACTGAGTAAATATTTGTATTTGAGCACTGGAAATAATAACCAAAGCATTTTTGCATACACTTAGCTGCCAAAAATAGAATCAACTGCCCAATCTCAACTGCAACTATGACAAGTAATTTGCTGGGCCCTCTCCAATGACATGCATTAACTGCAATGCCAATGCCTACACTGAACATAGTTAATGCTTCTAGAAGAAATCCTTAAAAAAGGCTTTTTTAAACTAACAGATAAATGCAGTCTTATTCCCTGACAAAAAAAAAAATTAAAGATTGTTTATGCAGCATACCTGACTGTATAAAGAAAATACCCAAGCATGCAATGAAATTCCAAGGATTAAGATGCTTGTTTATCCAACTTCAAAAAAAAATTCTATTAACCGCTTAATTTTGGGGTAGAAACTTCTATTCAAGGCCATGTAACTTCTAGAACATGTCCATCTTAGAGAAAAAACTGAAACAAAGTCTCCTGGGATTGTGCTTTTAAAAATCCTTATAGAAGTACTTTCTGCTTATTTATGGTCTGCCTCATTTAACACAAAAAATCCTGTGCACATGGGACTAGAAGATGAACATAAAACCAGTGTCACCCATTTCACAGATCACAAGAGAAGGACTGCCCCAAGTCACAGCTTCTGTCACGCACACAAACTATTCACCTACTTACAGATCTTTGGGGAGGGGGGAAATCACTTCAAAAAAAAAATTAGCCTCATAACATACAGAGCAGTATTTTGCTATACAATTTTAGTAAGATACATACAGCAGACTGTTTCGAAGCTTCTCTTCTGAAACTAAAGTAATGTGACACTTTACATAACTGAACATTTGCCATGACAGTAAATAACCTTCTACTGGGTTTACTGAAGGACATACTAAAAATTACTTTCCCTTTAACTGGAAGCTGTCTTTCTACACATAAGATTGATCCTACCTGCAGAAATACACTAACTTCAATGAAATCATGTACTGTCATTCAAAAGCCACGTTTCAGCTGCAAAAACAGACTATTAACTGAATTCAGAATAAACGTAACTTATTAAAAACTAAAATATAGATTTCACAAAGTCATCACGTATTATTTCAAGAATCTAAGAGTCAGTTAGGTGCATGCTTTTTTCCCAGCAGAACTGTTCTAAAATGTAATTTGCTAGATTTAGTGATAAAGTCTTCATATTTAAGCTTTTTAAAAGGCTTGCAGTGCTCTTCCTCAGGTGTAATTCAGATTGCCTATTTTAAAGCCTTACCTAGCTGGCAGGGGGAAGGGAGGGAGAGCAATAAAACAACTTTGTAAAATCCTGACAAACTCAAATCCTAATATTTGAATTTGGATAGATTATGGGAACTCAACAACTCGTAAATATTTCACATATGTCAAATAGTAGCTCTGCAACGTATCCACAGTTAAAATCCAAGAAACATAGCAAGCACAAATGCCAGGATAAAACAACCCAAATCCTCCAATTTACTGTCTTCTGCTCTGAGATTTTATGTCGATGGGATGAACTGCTGGGCTTCAAAGAACTGGACTCTCCTAGGAGACAAGCTGCTGATGAGCTTCTCTTCCTGCATTAGGTTACCAACTTGGTAAAATCCAGATTAAATATATCTCAGAGAAAAATAAAACGCAAGTAAGAGACTGCTCTGAATTTAGAAGAATGCTCATGAAGATTAGTATTAAAAGCAGGATCGCCTCAATTTCAAATTGATGCCTGTAACTCCCCTTCCTATTAATGAAGTGTCATTAGCACCAGAGACATTAATGCTACGGACAATCCAAGTGGAAGATATCAATTTCAAACATGTCCTGTTTTTATTCATCTCAGCACCAGGATGCACTAATAGCTTTTAGAAACTTCTGTCAGTTAACACAGCTAAAAGAAAACTATTCTGTTGTTCACTGTCACAGCAAAAGACCAAACAAGGAGTCTCACCTTGAGACCTCTTTTGTAGACTCATGGCAAATTTTGCTTGTAATTGTTAAAAAAACAAAACTAGTAGCCAAATGCCATCTAAAGTGACCAGAAGAGGTAGACTCACCATCTGTCTGCTGCCCAAAACAGCCAGATTGAGTTGTTCTGCCAAACCAAAAGAAAAATACACTACAAACTTGATTAAACCCAAGAGTGACACTGCATTTATAAATGAAAGGAAACCATCCAACCTGCTCACCGTGGATAAATTATTTTATGAAATCTCTCTCTGCTCAGATGATTTGGAGTATTGGCAACCTTTCTTTGTAACTGTTCTGGATCTGGCAAGGATAGGGCTATTTTCTTCACCATGATCCTGTTTTAAAATTGTGAACAAATCAGTACTTCTGAAAATAAATGCTTCAGTTACTCCTGAACAGCATTTGCAGAGTGCCCAGGACCTTTGTGTTTCTCACACTACATCCTCCCCTGCTCCCCATAAATGGGCTGGTGAGTGTCCAAGGGTTTGGGAGGGCACATAACCACAAAGGCAACACAGACCAGAGAGATAGCATTTCGTGTGATTCTCAGCAACAAAAAAGGGAGAAGAGTGGGCTTTCAGTTCAGTTTATCTGTTGTTCAGAACTTGGCTGGGCATTGGTCTGCCCATGAATAGTGATGTGGGGCTGCCTCTGCATCACTTTTTTTGTTTTCTTTCTCTCTTGTTCCACTTCTTAAAACAGCTCTTATTTTGAACCCACAGGTTTTTTGGGTTTTTTTTGTTCCATGCCTCATTCCCTATTCCACTGAGGGGGAATAGCAGGTAAGCAAGGGCCCGTGTGGTGCTTAGGTATCTACTGGACTTGACCCACAATAATCACCAGTCATTCATACAAAATCTACGGCAGCAAATCACAGTATATGATTATTACCCACAGATAATGAGTAAGAATTAACTTTGCAACACTACACCAACTGTTGAAATGTTAGCTAGGTAGCAATGCTTATGATCTGCTATCAGCACTTTTGGTCAAGTAAGAATTAGGATAATAACTTCTCAGTGTCATATTGAGTCTCATTCATAAAGAGAGCTGTACCTGCTCCTTTCAACTACAAGAGTCAACAGCATCTCAGATGGTACAGATGCCATAAAGTTTTCCAAAGAAAACAGTGAGAAGCTTCCCCTTCAACCATTCTCATCATTTACCATGCCAGGATGCTCACATCAGTGTAGTATTTGGTTAAATGGAGCTGGTTTTGAACAAACTGCTGTTCAGCAGCAACTTCTTCTCAAACTGGTTTCGTAAAACAAAAAAATAAATAAAAGCAATACTTCTAAGTTAAATCTTAATTGTCGAGTTCCCTCTCACATTAGTGATGTCAAACAGGAGGAGAAAAAGAGGAACTCCCCAAACAGATTCAATTTAGAGTAACAGATATTTTCAGGCTAATAGTTAGAGCCATGAACCATACTTCCACTCCCTCACACCAGGACACCCACATGGCAGAACAAAACCACTCCAAAAATGAGGGTTCTTCCAAGACTGCTGGGTTTGGTTGAAGCTCTTCACTACCAACCATACTCAGGACACACCAATCACCATGGGTGCAAACGTTACATTAGAAGGCATTCTTTTAACGTGACAGGTACTATCCCCACACTGACAATCCTTTCACCTCAAACAAATAACTCCCTAAATACACCTTGAAAAATCAAGAAGTAAATAGAACTGTGCATAATTTATACTCAAGGTAAAAAAAATTAACAGAATAAACCCAGCACATTACTACAGGAGCTGTTCTGCCACACACACCAGAGAACATTTGTTCTGACTGGGGATGCACGGTTTACCACTAGACACAATTAAGTTACTAATAAAGACAAACTTCATGGTGCCTTCAGGGAACAGATCCACTATCAGCCTAAGTCAAGCCAAAATTTCCTCCTGACACAGCACCTCAGATCCATGAGTACATTTAGAGATACCTGGGTAGAATTTTGACTCTTAACAAAGCTTCCAGGATTAACCATGGGCTAAAAACTATATAAGCTACTGCTCTACTTTTGAAGTCCAGATTCCAGGGCCAGCCCCACAAGAGCAGTCATCTATCTCTTCACACACCTGAACTGCATACAAAAGTAGAAATAATACAAATTTTCAGATTCAATGCTCTCATACTAATGGAGTGATAAACATGGTCTTCAGGATCCTGCCTTGAATCTTCAATGCTGCAACCAAAGATTAGGTTGAAAAATGAAAGTTGTAGGTTTCTCATCTGCACACCTGCCAGTAGGCATCTCTACTCTGGAAAGACACTGTAATGGTTTTACACTGTACAGCAGTTTACTTGCAGATTGATACAGTGCAAAAAAGTGGTGACATGTTAACTGTGCTGTAAAGGAGGTGGCAAGGAGCATTTTAATTTCATCTGAAAATCTGTCAGGACAGTTCTGTCATCATAAACCTAGCTCCCTTCCTTTTTCATAGTACCACACACAATGCAATGTGAAAACCTTCCAGTTGAAGAGGATTAATACTGACATTTGAATTTTTCCAATGTATAAGTAGTATCAGCTTTAATAACAGCCATACACGTCATCCTTTATGTTGTATGACATCTAGAACAAATTTAGAGAACCTTTGTTCTCCTGAACATTCAACACACCAGTGGAGGGAGAAAAGTAGGAATGAAAAACACCGAAGAGGAGCAAAGATAGTCATTAGAACAAGAGCAAGGAGAAAGGCGGCGTTTCTTACACCACGGCTACTGTTTAGATTAATAGGAAGAGACTGGATAATTGGAATGGAAAATGGCTCCTTCAGCGACCTTTAGAGAGCACAGAGCCATCCCCGAGAATGAACCTTAAAAATGGATACGCTCAAAATATTCATCAAGGAAACGGGGAGCAGGCAGCTGACAGCCAGTTGAGAGAGAAGCAATGTCTGTGGTAAGACTTAAAACTCTGGGCTTTTTAGATCAGTTTGACCTCAATTTGCATCTCCTTATCATTCTATTCCTTTAATTAGATTAACGTGTCTTTCATGGCACACTGTAGGTGTTACAGCCTGGCTTCTTTAAACACATTTGAAATGTTAATTAAAAATGCTAACAGCTATGCACAGTAATGAAAAAGTATAGAACCATGAGATTGATGAAATTCATCTGGAAGAAGCATTTAATGTAGCGACAAAATCCTGAGCAACTGTCAAATACCTCTTTTCTGTCAACACTCACTTAACAAAAGCTTTAGATGATCTTTACTAGAGAAAAACTATTCTTAGCTGTTTAAAAATGACAGCAGAACAGCCTGATCCCCCTCTAATGGGAGATAAGTCTTCCAGCATCTCAATGGCCTGAAAGTTTAGTTTGATGATAAAAGCAACATAGTTATTTTTAGCACTCTATGGGCATAAAAATACAGCTCTAAACTGTGACCTACAGCTATGCACAGCCAAGCATCACATCATACGACAGTCTTAACTTTAGCTACAAGCACGTCTGTAGTTGCTTCAGACTATCATTATTCATCTCACTACCAACAATACATTTGGATGGATTTAGCAACAAGCATTTGAAATTGTTACCATCTTTTTTCAAATTGCTGCCATCGGCAGAACTCAATTCAAAGGTAGGAGATCTTAATGGACTTGGTAGAAAGTATTTGAGAGACCATGTTAGGTTAAATGGATTACTGCTTCTCTCCAGTACAGAGGATGAAAAAGAACCTTAAAAGCAGAAAAACTTAAACTGTCATATTCTGTACAGAAAGTCATCTTTTCTGAGCACAGTTTGAGTAAATGAGAAAAGAAAAAAAAAAAGGAAAAAGAGAAAAAAAACCCTTGTTTTCTTCCAGCAGTACTAACAACCTGCAAACGGGATATGCTAGAATAAGAGACCTTCAAGCAAACTCACCTGAAACAATACTGTTCACAGACAACTGCAAAGGTAATTTATGTTATTTTCTTCCAATTTGCATGCTTGTGTGTGCATGATTTGTTACAAACTGCAATTTAGAACTCTATTCTACAAGACTTTTGTTTCCAGACTGTATGAACAATAATTTAAATATTTAAAATAAACACCAATACATAAGTTGTAAAATCAGATCAATCAAAGTTTCAGTACATTACTAATTAAATAATTTAATTTTTAAACATATATGTAAGCTCACATTTTTGAGGTTTGGGGATTTGTTTTGTTGGGCAAGTTCTTATTTAGTTGGGTTTTTTTGTGGGGTTTGAGGGGTTTTTTGTTAGCTTGCACGACGGGGTTTAGGGGTTTTTCTTCCCCGTTTGTTTTCTAAAATCATGGATAAAATATGGATGAAATATGGATAAAATATGGATAAAATATTAACTTTCAAAAGCTGTAAATTTCAGAGTATGTTAACTCATAAGAGTTAACAAAGAAAAGAGACAGGAAATATTATAAGGCGCAAGGCTTGTCATATTTCATTATGGCCTGGTGATTTTGTACAGCAAACTATTCTAGGATCATTGACAAAGTTTCATTCAAACATTCAGTTCCTAAGAAGGAAGTCTACAGGTAAAAAGCATTAATCAGTTAGACAGACACAAATAAAATCCATTTTCTTCCTCTCCCCAGCTTAAAAATGCCACTTTTTGGCTGGATGAAATGGTCGAAAACTGATTCCTACAAATCCGCAAGATGTCCTGGATCAGAAGTAGTTACAAAAACCCTGCTGAGGGAGTTGAAATGGCACCTGCAAGAGCGTGAAAGATTAGTGCAAGAGATTGAAAATGAACAAAAAGTCCAGAAAACTGGCATGGATTACAACTGGCTCAAGAACTATCAAAACCCTCAAGCAACAATCCCAGCTACTGAGCAACGGCAGCTTGAAGTTCTGTGCTCACAAATCCAGCCTTGCCAAACAGGAACTGTTCTCAGCAGGTAATTATTTCATATTTCCCTGACTCTGAGTTCTCAGTCACAAATAAAATGTTTCTGTACCTAATCAAAGTTTGTATGTGGCTCTGCTCTCCCAAAGTAGCAATGACCAGCAACTGGAGTGCATTTAGTGCAGTTGTTTTGTTAATTACATCTTCACTTCAATATGCTGCACTTGAAGCATTTTCCTGGTCCAATCCTAACAAAGGAAATCGCATATGACCTTTCAACATTTCCCATTTTTCCTGTTACTTATCCCTACTACTTATTAAATAGCAAGCCAGTAACTAAAAATCAAATAAAAGGACTAATGCAATGCACTATTATGCAGAAATCCAGCCTTACTATCTACAATATCAGGAAGCTCCTAAAAACTTGAAAATCAGTGTAAATAAAAAAAAGAAAAAAATCCCTCCACGCATTTTATGAAGAAAAATTCTTCTATGCCTGCATTTTAAGTACATTTTCTAGGGACTCAGAAATGACAGAACAAGTCCATTTGCCTTTTAAAGCTCAGAATACACCTAAGGGCAAAGTCAGTTTAAATCAAGTTACCCAGATGGGACAAAGAAAAAAATAAATTAAAAAAAAAGCCTACCCAATCACAACTGCTTTCAATCCACAATAGCTGGAGCACATCCAGTGTATTGTTAGAGCTCTTTTCCTCTTACAATCTTCTGGGGGAGGTGAGTAGGGAAATGTGGCAACAAGGAAAAAATGACACCAGAACTCAAGTCATTTCCTCCTCCCCCATCCCCAAATGACCAGAGAGGAAAGAGAAAAGTTTTCAGTGCCGATAATCAAGGTTCAATTTTTGTTTTTTTTCTAGATTTCGGGAAGTTTTGGCAGAAAATGATGTTCTACCCTGGGAGATCGTCTACATATTCAAGCAAGTTTTAAAAGATTTTCTTACCACCACTGAGAGAGAAAACCAAGCAGAGCAGCTGGTAGATGCATGGAATACAAATTGCCCTGAACATTTTAGTCTGCGTGGCGACAGCTCCAACAAATCGGACAAAGATGAAATCCCCACGGTTTCAAGTTATGTCGACAAAAACACACAAAGCATGTTTCCTACCTTCTCTCACAGGATCTGGAATCTACCCTATTACTACCCATCAAGTTAAGTTGATTTGTGTTGCTTTCAAAAAGTTATGTAGTCATCCACATTCCTTTCTTGTAAATGCCGTCCAGACACATAGGAGTAAGGAATGTGACATGATCCCCTTCTTATTCCAAGTTTAGAAATTAAAATCCTTTGTAAAAGCTAGTATGCAGCAATAACTTAAGTATCAACTCACCTTTTACCTTTATAGTTAGAACTGTTGTGTTTGAAGCCATCTTTTAATCAAAAACGTAGATGTTTCTGAAAAAAAACTCTGATGCATTTTAATTTTTAGCCATATAGAGCTAGAAGCACTTCAACAACAAAAAAAGATTGCTTTGCATATTTTGAAACAGCATCAATCCACAGTGTGTTAGACAAAACCTTCTATGTTTGTCACATAGCTTTTAGGCTCTATGGGAACTTTATACTATGTAAAAGAAACAGTTTAATATAACATCAGTTAAATAAACTGGTAAATACTTTGGAGCTGAATAATTATTTCTTCACTTCAAAAATAAGTTGCATGAAAACACTGACAGAATTTATGCTGCATGTTTCTACATTTTTTTTCCTAAACCATACTCTGGCACATGCTGAAGTATGTGAAAGTAGAGAGCTAAACAAAACCACTAAATACTTAACAGCATTTAACAACTAGCTCTCCAGTCTTTAAAAAATTATTGAATTACTTAATTTTAAATAGCCATTTTTCATTTGACCTCTGAAAGCTGTTCTGAAACCCAAATTCTGCATTAATCCTTTAACATTTTGATGAAATCAAGTGGTACTTCTCTAGAATCGCCAAGGAGTCAACAGATCATTTCCAACACACAAGGTGTTCATTCGAAATTTACACGTAAGAAAATTTAATATTTCTCAGCTGCCATGATCTATCACTGTGGGTTCACAAAGTTTTACAAGATTAATCACATACGTAGCAGTCATAGCAGGCAATTAGAGCAGAAAATCAATGAAAACATATGCCAGAACTCAGTTGGCTACATTTCCAATTGTGCTCCCATCACTGTAACAAGTTTTTACTTGCTTTATATAACCTCCTCTTCTCCCTATTTCTGTTTGATCTGTCTGCCAGATCAGAAAAAATGGGCAAGACTCACATGGCCCAATTCACAGAATACACTATTTCATAAACAAAACTGCTTCCTCTAGTATTTTTTCAAACATACCAAAGAAGACATCAGATTTCATCGTCAGTAATACAACTTCAACGAATCTTACACTCCACTGTAGTATCTCCCATTCCAGAAAAAATTTAATAATGCAACATAAATTAGATGAACAAATGGCACAATCATTTACTAAACACTTTTAAATCTTTTTAAAAAGCCTATAATACAGAGAACATTTCATGTAGAAAAGTGAAACATAATATACAAAGAAGATAAACCAATGAGAATTCCTACATCCACCTGAAGAACAAAGTACCTGAGGACTAGAGCAAACAATTTCAAACAGGTTTAAAATAATAAAAGCTGCAGCTGAATACCAAAAGTAACTAACCCTGCCACCTCCCAAAAACTAAATACACAAAGCTTCACAAGGTTCAAACTTCTTATATCTGCACTCAGAGATGCTAACAAACTCTTTAACCTCTTCTTGTCAGTTGTCAGTTTGTGGATTAATAACAAAAATGCTGTTCTAAACTTATTCTGCCCTACTGATGCAGCACAAGGAGTTGGAGATTCTCCTCCTGCAGTTCTAATCTAATCCCTGCATGAGGGCAGCAAGGGATGCAAAGAAAGGATTTTCCAGAGTGATAAAACTCTCACAAATATTAAATGTCAATTACCTTTTCCACAGGATGGAGGGTAACAGGTGCTGAGTATTTAAAAGGCATGGGTAGGATTAATATTACTCTGAGAATTAACATCCATAATGCTGGTTTCAGATAGCTTTGAAGTGGTAAAATGTGCAAGATTCCTGCAATGGCAATTCATTTAAGTTTATTTCTTAAAATGGTATCCTCACAGCTTGTGAGGTTAAAATGTGAAACTAGGTTAAAAAAAAAAAAAAAACCTCTAAAAATGCAGCTTTCAAATTTTTGTTTATGGAAAATGGAAAGCCAGTAACACGGAAGATCCACTTACCTTAACGATCCCCAAAAATGGGTAGGGAAAACAAACAAACAAAACCAAGAAAACCCCAGATACAATTTACCCACGCTTTGTAAACCTCAATTTCATTTTAACATGAGCAAATGCATTTTTCCAGGTTCAGAAGAAGGGACCATCAACTACACCATATTCTAAAAGGCAGTCACTGCACAATAGCTTAAAAATAAAGGTAGGCATCATAGCCAATTCAATGTTAAACCCCTATACGATGGCAAAAGGCTCACCTACTTTTATATGTACGTTTTAATCAAGACTACTGCACCCAGTTCTAGTGTCCACATTTGAAGGAAAAAGAGAAGGAGAAAGCAAAAGAGAACTGCAGAAGGTACAGGGAAAAAAAATACCCAAAGGCAGAGAAAATGCCATCCTCTAAGGCCTCACTTTGGCCATTTCTTCAAATACTGAAATGTAGGGGAACTTTGTGGAGGACAAGCACTTCCTCCTGGCCAAATTGTTATAAACTCTCTCTAGTTAAAAAGCAGAAAGAAAGCATAGAAAAAGCAATGGTGTAAGACCAAAAAGCAAAACTAAAAATGTTAAACATAATTTAAAGAAATCTGTTAGGTTTATAACAATATACTGCCAAGAAAATCTGTACTTCAGCTCACCAACTGAGACAAGCCATTTTCTAGAATTATGCTTACCCTTAGAATTCAGCTACCTCAGACAGGAGCAAGATTGCTGGAAGGCCAGTCACCAAAAACCTGAGGGAGATCACTCTCCAAGAACTCTGCAACTGCTTCTTTAAGTATTTTTTATTTATGCCCCACACAATTTGTATGAGGTGTTCTAAAGCCAGATTGTCCCTTACACTGAGCCAGCAGATATTTCTGCAATAAGCAGGCAGAAAACCACTCTGGTGACAGAAAGGTGAGGGCAGTAATTCCAAAGGTCAGCAATGTCTCCCACCCGACATTCAAAGCAAACAGCACGCAGTGTTTCCAGCCATTAAGTCAGCTTCAAAAAGGTGCTATCTTGGTGGAAGGTACACCTATATAACGCACAAAATAAAAGAGAGAATAAGCACCTTCTAGACACTTAAGCCTTTAACTGTCTTAATGTGAACACAATTTTGTGGAGAATAAGGAAGGATTTAAGGGTCTACATTTCTTCTCTTTCAGTTAAACATAGTAAGAGGAATTAAAAAGTTAATCAATGAGCTGTTTAAGGACAGAAATTCTAGCCACATTTTATGCAGCTTCTATTTCTAGTGCCTTTCCCTAACAACCTCGATTACTGATACTGCTATTCTAGAGGTAGTTCAGGAAGCAAAAGAATCTTAAAAGCCTCGGAAAATGAGACATCGGTAAAGGAAGCAAACACATTCCACATCCCTTTTTATGCCAGACACGAGGCTTTTAGATCCCATTAAACAACCTCAGTGACGTTTTTTGTAAAGTATTACTTACAGCACACACTCCTGTGCAATAACACACCTATTATTACCAATTCGGTATAAACCCACAGATTCTTACATACAAATTTAGACAAAAGTGGTAGGCAGACAAGTCTCCATCAGTAATTACATATTCAAATTCAAATAAATATAAATAAGCATTTCAAAAATCTGAATAACTTTGGTTTTGCCTTTCCCAAAAAAAAAAATCAAGAATTTTGAAGGAAATAGACAATTATGCTACAAGCAGCCTCAACAAATAAGGAGGAATTCTTTTTATTTCAGCTCCTCAAACTCCTTAAGAAGTCAGTGAATAAAATACAAGCATTTCCTTTCCATCCAACCACTTGAATCTAAACCTCCTATAGAGACTTCAAGCTTTGCAAAAACTCTCTAAATGTAATCATATTCCCAGAGCTGTGAAACAGAAGTATGCATGGAAACAAAAAACACCTAAGCAAACACAGCTTTTCACAGACATTCCTTCCATTTTGTGGCAGAAGAGCCATGCACCCATCATCTATGCTCAAAGGTTTTATACCTACTGGTAAGAAATTCTCTCCACGCTTACATAAATGGGCATTCAGGATGCATACTACCTCTGTCCCCCTTGGATGTGGGGGAAAAAAAAATTAAAAAACCAAACCTGTATTTTTTCCCCTACTAAAACAGCTGTCAAACTCACAATTAGGTTATCTGCTAAGACTTGTGAGTGGAAAGAGCTTTCTGTCCAACCAAAAATAAAGATTTGCCTGTGCCTAGTCACACAAGGCTTGATGAATCTTAGTCATTTCTCCTGTGTATAGGAAATGCACAAAATAGATCTTGTGGCTTAGTACTCAGTTGGGTTCAAGAATCTCTCATCTAACACTTCATAAATACTACAGAAATGTTACTAGCACCTAAAAAAGGACCAAGAAGTCACAAAGATCTTGTTCATGTTGGGTTGAGGCATCACATTCATAGAAATAACTTAAAATTTTGTCTGGTCACTTCTGGAAAATTTTAACTACTTGCACAAATTGGCCCGGTAGCTCTTGATCAGTGATTCAGAGCTTGGTAATGGCAGCACATTTAGACTGAAAGAAAAAAATGAAAGATATTCTGAGGTGCCAGTTTTGTCCTCCACTGTCTCTGCTGAAATATCAGACTACCTGATAGCAAGATGTTATCCAAAAGCTCATTCTTTCTCAGATGCCAATGTACACCTTTTAAGAGAAATACACCTTCCTGAAACACAGCAACCTCTATTGCTGTGCATCACACATGGAAAAATAAAACCTGAAATGCTCACTCTGGAGTGTATGACCAGCTCATTTTGAAAAATACTACATGGAAGTGCACACAAAACCTTTCTATGGCAACCAGAGATACACCACCACACCTGGTCTAAATACCAAGATTAGTATGCACTGCCACACTCCAGGCAGCATCCAGGGGAAAATACTCTTTGGATTTCAGTATCCAGACTCCAGTGAAAATCAAATGTACCTGGCTGCTACACAAATAAACATACACTTCTCCTTGCCTGTGAACTCTGCCATCTGAGAACAATATGTCAATATACCTCTGATTTTACTTGGGTAACTGAAATGCTTCCATTAGGTCAGGACAGCAATGAACTCGTGAAATTCATTTAACACCTACCACTGATAAAATTTTAAGCTAATGCACCTGAATCAGAATAAAAGGAGTCTTTTGTAGTACAGTTCTACAGTTCTTCAACAAGACGAGGTACAGTTGCACACCAGCGCTGATGTACTTCAGAAAAAGCAAACCCCACAGGCAACACATCTACTGATGATGGAGACAACAGACCTAAGCAGCAAATCACATTAAATATTAAACGCACAAAAACGCATCAGCCACAAACGCTACTGGGGGTGTTAGGCTGGAATCCAACAACTGCACACCCTGGGCCCACCAGAGGAGTGGAGCAGGAGGAGGCTGCCCTGACTCTGGGGAATGCTCAGAGGGAGCCCATCAAGAGCAGCGGCCCGCACTCACCCCGCAGCCGTCAGCGGCTCCTGTGCGGGGTGGCGGGGGGAAGCGCCAGGGCGGCCGATCCGCACCTCCTCGCCCAGGAGCTCGACGGCGGTGACGGCCCCGCCGATGGTGAACCAGTCCCGGCTCTGCCCCTCGGTGAGTTTCCGCAGCATGACGGCGGATGGATGGCGGCGGATGGCGGCGGATGGCGGCCCCGGCACACCGTCCCACACCGCCGCCCTGCCCGGCCCCGCCGCACCCTCACGCCCCGCCCCTGGAGGGAACGCTCCCGGCTGGGATCTGCCCTCGCTTCCCAGACAATTCACCAGGACCTGCGAGCTGAGTTCAGCTAAACCGACGCCCAAAATTCATGAAAGCCATCCGGAGAAAGGTAGGACATGCAGAACCAGGCCGGAAGTATACGGGAGGGTCGAACACTAACTGGATAAAGTTCAAAAGAAGAATAGGATCTGAGATAAAAGTGCCACTTGAACACTTGTCCCTTTCATCCTATCGTCCTCTCTTCTGAAATAACTGCAAACATCAGATAAGTAATGAAAACCAATACACACCCCCTTACTTTCTCTAATAGGATTTATCATCTCCACACTGAGTGCCTGATCTGGTGTAGAGGCATTTCAACATTTAGAACTGTTACTGTCACATAGGTAAATACAAATCTAGGGTATATGTAGAGAGAAAAGGGTACCACAGCCTCTGGTTGCTTAATATATCAGCCTCAAAATCCTAAATTAAAGAAAGAAGACATTCCTCACTAAAATTTCAAGAGGTTTTTAAAGTTTGTAATGAAAGACGTGACATATATGCAGTATTTTGACATTATGCTCCTATATTAAATGCAAAAAACGCCCATATAAGATCCAAGGAGTCTTGTTTGCCCTGTGTGACAAAGCTCATATGTAGCCAATCTATACACCTGCAGATTATGTAAATCACACAGTGGGAAAGTAAATGCAGTCTGTGATCCCACTAAAGCATTTTAACACACACAATAAAGGTCTGAGCTCTGCTTTCCTTTCACAGCCACGGGAGGCCTGTGCCGTCATTACTACCCCGCACCCCACAGAACAATGCCCGAGCACAGCTCTGGAATTCACAGCTCTGGAATTCCAGTCACTCTGTCCTTCCCACACCTGGAGGAAACGGCCTGCAAAGCACGTAGGTGCTTCAGACTTCATAAATATGTCCCAGTGTGTGTGCCTCCCACTCCTCCAGGACAAGCTGTTCCCTACGGGACACACTACATACGCTGTGACAGGCCCTTCCTGACATTGTCCTGGCATGGGACACCTGCTGCACTTGTTCTTGGGATGCAGGACTGAGGTGAAGATCTACATTAGAACAGCATTGCCAGCAGATCGAGGGAGGGATCCTGCCCCTCTGCTCAGCGTAGGGGACGTGAATGTGGAGTTTTGTGTCCAATTCTGTGCTGCTCAGTACGAGAAGGAGATGTGGAGCTCCCGGAGCAGGTCCAGTAGAGAACAACAGAGCATGATTGAGGGCCTGGAGCATTTCCTTTATGAGAAAAGGCTGAAGGAACTGGGCCTGCATAGCCCCGAGAAGAAACAGCTGAGAGGGGATCTCATCAGTGTGTACAAATACCTGAAGGGAGCGTGGCAAGGGGATGGAGCCACGGTTGTGCCGAGCAATAGCACAAGAGGCAACGGGCAGAAACTGATGCTCAGGAGGTTCCACCCTGCGAGAAATGTCGGTGTGATTTGTGTCAATTCAGATCTATTGCATGGCATCAGTATAAAGATAACCTTTAAGAAACAGAAGGAGGAACGCTAAATAAGGCATGGAACCAGAATAACAGGACAATTCTAGTTATCCGATCACAAAATGTATTTTGTAAGCCTCACAGCACCGTTATGCGTTAGCATCTTTGGGTTTGTTAATTTGGGTGTTTTATAATACGATTTGCTACGTAACAGTGGGCTTCAGCTATTATGTATTTGCTTTTACAAATTATTGCAAATTGTAACCATTTTTTGTAGACATAGTGCAAATGATAATTGCATTTGTGAACAATATATCTAAAATTGTGCACAAACCAAACCTATTATAAGCTGCTTGGAAAAGATGTATCACAAGACATAGCTGCTTTTGCAAAATGCATAGCCAGGAAATCGCTTATGTAAGATTATAACTTATATATATGTGTAAGATAGAGGTCAGAAAAACTGAAGAGGAAAAAGAGCCTTCCTCCTGAAAAAGGACAGTCGACCCCCTAGCAACCAACCGAGCAGGCACAGCCACGCAAAAACAAGGATGCCATGTAAAGACAGAGAAATGAAAGAAGAGGGGTCTCTGAGGAAATAGAAACTAGAATCTCAATAAATAGAACTGATGCACCAAGGGGTGTGCCATGCCATTGGTGGAGCAGTGACTCCCTGGTACACCCAGGCCCGTTTGCTTGCTTTGTATTTGCCTTATATCTAATAAATGATTTGGTTAAGATGATCCTGATGGCTGTAATTTGTACCAACCCGAACATGAGGAAGGAAGAACTTTACTGTGCAGTGACCACGCACTGGGGCAGGTTGCCCAGAGAAGGTGTGGAGTCTCCCCCACTGGAGATATTAAAGAATTGTCCTCACGGATGCTTTTAGGGTGCAGTCCTGTGCCACGTGCTCTGGGATAACCCTGTTGGAGCAGGGAGGTTGTTCCAGGTGCCTCACTGCGCTCCCGTCCCGCCTGACCCGCTCCGTGGTTCCGAGGGAAGCGGCGCTGGCACCGCTCTGGTCCTCCACGGCCCTAGGGGGCGCTGCCGTCCCCGCCCGCCCCGCGTCCCTTCCCGGCGCACCGCGCGGCCTCACCGGACCCGTCCCCGTTACCGAGCTGACCTTGGCCGCTCCTCTCCGGCACGGTGGGTCCGGGCACGGCGAGCCCGGGCTGGGAACTGGCGGGCACCGCTTGGCCGTGTCTCGGGTGGGGGCAGCGCTGATCCAGCCTGGGAAGGGAGGAAGGGAGTGCGGCCGTTACCCGCCCACCCCCGTGCGGCGGGTCGGGCCGCGGGCTGTGGCGGGGCGGTCAAGGAGACAGCAAGTGCAGCGTTGTTCGGGTAGATTTCAGTAAAAAAACAACAAACTCAGAACGATGTCAGGCCCGCGCAGGCCTTGGGGAAAGGTCTCTGCCGGGCTTTGGCACGGTGTTAAATGGAAACAGCGCTGCTTATTCCCTGTGTGCTGTAGCGGTGGGGAAATCTTTCCTTCCTGTTCTGTTCAATCTCCTCGTTTGTTAGTATGTCTTAATATTCTGCTATAGCAGAGTAACTGTTTGTAGTCCACTGTTCCTCTGAAACTACAAACACTGGAAATCTAGGTGAGCGGTGTCCTTAATGCAGTGTCGTTAATAGCGTTGGGGAAAGCACAAAGGTGTTCCAGGAACTTTTGCCACAATAATAAGTGATTGAAATGACTGTCCATAAACAAGCGTAAATGTGGGTTTGTCTGTAATTATATACGAATTGTCTCGAAGTTGCTTTCATTCTCCATGAAGCACCTAGATTTTTCCAGTTATTTTGACACTTGCACCCTCTGCTCGTAGAGGCTTGCCAGACGATGCTTTACATTTAGTATCGGCTGATAAGTGAGCATTACCTCAGAGAACTTTGCTTTTCTTTCCTGGGTCTCTTGTTTACCGTATGCTGTCTGTATGTGTGTATAGCCGACTTTATTGGGTTGTAATAAGCATGAATAATGACTGTTGGGTGAATTGTTGTACATAAAACAGTAAAACACGAGGCATCCCAGTGCAGTGTGGTGCAAATGTGAACTAACGTTTATGGGAGTTAGGATAACTCCCATACCATTTTCTTTTTGTCTTACAAAGCTGCATGGAAAGATAAAAAACACCAACACTGATGGGCTTCTTGCTCTTGGGGCATATTTTGGAAGTCAAATAATCATGATAAAGCATGAATTCATTAGCCTAACATCATTTATGTTGCTATTTTGAGTAGAAATTACCATGCTGGAAAAGACAGCTGTGAGGGAGGGAAGCTAAATTGGTAGTGCAAGGCAGGAGCCTCTCTGGCTTGTCTGGAGTGAGATTTCCTCCTGAGGGAATCTGGAAACATTAGGAAAAAGCTGTCACTGAGAGGCAGGGAGAAGTCTAGCTATTACTGCTCTGTAAATGTTCTATTGACTCATCTTTGAATCCTTTCATCAACTGTAATTTAATTTTATTTTTTTTTTGTGTTAGCCCATAAATTGTAACCTTAACTCTGAATTTTCATTTCTTTGTTTTGGAGTAAGTACTTTTTCATGCTTGGGGATCTTTTTTTAACTTGTAAACTGCTGCTGATAATGAATTGGGAGCGTGTGTGTGTGTGTATACATAAAGATAGATGAATACATGTGTGTTTGTGTCTGTATGTATGTTAAAAATCCAGTAGGTAAAAACACAGCTGCAAAAGTTACATTACAACACTCCTTATACATTTCAGATGGTGCAGACCATGATTCCAAAGGCATTGAGACCCATGAAATTCTACTTCTCTACTGTGTATCAAGAAATATGGGTTGGTGTAGCATTAACAACTTATGCCTACTACAAGATTTCATATGGGGGTAAGTCACACGTAGTTTTTTTATAGAGGAGAATACCCACAACAGGAATCAGGCATTGAAGGTAGTCAGCAAATAAAAAATTAACATTCTTCCTTAGGGCCAGGTCTTTGCTATAAAAATTTAGGTGTTTTAAATGCTGATTATAGAAGGTTCCACTAACAAAAATACTCAAATGTTACTGTGCTTACATTATAAAGATTAGGTAATGTAGGAATTGGTTTTTAAAATACAGATCTAACTTACTTGCTCAAGATTTCGAAAAGAAGTAGTTTTTAAAAGGTTTTCTCACACAAACTTCTGAAAGTGTATTTTGGGCTGATGGCACCTCTAAATGAGAGCTACATCACTGAACATGAGAATGTGTGTTACTTGGTGACACTGGTGGGTTTCTCAGAGAAAGAAACAGAATATCTAATGTAAAAATAATAAATTCAAATGGGCCAGGTGTCCCTTAAAGCAGAAGGGTACAAGAGATCATGGTGTCTTAAAGGTCCTGCTTGTCAATTTAGGCTATGCTCAATAAACCCTGAGTCAAACCCTTTACTGGCTGTTGTGAACAATGAAGTGTTGTAAGTTGTACACAGAGTTCACAGAGTAAGGAACCCCTTGTTGTGGGAACAGCTGAGAGATACTACCTCAGTATTTCTCTAGTCCAAATAATGTGTAGCATTTCTAAACTGTTACACTGCACTTAAAAGTTTAAGTAAATATAAGCAGTTGATCTTAATGAGTAGTTAATGACTATCAAGTAAATGTAAGTAGTTGAGGTAGGAAAACAAAAGTTTAACTTTTGCTTTAAACTTCTATTTCAAGGAGAGTTCAAAATGGACAGACTTTCCAATTTGTCTTCATGTCACACTACATTAATTCATGACTTAGATGAGCTGGTGTAGAGTTTCAAGGGCCAAAAAACCTGGATAACTGGCAACTGTATGCTAAACTTTATTTGAAAGGAGAAACAGTTCTTAATAGCTGTAGCCTTTTCTGCACTTTGGGGAATAATTTTGCAAACAATACATGGAATTATTGAAGAGCATGTTGTAGGATAAATCAGATTGGAAAGGAACTCTTGAGCTGACCTGATGCAAACCAGTGCTTGAAGCAGTTAGACACAGTTAGATCAGATTGTTTATTACCTTATTCATAATTTAAGTGAGTATTTCCAAGGATGGAGATTGTACAATCTCTTACAACTTTCTTCCTTATGAAGAATTATTTTTTTTTTGATCACTGTGACCCAGTATTTTAGAAGAACAATTGCAATGGGAATGTAAAATACTAAGGAAAATTTTAAAGCAAACGTTTCTCTTTAGTTTGCATCCATATTTTGTATGTGTAAATGTTCACGTATTATGTAAAACAGTAACATTCCCTGAAAGTTTCTTTTGAATTATAGTAGAAATCTTGATGACTATCATTTCTAAATGCATGGAGTCCTGGTTAATTAAAAACAAACAACTTTTAAAAATCAATATAAAGTTTACAGAAATGTACCATGGAAAGTGCGTGTTGTACACTCTCAATTTTTGTTTAAGCTAATGATAAGCTAATTAAAATTTATCTGTAAAAAGTCAATAGGAAATATACTTTAAACTGTCATTGTTCAGCTTTTTTTTTCCTTTTTTTCCTCAGGCAAAAAGTCATCAGGAAATAGTAAGTATTAGATATCTAATACCTTGATGTAATTTTTAAATAAGTACAGCAAAAATTAGTTCAAAATATTTTGCATTAGATAAATTTGGGGCATAAGTTACACATTTAGCAAATGTTTAAAGACTACTTCAAAGTAAGTAATTTTGATTGTATTGATAATTTTATAACCCTAGAAACATACTGACAATCTTATAACCCTGCACATAAATTGTCTTTTGTGTAGGTTTTAGGAGTAAAATGGAAATTCTATACCTTGACTGTGTGTGAGGAATTTTTTCAAATAATTTTAACAACCATTTAATGGAATTACTTAAATCAGAATGATTTCAAGAGTACTTGCTATTTCAGCTATCAAGAAACTAGAAAGTATAAACTTGTGTTTTGAATTTTTATTTTTGTGTCTTTATAAAGTAGTGTTTAAATATTTGTGGACAGTTTCTTCTGACATCACACTGGAATTTATTTTTTTATGACCTGCTGTATCTCAGTTCACTTTCTGCACCATGAGAGAGAACCCATTTGCTCCTAGTTGAATTTGTACATGCAAACATTTACATTTTGAAATGTGCAATTAGAGAAAATACTGCCTAGTAGACTTAGAATAATAGTGTAAAATAAACTTCAGTTCTGGAAGAACCATAACCAAATCAAGGAAGAATGGGTGTTTGACTGTAATAGGGCTTTAAAACTTGCAGAAGAGAATTTTTAATATTTGCTAAATTTACTTATGTACACATTCTGAGGTATTGTTTCATTTGAATAGCCAATTTTTGTGCTCAGATATAAGTGCAGTTGTCAGTTCTAGGACCTGCACTACATTCCTGAATTGATTTGCTTTACTGTTTGAACAGCCTAAATCATGTCTTTGTTTCAGAGTCCTCTGGTTCTGGCCATCATTAAAGATCTCTTCTCTTCTTGGAATATGAATTTGGTGGTTCCTCATCTCTACTGCAAATGAAGCGAGTTACAACCATAGGGAAACGAATGCTAGAACTGTACCTGATGCATCTGCTGTAATTGGAAAAAGAATAAATCCATTGAGTAAAAAATAATTAAAGATGTTGGACAATATATGCTGGAGTGCAGTGCTAACCTAATTTTTAGAATAAGCTTCTACAGTTCTAAGTACCATATTAAACTTTTTCAACAGTACTTTAAAAGGGACCAAATCTTTATAAGTAAACTTTTTAACAGAACTAGATTCCTTTTTTCCCCACTAATAAGAGCTTTTTTGGCTATTTACTTTAAAAATGTTATTTAATAGGATACCAAGTATGAGGACTGAATCCCTAGCTTTTTGTCAACTTTTGGTGCAGTAATCAAGGGTACCAAAATTATATTTTAAACCTAACATTTTTTAAAGAGTCCTTAGTTCTGTAAGGTTTAAAAGCAAAAAGTACATTGTTACGAAAACACCATGCAACATGTTTACAGGTGTTTCTTAAAAGTGCATAATTCACAACTATATTTTTTTGTTCTTCATATTCAGTAGAGCTAAGGAATATTCTGAAAGGCTTTTCCTTTAGTCCCAAATTTTGCAAAGGAATAAGTAATAAGACGCCCATATTGTATAACTGATAATACATGGACTTTCATTTGCCATTGGAGCTTACAAAAACCTCAGAATTTAAAGGGAATAATGAAATCTCACACTGGCAGCAGTTAGTATGAGCACAAACTTTAACTTGCTTCAAAGAGTTTTCCTTTTTCTTGAAAGTGTAGAAGTAATACTTGCATTATTAGGATGGGTCATTAGTGGGTTTTGCAGATAGCTGTTAGAACTCCATAGCAAGTGTTTGGGAGTCTGTAGGAACATATGCTATCTTACAAAAATCAGTGTTCAGAACTATGAATACTGAATTCTGTACCTAGGATATATAGTGTGTAAAACCAAAACTAGACTTCATGTCATGTTTTGTTTAAATTTAGCCTAATCTGCCTTTGAGAAGATTAAGAGGCTTAAGTAATTTTAATGACTTAATGCTTACGTACATCTTTTTAACTACTTCACTGAAACATCTTAAATCTTTCAGCTTGATTAAAGTTTTGCTTTTCAATCTCCTGACGGCAGTATGTGGCCATGGCTTAAATATTTTGTATTCCAACACTCAGGAACTTGATAACCTTACCTGCTGATGGTAAACATTCCAAACACTATTGTCTTTAATTTCTTCAAAATTTATACTTATGCTTAATAGCTGTAACTACTGAGTAGAGTAAAATCACCAGTCTATTTCACTGAAAGCTTTTTTTTAAAGAAGGCAAGTTTAGCATCACTGAGTTTGAAAAGGTGACATTTGTCCTTCATGTATTTTTGACATTTATTCCACCTTCCATAGTTTTCTTTGTTGCACCTTTCCTTGATCTGTTTTAGCCGATTTCTTTATTTCTATAAATATCTATATGGGTTTTCCTGTTTCCTCACTACAGAAAAATGAATGAGAAATTGGAAGAACCCATTACTAGATTTTTTACATAAAATCAAAAGCATTCAAAAGAAGGCAATAGAAAATAAAAACTAGAAGAAAATGGAACTTAAATGAACAGATATTAGGCCAGTGGTAATAACAGGGTGGGTGAGTTGAGGTATACTTAATGAGCAGTTCAGACTAAACATTTATGCCAAGTAAGGAGCTATAAGAGTATTTGTAATGCAAATTTATGATCACTAAGTTATAGTTCCTAAGATACCACACATACTTCAAATGACCTGCTTTAGCAATTTTCAATTACAGAGCTCAGGCAAACAGACCAGGAAAAAAAACATTAAACACTGCAGGATTTGCTTCACCTTAGCCAGACCATTGGCACTGAGGTACATCAACATGCTCTTCTGATCTCCTGGGTTTGAAGGCAAGAAGAGCTTCTGCTGACCTGCCCTTGGAGCACATTTGACTGCACTTCTAGGTAAACTTAACCTGCTTCAAGTCTTAGCACTTCTTTCTATCTGACTTGCTTGATTTTGTAGTAGGGAAAGAAAGTACAGATGGGCAGCAGTGTCTGGAACAATGCAACTGTTTTTCCATTGGTGCTTCTCTGACAGGAATTTCTATGAAGGCTACAGCATATGCCCTCCTTTGTGATCCTTAACACAAATATTTGCAAAAGATAGGGGAAGTAAGACTGATGTTTATGTTTAAATAGGTGTTCTGTTTTGTTTTTTTACTTGAGTAGCATAGAGAAGGAGGAAATTCAGTCAGTGGCTTGACTTGGAAGCAGAAATCAAAATGCCCATAACGTGTAACACCTGTAGTAGTATCTCTATACTTCCTGCTGGAGTAATGTAAAACACAATAGAGGAAAGCAAACTAAGGCATTGTAAGAGCCATTTCATATTTACAGTGAGGTGTGGAAAGAGTAATCAATTTTCATTGCAGCACTAGCACCTGGAGCACAGCCCCTAGGTAGACAAACATTTCAAGGAGTACCCAGCCTTAAAGTGAATACTCCTATTTTAGAATATGTGCCTTTCTTTTTTTTTAGTAATTTAGCTAAGGTGATTTCTAAAGCTAACTTAAAAATATTTTCTTGTTCCAGTGTCTAAACAGACAATACTCAGCCCCTGAACAAACCCATTTGCTATGTAAATGACTACGTAAGATCAGGACTTTAATCCATGGATGTAATATTCATCGTGATTCACAACTAAACACTGGTGAGGGATATGCTTACTGCACATTGATGGATCATGTTGCTTTCTTTTAACTGCTGCCTCTTTATGTTGCTGACATTTCTAAAACAGGATTGCATTTAAACTTTATGTAGTAAAATAGTTAAGCAACTGCATTCTTAATTTGGTGCCTGTGATGAGGCATCAGCAGTGACAAAACCTGTTTACTACCTTTACCATGTCAGGGGAACAACAAACATCTTCAGGGGTTGAAGAACCTCATCCTGCAATTACTGCAGTATCCTTTTGACTAAGTTTTGTTGCGGCACTGGTAACTTTTTTTTACAATCAATACAGAACATGAAAGCTCAGCAGTAGGAAACTGTATTAATAATGACAATGTTAATGCAAGGTGTCTTTTTACAGTACAAGTACTTCTGTATTTGCCCCTCCATGCTGGGTCTTTCTTACAACTGGGATTTCTCATTTTGGAGCTTGGGGATTTCTAGAAGATTTCAAGTGCTGTCTTACTATCAGAAATCTTAGAGTTTCTCCTGCATGCTAATGAAGTACGATAGAATACTCTAGGGGAGCAGCAAAATACAGTCAGAGCCAAGGAAACATTAGTCACAAGGCCCAACCTACTTAACCTCCTTAATGGCTAACTTGGAAAAAACCCAAATGTGTATTCATGTTAATTGGGAGGATGAGTAAAGCTGCAGGAAATGATCCAAAGTAACTAAAACAGCTGAACAAGTCTCTTGTTTATCTGAATCATGATAGCAATCCGGTGTTTGTAGTACAAATGCCAATACAGAGCTGGTATGTACATGTCTTGTACTTTCAGTCCCAAAGGAAGGAGCAGTATCAGGTGCTTGTTAGACACAGGTGGTTTTGTGTGACATCACCACCAGCTGGCTGAACTGAAACACAGGAAATAAATGCGTGAAACTTTTATTGTTTCATTTACAGAAATTTGTGAAGTTAGTTGGAAGGAAAGAATTGTGAGATGGAGATTACCTGAAGCATTAAATACGTTAGTTAACAATTCATTAAATGGAGGAACAAGAAGTGACAAGATAGTGCTTGAACAGCAATCTCTTCAAACTATATATAATTCCATGACCTTTAGCAGCTAATATTTTTAAGAACATAAAGCCACATGGTTGATTTGATAATTTATTAAAATCTCCTACATAAGACAGTCTTGTGTATTCTACTCCACTGCTGCAGGCAGAGTACTCGTAAACAGCTACTCTCTCCTAACTTAAAATGAATTGACCACCACAAGAATGGATGATTTAGAGGTTTTAATTAAATTCTCTCTTTGGTTGTGGTTTAACAGTAAGAGTACTCTGGCAGCTACACCAGCTTGTGGAGTTTGCACCCTTACACCGCAGTGCCTTGCTCCTCACAGTTGTGCTGATACAGCTATTTGTGAATTAGATCAGGTGATTTTGATAATTTTATGCATTTTTTTCCCTCTAAAACAAAAAACCAAGCACTTGGTAGGTTTTTTTTTTTTCCATTTTAATTTGGACCCATCTGATTCTGCTTACAGTAAAGCTGCCTTATAACTAGATTATAGCTCAGCAGTTGGGGGGGAGGGTGGGTTTGCAGAAAAAGGATAGAATAATCAGAATTTCTATGCTCCCATTTACTCAGGCGAGTTCCCTAAGTCATTGTGTCCCTCATAACAAGGCAATGCAAGTTTCCTCCTCATCTGCAGCTATGCAGATGATCAAAGCACTGTCCCTCCTGGAAGAACTGTCATCAGTGTCAACAGTTGGAGCAATAAAAAGAATGCAGAACTCCACCCTGTATAGAAATCAGAAATGACAGCTTGAGCTCCAGCAAAGGCAGAGCCTTGCTTGCTTCCTCTGGGACAGCACATAGCTTTCTCAACTTTATACTATCACTTAATTAATTGGGACAAATGAACAAACAAATAGGGAACAGGGAGAACCACTGGATGATGATATCCTAATGCTCAGTACTAGCAGGAGGAATACTTTTACTTATAAGCGATAAAATTGGTAGTGGATCATCAAATGAAAATATGCTTAATTATTATTACCTTCTAAAGGATCATAAAGGAATGGGTTTTAATTTATATGACCTTTAACTTTTATATCCATATCATGACAATACCTTCAGTGATCTGTTTGGAAAGACAATAGAGATTTCTTCAGAGCTAATGAATTGTGTTTGGTAGGAAATGATAATGGGGATTTTATGTGGGTGGTAGAACTAAGAGCTGTATACTGAATGAATCCCATCTGTGGTGACTGCTGCCTACACAGATTTTTTATGCAGTATTAGTTGTAGTCTTCATTTCTTGTTTTAACCTGTTATGTTTAGCATGCTTTTGATAATATTAAGAATTGCTGCAATTAAAGGGGAATTTTTTAGGTATGAAGTAGAAACTGTTGTGAGGTATTTCATATGGAATGCTATGTAAACAAGCAAACGGGCAACAACTAAACTGAAAAGCAGAGTATTATGGGAGGGAAAAGGAGGGATTAATAAAGTGGGCAAGAATGTGAACAGGCATTTGATAGAGGACCAAGGATACAGGGGGGGGATACTCTTTTGAGGGAGGTATAACCAAAAGCATTTCCACTTTCATAATTAACTCTACTGTTTATTTTGTGTGTGTATATATCTGTCTCAAGCTATGCTTTTTTCGGCACTGTTATTGACTCCTTACTCATGATGCTTTGGTATATTTTTTAATTTAGTGTAGTTAAAAGGCAGAGAAATAGCCTTGTTTAAATTCTCTTAAACCTGACGTTTCAGTTCTCTCCTTATACTCCTAGTGTTGTATTCTACTTATCACATACAGCTTGAAAAGAACATTCTTCTGGTCTCAGGTAGGATCTCTAGACACTTCTTTAAAATAATTAGCTAAAATTTAAATTCTGCGTATCTTTCAGTAAGCCAAGAATTTGAGTCATATCAATTTTAAGAAAGGACCTGACTCTTAGTTTAAGTAAACACCAAGACATAATACTGTTCAGCATACTTTGATTTAAGTAATTCTTCTGGAGTAATGCAACTAGAAAAGGAATCTTGCAAAAAATATTTTTACTTTGCTTTCAAGTTTCTTATTAATGCTAACTATCACACCTCTTTTTAAATTAAGGCTAGTACATTAAACATATACTCAGGCCTGTCTAGAAGGAAGAAAGGCAGAAAGCAAGAAAAAAATGTTTTCCATAGAAAATGGAAGAAATAGAAAAAAGATTCCAGTACCTTGTGCTGTAGCTTGTCCATTTACAGAACAGAGTTACTGGCTTTGAATTTGAATTGCTTGAGAGAGAAGCAGTAGACAAACCTTTAAAGTAGCATCTAATCATCCCCCAGCCAGTAGGTTATTATTGGGTGTACTCCTCCGTGATGAACACTCCTTTCCAGCCTTCTAAATATTCTCAGGTTCAGCTGCATATTATGGTATCTTCTTTGAATAAGTCAACCTAAAATAGATTCTAAACACATACCAGTGATACATTTTCTACTGTCACTATTTCTAGAGCTTTTCGCTGAATCATTTTCAATAAGGTTCCATCAATGCCCTACACAATTCATCAGCTTCTACTGTTGACATTTTTCTGTTTATGCAGCTAAGAATTGTAGTAAACCTTGTTGTAGGATCACAGTAGTAAAAAAAAAAAAAAAAAAAAAAAAAATTCAGAAATATATTTCTGGAAGATTACAAAACAGGGCACTTGGAGACAGAATCAACTTGTCTCAATATTCCCTGGACTAGAACATTGTTGCTTTACATGGAAAAGGAATATTTACAGAAACAGAAGGGATGAACCTTAAGCATCAATAAGGCACAAACCCACTATTTTCATAACATGCAAAATTCATCATTGCAAATGTTAGATTACAAGTGCTGGTCAGATTACCTGAGTGCAGATGCTCTTCTATTAAAATGCACTACTAAAATAGTGTTGGAGACTGAAAAACTCAGATTCACAATAGAAGACAGCCATGCTCTGACAATTTTTGGTAATCAAAAAGCCCCAAAAGTGGTAATTTAAGGTGATGTTTATATATATATGTACACATCGATATCTATGTATCTTTTATCTATACAAATATATATGTGAGAGAGTGCAGAAATGTTTTCCATAGAGATGTATGCTAAATCTGAACCTGTCTCACATCTGCAATGGTGTTTTAATACTTTATTTTCAGAGGAGACTTACTTTGTGTTTTCTAATCTGTAAAATCTGTGTAAGTACTCACACAAAAAAATGGTAAAGAATGTTATTTCCATTAGTGTAGTCTTAATAATGTAGTTGTTTAAATTCTAAGTATAAACAGATAAGATTTTTTTTTAATACACATTTAATTTGGTTTATAATTTTTTCTCCTACTCTACATGAGCATTCTTCTGCTCAGAGGCATGTTTTCCTCTCTAAGCCTCCTTTGCATATCACTTTGTCAGTAATTGCTAGAAAATACCTTTCAGTATATTGCAGACTTCAGAATTGAGCAGAGGAGTTTCCCAGTCTCCCCTTCCAAGCTGCAATCCTTCAAGTACACTCATTACCAGGTTCAACAGCAGGAAGCAGGAGCTTCATTATATGAGACCCCCTTCAGGTTTGTTCTTACTAGATCTATTTACCTAAAGAAAGATAACTAAAAAAAGCACAAATTCTAGTAGGAGGTGCACATTTCAAATTAGGAATTACTGGGTTTGAATATTGCAGTAATACAAATCTAATATGAAAACAAGCCTGCATGTGACACAGCAGTAAACGTAAGAAAAGAAAGGAAATTGGTTTAAATTATATTAATTAAGTAGCTGGCCATCTAAAACAAAGGAATGATATGGTTAAAAGAAAAGTTGGAGACTAACAACCCAAAATTGTTGCTGCATGAGGGAAAAACAAATCATGTATCACAGAATTCTGCATTAGCCTGTTAGCTGAAAGAGAAAGTATTTGAAATGCCTTCATACAGAAACTGTAAAAAACACTTCAGTACTTAACTAAGTCATGGAAGAGATACATGAGAACAATTTTAGTCTTACAGTAACAAATTAAAAAGCTGGACTCAATCCTAAAACATGATCCATCATTTTCCCCTCACATTAGCCAAGTGGTATATCCAAAACAAAGTAGCATATAAACAGAAGAGGAGTAAAGAGTGACTGTCCCTAATTAATGTTTCAACTAATAACCCATTATCTGGCTTATCTCAGATACTTGCACTCATCATGGGAATATTGAAAATTTCAAGAAAAAAGGATTTTTATAAAGAGACATCCTGAGAGCCCAAATAGCTATAAAGCCTAAAAGTACAAACCAGGAGAATACCCAGGACATTAGAGTTTTTGTTTCCTCCACCTCTTTGCATATGGTTAATTGCTTCATTGTTATAAATTACAAGGGAACAGAACAAGATTTTCCATCTATAAAGATGATGGCATGTCATCTTACAGGACTGTATCTTCTGTAGCTACAATATAAACCAATACCTTTTAGTGCAATAATTTTATTAGAATGGATAGCAACACAGTCCCAATGAGACCACAGCATTTTCCACTAAATACGTGCTTTTGCATCATGTGTATTGGATTAAGTATACAATTTCTGTTATTGTTTAAAGAAATTACCTCTAATCCACCAAATGCAGGGCTGGAACACATGACATACCAGACCAAATCCCAGGAAGTGCACACAGCTATGCCACACACACATAATGCTTCACTCCTGCTCTAATTGTTATGCTTCAGAATGATGCACCGAGTGCTGGGCTATGGAGACTTCAGATCATGAGTCACCTAGTCCAGCATACATTACTGTAGAATATTACAAGGCAGTGATGAAAAAAGTATCTTTCTCCTGTTCACGTGTCTTAAATACTGTATACCAAACAGACATCAAAGTGTTTCCTTTAGGTTATTATTTGTAGTTTATTTATCTCTGAACAGGTTTGGTGGGGTTTGAAATGCCTTGGCTGTATGTGAATTCAGGCATGGCAGTGTATGACTATTGTTCAGTACGAACATTTTATTGCTGCAGCCTTAGTAAGTCAGCATGATTCTGGAATGAAAGGCTACTTAAGGCCACAGTAACAAATTAATATACCTTTCCTTTACATATACACTCTTACTTTACACTGTATTTCATGAAAGATTTTAGGCTCCTGCTGTGAAACTCCCCATGAAACATTCAGTCTTTTTGTTTGTGTCATCTGTTAGCACTGCACTGTAGCCACCCCATGAACTGCCTGGCAAGTTAGAAGTACTACTGTCATTCAGCTTCTTAAATTGCTTACCTACTCAGAGCCAGTTCCTCCTGCATTACAGCAAATGCAAAATACAATTTTTGAAAGGAGAGTTGTATTCTGTAATAAAGTAATCCACTTACTCATTTAGCAGAGACATTTTCTTTAAAAATATGCAGAAAACCTCAGTACTTCTGCCCATACACACCTTTAGAGATTTTATTCTGCCATTTGTGAGGGAACCCATCTGAACTGTAGCCATCCAGAAGTCTGCTCCACAATCAGAGCTAGTCATCCAGGCTCCATCCTAAATCAATACAGAGATAGGCACCTTCAAAGACCAAGAGATTTAGATAGCGGGATGAGTATCTCGATGTGAATGAATTACCTGCAGAGCTGCCTCTCTCCCCTCCCCATCCCAATCTATCTGTAGAAGCAGCCTCAATGACTGATTGAAATGACACACCTAACTCCTGCATTAGTAAAGTTGGATAAGATGGATCCCACCCTAAATGTTTGACCTCTGACACTGTTGCTGGCTATAAATAGCAGTATCTGTTATTTAAAATAATACCACATGAAAAGAAAATATGTAACATTAATTCAAAATTATTTTCCTGTGACACCTCCAAAGCATGGAAACATTTTCCTATGTTCTGGAAATGCATCTTAATAAGTGAATGCAAAACTGGAGAACACTTGGATCTCAGAAGGTAGGAAAGCTCATTTTCCTCCTTTTGTCTATGCATAGAAAAGAAGTAGGAGAGATGCAGACATACTAGTTTTTAAAATTTTAAAAACGTCTACATTTGAAAATCTCACTAGAAGATACTTAGAAAACAAGTAGGATTCAGAATTTCAGCCGGAGCGCTCCTGAAAATTTCATTGGTCTGCCACTTGTATCTTTGGGAATCTCTGCTTGTCTGAAGAAAAATAATTATCAAATAAGAGGTCTGACAATTTATTAACAGCAGTTAAAACCCCTTTTTTCAGTAAGCCTAGGTTAAATACACACAATGTTTTGGTCATTTTTCTCTATGTACCCATAAATTCCAAATGTTTTAACAAAATACTAAATGACAGTTTATGCATTTCAATCAAATCTCAGCTTCTAGGTAAATACAGCTTCTGCACATCTCAAAAACTCACCATATCATAACCAAGAACCACTAATTATTATTTTTTTTATTTAAGTTGAACAAATGTGTATTAAGCTACAGTGGTTTCAATTTGTAAAGTTAAATAGAATTGCTGAAGTTTTTTAAGAACCAAGAGGAGAATAAAAGATTTGTATAACTTGTTTTAATACTTACACCAACAAATAAACACAAACCCTTTCCTTTAGAAAGAAGACAGCAAAATTAGAACACCTTTCACAAAGGAAGCAGATTTGGAAGCAAATAATTTGGGTTTAGTACCCTCTGACTTTATCTGCTTCCATAGCCAAATTCTCTTCCCTTATCTTCTTAGGCATTCCCCAAATCCTGACTGCTTTCATGCAACCTCAGTTATCCAAAAAAGGCAACTGATTTGTAGATATCACTGGCTGCTTGGGCTAAGCACCATAATTTCTACAAAACTGGACCAGTCATTTGGTATGAAAATGCATGGGCAATGGGGAAAAAAAAAATCTACATTATTATAAGTGACCATTTTTCTGCTCACCAGTAAACAGATTTCTGGTTATAAGGCGGAATCAGAAAATTTTATAAAGGCTGCTTTGTCTCTTGACTGCTAAGAGAGTGGTTTCCATAAAAGATTTCTCTGTGAAAGAAATGTTAAGTAACTTCCCATGCTGCAGGTAGAATTTTAAGTATTATACTTGGTAAATATTGGTTAATACTTTCTTTCTTTCTGCTTTTCTGTAGAAAAATTGAGATGGGAAGAATTGATGAGACAAGTGATGTTTTCAAGGGAAGCAGAAATAAGAGTAGGAGCAGACTTGCATATAAAGTATATACTCTACCTTTTGAAGACATTTCCTCCTAGCCCTCAGTATCCAGTCTGTCTGGTTGCTACACTGGCTGAACCTTCATCTGCCAAGAGCAACACAATGACAAACTTTTATACTACAGGCCATTGTTCCAATAGAGGAATTGCATGGAGGAGTGTCTGCATCCCCAGCAATTGTCTACACCATATTCTCCCACTTTTCATTTTGTAGGCATTCCTGCTCTTGCAGTGGAAAAAATAATAGTGGGATAAAATTTAAAGTATGTTATGTTTTATTATTATTCACTGAATGCAGGGAAATGTCAGCTATCAAGTATACCTAAAAAAAAATATAGACCATTGTTTAAGAATTGCTGGCAATGAAAATTAACCTGGTTAATGAAAAAGACTAATTTTTATAGAACAAGTGTGACAAAATGTGCACAAATCCTTTGGTGTTAGAATTTTAGAATTTCTAGTTTGTTAAAATTAGAATTACTGTAAGTAGTAAGAGGAGAAGTAAATTTCTGTTCCCTCCTCTTATTTTGTTGATTAAAGTTCAATATTAATTTGATGAAGATAAATCACTCCCCCCCATTTTTTAAGATAGATTACTATGAGCATTTTAGAGCCTGTTTATTCAGGTCAGCCTAGTTGCAGGGCTAATACTCTTCCGAGTAGATCTTGGAGTTCTTTATGGGGTTTGAAGTACCATAGTCTAACCTATTTTCTAAAGCTCTGTGTGTGAGGTGGAATCACAGTCTACAAGAATCTGAGGATGATATTAGTGTGATTGCCAGCAAGCAGCACTCCAACTGGTACTTGCAAAATAATGTTAAACTGTCAAAGTACTATCTTGTGATGCTAATAGATTTTCCTTGTAGGACTATTTTAGTAAAAGAGGCAGAGGCTTTGACCTGTCACAAAGCTGACACCAGAGCCTGCAACTGCATTGAGAAGGATACACAGTGAAATCTTAAGCATGTATATATTAAGATAATTTACACAATTATCTGCTACAGAATCTTACATAAATAGGTTATGCTTACCATACAGGCTCATACATTGAGATTATTATGCTATTACCACTTACCCTCAAAGACTTACACAAAACATTATCTAAGCGCCTCAAAAACTTGCCAAGTTAACATTTTTCTTTCTACTTCTAACTGAGATCTGTCACGGTGTTCTGCAAATAAAGTAACAAAGACTGGAAACCAGCCATTCTCAGAAACAGTTGGAGCACTGGGTAGGTCCATGTATGCTGTAGACTAGGATTTAAGACTCACAGCAATATGAAATTTGTCTACATTGCATGTGTTGCAGTACTAACATATGGTGATGTTTTGACTTCTAGAGGAGCTTGGCTTCTTCCAAGCTGTTAACTTTCATTTTGCTGTTGTAACTCTACAGAATGAGAGACTAGAAAATGAAGGAAACTGAACCTTACTTTCAAACACGAGACCAGATCTCATGAGTCTGACATCAGGACAAAAATACCTTCCCCTCCTGCTGCTAAGCGGAGTTTTGTACATCAGACAGATTTCACAAGGAAGGGACGGTGGAAGAAGGAAGGTGACGCTAGACATGACGCTGTTCAAGGTGTGTTTAGTTAGACCAGGACAAGCTGTCGGCAAGCGACCTCAGCTCAGAGGCACGGGAGACCACCGAGCCCCGTGTCACCGCCCAGCTTCCCCCGCACGCCCAGCGGGTCGCGGGCAGCTACAGCGGTGGGGCCGGGCCGGGAGGAGCCGCCCCGCATTCTCCGCATTCCGGGGGCAGAGAGCGCCCCGGGCCGCTGCCCCTTCCTCCACCGCCCGGCCCCGGGGGCATCGGCTGCGGGCAGCCCGCCCAGAGGAGGCGGCGCCCGCCGGGGCCAGGGCGGCAGAGCGCCGGGAGGAGGAGGAGGAGGCTGGGCGGGGGAGAACCGGCGTGGCGAGCCTCACGCTCAGCACGGCGCTGCGGGAGCGATAGGGTCCCGACGGGGACGGGGGGCGGGCTCGGGTCCCGGTCCCGCATTCCCGGCCCGGCCCCGAGGTCACGTGCGGCGCCGGAGCACCTCCCCGCACGGCCCCGCCCCGACAAGGAGGCGGTGGCGGCGCGGGTTAACCCGTGGCGGGGCGACGCGGGCGGAGCGGACCAGAGCAGAGCAGAGCAGAGCAGGAAGCGCCCGGGGAGGGAGGCGGGAGAGGCGGCCGCGCTCCGAAGGAGGAGGAAGGGGGTTGGGAGCCCGGCCGCCGTCGCCGCCGCCTTCGCCTCTTCCTTCCGCCCGCTGCGCGGAGCGAGGCGCGCGGGAGGCACCTGTCACAGCCGCCAGGGCGAACGCGGCGTCCTCCGCGGTGAGAGGCGGCGGCGGCGGCGGCGGCAGGAGAGGCCCGGCACAGCTCAGCGGGCCCGGCGCGGAGAAGGCTGCGGAGATGATGCCGGTGAGTGAGATCGGGGAGTTAGCGGCGTCGCTCCCCGGCCTGGCGCCGCGCTGCCGGGCGCTGGGACGCCTCGCCTTTTCCTGCGGGGCTGCCGGCGGCGGATGGAGTGCGCGGCGCCGCCGTCATCCCCGGGCCAGCCGGGACAGAGGGCTGCGGGGCTGCGGAGACGTCGGCGGGCTCTGTGCCGGGGGTGGGGCCGCGGGTCATCGCCGTCCCTGGGTGTGAGGGGAGGCACGACTTGCCGCCACCCCTCCACCCGCGGGGCTTGCACCGGCCGTGACAGGTCGGGGGCAGCGTCCCTCCGGGCTGTGGCGGAGCGGCGCCTCAGGCAGCCCGGCGGGGAGAGCGGGGGTCGCCCCCGGATCGCTGCCGGCCGCCGAGGCCCGCCGTGAGGCGTGGGGGGTGCGCTGTGTTTGGGTGAGTGGGTATGCGGGCGGTGTGTCTGTTTGCTTTGGGGTTTTCCACCCAAATCCCGATCTCTCGCCGCCCGGGTACGGGGAAAGGCTGAACCGTCCCGGGGCAGGCGGGTCCGGCCCTCCTGCCCGGGGTCAAGCGAGAGCAGGCGGCAGCGGCGTGTCAGCCTGGCTCCCTCCTCGGTTCCTGTCACCGCTTTTGTGAAACCGTCGCTTATTTATCGAAGACAAACCCTTTCATTTTCCTGCAAACAACCTTGATTGTCTTCTGTGACAGAATCTGTCCGTTTCCTGCCCCCACTTCCCTTTTCTGTCGCTGTGGGCTGATGCAGTGGTCAGAAGAGAGTTGTTCCTGATGACTGTTCGTTTTATGACAAGATCCTCTGGGACGGAGTAATAAACAATCACATTCCTTTTGTTGATTTCTTTCAAACTCTATTTGATCTCAAATGTCGCTTTATGAGATACTCCAATATAAGGGACTATCTTCCATGTTTCCTCTAATTCCAATAGAAATTAGCTTTTTATTTACAGTTCCTCTGCAGTGTTTGCAGCCCAAGCACTGCAGCATAATGTTTCTCTGTGAGAACATTAAAGACATATTTTACAAGATCTTATTGCTCTACATTTGTGTTGTGACTGAGAGGAGAAAATAAATAGCTCAAACTGGGTGTAAAATTTCAGATTGAAGAGTACAGGTAGTGTTTAAAAGCCAGGTATTATGACAAGCTTTTTAACATCATGTGCACTTTAACTTCCAGCTGCTGGGTGCCAAAATACTGTATTGATACTGATTAGAATTGCAGTGCACTGGACATGTCAGAAATCAGCAACAAAGTTCATGGAGTTACAGACTTGTGCCATGAACATGAACATACGGATGTTAGCTTGTAGAAACAAAAGCAAGGTGACAGCTTCATCTTCCATCTCAGCCTGAGTTATGCTTTACATTCATAAAATTCCTATTGAAAACCCAGCGTGCCAATGACATGCTAAGTCAAAACAAATGTATTTGCTTCCCATTACTAACCCATGTGTGGGTTTCAGGTTAACGTCATAGCTTGAGTAGTGCAGTGATTGACTTCTTAGAAAGTTTCTTTTTACCTATTTGAGTGTTTCTTCCAGTGTCTTGTGTTACCTTCTTGCTTGTTCAAATGTGGTAGTTGTTTATATTTATTGGAAGGTAGTTGAAGATTCAGACTTCTTACTGTGTTTTTGAAATACACTTCAAAGCATTTTTGAATGACGGATGAATTTTAATAAAAACAAATTACCTTGCTACAGGGGTAGTAATGTTGCAGATTAGAGCTTCCTGAGTCCAAGTCCTAAAATAATAAATACTTTATTTTTCTAAAGATGTTCTAGTTACTGTTATGGACAGTCTTATCTGTCAGAAATATGTATATTTAAATGAACTCATGACAGTGCCTTCAGTCTTGCAGTTTTTCATCCCAGCTGAACTACAAGGTTGGAAAAAACCCAACTCCATTTACTGGACTCATCAACATACAATATCAAAATAATGTGGACATACAGCTGTAGAACTGGACCTGTGAACATATGGCTGTAGAACTGGACCAAGCGTTTGAGATTTTTTGCTCAATTTTTTGTATTCTGAGAATGGAAAAGCTAGTGATCTGACTTTTTACCTTAGCGAATTCCTTGACTTCATATTTGTAGAAGCATTTTTTTCCCCTAAACCTGTTGAGTTTTTGTTTGCGGGTATTTTGGGCTTTGGGTTTTCTTACAGAATTAGCAAAAGCCTTAAATAATTGCAAGAGGAGCAATTTTAATACTGCTAGACTTACCTACTTGTTACAACAGTACATCACTATAGTTGCGTTGACAAATTCAAACTAAACGTTAACAAATTTGTGTAGTTTCTTAAGATTCACATTTATTAGACTTGAAGTAATTGATTGAGGCCTCTTTTGCATCATTAATTGTTTTTGTATTTGTACAACCATTTTTAAGAGTGAAGTAGTATCTGAAGTCCCTGTTTTTATCATCTGGTATCTGTTGTGATTTTTTTTTTTTTTCTCCCCTCACATAGGGAACAGTGTTACTTCTCAGAGGTTTTTATCAATTACAGTTTCTTTTGTGAGTGGGATACTTCCCACTCTGTTCTTCAGCATCCTTTTTTTTACAAGGATTTTATTCAATATCCCTTTTCATATTGCTTACTCTGGTTGTGGAAAATACAGGATAATTATTCTTGATACTTAACACAGTTGGGCTTGAAGAAGAATTAATGATTTATACTACAGTTTCTCACCTGGATTTTTTTTCCCTTTGCCTTGCTTACAGAAATATCAGTCATAAACCCTTTCATTGCCTTCAGGAGATAAGGATTATGTGTGTGGTGAGCTTATGGTGTTCCACTGAATATCACCTCTGCTAGGTGTTTTTATAAGTGTGCCTTGAATAGAGGGATACTTTTTCACTGAAAAGTAAAGGTTAGTGTTTCTTGCATTCTGGGAATAAAGTCTGCAAACCCAGAACTATGTGGTATCCTTTCAAAGAGGAAATTTTTGGGTTAAAATAACCACAGTTATATTTATTTGTAAAGTTATTGTGGATCCTGTTCTTTTTCAGCCACATAATCTATAACCTGATTGGAGGAACCTAGTTATGTTTATTTTTGTCTAGTTGTCCCAGTAGAGAGGCACTTTCTTTGTAGTACTTTAAAGGTTGTGTTTGAAAGAGTGTTGGAAGCTTTTCCTTAAATAATGCAATTAATGCTTTTTTTTCTTGGATGGTAGTCCCAGAATTACCTCTTCTGTCAAGTATTAGCATTTTCCTTGGGCACAAGGGCACACACAAGAAAAAAATCACTTATGAAGAGCACTGTTTTCCCACTTAGAAAGAAATACAATTCAGTAAGGAACTGATACGTTGGAGAAGTGTGTAACACTTTCCCTTTTTTTGCCTTAATTTTGGGGTATAATTATTTCACAGCATGTGAGGTAACACCACACTAAAGAACTGTGTAGAGTTCGTATACCATCAGTAAAGTGATAAAACAGGTGATGGTGGGTGTAAGAGGGTGTGTAAGAAATTGTGACTGATCAAATCTTTTAGGAGGAAGCACAGCATTTTCTCCTAGCAGAGCTTTTCTGGTTTTGCCTTCAGCTCATGAATATCAGTGAGGTTGCAGCCATCATTCACATTTTTGAAAGCATCCAGGAGGAAGTTTACGGGACTTTGTGTGAGGCTTAGAGTTGCTGGACACGTGTGCTTGTGTAGGATCAGGGAGTTGTGATGGTTGTTTTCACAGAAGGGAGAGTGAAAAGTTTAGAGTGTTTAGTGGGTTTATTTTTTTTTTCCTAGTTAATTTTGTGGGACACTACAAGTCTTCTCTGAAGATGCCCATGACTAATGCATATTTTCTGTTTGATTAGAGAATCTATAGGTAAGCTCCTGACCTATGTAGATGAACAACATGACTGACAAAATACAAAGCAAAGATGGATATCTGCAAGGGTTATTTTTCAGTTAAGGTGGTGAATTAAGAAAATGTGGGGGGTTTGGTGAGCTTTTGTTGTTTGGTTGGGTTTTTCTGTTTGTTTTAAAATGATTATGCATTTGTCCTGTGTTCAGTCCCAAAAAGTCTGAAGTGGGCATTGTTTATTATATTGCTTATAATCTGAAATCCAAATATTCTTAAATCAGTGTCCCCTGTTTCCTTTCCACAGGAAAGTTGCTACTGATATAATTAAACATTGTAGAAGAAGATGTCACTTTAATACACTTAAATCGATATTATGAATTTTCATTATATTAATATGAGCAATTTTCAGTGATATGGAGATAAAATATATTATGATTAATTCTGAACTGTGTAGTTCTCAGCAGTACTGATATCCTTGTTTGGTGAATAAATCTGAACTGACTGTAGAGAATAATTTGCATGTTTATCAGCCATTATTAATGGAGTTATTTATTGCAGCAAAGCTTAAAGGCCATTTCATGGTTTTTTGGATCATGTCACTATTTTTTGAGGTTGACAGAATATGGCCTATTCTGTGGTAAAAATAAGTTCGTCAGCTTCACCATGTCAACAAAAAGTACTATACACATGCTAGTCTGATAATAGAATATATAAATATATTTATTAGATATATGTGGGTCTGTTGAAATGTATAAGAATTTTGAGGAAAAGGATGCTCTCTCATACGGTAACATAGATGAGTTTGTTGTCCATTGCAGACTTCAGAGAAAATAGGTACTTGTTTGACAACAAAATTCCATTCCACCAGATTGATTTATCTAACAAAGCCAAGTTTCATTTGAAATACATAATTTAAAAAACCTTGCTTATTCATATATGTATATTTAGATGCATACAGCTGTGGAGCAGCCCCCATTATGCTAAGAGTTGCCCATAGACAGAAAAAAGGCAGTGCTTTTTGGTAAAGAATTTAAGTCTAATGCTTGGTGTTAAAATTAGTGCTCGTGTTTATTATCCTTTTAAATGTCTGGGGGGCGTTAGGTAATTTTTTTCTTTATGAACTATCGGCATCTTTAAAAAAAAAAATCATTGCTGAGAGTAGAGGTTTGAAGAAGGAAACAAATTATTGTCTGATTAGGGGAGTGGGGGGGAGTTGTCTTGCTGCCTTTCCCTCATGACTCACTGTTGGAATTTACAAGTCTTATGTGTTTATCTAAATTAAAAGCTTACTATTACCATACATTAATTACTCGAACAAGATAGCTCAAAATACTTAACCTCTTAAATGATTGTGCTAGCCTGGAATATAGGAGGTTCATTCCTGGGTTTGTATCAGACCCCAGCAAAAGGAGATTTTAAATTTTTTTTCTTACACTGAGAAATTATGTTATTGGATGATCCCAAGTATCTTTGAAATCTTTCTGCATTTATGAACAGTTTTTCCATCAGCCTTGAATCTGGTGTTTCATTTGTTCTTAAATTGTGGTGAGATTTTTAAGTAAACAAATATTCTAAGATATGAATTTTAATACTTCAGGCTGGTACATTTTTCTGGGAGCTGGGAAATCTGCCATTATCATCTATTAAACTTGAAAGCATGTAATAATCTTGAATGTGTTAGGCAATTTATCAGTGGAGTGTGCTCAATGTTTTGAGGTTCTGGAAGCAATTTTTTTATGACAGACAATAAGAGAATTATATTGTGCAATAATAGACACCATCCTTCTGAAGCAGATTTGTGTGTCAAAGGCAACAATGGTACCTGGAGGACAAAGCATAAATTCTGTAATAACTCAAAGGACCAGCAAGAATATGAACTGCTTAGTGGAGGAACAAAAAGTGTTTTGAACTTCAAATTTCAATCACTTTACCTGGGTTTTAGGTCGCCCTGTTATTTTTCTTAGCTCCTGCTTGGAAGCAAGTACATTTGCTGTACTGGAGAGCAGGTTTATCATTGTGGTGCAGTAGGGTGTCGGAACAGCTGAATTCCCTTCGGGGCTGAGGTTTCACAATAGGGATGAGCTGGGTTAACCATTTCCTGCAGCTCTGGAAGAGGCTGCTTCCTCTTCCTTTCTACTCATTTCCACCATTGGCTGTGAATGGACTGCTTGTCTCAGCAAACCCATCCAGCTCACTAAAAATGTAAAAATCTGAAGAACATTGAAGAGATTTATATACACATGTGTATGCATGCAGGTGTGTGTGTGTGTGTATTGCATTGACTCTTGTCCATGTTGGTACAGGAGGGAGCACACTGCTTGGCTAAGATTGATAACAGAGAAGGGGATGGGCAAGTGGAATCTCTCTCTTCAAGTGTTTTTGTTTATTCAGTTTAGTTTATTGTGGAGCTCTACCCCAGGCAATGTATTTTGAACAGGTGAGTAGAGCAGTGAAGTGAAACTAAAGTCTCTTTAGTGCTGTAACATTGTTATTTCAGAGATAAGTTATGGGTTCACCAGTTTCCACATCTTTATTGTGTACCCGGTAACACTTTACATTTTCTCTGAAATGGGAAAAAATAAGGGATATTGGGGTTTTGGTAAAATATGTGGTCTTTGAGGAAATCTTGAGAAACAAATATAAAGTTGGGGACAGAAAAAAAATGGAAAACTAATAAAACTTAACTGGCAGTTGCTAGTCTGTCATCTTTTCCCATCCCTCACTTTGCAGTAATGCATTCCTTCTGATTTCTGCCCATTATTTCCTTATTCTCCAGATTCATAGTGTATTCTAGCCTAGTTCTTTGGTAGTGGAAGTACAATTAAGATTTTTGTTTTAGTTTCCAGTTCACTGCTTTGCTTAGCAGCAGAATTCTATTTATGTGTGAAGAGTCAGTAGCTATAAAATACTTTATTTAAGGAATTCCAACTCCAGCAGGAAGCAATCTTATCTCAAATTGCATATATTGCAGACACTATTTAACCCATGTATCCTTATGTCTAAATTTGACAAAACGATTTCAGTGTTCACATGATTAAACTTTTGTTTATAAATTGAGAATGGGGGAGGAAACTGAGGCTTCAGTTTTGTGTAGGTGAAATGGCCGTAACTGCAGGGGTTGCTGAAGTCCTGCATCCCTGCTGCTCCCTCTCTTGTATTGGCTCTCTCTGGTATTTATCTGTTTCTGTGCTGAGCTGTTTGCAAACTCAGCAGGAAGTTGTTTGCCTTTACTTTTTTTTTTTCATCCTTTTGTTTCTTTTTTTTTTCTCCCACCAGGATACTTTCCTGCCAGCTGAGAACACTGAAACTCACTCGGTGCAGGGTCAGATAAGCACTGGAACCAGCACAAGAAAGGGCAGAAGTGTGTAGCTTGAAGGAAGGATGTAATTAGTTCAATCAGTTTAGGTTTGGATCTTGTAGCTTGAAATGACTCCGTGGTGGTGAATGAATATGGATGGGGAGATGGATTCATACCAAAAGCATCTAGATCTATGTCCAAAATGGCAAAGAATGTAACTTCCCTGTTCTCTGAAGTCAGAACAAGTAAACAGTGAGTTTCTAAGGTCTCTGCTAGGCTAATCTAGGAGAGTCTCTCCAGTCCCAAATCCCATGCTCAAAAGCACAGTGCATTGACTAGCATCTGAATTAATTCTGTGTTCTAATCTCTTGGGAGCCAGTTGGACACTGAGAGACCAGTAAGCCTTGTTCTCCTTAAATCCAGAATGTGTCTGCCCAGACCTGTTAAGGTGAATGGCTAAGAATTGTTGAGAGTTCCTGCATTAGATGAAAAAAGTAGACAGAGCTGCATTAATTTGTGGAGAAAATTCTTGCCTGCATTGCTCTTTGGTGTTTAAAGGCAAGGAAATAAGAGTGGTTTGAGACTGGCAAGGTTTACCATAGCCATTAAACACAGGCTTACCTGCTTTCTTTTTTTTTTTTAAAGTTTCTCTAAGAAGCTGGGTAAAGTTTTAGTTTATAGTAACAGGTACAGTTTAAGTTGAGAAGACAAACTTTGAATGCATTTTTGCATGAGAAAATCCTTTTCTAATACTGTTTCCTAATGCAATTTGTCTAATTTATGTTTCAAGACAGTGCTGTACCTGTTGTTATTCTTACTGCTGCTCTGCACGTGATACTTGCAACTTACATAATTCAACTTTTTTTTTTTTTTTTTAATCTCCTCCTCCTCCTCCCCCATGCTTACTACTTCATAAACAAACTCATTCAGAAAGTGTATCTGACTATTTTCTGAAATCTTAACCAGGGTGATGGTCAAAACCTGTCCTGAATTTATTCTACCTAGGCAGAGAGGTTTTCAAATTACTTAAATCCCAAACATTGTCATAATAGGTCTTTAATAAATGTTACTGATATCTCAATCACTTCCTTTGAAAAGAAAAAATGTAAGGAGAAGATATTTTCACAATTTTATGGTATAATTGATGTCTGTAAAATGGTTAGCAGGCTGTTAGTGCTTCATAGAAAGAATGATGTGATAGCCAGAGCATAAACCGTATGATGGTATGGACAGCATAGGAAACTAGTATCCCTAATAAGTTTAAACAGTTCAACCAGGGATTATTTAACTGAAACTGTTACCCATTGACAGCTTAACTAACTTGTTTGTGCATCTAAGAAAGTATCTGTGAAGCCATTGCTTACAAATCCTACAAGATAATTTTTATACTGCATGGGTATGTTAGATACCTAACTTATTCACATATATATGTCAAACTTGTCATGTATGTCAGGTTCTTTGTGTTAAAGTTGCTATTCAGATCTGTTCCCAGAGAAGTGGTTAGATGTTACTGCTGTGTATTTAAAATGCAAGTCCTTGGAATTGAAATTTTGAATGATTTTTCAGGCTAGTGAATGGGTTAATTACTAATCAGGCACCAAACAGTTGGACTGTAGGTATGCTTTGGGAGATGAATGATTCTTGAAACAGTGTCTTGCGAAAATGAACTATGAAACTCTTCTCTGTGTGCAGTTTCATCTCTGCATGCAGCTCTGAATGTCTCAGCATGCCTGATGCTTAATTTCCTAATGTACTGTTTTATTGTCCCAAGTCATCTAAGTTTCAGTCAATTTTAGCTGCAAGTCTGAATCATATACTTCTGATTGTGAAAAAAGATCTGTAATGGTTGACCTCCTTTACACTTCTAAATCATGTCAGGATCAATGCAATTATTTTAAAACCATATCACATGGATTTGAGTTTATTATAGCCCATGCCACTTGGAAATCTTTTCAGTCCTTTTTCTGAATAGTTTTTTTTTTTTTGATGTACTAATAGTACAGTGTAGCTGTCATTTTATTGTTATTTATTAAGACTTCAGCAAGGGCTTGTTGGATATGGGAAGGTGCTATACATATCCAAGCTTTACACTCCAATTTCAAGTCTTGTTTGCAGTGTTCTCTTCCTGCCAAATTCCTGACTGCAGTACTTTATTTTTACCTTTTTTTTTTTCCCCCCAGATGGTGGAGAGCAATAGTATTTGTTTTTGTCAAAGTGATAGGAGGTAAAGTGGTGAAGGAGGTTTAAATCAGTTTAAATTCTGAATTATAAACTCTTCTGTTTACCCCAGTGTGAATTTGAAATCCAATTCGGTATTTACATTGGAATAATTTAATTTATATATCAAGTATTTTAGGTTCTGCTCATTTTAAATAAACAAAGTACTTTTGAATTGGATCCACTTTCATGTGTACCAACCTTTAGAATATTTAGATGGAGGAATTTTTATTCAAAATTATAATCTGAAAAAGCACTTTAAGGGACATAAAAGATACACTAAATCAGAGGATTTACTGTACAGTGTTTCTAATATGGTATTTTTGTGTTTCTGGGTGTTTTATAACATTCAACCTGACAAATCTTTGTGATTTGTGTCTCTGAGGCATTACTGGATTACCCCCATTTGCTGCTGCTCCCTTCCCCAGCCATCTCAAGCTACCAAATACTGCTCAGTTCGCTCTCAGTTCTGAAGAACTGAGAAGCTTTGACACAAAATTACAAGCTTCATCTGGAGTGTGCATGTAGTTGCCCTTATCTTTTCCAAGCAGGAAAAAGCTTTTGGTCAGCTTTTTCTTATTATCTCTCCAATGATTTAGAAAATTTTCAAGCACTGTAGTTTCAACAGCCTCTTTTCTTCCAGTGCTCAGGGATGAGTGTTCTGATGTGTCTGAATTTGCCTTCTTCCCCCCCACCTGAAGGGGGGACCAAAGTCTGTCAGTGATTCCTCTTGTTAAGTAATGCAGTTTTCTTGTGAGACAAGATGTGTTCAAATATGTGAAAAAAGGCAAAATTATGAATGCTTTCCTGTAGATCTGTATGTTTTAATATATAAGTGTCTGTAGTCATACTGGAATAAACAGTCTGGTTTCCTGTGGGCTTAGGGGTACCACTGTGTTTCAAACATCTTTTGGAGAGCAGATTGTAAAATCCCTTCCCTACGCTCCATCCTCATATGGGAGAAAGGAAATACACTCCCCAAACCTCAGTCTCTGTGGAGGTTATTGAGTATACAGTTGTTAGTGTAATGGAACATCATGTTTTTTCCTCAGTGCAATAGATTTAAGAAATACATAAACTTCATTGTCTGTTTACTGAAGTGGAAGTGATATGTAAACCTAGGTACCTGTCTCATTGAGTGCTATTGCTTTATAATGACCTGTGAAAATATTGATTTTGTTGTTATTGCTGATGGGGTTTTGTTTTTATATTCATTTGTTTTACTTTTCCTAGTATGATCCATGGATTTTTGATTGATCCTTCTGTAGGAACAGAAAGAGAATACAAAGAAAAAACCCCAAGGTGTCTGGGTTTTTTGAATCTTGGATGCAAATTACAAGAAGTTAATTTTCATCGGGATGTAATATTAAGGTGTCTTTTTAGATTAATTTTCCACAAATATGGAAAAGCTTAGCTTAGCCTCTGTGTAGTCATACATATTTGTAGTTAAGCATATTTAAATAAGTTGTACATTTGCACATTTGGCATATTTATTTACATAGCAGGAGGAGAAAAGTGACAATAGTGAAACAAAAGTTATTAAAACAAATAAGCCTTAAAGTTTCTGCTACCCTGCATGCAGTATGGTGTTACATTCCTTCTGAACTCTTGCTTTTCTTCTTACTTGTTCATTACTTCTCTAAGTATATTCTTAGCTGCTCACACCTATCAGTTTTCATCTTTAGCTTTATAATCAGTAGTTTTCCATTCTGTGTAGATGTTTGATGCAAAGTTGTATACATTTTAAAGAATTAGACTTTCGCATTTTCCTTTTTATCCTTTTTTCCTACGTCATTCCATGTAGTTTTCAGAGATCACAAGTATCTTCATATTAAAGTATTTTAGTGGGATTACAGGTTGCAATTACTTTCCAGCTGAGTGATTTACATAATCTGCAGGTGTATAGATTTGCTACATATGAGCTTTGTCATACAGTGCATGACTTACTGGATTTTGCATGGGGTTTCTTTGCATTTAATGTAGGAGAATGGCTTATGTCAGTGAAATAGTGCATGTATCTTACATCCTTCATTTAGAACATTCAAAACTCCTTGAAATTTTATTGCAGAAAATTCCCTTCTTTCTTTAATTTAGGATTTTGAGGCTGATACATGTATCAGCCAGAGACTGGTATTTTTATCTCTCTGCATATACCCGAGATTAGTATTTACCTCTGTGACAGTAACAGTTCTAAAGCAGACAAATACCTGCACTCAGGTACTCGGTGTGGAGGTGATACTTTCATAGAACATAAGAGTCTGCCATGTGTTGGTACTGGTTTTATTATTTATCTGATTTAACAAATTACACACAGATGTTTTCAGTTATTTCAGGAGGGATGAGAGGGAAATTCAGTGACACATGTTTATTATTTTAATTCCTATTCTTCTTTTGAAAGAACCCATTTATCCAATAGATCTGACAGGTTTTATTGTTTGACCCTCCCATATACTACTGGTCTGAATGTCTGCCTTGCCTTCTGAAGTAAGGCTTTTTTAAGGTTGGGAAGCAGTTTAGAAGAATTCAGACCATAGCCATGGTTGAAAGAGCGGCACAGTATGTGATAAAACAGGCCCAGCTTTTCCTCTCAAATATTTATTCATGTGATAGTTTGTTTTTCTGGCAGATCAAGATACAATCTGGTTTTGGAGAACACCCAGATTAGATTTTTTCCATCCTTCCTAAAGCAAAACAATCCTTCCCTTTTAAGAAGTAACCTTGAATTTCTCATTTGTTTAAAATGTTCTTAGTTGCTAACAGGTTAATTTTTTGAAGTTGCAGCATTTTAAACATCTGACACTATTCTACCAATGATATTCTCAATAAATCTCTCAACATGGTACATGTTTGCTGAGCAGGAAGGAAGAGTACTGCATGGGATCAGAATGTTTTTGTTAGTGACAAAATGCGTTATGGGAGGACAGTGCTGATTCTGAATGTCAAAGCACTTTATTTAAAGTATCTCATTAGCTTTGTTTGCTCTGCTGCTGCTGGTAGGGAAGGGTAAAGTAAAAATACTGTGGCTCACAAGCAAAGTTGAGAGCTCCTTACTTTTCTGTTCCTGCAGTTAATGTGCAAGGTGCTACACAGAATGTGGCTTATAGCTCTGAGAGAGATGAGTTGTCTGGTTCTGCTGATATTTCATAGTGTGGGTTTGGTTTGGTTTGGTTTTTACCCTTGGGTCCCTCCTCTCTCATTTGCACTAGGAAGGGAATGGATCAGGCTGGAGTATTGTGCTTTGCTCCTGCTGTTGTAGTGTAAGGGCTAAATGCACTGTTGGTGCCATTGCACTGCCTGTCCCCTGCCCCATCCTGTATGGTGTTGACAGGAAAGATGATAAACATCTGCTGTCCCTTGACATGATGAGACAGTCTGAAACATAGTTTACAGTTTATATTCTCTGCTGCTTGTATTATGTCCTGTGAGAAGACAGACTTTGCCAAGGATGGAGTAGTGCCTGAACTATAGTATTTTTAGGCATAAATATATGGTGGTGGTGTTTTTAAGCTGGTTGTTCCACTTAAAACATTTTTTGATTTAAGAAAAATGTGTCATGGAAATGTCTTTTGACAATTGTTAGGATCATTTGCTCTTAGGATTTCTGCTCCCGTCATTGCCCCCTTCAACAGGAAAATCACTTCTGTGTCTTTTGAGACAGTCAGAGTCTTACATGTAAATTTAAATGAGATAAATACTGACTGTTTGTCATTATTATAATAGCAACAAAGACTACTATTGCACAATGAGAGGATAGCAGAACTCCCCTACTGCAACCTTGCCTAATTAGGTGAAACTTGATCTAGCCTATCTTGTTCCTGTCACAGCTGTGGCCTGTCTTGTTTCTGTAGAACATCTTATCACTGCTCGTCATTACTGCCTGAATTCATGTGCCAGTAGACCAAAAGTACTCCATTTAAGTAGTTTTTCACTGTAGTTGTTGCACAGAAACTGTTACTAGGTTTTTAGCTTTACACAACATTTTTATATTCACTGCTATTTACAACGGTCCACATGAAGAATATTTTAAGGATGGTTCTTCAGAATATTGTAAAAGCATCAAAAGGAAAATCTTGGCTACCGAAAAAGACTGGACTTAAATCTAAACAGTGGACTAAGGACAGAATTATAAAAAAGAAGGTGGGACAACTTTGGGTTTTGTTTATTTGCTGTCATCTTAAGTGGTTTTGGATTTCTTCTTATAAAACTGAATAGTGACTCTTCGTAATGGATTAGAGTGTGTATGTGTGTGTGATTTTTACTTGAAGGTCAGGGATTATTGCTTTGAGTTTCTTCTGTATGTAAAATGCATGAAATTTTTAATTTTACCTTGCATAGCTTGATTTAGTAGTACTAGTAGTTTTTGATTCAACCAAAGCGGACTTCTGGCTATAAAACAAAAGCTTTTAACTTTTAAATCTGCCTCCTTAAAACTAAAGAAATGTTTTGGAAAGAGTTATTCCACTCTGATGGAAGGGAAGTTCTGCTGGTTTGCTTGTTGAATCCCCAAGGATGCATTCACTTTTCATTTACTATTTTTTTACCAAGCCAGATAACATCTTTACATCTAAGATTGAATGGCTGGTATTCCCTGAAAGCAATGCACTAAAAAATCAGTATTTTGTTAATACTTCCTGCTTAGGGGAAGAAAGCTATGGTAGTACTTTCTGCATTCTCGCTATTGAAAATAAAAAGAATAGTGCTGGTTCCGTTTGCAACACTACATATGGCTGTGTGTCTACAGATTTTGTAGAAATTGTTCCTTTTTTGTAAAAAGATGAAATTACGTTCAGTGCTGCAAATAGCCTTTATTATTTGACAAAAAGTGTGTTCTTTAGTAAAAATACTGTGTTGGTTGTTTTTGTTTTGGTTTGTGGTTTAGATTTTTTCGTTTGATGGGGTGGGTTTTTTCATATTTTGTTGAAAGGTTTGTTAAAGAGAAGATACAAATGCCTGTCTTTGTATCCTTTTTCAATGGGATGATTTTTCAATGCAGTAGGTAAGTCAGGCTTTTCTGGAATTCAGTGGATTTTGGATGACTTTGCTGTAGCTGTTGACAAGGTCAAACACAAGACTGTAGAAACATCAGCACCTCCCTGTCCTTAACCTTGCCCAAAATATTTTTAATAATTTGAGAACATTCAGTTCTGTGATACAAATTCAATGGGGCACTTCTGTTATGTGTGGGTTTTGAAGATTGTTTTCTTTCAGGAAAATTGACTCAAACCTTTACACTGAACTCTGCTCTTCAGCTTTGCCTGGTGTTATCAGACTGAGCTTTCTTTCCAAGTAATTGGGACTTTGCTTCATATCCCCACCTAATAAAAGTAAAATACTCAATTTTTTCTTACTTATCTGTCATCTGGTTCTTGAGTCTTGGTGGAGTGTGTCCTTTTTTGTAGAGTTTGGGTTTCAGGGAGTTTTGTGTGTATGTGTTTTTTTCTGATTTGATTTTGCAAGTGGGGTGTTTGTTGTTTGTGTTTGTGCGTAGTTCTTAGGTTTGTGTGGTTTTTTTAAAAAAACCTTTAATTTTAGTGAACACGGCTTTTTTTTTTCCCTGACTGGAAAGCTGAGATATTTATGTAATAAAAGTATCTGTGAAGCTGAGTCATCTTGAATTCATTTAGTTTTGGTTTTAATTTATTGCCAGCTCACCTGCATGTAGTGTGAATTTTACAGTGCTACAGTTGTGTTGTTCTTCAGCCACGTCTTCCTAAATGATTTGGAGAATAAAATATTTAAGAGTATTTTTAACATGTTATTCATCAGTTGATAAAATGGAATGGGCAGTTTATTCTTCAAGACTGTTTTAGCAAGCTTGTGGTGCATTTGAGGTGTGGCATACTGGTTACCCTGTCAGCTATGAAAGATTTAGACCTCTGAACATTAGAACTAAGTTATGTGTGAGATGGTGTACAATGAGATGCAGTTGTAGTGCCACAGTGGTTCCTCCCTCCTTTTCCCTAGGTGCTGTGAGGCCACACATGACCTTGTACTGGGGTTCCCCACATAACTCTGGACCTTTTGGTTTGGAGGATTCTGACCTGAAGACGTGAAGAACAGTAGAACTGTGAGCATCACGTTCATATTTTATTAAATAGAGCTGGTGGACTTTATGGACAATTGGAAAGATTACTGTACCAGTGCAGCCTTGTTTTGATCTGGAGTCTTTGCTGTCCTCCAACCTTCTGACCTTTCCTGTATTAATAGTGTTTTGTGCATTTGCAAATGCAGCAACTGCTGCTGTTTTCTGAGAGTTTAGTAGGAATCCATTATATAAGGAATTCTCATGTTTATAGCCCTTATTAACTTGCAAAATCCTTTGTTATAGCTGGGCTATTTGCTAATTTCTTAAATGCATAAGAGTTTTTTAAAACTTTTTAATTAATCAGCACAAAATTTTGACAGCTGATTTTTATTGGTTTGCTTCAAGATGCTTTAGATAAATCTCATTGAATTTAGGCAGGTAGTATTAGATGAGGTTTGTCATTCGAAGATTCACAGAAAAAAAAATATTCCAGAAGATAAAAAAGGGCATCCTTAATGAAGACAGCAAGTATCAAAAAACCCCTATAGAACTTCTTTAGAGCTGCTTGATTTGAAAATCAGTCTTCTGCTCTTGGTTGATAGATGGTAAGACCCATTTACCATAATCCTATAAGAAATCATATAATGCTAATTAGTACGGTGAGAACTTACGTATTAAGTCGTCATGAATATTGTAAACATCAAATAATTAGAGCAGAAAGTCTTTCAAGAAGAATCTCCAGCTTCCTCCTTTTAATAATAATTATGTATATCATGAAAGATTGCATATGGCCCACTGCCTTTTAAACAGTGAAAGAAAGAAAGCAAAATTTCAGAGCCTTGCTTTGGGAAAAATAAAAGTCTCTCCGTTTCTAATCTGTATTGCCTGATGGAGAAATGTGTTCAGCAAGAGCTTTTCAGTGTACCTTGAATTATCATTCCTGTGTTCCAAAGTCTCTTACGTGGTAACCTGTGTCTTCATAGTCCTTTGGTAGAATTATTTGCGTCAAGGGGCAATAACAAGATCTCTTGCTGTTTCTCCAGATGTAACAATTTAGGAATCAAGCCAAAAGATAATACGATGTAGGGATGTTGAACTCATTCTGTAGCCAGTGCCAAATGATATTTTCCCCTAGAAAACATCACAAGAGGCAGGTTTTATAGATTTCTCTAACTTCAGGCTGTGTTGCTTTAGCTGATGATGATAAATATTGCACTTGGACAGATATTCTTCTAAAATAGCAGTTTTATATGTAATGCAATCTCTTTGCTTTTTTCATTTGTCCCTTTTAAGCTATATTCATTTTTCCCTGCTGTAGCCACAAGTTTACTGCCCACCTTTTAAATTTTATCTAAATCTCAGTTCCTGCTTGATTTTAGCTGAACCGTCTGAATCTAAAACAAGGCATTTCAATGTTTAAAAAAATAACAAACAGCTTCCCTAAAGATAAAGTCTGGAGATCTGGCAGTGGTTCACTCCCATGGATGACTCTGACTTCTTATATAGCAAAATGTAGTCTAAAATCTGATACAGGTTTATAATGTCTAAATGATACCACTCTTCTATCCTAGGCAAATGCTAGAAACTTAACATTTGTTAGGTCAGTTGTTTTTTTAGCCTGGTTGCTATCTTGCTTCTCACAGCCTGTAGTCTGTGGGTTGTTTTTGTTGTTTACACAAGTGAACTCTTGGTTGCTATTGTTTTCATTAGATATTGTTTTCCTAGAGCTCTGGAAGTCTTTCAGTTAACTGCTGCGTACCTTTCATTTAACAGTTTGTGGATCTGTCTTGCTGATGATAGTTGCTGTTTCCTTCCTTTGGCAAAAATTTTGGCTTATTTCCCTGCCCTAGAGAAAGCCTGCTACTGCAGGAGTAAGGGACTTCAGATTGCAGATCTACAATGATGCTGTAGCTCTTTATCTGTCAAAGAAAAGAAAGTGTCGTCAGTATCCCCTCAGCAAATTAAACCCAATAGGTGCAGGTTTTTGAAACAGCCTGGGTCCCACTGAACACCTGCTGTCACATGTGAGGGGGGCAAAGGCAACAATCCTGGAAGTCCTGAAAGGAAATCTCTGTGGTTCTGTCAGTTCTTTAAGCCTTCATAACATGTAGACCTTGAAAAAGATTTCCCTACATTTTTATAAGATTTTCTTTTAAATCTATACTTCCGTATTTCTGTAAGAGGAGTTAAACTCCTCTATAAGAGGAGTTAAATACTTAATTAAAACTATTCCTATGCTTCAGCAAGATAAGTAGTTTTATGCACAACTGTTGTCTGACAAGTTCCTGATAGTGCTTTCTGTGGGCAGGTGGTCTAGTGCAGAGCATGGTGAAGGTAGATCTCAATGTGGACCAATTTTTTTTTTTTCAGTGATTACAAAATAGCAAATGAGCTGATGCAAAAAAACCCCAACTTTTCTGAGACATTGAAGTATGTTTACGCAACATGAAATTTTCAGATTCGATCAAAATCAAAACTGTTGACTATTAATAATATGATCTTGTTCATATGTTTGAGTAGCCACATGAGTGCTTGAGTTTACCAATAGTAAAATTTAAGGTTTTAATGTTTGTTAGTAGCCCATAGTTGAATACTTTACATTTTTGGTGTCTGAGATTCACTCCCAGTTTTGTGGATTCTTTTGCAAGCCATATGGAGGCAGTTGGCTTCAAATTTGGAAGTGTAGTAAGAAACTCTTTGTTTCACAAGTCTACATTTTGGCAGAAAATTTTGCTCATTTTTATATTCTTTTGAAAACTGAAATCTGTTGTTGCACTGTCTTTGTGAATTTTACTAATATGGTCAAAAGCATCACTGGGCTTTAAATTTTTTTGTCCTGAACTCAAAGTTTATACAGCTTGAATGTGAGTAGGATGTGAGAAAAGCTGTTTGGAAATATGGAAATTGATTGCAGTAATTTCTCACCCCATATATGGGGAATGGAAGCAAGATGTTAGAGGAAAGAAATCTTCTGGTGAAAACCACAGTAATTGATAATAAATTTGCTGTATGTCCTAATGCTTTAATTTGAATTAACACTCATAAGCATACTGCAAGAAATTCTTCAACAAATTTATTTTTAAAAATAACAGCGATATTGTGAAGATAAATAATTATTGAAAAAAGCATGCTGGTGGATAACTCGTTGATTAGATGGATTTAAAATGTTTCTTATTAAAACAGAGGAGTGAAATTGATCTTACTACCTTTTTTCTGGGGTTTGCACATAATGTCAGATTTATTTAGGATTTGTTCCTTCTGAAATCTCAAAAGTATAAAGAAATAACTTGTGACTGGAGTCAACAAAGGCTCTTTAGCTGGCTTTAATTCAAACAGGTCTATGGTTATAATTTCATAGGTTGTGGGGTTTTTTTAGTGTAATTGCTTGAAGTTTTACCTAATTAAGTCTGTAATCATAAAAAGGGGCTGTGTTCCTACTGCAACAAAAATTAAAACTCTGCTTAATGCTTGAGATATACAACTACATTTTCTACAGCTGTAGCTGATAGAAATTTTATATAATAGCATGAATTCCAGGCAAGCAAACTTGCACGAGTCAATAGATAACTTGTAATTTTTTTTCCTGACCATTCTACGTGCAAAGTTGTGCATATTAATATATCTCATCACCAAAGGGATAATTTTTTTACATTTTCACATTTTGCTTGCTTCTCATTCTATAATTTTTCTAGTAGCTGAAATCCTTAGTCTTACTCAAAGTTCATACTCAATTTATGGGACTATGACATTTCAGTAAAATATGGGTTTGGAATTTTCAGTTAAAACTCTACTGTACTAGAGCCTTGAATATAGCAAACTCCTGGGACTCCCAAGTTACCAAAATCAAGGACAAAAGTTATTAGAATTCTTGGGTGATGCTGAGGTCTCTACTGTTCTAAAGCAATTCACTTTGAACAAGTCTTGTCTTCACTGATCATTCTCATCTTGGAGTTGTAGGCACCACTAAAAGCTCTGAAATGGCAAAGCATTGCAAGATCATGAATGAATTTTTTGGAACTCTTTAATAGGGGAAAATTAATGGTGAGAAGATAATGCCTTCCCTTTCCTGTGAAACAGAAGGATTGAAGTTGGCATTTCTATCAGAAATTGTTTTGTACTTTTAAGTTCATTGTGTGTCAGCCTTCTATTTGAAATGTCTGTTCAGTGATCTGCTAGAAGAGAAGGTTTTTTTGTTCTTTTTTTTTTCTTTTCCACAGTGAAATTTCTTGGCTGGTTTAAAGACCAAAAAAAGGCAAAGGGAGAGTCTAGTATGACTAAATAGTAGTATGTGACTTTAGCCATATTAAATGTCTGGTATATTTTTAAATTGCAGTCATATGTTTGATAGTTCTTAAATTGACAAAAGTTGGGGTTTTTTTATTCTCTTTTATCTGCTCTACCTTTAATGTCATGTAGGTGTTCTGAATTTGGGTAATAAGAGTAATAGCACAAAGAAAAATTAACGGGTTTCATTTTCTTGGGATGCAGGGGGGATGTCTTTTCTTAACCTTTGGTTCTCTGCTGGAGTGATCTTGCTTCTAAACTTTCCTATGTGTCTTTCTTTTTTAAATTATGAACATAAAATTATATGCAGGAAAAGTAATGATCTTCAGATCAGTTTTTGCCAGGAACTCTGGTCTTATTTGGAAACATAGGGTTTACTTAAAAAATGGTTATACTGAAAATAAAAAGCCAACTGAATAGTTCACCATCTTCATCCACAGAACTCCCTTTTTTTTTTAGTAGAATTCATTGATATTACTGTAAGAAAATAATCTTAAACTTGTTTTCAATTCTAATGTTTCAGCATGTCCTGAAATAGTACTTGTCTGGTTCCTTTGTGATAGCTTAAATCCTTCAATTTGGTGTGAGTAGGATGTCAGGGAATGCCTACTTACGTGGACTCTGTTGTTGTTTTTACAATAAATAATATCAGCTGCCTGATTTAGTAAATTAGATTGGGCATACGGTAATGGAGGTGTGGGTGTATAATTTATTTCTTCTCAAGCTGCAGTGTTTTGGGTCTTGGTAGCATGGGGTAATAGTTGAGAGAGATGTAGTTTTTGTCTCCACAAAAACTGTTAAAGAGGATTTGCTTAACTGTATCCTTTTTTAATTCACTAGCTGAAGATGAAAACAAGGTTGGGTTTTTTTCAGTAAGGTTGTAGAAAAATGGTGAGGCAAAAACTTTGTTCAGCAGTTGGAATTTTGGCTTTCTAGACTGTATCTTAAGAATCAACATGCTACATCAGCTGTGTTTGGGGTGGTGGTCTAGTTTTATTTCAGTCATAAGTAATTGCACGCTGTACTAGGGGAGTGTAACTTAAATAGCAAAACACAAGTAGAGAGGTCAAGGTGGATTCTGGGACAGCTGGACCAAGCTTATTTAAAAGAAAGGCCACCAGACCCATTTGAAAGATGATTTATTTCTGTACAGTTGTCTGTAAGGCTTTTAGTTGTGCCTAGTGGGATCTCTGCTGTGGTAGGTAAGTTGAATGCATCTCTGTTGCACAGCTCTTGGAATCTTGGTTAGGGATGAAGAAAGCAATGAACTGGATGGTTACAGAGTCTAAGGAGACAAAACAATATTTATAACCTTATTGACAGCACTTTCTAGCATATTAATGACATAGACTTGTGTCTGATGGGTTTTGTTAGCCAGAACAGCAAAGGAGGATTTCTAAGGAAAATAATGAGGTTGCTTTGCAGGTGCATATAAGGTATGGTGGGCAGCGCTGGAGAAACCATAAAACCACCTGTTAATGTTAAGCACATGAAAAGTAGAAACAGATGTAAAGGGCCAGTTTGACACAAATGTCTTGATAGAGAGTAAAAAGTGGGAAGAAAGAAGTTTGAAAGTGAAGTGAAAGTGGAAACAAGTTGTGCTTATCAGGACTGAAACAGAAAGGCAACTGGGTCAAGGCTGTGGGTGTGAAAGGTGATCTTTGTTGTGACAGTTGTCATGAGTGAAAAAGGCACACCAGTGAAAAGTTGGAAAACATTTTTTGCAAGTTTGCCAACTGAGAGCATTTGCTGGACCACTTTATGGAAAAAACCACCTTTCTCTGTTTTACATATGGTACAGGAAAATTAGAAATAAATCTGAAATGGATGACTGAGAAAATGGTTTGTGTCAGATATCTATACTGCATCTCAGAGTGATTGGGTACCTGTGTGTTATGATGAATGAAATCTAGGAAATCATTGGAGAAACATTGGCTAAGGACTGTGTTACAGCCTTGTGGAATTTGAATTGACAGCTAGGCATTCATAAGAGTCAATTGAAGATTGCCAACATTTCAGTTTCCTTAGCAGGAGATCAGGTCTAGATAGATAAAGCTGTCATCTGTGTGAGTGATGCCTATTGAGATTTTTGTAGGTGACATTATTCAGCTGTAGAAAGAGGTGAGATAATAAGCGAGGAAATTGTTCTTGTAGTTTTATCCCTGTTTCTATCTCCCTGAGAAACTGCAGAGATGATAAAATGTATCCTTTAAATAATACAGGAAGTATGGTTTGAAGAGGGAATGGATGAAGGGGAGAGACCATGCTAGGAGGAATGCATGCAAGTATTAGACAGGGATCTGTTGGACAGAGAAGATTCGGGTTGAATACTGATTCCAAGTCCTAGGAGGAGGTCATCTGTCACCTGGGAAATGAGATGACAGTAGTTTTGAAGTCAGCTTGGGAGGTTTGCTGTAGCTTATTTGGTATGGAAAAGAATTGAAATGTGATGGGATACACTGGAGTTTGCATGAAGGTTAAAAAAGAAAAAAACAACAGAGTGAAAAGAAACGAGAATTCATGAAAGTTGGAATCAAACAATTGGTTTGGTAGCAGGAACCATAGAGGGGAGTAACAGGTAATACCCATGTGTGTGGGGGGAAGGGAGAAAGATTTGGAGATTGATGTTTATTGTGGAAAAAAGACATGATTTGGAACCCTTGAGATGATTTGCGCATGAGTGATCCTATGTGACATTGTGTTCACATATTAAAAACTGAATTGAGATGATCAAAGACATGCTACAATTGTTGTAATCACAATTTTACAAGATGGGTGTTATTCAGCTGCTCCTATTTAGAAATCAATTTAAAATGAGAAATCAAAGAATTTATCAGTTCTTTTGTGTCCTAATCTTTGGCTAAGAATGTTTTTTTTTTTCATGTAACTGGTTTACTTCAGTGTGTATACTTGGGTATTTCACGTGTGCTTCACTTGTGTTCCTCAGCAGCAAATTTCCAGGCTCCATCAATGCTTATTTGTATTTTATCACCATGTAATACCTCTGATTCTTACCCATTCCCACCACCAGCAGGGACATGTATGACATTGACTTGAAAATGTAATGAATATTTATATATATAATATTAACATTGTAATAATGCTCCATATTTGGAGTCTTCCTGTGTATGTTTCAGGATATTTGTTTTGCAGCACAGTGTTTCAGTTCCTTTAGTATTACTCAGACCACCTTACTTAATCAAGTTTCTGTGAGGAGTGTTACACCAATTGTTGGCTGCAGCACCTTGCTTCCTCATTAGTGAGATAGTTTTCCCGGGGCTGAAACTGTGACACCCAGCTTTGCAAAAGACAATACTGATGCCCTCTGAACTGAGGGAGTCAAGTGGTGTGATTGAGGTACAGCAAACTTTGTCCTGGTGTTGCCAAGGGGACTGTGAGTTTATGTAGTGCTTGAGATTGGAATTTATGGAGAAGTGACTGAGATAAACAGGATAACTCACACCTACGAGGCTTTTCTTTCTCTTTCGGTCTGTCTGCAGAAGCAGATAAAATCTTGAAGACATGAAACAAGTTTTCTCAGCCAATGTTACTTTTACAGCAATAAGAAAATTAGAACCTGGAAACAGTGTAAAATCACATGATGTTAAGACATTCTATATATCCTTTCATACCAAGAAAGCAGGTCGTTCACACGAATGATTGAGGCAGTAATGTCAGGGTCTCTTATTATCCTTAAAAAGTTTCAGAAGTCTGGGTTTTGTTCTGAAACTGCTATTAAGTGCTATGGGAAAACTGTTGGAATACTGGCACTAATAACTTCGTTGAACTGGTGTTGTTTAATTTAAGTTGCTTAATTTACTTACATATTGCATGTTCTTTAAATTTAACTGTGGAGGGAAAAAGAGGAAAAATTGTGTTTTCTATTTCCCCTGTGGCTAGAAGAACTAGGGAGTTTAAATGGTGGTAAGGAAAACTTCAACTAGACTTCAAGAAACTTCCTCTTGCAACAGGTATCCTGGATTTCTGGGGTGGATGGCTTAGGGAAGTGGTGGAATTTCCATCATGAAAGGCTTTTCAGAACAGGTTAGACAAGCATCTCTGCAAAATAATGCAGGTATAGTTTATCCTGCCTGAGGCCAAGAGACTGCATTAGATGACCTCTTAAGGTTTCTTCTAAGCCTGTTGGTTTACGTTCATGTATGTGACTCTTCCTTCTTAAATACGAGGTCAAATTCCACTAGTAGATTCAACAGCAATTACTTACTATATAACCACAGTCACTGAATATTGAGGCTGTCTGAATCTTCTGTTGGGGGAACAATAATATTTTGAGCTGTTTGCAGTAAGTGGTTACAGGCACTTTCATTATTATCTGCTGGCTGCATGCTGTAGCTTCCTCCAGCTTGTATTATAGCTCTTACCATGGCTTCCTTTATGCTGCTGTTGGAAAAACTCAGGGGTGAATTCTGGTATGTTTTCAGTTCTGGTTGACTGATTCTTGTGTTGAAGTGTAGGTACTTGAAAACTTCAGGACACAGCATGCAAACTTGGCAGGCTGAGGGAGAGTAGAAACCTGGACTGAAATAGCCTGGAGGACTGACGAGACTGGGAGCTTGCAGCCTGGCTTTCTTGGAATTTGTCCTGTGTCTATTTCTAAAGTAGACAGACTGCTCTCACTCAATATCTAGCTGTTATTAATGTCAGTCTCCAGTCTGGCTGATGTATGTGTCCCACAGATAAAAGCATTATGAATATTTTTAAGAGTTGCCTATGCAAATTGAAGCACAACTTTTATTTACCTGGATAGTGCTCATTTAGTGAAGAGCTGTTATTAGGTCCAATATGTGACGCTACATTTTATTTATGGGAAAGATCTGGAAGAACTTTCATTGCAGGCAAAGTTACAAATTTTATCAAGTTCTTTAGGAACACTTACTGTTATGGTATTTTTTGCCTTCTAAAACATGATGTTCTTCTTTCTTTTCCATCCACTGTGTAGAGAACAGTGTTGTGACTACAGATGGGAATTAAAGTGCAGAGAGAATATATAAAATTATTCATTTAATTTTAAGCTGGAGCTTAGGGTCAGGTGTCTTTTAGAGGGAGTATTTAGTGTATTTTAGGAATACTTGTCTTTGAGTACATCCTGAAGCTTCTGGTTACTTTGCCGAAGTGTGCGTTTGTTTTCAACATTTAAATGCTATGATTTCAAGCATCTAACACAGCTGAAACTTGTTCCTTTCTTCCCAGCCTTATTTTCAGACAGAGCTAAAGCATTTAAACTCATGCTTTTATAAAAAAAATTGTCAGTTCAATGTACTGTCAAAAAAAAATGAACACAAAGGACTAAATCTTTATCAAAGTTACAGGAGACTGAAAACTACTTTGAAATGTGGTAACCAATCCTATGCATACATTTCCATTTACAGAAGGGAAAAAATTTTACCCATAATCCCATAATCTTATTTTTGTCTCTTTTTTTTTTTTTAATATTGTGCTACTTTTCCTTTTATTTCTTTCAGATGATATTAACTGTGTTTCTGAGCAACAATGAACAGATTCTGACAGAAGTTCCAATTACACCAGAAACAACCTGCCGTGATGTAGTGGAGTTCTGCAAAGAGCCTGGAGAAGGAAGCTGCCATCTGGCTGAAGTATGGCGTGGAAATGGTAAGTAAAATGCTTACTGGAAATAGATTTTAATATGTGCACCAATTATAAAAAATGAGTGACTTCTCAATACTAATTATTTCAATTACATATTGTACTTTTTTTTCTTCTTCCTTCTAGTTTAGTAGACTTTGACACAAGGATGGTAATTCAAATAACTGCAGAGATTCATGTAATTCTTAACTCTTTTTTCTTGTCTGTTTTCTTCCTCAGCATGAAGTGTTCAATAAAATGCATATGTGAGGTCTGTTAGTGTTCTGTTTCTAATAGGATGAAGGGTATTTAAATGATAATAAGGCATCTCATGATTATTTTTTTGGAATCATTGTGTGCAGATCACCACTTGCATTCTTTCCAGTCCTATTTCTTCACTGTTAGCATGTGAACACAGACTGAAATTTAAGAAGGAGTATAGATTTTTTCTTTTTCCTTCTGTATCATGAATAGCAGATGCTCTGCAGGCAGCATTGTGCCAGAATGGCACAGAGTTTCTCTCGCCTGTTCATGAATATTTCCTCTCAAAGATTTGACAGCATCTCTTGGAGCTTGTGTCCATTTCCTATTTGTGTTGCAGTTATTAATTTACAGAATAATGAGGCAGGTAATTTTTTTAGGCATGTGTCAAAATCCACGCGCAGTAGATTCTGTTTTTAAATGGATTCTTTTAGTTGCATGTAGTACAAACCTCCAGGTTATTATTTATCAATGTATGGATGTAAGTAGAATTGGTGAATGGATGGGGATAACAGACATGTTCATAGAATCATAGAATAGAACCATGGAGTAGTTTGGGTTGGGAGGGACCTTAGGGATCATCTAGTTCCAATCCTCCATTCTTATCTCTTAGTTATTAAAGTGACCCCTGTTTAATGTAATTTGTTCTGTGTAAAGACTGATGAGGGCATAACTTGATACTGAATTCCTAAATTTTGTATAGTGGGGTTTTATCTTAATTGGCAAAACTTACCTGTTTTGCAGACAGACACAACAAGTGTTACTCAGATGCCTTTGGAACTTTTACATATTGGTGGTCCAGATATTTTCCTCCTAGGAAAACTATGCCTCACCTTTTTCTAAACTGTTCTAAGACTTTTTAAAAGGAAAAGGTACTTGAAGAAGTTGCTTCCTCCCTGAGTAGAAACCCAGAGTTTAGGCAAGAGTGAACAGGGGACAGGTTAAGAATTAATAAGGCCTGCAATTCTAGGAATACTAATTCAATATTCATGTAGTTAGAAACTTGTCTTAAAGGATAGAACTTGAAAAAATATTAAAACTTTCTCAAATTGGAAATTTAGGTTTTGGAGTTGGATACATCACAGATTTCTAAAACGGATCTGCAGACTTCAATGCCACTCAGATATTCCTAATATTTTCCAATCCCTTGTCTGTGAAAGTGTCATATGTGGTATTAGTTATTCTTTTGCTTTCACAATACACTTTGAAGATACACTTTGAAGGTGTACCTCTTAAAAAATATAGGAAAGAATGTTGTCAGCTAGCTTTAAAGGGTGACTGGAGAAGGAAGGAAACTGGAGAAGTGATCCACAGCATCTTCCTGGAACACTTACACCTTGCAAACCTTGGACTATATCCTAGTACAGGTTTTCTATGATAACTTCTAAGATTGAGAAAGTATTTTACCTGTGGGTGTAATACTTGATTTTTCCAAGTGTTAGATACAAGCTTTTGATAAAGTGGAAAACAGAGTTTATCCACGAAGTTGCAGTGGAGGGACTAAGACTAAATTTCGGGTATCTCCTCTGAGAATTATCTTTCTTTGATCAGTCAGTGGAGATCTGGATATTAGTATGAATAGAGCAAGGAGATGACTGATTTGAGCTGGTTGTTTTCTGTTAATTTTGAGCACTGGAGCTCACCCAGTTTACTGAAGTGGAGTTCTACATACAGATGCTGAGGTGAAGGAGCAGAGGCCAGCCCAGAGCCTTGTGTCTGTTGTTAGCTCTGAGCTTCTGGTAAAACTCACATGAAGGTGCTTTCACAAATGTGGCTTTACTTGCTAAATTCCAAAAGTAATAACTGTAGATCTATTCCATTGAAAGTGTTGAATAGAAAATACTATTTTCTAGATAGAATGAAAGAAAAAATAAAACCGTTGCTGATATTCCTGGGTCTTTAAAACAGACCTGTAGTCTCAGCAAAAATGATATCCTGCACGCTGGTTTTAAGGCTCTCTGATGGGACTTTCAGCACGAATGTTTATTTCGTTGTTCTTAAATGTAGGATGTTGTAACAACATCAGTAACCTCAGCTTCTTGACCCAAAGTCCAGGGTACAGAGATTTCTCAGTGGAACAACCTGGGCATATATATGATAACTTTTCCTTCTGCATCTTCTGAGAGCTAAATTGAACTCTTTCCACTGAAGTTTTTAAAAATAATTTTGTCTGGAGCGGAGATCTAATGTAAAAGACAAGAGTCTGAACAGTTAAATGCGGCAGTTACAACAACAAATTTTAAACTATGGTTCTGAGTGGGAAGTGTGAGGCAATTTGCAGTAAAACTGCTCTATGTTGTACCAGTGGAAAAGCATATTTTATCTCTTCTCTTACACTGTCTCTGATCCTTCACCCTTATCCTCAAGAGATCTGCAAGTGTTCTTTCAGAGGACATTTTGGAAAGTAAAATTCAAAATAAAAGTTAGTACAGCAAATCATGAGCTGAAAAGACATGTTAGATTTAGTCATACACCATAAGTGGTCTGTTTTCCTGGCAGTTTCTCCATGTGGCACAAATGATAAATTACACCTCCCTCCACAAGAGAGAGGTTACCTGGCCTCCTGTGAATGTGCTTAACTCCTCTGCACTACAGGTATCCACAGCTTTTTTTAGGTAGCCCAACTGAATAATGCATCTATTCAAATTCAAAGCACTGGGGCTTGTGGACTGTAGTCATATCATCAGGTGCAAATAACAGTTTGTATGCCCAAAAGCCTTTCCAGACTATTGCTCTAACAAAATACTGTCTCTTTTAATAGTCCTTTTGTTTTGAATGTGTATGTACATGTAGATGATAAACAATTGATTTTATTTTTAGAGGATGAGAGACCAATTTTGTTCCAGAAAAATGTTACTAAAATCCCAAAATTACATAAGATTTCTACAGTGCAGAGGAAGATTACAATAGGTTAGCTGCTGGCAAACAGATTGGTGTATTTATTATTTATATTTATATATTATATTATAATATATAAATTATAAATATATATATTTATTTATTTATTTATTAGCTTTTATCTTTTTGCTCTTGTGTGATAAAGAAATGGTTGAAGGCTTCACAAGAGTTGTAAAATAGTTTAGATGTTGTTTGCATTAGAGTCAAGAAACTGATTCTTTTCAGAGTTTTTCAGAGCATGGCCTAAGCATTTCATTTATTCACATTTGATTTTGGTTTTTCAGTCTCTGTTCCCTTTCCAGTTTCTTGAGATGAGTAGTAGTTGAAAAAGTCAATAGCAGTTGTGCCTGATATATCAGTAGACTTTATACCACCTTGTGCTTTGTCAGTTTGAAACTTCCTCTTTTTGCAAGAATTTCTCATGCTGTAACATGAGACAAAACCAGAATGTTCTTCCTCATTCCTCTGTTATTTCAAGTAGCAGTTGGTAAGTAGGGTCAAAGACAGGTGTGATGCCAGGAACTTGTAGTAAGTTTCAAGAGAGAATTTATTTCAACCTTTAAACCACCCAGTACTGAATGATTCAGTTCATTTACACCTGGAATGCCCTTCAGCAACTGGTCCTAACTGGTGTTCCTCAGTGTGTTGGTAACAGGAGGCAAGAGTGTGAAAGAAACAGTTTCTTACTCTGACTGTACTTTGCAAACCTGAGCAGGGAAAAACTCATTCCACATATCACAGCAAACTCCGCTATGGAGAAAATCTGTTACTTTTTATTCTGGTTTCATGTAGAGGAGGCATAAATGTCTATTTCATATAGAAGGATCCTTGAAGTCAGGAAAAAAAAACAGATTTTGAAGACTGCAACTTAATTTTAAGCAGTGGATTTGTAGCTCCACCAGAATAACTTTGCAACTCTTCTCTGAAACATTGATGCAGTATCTGTGTTTCAGATTTATAGGGTGTTTTGTTTTGGAATACTTAAAACTAGCCCATCATAAAAACTTTTACTTAAAAGGAAAGGAGTACAGCTCATTTCTCAAAAATATTTTAGAATCTTGATCCAACTTAAAATCTAAGGCAGTTTTTTCAGGTAAGTATGGATGTATGCATTTATCATGGTTTTCTGCTTTGTTATTTATTTATTATGAAAACAAATGTTCTCTAGGTAATTTTTGATGTGTTTCTAAAGTATAGGGATCCAGCCTTGTTAGTATTACTCTACACCCATTCTCCTATTTAATGTTTTCTTCATACTCTCAAAATACTCTCTCCTATTTAAAATTTTTAAAAAGCTAAAGTTTGAAATAGTTTTGAGAAACAAATATTTCTGAAGCTATGACAACCGAGAAATATTTAACTCTAGTGTTTCTCTTTGTTTTGATTTAATTTTGGTTCATAAAGAACAGGGATTTTCAGAAAATATCTCCTGTACTATTATGCTACAAATATAAAATCATGCTTTCTTCTCGCACTTCTTATAGATTTAAAGGATTTAAACTGTAGGACTGAATGGGGATTTCAATTCTCATCATGTCTTGTGTTAAATCTTAATATCCATTTCTTCTTCCTTTTTGTTTCCTGAATTTATTTCATGTAGCCAGGTTGCACCAAATGATTTGTGCTGCTCCATCTTTCTTTTCGTTGTTTCGTGATGTTGATGATGCTGTTACTAATTTAACATGTTTTCTATCTACTTAAGGATAACATCCCAAACTGGTTTTGTGAAAGAACTGCTAAACTAGTAGAAACTGTCTTTGCCATTTCTTTCCATTGTCATTGTCTGAAAAATATTACTCTTAATTATTGAAGGTGCATTATGTAAATGACACCTCTTACTTTGACTAGCTCCTGGGATCAGGGCCTTACTTTTAATGGGAGACCAGCTCAACCAGGAGTGAAGCTGCAGCTACTCCTCACCATTCCAGAATTAGCCCAGCCCTGTTACAGCTGGGTTTGCCTAGCAATTTTTCTGTTTGGGAGCAGTTCTAAAGATTAGTATCTTGTGTCCTGAAGTCTCTGAACTAAACCACTTAAATATTTTTACATTCAGTGATCTTTGGAAGACTCATGCTGCAATTTTAGTGGATATGCTTCAAAGCACTTGAAACCTTACTTTACTTTAGGAGTTGAAAAACCTGAAAATCATGCTTTTAAAATTCCGTTTCAAGAATTGAGAAGCAATAAGCCACTGACCTTTTTCTTGTGTGCTTAAACATTATTGACAATGTTTTTAGGACACCACTTGAGTGAGGAACAGGAAGAAGTGAGGCAAATCGTGTGTTTTTTAAATGCAGTTGGGTTTGGGTTTGGGGGGGACAATTTGTTTTTAGGTCTTTTTTGGTTTGGTTGGTTGTTTGTTTGGTTTTCTTTCCTTAAGAAAGATAAGTAGCCAGTCACCTGATGAATATGATTAGCTTGTGCTTTACTGAAAGCAGCTAGATCTAACTGTGGTTAAATTGTGTTAATCACATACCTATTTGACATGATATATTTTGAAAAAAGTTTATTGTACTAAATGCATTGTGAAACAATTGTTTTTTAAGTACTGCAGTTAAGTATCCCAAGAGTATCAAGACGTGTACATCTATATGGTTCATAACGTACATAAACTTTGGTAAATTTAATTATAAAGGTATCTTTGTGATTTGGTTTTCCCAAGCCTTTCCCAAGACTTCTCTTATATCTTTGAATCATTTTGTCTTTTCGTGTCAAATGAGTGAAGTATGAAATGGATAACAAACTTAGTGGTGCTTTTCCCAGTAGCAGATAGTGTGGTTTGGGTTTTGGAGGCCAAAAGTATTTTGCTTTTAACAACAAAATACAGTATATAATATAATTTTATTGTGGTTAGAAGATATATTTTGGTACCTTAGCTAGTATTAGATCTTAAAACAGGGATTTTATTATTTTAATAAAAACATCTGGTAAAAAATGCAAGCATAATTACGGAAGCAATGAAAAACTTGTCTTCTTAAATGTATTTTCATTTTGAAATACAAAATAAATAGTGTGCAGCCTCTTACTAACAATATATTCGATTAATTTAGAAGAAATAATTACTCTGTGTAAATTTTTTTCGGGGAAAAGCAAAGAGACTGACTGTTGCATAGAACTTAGTCTTTATTTGTTCAAAGAGTTGCCAGTAATTGCACATATACTGGAGGTTAGTGTCTGGCAAAGTGCATTAGAGTGGGAGTATCTGCTCAAGTTCTTAGGAGATGAAATGTCAATAGAATGATAAGACTTTTTGTCTTTGTGGAAACCCAGAGGTTCAAATTGAATGAATCATTTTAGTAATAGAACAAATTGCCCATATGGTGGTGATGGGAAGCAAAGTAACTATTTCCTAAATTAGGGTTCCTAAACATCGGTATGGATTTGCAAGCTGGTCCTGTAGGGCTTTGGAGCTGTGAGGAGTGTTAACAGTAACTGGCCAACTTTTATTACCATATATCCAGTAGGTGCCTGTTTCTTAGACTTCATGTTATCCACCTTGGATAGATTGAATTACTACCAAGAAGGACATTCTGATCATTAATATAGGTTTTGGATAACCCTGCTTGATTTTAAGGATTTGTGATGAGGGTTTTTTTTGTCTTGTACTTTCAGAGCGTCCTATACCCTTTGATCACATGATGTATGACCACTTGCAGAAGTGGGGGCCCCGCAGGGAAGAGGTGAAATTTTTCCTTCGTCATGAAGAGTCACCAGCTGAAAGCAATGAGCAGAGTAAGTACATTTATCCTGTAGTGTTGTTACTGAAACAGATTTAAAAGATTTCTGAAGTGAGTCTGTTTTTCTGTTGCTGCAGTGAACTTCAGTGGTTATATGTAATACAACTTCCTTCTACCAAAGCTATTTTGAACCTTCCTCAGGGGCACCTTTATTCTTGTTCTTCAGTTCTCTTTTTTAGAATAATTTCTCCCAGTCTGTTGAGTAATAGCTGTTTGTACTCGTCTTAATTTGGATCCAAGGAAGTTGGTGTATATTAGAGATTTGATGTAGTTTTTTTCTTATTGAGAGAAAGTTCCTACATTTTAAGAGGGTAGAATGGTTCTTTTTGAGCTTCTGTTCTTTCAGTTGCACAGAGGACTTGATAAACTCATTTACCTCCTTTAAAAACATAAACCTATTTTACAGACATCTCTGGCAGAGGTTTCAGTGCCTCTGCTTTCTCAATACTTCATGTCAGTATATTAATAGTCATGATAATTTGCATCTTGAAAAATTGCTGGTCTGCTTGGTTCTATAGGAGAAGTGTTTATATGGAAGTGCCCTATGAAGTGGGGTTTCTTAAAAGGCTGGAATAAAAAAAATCCAAGTGTTTTAGTTTTCTGAATTTACTGGTGTAGACTGTACTTAATCTATGAGAAGAGTTTTGAGGCTATGCATTATAGACTTAATGGCTGTCAGACTGTCTGAAGGGCAGGAAAGGTGTCTCAGTCAGGTATGTTTGCATGCCCAGATTATCCGGACTCATTCAACTAATCTGACTGCTTTTAACAACAGGATTTCAAGTCTTTGCTGCGTCCTTATTGCTTTCAGTTGAGGTTTTGCCTCTTATTTTTAAGTGGTTCCTGCTTGTTTTGAATGCAGAAGTAGCAGACCCAAAAATGTGTGAGGGAGTTTTTTATTAATTAGGTACTTTGTAAAATAGTCTGTTATCCTTTGGGCAATACAAATACAAAGTATGTCAAGAAATTTAAGATATGCTTAAAGCCAAAGAATTTCAATGTACAAAGAAAGCATTGCTTCTGAACCATGCATGCAAGGCTTTTTACTTTATCATTGGGCTATGGATCAAGTTCTAGATTAAAGTTGTTTAAAGTAAGACATTAGAAACGCTTCCTCTACTATATTAATTTATCGTGTATTCAGTTGAAGCTACTGCTTCTCATGGACACAAAATATAAAATTCAAGTACATTGCCCTTCATGACATCTTTGCCTAAAGAGAAGTCAGGAAAATAGAGCTGCATGTCTGTACTTTTAGCTGGTGAATTCCGTGGAGTAAAAGCTTTATTTCTGCTGATGCACTGCTTACAAAAAGTTACTTCAGTAAGAAAGAGTTGGAACTAACAGAATAAAAATTCACAGGTAAAAGTTTGATAGAAATTCTTGAGCAGAATTCTCAGAACATTTGAGAACAGACTCGAGAGTAAAACACATTTGTGTTGAAAACTGAACTTCACACTAAGAGTGATGCTTTACTTTTAGGTGGACGTCAAGCCCAAAATCAAAGAAATGGCATAAATATACCTGTGGAGAAACGAGCAGAGAATGGGGTATGTAATAAATCTTAAAGGTTTGGATCAACACCACTCAAATACTTTGTGTTTTAAAAATAACTACTTTTCAAAGTGTGTTATGATGGGAACTGGGGAAAAATGTATTTATCTTGGTTTTGTTTTGATTTTGTTGGAAAGTGAATGGGACAAGCCTTTTTCTTCAGCTACTCTGAATTTTCTGTCTAGAAAGAAATTGAGTGATGTGAGAAGCCCCAGAGTGTTATTAATTCATGTTCTAATCTGTTTTAGTCATTCTGTATGAAGTAAAAACAAGCTACATTATTTTTTCACACTTATGTTGCCTGTCCACATGTCTTTTCTTTGATTTATCTCACTGCTACTGATTCATGACATACCATTCATTATATGTTGAAACGTGAGGATGTATCTATGAATTGGGATGTTTTCAGGTGCTGGTGGAAGAGCTTGCATATCCCTCAGAGCTAGCACTTTATACTGCTTTTATGCACTTGATTCATTGCTACACATGGAGGTTTTTTGACTAACATATTACTAGGTATCTAATTTAAAATACAAATTACATACCATAGGCAACCTGCTTGAACTTTTATACATAAAACATATTATATCTCTTTCAAAATTAACATGGCTTAAAAACCTTCTGCTCCTGAGCTGAAAATCTCCTTACTTTCTTCTCTCTTGTCTCATCTTCAATACTAATGAAAGTATTTCTGCAAAGCATAGTCTGTTTGGTTTATTCAGTACCATTCTGCTGCCTTTACCAAGGCACTTCAGCTATAGTTGGCTGTTTTTAACATTTTGAAATTTCAATAGAAACGTTTGAACTCACCAATTCATACTTATATCTTCTCAGTGAAGCACTGACACTTTACAAATGTGCATATGGTTATTTCTCAGAATGAAATCTTACTTAAGGTTTAAAAGCAAAAAAATAATTTTTTTCAAGCTGAGAATGTTAAAAACAATTGTGTAGATTCAATAGTTCTGTGCTTGTATTATTGCCTGATAATTAACATCTAAAATTCACACACACTCCCATGCAGCAACAGAGTTGTTCAGTCAGTTTGCAGCTCTTTGCAGCTTGTTTTGTGTACGGCATGTGGACTAGGGGAAGGAATTATTTTCCCTATTCAAAACAGTTAATCGTGTATTGCTTTCTGCATTCCTTTTCTGTAGAGAACGCTGGCTGATATCCTCTGCTGCGTGGATCCGTTTATCCTGCTGCCATTGTCATATTGACAATGTAGTGAGATCATGGTGCTGTAAAGAGCTGGGGGAACATAACTCTTTCATGACCTCCCCAATCTATTCCTCTGTGTGCCTTGTAGCTCAGATACTACATTTGAGATGCAGTGTATTTGGAAATTAGGACAGGCATGTGCAGGATGCCTTACAGTCTAACTTTGTGGCAGGACTAAGCTTTATGGTAGCATGGCTCTATACTGAATTGAATTTGCTGTGACTTCTTACAGGTAAAGCCTCAGACTTGATAACTTGAATAACACATCTGTCTTCATTTAATTCCAGACACTTGTTTTCTTATTTCTTTAATCCCAAAAGTTGGCGACAAAATTAAAATAACTTGGGGAACTGATAATTAAAAAAAAAATTTAAAGATTACCAGGTTTAGGAAATAAAGTGTACTAAATACCATGTTATGAAAATAGAAGAAAGACTAAAATCTGAAGGTGTTATAGTAATGTAAAATTGTAGTGGCTTTTATGCTAAAAATGGTGCAAATTAGGTTTTGGAAGTGTTTAAAACTAAGATTTTTGATTGTGCTAAGTTTTAAATCAGAGGGGGAGGGGGGAAAAAGAGGTGGCTTCAGGATCAAGGGTTTAATCAGCTTACACTTACGTAATGCATTAGGCTTATTCATTGTTGCTGGCATGCTGAATGTTAGACTGGCCCTAAAATCAACACAAACCAATGGAACATTGAAGACAGCTCAGATCTTACCAAATATTCTGCATTCAGGTATATTTTTATTACATGTACTGATTTAAGGATGAGATACTTGAGTTTTTGCTTAATATTGGGTAGTGCAAGTGTTACATGCATAGAAAACTTTAAGATGAATGTTAATTTTATTGATTGAGCCAATAGTCTTGGAAAAAATTATGGGCAATCCATCCAGTTAAATTTAGATGATTCTATTAATTGGCATTTTGTCATATGCAGTAAGATTTGTTGTTGTTGTTCTTTGAAACTATATGTTCTTGATCAGCAATTATTTAAATAATGGTTAGCTTAAAATCATATTATGTAAATGCTTAAATTTCATTAGATTATCTTTCGAGTTAAAAATAGAATAGGCTAAGTCTCTTCCAGCAGTGAAAGATGCATTGCTGTAAAAAGAATACTTACCTGTAAGTATTCATCTGGGAGCTTTGCATTCTGCATAACAAAGTCAAAAGGAAAAACTCTGAGGTTTTGTGAATTGAGAAGTGCTCTTATTCCAGAGGTTTGGGGTTTGCTTTTTGTTTACAACTTTCTTTCTTTGAAGTGGAATTATTCTGTAGTCAGGATCTGATCTCTTTCTGCCAGTACTCAAAGGTACAGATACGTGAAGATCAGACTTACATAACTAAACCATTTCCTTTTGCCAGGGAGATTGGACAGTGTCTCAGGAGGGATTCTCTTCTCTGAGAACAGCTGCCTCTTCCTCTTCTTCCTTTCTTTAGCTTGTGTAACTGAGCCAATTGGATCTGAACACAAGTTATAACAAGGGGAATTCTAAATAAATAAGGGAAAAAATGTTTTATCATTGAGAGTAACAGACATTGGAACAGACTGTCCAGAGTCTGTGGAATTTTGATCTAGCTGAATAAAGTCCTGAGCAGTCTGAACTGCTCCAATCAGGGCTTATTGAACCAGATGATTTCCAGAGGCTCCTTTCTACCTAAATCATTCTTTGATTCTGTGATTGGTGGCTGTGAAACAGTGGTTATCCAAATGCTGGGTCTTGTTTGCTTCCAGATGTCCTAGCATGATCCAACCATCATTCCATAGTAGCAGCAGCAGTCTGTGAACAGTGAGGCAGAGCAAATATCGGTGAAACCACTGGGGGTCAGTGGCAGACAGGAGAGGGACTGGGGAGCCCCATCCCGGTTGAATTGCCGGCCCTCAATTGGAGATGAGGATCAGATGTTACTGTCCCAGAAAGAGCACTGACTGGATGATGACAGTTGTCCAGATGAAAAGGTAATCAGATAACCCAGAAATTTCTTGGAGATGAGAAAACAGGAAAACAGATGTAGCTCAGGGGGGAAAAAAAAAGGTTGTGGTAAAGGAACATGACAAAAGTCAAATGTATTGGACTGAATAAAAGTAGATTAGTGTAAGGAAAACAGACTATTTATGAAGAAATACTCGTTTGATGTAGTTGTTGATATAATAGTAATATCATTTAAATATAAATTATTTTTAATTTTATTTATATTTAATAATTTACTTGGGGAGCATAAAATCTCAGTTTGTGGTCTCTGGTGCCAATTTTTTTGAACTTCTTTTAGCCATTTCTAAAATTGGTCCCCTGATTTAGAGAGAATGATATCAATAAGCCTTTTTGTTAATGGGTGTTGACTGAAGACCTTGCCAAGAAATAAAAAGTGGAACCTCATTTTATCTCACTACAGAATTTGTGTTAACACTAGTGTAAAGGAAATTTGTGTAGAGGAAGAAAACGTGACCATTATCCCAAACTGGAGACACACTCCTGCAAATTTTCTTAGTATTGAAGCTGTGACCAGTAGATGAAGTTGAATGTTAAAATGTTTGTGCTGATTAAATAACAGAACTCATGCTCACCATTTCTGCTGAAGTGTCTCAAATCAGGCTTTTACCAAAAATTACAACAGGTAGTCCAGCTGTTTTAGTATCAAGAGACTCTTATACTGAGGGAATTCTTGGGGAAATTCCATTAACAAATGTGTTAAAACTTCAACATAAATGTATACACAAAGCAGTGTTTTGTAGTACTAATTTAATCTCAGAGAGGTTGCTGATGGTGGATACCCGCTGATGCGGACTCTGTATTCCACTCCATCATGACAGCAGTAAAAGCTACACTGCTTTTGAGTGCCTTTGGTGTGTAATTTGTCCCGTTCTCTGCTTAGAGATTAGATAGGTTTACAAGTAGTGCCAAAATCCCTGAGTGAAATTATATATAGTTCATTAGTTTTAACCATTTTATCCATAAGAGTGTGACCAAATAAAAAGGCATTAAACCTCTAATGTACATTTTGTTGGGAGATGGGACATTTGCAAGTATTCTTGCACATATAAAATAATAAAAGTTTCCTTAACCTGTCAGGTGAAGATATGACAAAATCTTACTGTGAGGAAAAAGGCAAACAAGCCACATTTTTCACAGAAGTAATAAACTCAGATGAGAAATACATTATATGTAGTTGCTTGAAGTTTCTCATTTGAACTATTGAAGGATAAAGAGCTTAGTCTGGATAGAAGTTGTTCTTCAGAGCTGAGCTGCAAATTCAATTTAATATAAGCTTGTAAGTATTAAGCACTCTGTTTATAACATTTAACAGTGTGCTTGGAAGGGGTTGTCATTCACATAAGACAGGTTTTAATCAAATTTGTTTAAAATGAACAGAAAATTGTGTCGCTCTTGAAATTTAGATTCAGGGGTTTTATAGCAAAGTCAATTATTTAATTAAAAGATGATTTTAAACAATTTAGGCACAAACAGTTTTAACAGTTTATAGAAAAGTACTGTTTCTGAAGAAATATTAATGTAAATGTCCTGGAACCTTTTCACCTTCTAATAAAAGGGTAATTAAATCAGATTCAAATTTTCTCAGTTTTCTGCTGCAACTTTCTCTGTTGCTTTCGTTTAAAGGACTTGTTTGCTATTTGTCTGCTACTCCTGCTGTCAGAGATGTTCCCTTGTATAAGGTATAGATTCTAAAAATTGCTTACCTCTCAGAGAGGGGAGCCTTGCTGCCCCTGCAGTAGCCTTTTGCACCATCAAATTCCTAGTTCAGTTCCTAGGTCAGAGTTAGAGTTTGGATTCCCCACAGGCTGATAGAGTTCTTTAAGTCTGTCTGAAGCATTTTCCAGACAGCTGGCAGTATGTTGCTGTTCAAAAAAATAGAAAAACTAATCCAACTAAAGGATTTAAGGGAAAAATTAAATTAGGAAGCAGAAAAAAAAGTTAAAGTCTAAAGCTAATTTTAATGCATACAACTAGCTTTTGAATTCTTGCTGGACTAGAAATCTGTGTCTTTTCACAGTTCAGTAAAGGATAGTTATATAGGGGAGCATCTCTACAACGCTAATAATTGTGTGATCCCATAGAAAGAGTTTCTGTGAAACTGCAGGATATTCATATGCTCTTGACCTCGTACCTCCCTCTGAGGCCTTTCTTAAACCTTTTGGGCAGAATCACATCTTTCTTGGATTTGGAATGTCACAAAAACAGTGTTTTGACTTGGTCCTGTGCAATCTCAAATATTTTTCAATCCATAATGGACAAAGTTACTATATATTTAGATTTTATGAGAATAATTTTGTAAGTTTCATTGCACTTACTCTGTGATTATTTTCCTCTTACAATTTTAATTGTTAGCATTAGTTTATGACTAATACTCAGTTTTAATATCTGATTTAGTTTGCTTTGAGGAATCTAAGAATTATTTGACTAGTTGGGACAGGGAGCATTCTTGGAACCCACTTGGAATGTTGTGGAAGGACTGTTTTTTTCCATATCTTCTCCATGTAGTTACATAATTTTTAATCTCTGTCACTTTAGATGCCAGATCTCAATCTAGATGGCCGTGAATATAAGAGTCACAGTATACAGACTTGTATTATACAGACATTTGCACACACTTATTTGCAGTGTACAGATTTTGTAGTTCTGCTGCTCCTCTGGGCATTGAAGAGAGTTCCTTTCAACAAGTTACAGGAACTGAATATCTGGTTTTCCAGTTCATAGCAGTTCATAACAACCAACAGATGTGTTACCATTTTGCAGAGGAGAAAATAACTCAACTGCACCACTTACTGAATCTTTACTTCTAGTTCCTGTTTTTACAGGTCTAGCTTTGCTTTTCCTCACTCATGGCTTTGCAGTTTTACATCAATGCTTAGTTGCAGATATCCATGGGAGAGGGAAGAGGAGAAGTCTGTATGATTGATAAATCTCTAACTATACTATTTATTTTCCCATGTTTGTGTTGTGGACATGGAGCAATACAATTCACTCTTCTCCCTGCATTTCTGAATAAATGAAGCACGTAAAGAATTGCTTCCAGTTATCACTGCACATAGAGGTCCTGAGCTGCTTGGCTCTTCTGTATTAGAACAATTTAGATTAAGTGTTTCAGCTGATGTATAACATTATACACATTAGCTCAGACTAAACATTACTTAGAGATGTTATTTTTCTGAGGTGTTGCTGTGCAGTCCATGCACCTGCACTGTACACTTTAATGCCCTTTTTCACAGCTGTATCCTATTGCAGTCACATTAGTATCATTTTTAGTTAAACCAAATATTTTAGTATCAAGTTATTTTAAGGAAGTTAGGACTTATCCTTTGCTTTATTTCTGTAGATCTTTATAGAAGACTGGTTATGAAACTCACTGCATGGCTCTGAGAGCTTAAATGTGAAAGTTTGAGAGTTTGGACTGTTGCTCTGTCTCTGAACAGCTTTCAGTTCAGAGCAGGAGACTCTACTGGTCCATGCAAGGCCAGCTATTCATTTTTGGTCCACATTTAGAGTTCTGTCTTTTATGTAGCTGTGTCATTTGCAGATCAATGTTTTCTCTCATCTTTTCCATGGTCTCTGTGGTGTTTCTCATGCAGTGCTGCCGTGGCCTCCTTTCTCTGACACACCTTTCCATGTTCAGCGACTTGTTCATTTAGTTTCCTGTCCATCTCGCCTCTGGACACCAAGCATACCTATTTCCCACCTGCATGTTTTTCCCAGGCGAGTGAACCTTTCCATTTCTCTGTTGTTTCTGCAGCTGCCTCCAGATCTAATTGTTGTTAAGTTTGTTCCCCCTGCAGTCTTCCTCGGATCAAAGCCGAGAAAAATGAAAGTCCCTCTGGCTAATTTAGGAGCAAGGGAGTAAAACTTGTTCTTCTTCTCGTATTCCTAATGGATGATCTTACTCTACAGCTCATACCTTTACTTGCTTGCTAAAAATAAGCCTGTTCTTTATTCAGCTGGAATAGTCACTAGGTTGTGCTTGGTCATAGAGTTCTTCAGTGTTCTTATGGAGACCCATTTGGCTGGATCTCTTGTATAAGTGCACTGAATCATGCTTGAATTACTTTCTTGAAAGAAGGAAGAGAGGGTGAGCTTGCATGTCATTCATGAGTTTGACAAGGTAAATTACAGCTTTTAATGTTTTGGGGCTTTATCTTCTACAGTATCCTGATTTGTAGATACATAAGAAATTGTTAATTGTTAACTTATTTTCTGTAGTATTTAATATTTAAAAATCCTTAGGTCTATGTTTTGGCTTGTTCCAGTCTTCTCTGGATTACAGATTGTGATTTATGCTATTGCACACGTGCTTTAGCTTTATTGCTAGCTCATATATTCATCTTGTTGTATGCAAGATTTAAGAAAAAGCTGAATTATGTAAGGAAAAGCAAATAGCATACACTGGAAAGGTTATTTGTGTAAGATTGTGGTACCTATTCTGAGTCTACTGTTTGCCTGTTATCTTAGGCAGTCTCTGTTAATAAAGAAACTCTTTGTTAAGTTTCAGGTGGTATGGTTTGCTGTCACTTTAAACAGTAAAATTACATACAAAAATCAATGATTTTTGTGATCTCTTTGGTATTCAGTTTTGGTCCAGCATTGGTAATACTACAAAATTACAAAGGAACAAATAATCTTTGTGTTTTTAAAGCTGAATGGTCTATAGTCTTACATTTTCAGTTTAACCTGATAACTGTGAAAGAACTGTGTATTGCTCAACATTTTCCATTGAATATGAAAAGTGCAATGAATCAAGCTGATTATAGTTGACAGCTGGCTTGATCTTGCCGTGATTAGGTCTTTTACTGCTGGCAAAATCCACTAGCCTTTTCCGTTAGCTGATTGCTGATGAATGCAGAGAGACAGCTTTTCATATCGATAAAGAGTTTGGGGAAACCTGTGTCCCGTATGGAATAAGATTAAAAGGCATCCTACCTACTATTGATTGCACTGAGCCAAAAAGCCATGCAGGAACTCATAAGATGTGCAGGGTTGTTTTGGCTTGTTCACAACAAGCTGTTACACCAGTAGTGTAGGCAGAAAATAGCAGGAAGATGGAGCTGAAGCGTGTTGAAGCATCAGAAATGTTTACAGCTGATGGGCAGTGCTGCGAAATAAAGATGTGCTCTCTTGCAATTAGATGGGAAAATGGTGAACAGGTAAAGAATTGCTTTTCAAAATTTCATAGTTTTGCACTTTGGGCATGTTATTTAAGTGCTGTGTAGCTTTTGCACTTTCATTTAAATGATTGTGGGTTTAGTTGTCACATGACCAGAATGCAGACCAGCTCGGGTTTTGTAACATCTTATCTCTGAAATTAAATTCTTTATCAGATTTTAAGTGCTTTGGCTATCTTTCTAAAATTTTTAAGACTTTATCAAAAGCTTATTACTTGAAAATGGCATGGTCAGCTTTTGCTTTTCACAGTTTGGTTTTATGGGAAGTACAAGTTGTATGCAACACATCTTTCAGTTAAAGGAACTCACTTTGAGTGCTTTTGTGTTTTAGAAATGTTTTATTATACTGTTTGCATATGAACAGTATTATATCACAGAAGAATTTTGTATTGAAACAATTAAGGGCAGAATAAACACAGAATTGGTGCCAAACATATTATTCAGAGTAACAATAACTGCATCTTAAGCATCCTGAGCAATCGTATCAGAATAAACTGTTGCTTCTAGAAAAGACACAGAAAAATGTGTTTCCAAGACAATTTCTAAAGGATCGATATGGTGTATTTTCAGTGTGTATTGTAACTTGTCTATGACTTAAAATCACTCTGAGTAAAAGGATTGGTGCTGTAAAAAGGTCTGAGATTTTGTGCACAACTGATATTTCAACAAGAATGCATAATCTCTTTTAAAATGCTTTTTTTTAGGTGTATGAGGTTGATGTTTTAATTAAAATTAGCTACTGGGTATTTTGGCCAACACTGAAATTAATACAAATATGCTTAAGATTTCTGTGGCTGTTTAAAAGTGGCTGCAAGGACAAGGAAGAAAGTAGTGCTTTAAATAAACTAGTTTCAGATGCTACTTTCCTAGAAGTAATTTATAAGCAGTCTATTTCAGATGTAGCAGATGTTCAGTATATGCTTAAATCCATTTCTAATTTTGAAAACCTATTCTAACATTGTTTCCATGTTTGTTAAGTTCTGCCTTTTCTTAGCTGTTCTACTTAAAATAGCAGCCTCACTAAGAAAGTAATACAGGAAAACAGGAAATCTGGAGTCTGTAGCTTATACTGAGTAGACTTTAAACATTTTATTATGGAGTGACTCACAAGCATCAGCAATTTGGAGGAAGATAGTACAGATTGAGAGAGGTTAAGATTTTTATCAGCTATTGATACTGTGACATTTTTCAGCAAACCATGATGCAGTTGAAGTAGCTTTATTGTAATAAACTGTTAGTGTATTTATTTGCATGATACAATAATGCTTTATAATAGCATTTTTGGGTAAAATTACCCAATTCTGTTTGTGATGTTAATTGCAGGATTATTTTATTATCATGAGATGGCACACACTAGGTAGATTTTTCTTTAATTCCCAATATTCTGGATATCTTTTCTGGGTTTAATTAGCTTGTTCATTTCCATTAAGCTAAAAAAAGGCACGTGCTATTGTCATTGGATTCTTTAAAATGGATTTCTGCTATCGGCATGTTTCTGACCCAATTAAAAAAAATGCAAGGCTGAGCTCTGGATAAAGCCACTAAACTGGAAATAATGTCATCCATGTCGAGATCAGCAAAAACTCTATTTTAGTTTCTATAAAAACAGATTCTTTCTTTTCTCTTTCTATAGCATTACACATGAGTTTAGACAAAGGATTTTCAGGTTGTTTATTGCATGTGTCACTAAGATCAGGTTTTATGGAAAATGTGGTCAAAAATCTTATTAAAATCCTTGACTTTGAGGATATATAGGGTCAGTATATTTCAGAAATGTATGGAGGTCTGAATCACTACTCTTCAGCAGATGCTCCATTTTGTTGTATAGACCTCAGAGAGCACAAGGGGGCCACAGACTTTTCATATAAGACCTATCTGATGCAGAAGTGACAAAATAAACTCAGATATCTTCCATCTGTTTTCCTCATCACTACTCTTGTGCCAAGGACAGGTACCCAAGGTGTGTGTTGGATGTTCTCACCAGCAACCCTTAAAGCTTTATTGCCAAGTGGGCTTTTTAGAGCATCCCCCAAACTTCGTTATTTTGAATGAAGCTTAAGGCAAGGATGGAACATGTCTGGGCTTCTGCTGCTCATGTCCAAGTTAGCACTGGAGAATTAGGAAGCCTTTTGGTAGATTCAGCAGGCAAAGCAAACTGTTCCTTTCTTTCCTGCTCTGACAGTTTGGAGTACTTCAGCAAGAGTTGCTGTTCTTTTGCTGTAAATGCTGCACAGGAGAAGAAATGCAAGGATGGCCCCACAGTGGTGGCAGCTCCCTGGTTTGGGGAGGCTGAGAATTGTCAGAGTGCTGATCCCAGTCTGGGCTTCACTGGTTGGGGAGCACTCGAATCTACCCCCTTTCATTTTATAGTTGTCATTGGTCTTCGTTCTGGGAAAATGCTCATTTATGTAATACACTTCACTCCCTTTTGTGCCCACATGCTCATATACCTAGTTCCAGATCTGCTAGTTCTGTTTGTTGCATAGCTCTGTAGATTTCTGGGATTTGACATCTCTGCAAAGGTAAATCCCTAGTCTGAAGATAAGTTTTATATTCCCTCCTGTGCTGTAGGAGGTAAGAGCAATTTAAGACTGCTGTGGGTTATGGAAAGCTGAGTCTTTCACTATGTGCAGTAAAACCTAAGTATTTACTGTGTATTTCCATGTAGCCATTTTAGGGCTTCTCAGGAGCAGCTTGCAGCATCTTTCTCACCTCTGTTGTCCTCTCCTATTAGGGTGGTGACAATGCTTTTTGCCATGGTGGCAAAATTGTACATCTCCTTAATGAATGGGCGACCTAAATTCTTTCACGAGCTCAAAATTGTTGCTTCTTGGAATATTTCTCTCTTACAGCTTCTGCCTCTAATAGTACTCTAGTTTTGGTTTGGTGATGGGTGTGTGTCCCCACCTCCTCTGCCTTTGATATGCTAGTGTTGTTCCCATTTGGATAAAGACTTTCTTTCACATTTTTTTTTTTCTTGAGGGTATGGTTACTTTTACTATCACAAGAAGGAAGGTATGGTCTTTCACAAGGACTTTGGAGAAGGATTGCCTTTTTGGTTTGGTTTTGGGTTTTGTTGTTTTGAGGGGTTTTTTGCTATAAAGGTCATTTAGCCAAAATCTTCCTTATCTGTACAAAACTTCTAGAGTGGCAGCCTATGTAAAAAATAAACACTGGAGCTGGGCTTCAGGTGGAGTATCTGCTGCACTATCTTCAGTAGCTGTTCTGTATTGACTTTTTAATAAATCAATAGATGGTTGAAAGTTGTGCAATAGAAGCGGAAACTTTCTGGGTTGCCATTTTGATGGTCAAAGCCAGAACCAGCTCTTCTGGGCTCCACACTAGAAACTAAGGCACAGACTTTTTCAGCTCTCTGTGCTTGTTGTTCACATTTTAAGTGACATTCACCTTGGCAATTGATGGTTTAACCTCTGATTAATTTCTGACTGTGACAAGAGAGGAATAGAGTGGTGGAACAAAGTACAAGAAGTGAAGTACTAAATGAGGGAGAAAGGGTAGAGGTGGTGGGGGTGAATGATAGGAAGAAGACTAGAAAATATGTGAGAGTTCATAGTGCATGATTGAGTGTACCAGAATATGCACAGGAGAAGGTGGAGCTTGGCCAGTTTCAGGAAGCTTGAGTTACTTGGACTTGTGGTTCCTTGTGCAGGGTTTTGGGAAGGGAACTTCAGAAGATTTGTGTGGGAGATGGGTGTGAACTAAAAAGAAGGAAGAAATAGATAAGGGAAGTTAATGACATGGTGGTTCTTTCAAATCTAGAAAAAGATCCGAAGAGATAGTATGCAGGAAATGATTAGTAAGTTCTTGTACTACTCGGCTTTTCTTTCTCAATTAGTTGGTTGAATTATGCTTTACAGTGGCTGTTTGAGTGGCTGGGTGTTGCTGAACCACCAGAAAGCATGAGACCACCAGTCCTTATGGTGGCCTGTAAAGCTTTGGATTATTTGTTTTTTTCTTTAAAGGTCTTTTGAAATTTTTACAATCTCAGGTATGGATTTAGTGTATATTTCATTATTATTTTCATACTAACTCTTCTTACTAGTGCAAATTTAGAAGATTATCAAAAATAAGTATCTTCATGGGTTAAGCATGGAGGCAAAAAAAATGCGTGAAATCAGATCACATCCCAATTATCATCTTTAAAAAAGTAATCTATTCTAAAGGTTGGTCTCATGGGGTTTTTATTTTAATATTGACATAATTAGATTCCTCTTAAAAGAGAGTTTTCTGTTGGGAGTAAAGGCAAAAAACCACTGGAATCTGTCCTTATTGCTTCCATCCTTTGACTACAGTACATTCTGCTTGTCAAAGAAATATTTTGAGTTCAGATGCAGTTTTTCATTTATCATTGTGACTTGCCAATGAGTAAGCCATTTGTAATAGCCCAGAAATATGTAGACTGAGGAGTGTGTGATATTAAACAGCATAGAAGGGAAGGAGGAATAAGAAAATAAATTTTAGGAGTGACAAGACTAATATGTAGAAATAAATATGAAAGGAGGTTTGTTCTCTTAATTAAATGCCTAAGGTATGAATTGTTTTGAGGCTGCTTATAAACTGGTTCCCAAACTGTTTAATTACTACTGTAGTATTCATCTCACCAGTCTCAAAAATATTAATCATCAAATAGTAAAATATTAGCTTGTAGTAGGAGGGTGATGTCAGAAGCTGAAACTCAAGTTCACTGCAAATTCTATCTTTCATCATGCTCTTTTAAAGTGCATGTTAAATAACATAAATATAATTTTTTTAAGGTGCCTGTTAATATTAAGAAATTGATGAACATAGGTGTAAATTATTCTTGCCTATGTGAGACATACCTAATACTTCCTTAGTGCCTAATAATGCAGTCTTTGCTCTATGGAATTTCATTTAGGAGTTCATCCCTGTGTAAATGCTGCTGTGAATCAATGAAAAGAAATTTACAATTCAGCAAAACTGTCTGCTTTGATGTATCACCATGTAGCAAATGAATCTGTGGAATCTGGAGGAGTAGGTATTTGTAGTGGCTTTTAGTACCTCCTTCAGAAGTCAGTTCTGTAGGAGGTTTGGTTCCCTTGCTGCAGGAGAAAGGAGGAGGTCTGTCTGGACCTTAAATGTGATAGGCTCGTGTTTGTTATGAGAGGTGAGTGTCTTGACTTTGTGGATGGAATTGTTAATAACTACGAGGAACAGCACAAACTTAAGAATCTGAGAAGCCAACCTCATTAAAGAGCTGAAAACACAGTTTTCTTTGCCTGGCATAGCCTGAGGTTCTGGAGAAGGACTGAGACTTTTTTTTCTGTGGTGGTGGTTGCATACAGATTCTTACAAGCAGACTCAACTAATATGAAGTGCTCTAAACGAATTGATTTAACTAGATCTTGACAAGAGAAGGATTTGGTGTTTTTCATGCTGTTTCAAAAATAAAGCTGTGCTGATTTGGAGACCTGAAATCAGCAACCGTCTATCTGAAAATAATTGATTTGATGTTGAAGAGGACTTCTGCTCACGCTGTTTACTGCTTTTGCCATGTGGATGAAAAGGAGAAAACTGCGAGTGAAGTTACAGGTTTAATGTTGTTTCCTCAGTTGTCTTTCTTTTCCCCCCCCCCCTAAGTATAGTGTAGCTCTTGAAGTGAAAGGGATACTTACTGTTATTTAGTGAGGTGAACATTAAAAGATTTCTCATAGGGTGTTTATATTTAAATGGTTAATTATCACTGTTTCCCATATTCTTGTGCTTTGCCATTTATAAAAGGTTTTTAGACATTAGACTTTCTAAATGAAACATTTTACAGTAGTTAATAGCTTCTTCAAGGAGACGCTAATATTTGCATTAATCTTATAATTAATCTTCTATATTTTACATGATACAAAATAATTCTGTACTTTTGCCAGGTATTATGAGAGAGACTTCCAAATATGCCTGTTTAAAGCAGTAAAAATTCTGAGCTCTTGGATTAAACTGGATTGGGGTTGGAGGTTTTTTTTTTAGTTTCTGGTGCTTTTACAAATCAGTTTCTTATTGTCATTGTGCATTCCAGGTTACAGTATTTATTTAGAAAATCTTTCATTTTCATGCGGTGAAATGGCTTTCTTGCTTTAAAATGCTCATAATCCCTATATAGGTATCACTTTTTGAGTCTGGATATATTTTTAACAAGATTACTTAATGGAATGAAACATCTCTGTGTTTCTTGACTAGTGTTATACTCAAAATTTCTACTGGAAATACAATGAGCTATCAACGTTTTTAACTTTAACTGGTAATTAAAGCAGGAAGAAAGGAAGCGTTAGGAAAACGATGCATAGTCTGAACTAAGTTGCATATTTCTGAAAAAGCACATATGTATATTGAGAAAATACCACTAATTCACACACACTTCCCTTTTAGCTTCTAAAATCAGTGATCCAGAGGGAAGAAAGCCTTTCTGCCATTCTGAGCCCCTTGTAAGAATTGTCTGCAGAGGCCAACAGAAGCAGATGTAGAAGTTTATTTTTTTCTGGCAATTGGTCATGCCAGCTGAAGTCAGCAGAGCCTGAATGTGTTTTGGGAGCAGCATCTGGTTTTCTGTTCTGTTTTCCTGTCTCAAATAAGCACGTTTTGGTTTGTGAATGGTACTTGGAGAAGCTTCCTTACTTTCTTAGCCAATCAGTTCCTTTTAATGAGTAATTAATAATAAAATGTCTCTCTCGGTAGCCACAAGTGTGGACAAGTTACTTGCCCTAAAAGATTATTGGGAAGGACTCTTCTCTGCGTAAGTTGTGCTAATAAAAAAAGTACACACTAGTAAGATCTATTTTTTCCCTGTGTTGAAATAGAAAATTAGTATCTTGAGTGGACTTCACTTCTTTTAATTACTTTTGTATTATAAAAATTTTTCATTAATGTTGACTAGTAAGAGGAATTTCATTTCCAGTAAGCATTATAATTTCACTTCATACTCAGTGGGAAATGTTCAAACAAGGACAATAACTTTAGATAAACATTTTAGCTGACATGTCTATATTGTGTGTCCAAGATGGGGCAGCTTTAAAAGTTAGTGATCCAAATCTGTCTCATTTTAATGACTGACCTTGAGGTGTTTGTCTTACTTGAAGAATTATTTGCAGCAACATGAAATACTAATTCAAGTAGAAAAAAAAAATCAGTTACTTTAAAACAAATAGTATTTTCCTTTCTTAAATGAAACTTAAAGTTCTGTATTGTGCATTGGTTGGAGAGCTGATATGTAGGATTTTGATGTAGAAATATGAAGAAAGCCATTCAAAGTGCCTGAGATAATGTGGTGTCAAAAAGATGTTTCTGAGGGTAAAGTACAGGTACTGCAGGAGATATGCATTGCTGGGCAGCAGTAGGGTGGGCCCAGAAAAGCAGGGCAGCTCAATCAGTTTTCCTATGGGCCCAGGTGATCAGATCCATAATCTGATGTGTGATTGCAATTGGGCACTGGGGAGTTGTTTTGGTTTGGGGTTTTTTTTCTATATGTCTGTAAAATGTTCAAACCTCATTCCATTTTATAAGCATTCGAAACAGTATTATTTATTTATCAATATATCCAAAATATTTAATTATCTTTTCTTTTTCATCTGTATTGATGAAATTACTGACTGTAATGGGGGTAGCAGTGATGTACTTTTTATTTGCTTTACTAATAGTGTAGTCATGTAATTTGGTGAAAAAATTACATTGCTTACTGAATTATTAGAGTGCAGTAGTCCAGCTTTTACACTGAGCCAATAAATTAACTGAATTATGTGTAAATATTTTGAAACAGATGTCGGGCTTTTCTGAACTCTGTAGCATAGTTTTTCAAAGACTGGTATTTTCTTTCTGTGGAAATTCTGAGGTTGTGGTTAAACCCTGCAATTCTAAGGTTGTGAGTTCTGGTTTTCTGAGTAGCAAGTGTCAGCTTCTGGAATTTTTCTTGATACATTGCGCTCTCTTTGTTGAGGTTGCATACAAAAAAGTGTAGTTGAAGTAATTTAGTGTGTAAATTTAAATTATATTTGTTGATAGAATTATGGATATACTGAAACAATGTATTCGTTTTGTAAAATGCATGAGATTTGGTCACACTCATGGTATGATTATTAAAGGATTTTCATCATTTCTGTCTCTATCCTAAATGCAAAAGGAATAAGAAAGCCTTGCCAATATTTTGCATTTCATTCAAAGTAATAGCCACTTACTTATCTGAAGGGGACCAGCTTTACTTTTTCTTCACTTGTACGGATTGTTTTCCACAGATCCTAACCCCAAATGGCCCCAATATACCAGAATTTTCACCATCTTTAAATGTGAGCTTAGTGACCCTTTATCTAAGGGTTCTCATGTGGTCTTGTCCTGTGCTAGGTAAATACCATGAACCAGCAGTATAAGCTGCCAAGGCAGTTATGCTGAAAATATTAGAGAAGGAAAGCAGCTTCAGATTCTCCTACTGCCTAAAAGATCTGCTTGCATATGTTGTTACCATGTGTGCCTTACCAGGACTGTGTGCCTGAACAGACAGGAGTTAAATATAGGATAAGGGCTCTTTTTTTCTCCTTATTTTGTCTCTTAGTGTTCTCATCTCCATCCACTTTACCACTTTTTGCTTTTTCTGTGTCCCTCCTTTCTGCTCTGATGTTCCTCGCTCTTTCACAGGTGCCCATCATTCTTCTTTCTGAGGACTTGGAAGGAGCCTTTAACCTTCCTCTGAGGAATGGGGGTTTGAGTTGTCTGGTCAGAATGCCCTGATACACATTGACACACAGTCATGGAACATTTTCTGTTCTGCAGGTTGGGAATCCACGTGTTGAGCTCACTCTTTCTGAACTGCAAGATATGGCTGCCCGACAGCAGCAACAGATTGAAAATCAACAGCAAATGTTGGTTGCTAAGGTAATAATTAGATACAGACCAATTTTTTTCAATATATGCAAGCATAAGTTTTGCAGATAGAGAAAAAGACACTAAGTCATTTCAGTTAAGCTCAAGAAATAGCTTGAGAAATTCATCGTTTTACCAGAATAATCTTAGCCTAGGCAATACACAGTCTTTTGATATAAATACTACTAGAACAACTTATGTCATGGGTCTCTATAAAAATATTGCTAGACCTTGTTTATCTCTCATGTGGGCCCCCTTCATGATCTGTGGCAGAAGAGGCTCAGCTTCATACTCATCTTTAGTGGCTCATTCACTCCAGTACAGTCTTAGTGGGGTGAGGTGAGAATATTCATAAAAATTATCTATTGCATTTCCAAGTCTCAGAGAGAGAAGAACCTAAGTATGTTTGCAGAGTAGTTTAATAGTTTGCAGAGGGGTTTAATGGTTTTGGCGTTGTTGTTGATGTTGTTTGAAGTATTGTACAACATGCCTTTGATGCTTGGAGTACCTACAAGTCAGCCTACTGATTCTGTTGTTTTTTCATGATGGAAATAATACTAAAAAAAAAAAATGAATTTCCTTGTGTGTCCAGCAAAAGAACTATTATTTAGAACTGAAACATTTTCTTACAGCTTGTCATCTTGTTTTAAATGGTCTGTTGGACATACTTTGTCATCTTTAGGAAGCTGGGTAATAGCACTGGAAATATATTTTGCCAACAGCAAGAAAACTGTTAATAGTGGCAGAAAACAAATGCCAGAGGAAGCATCACAGATGTATTTTAATGAGTGTTCAGACTAGGGCTGTATTCACGTATCTATGTAAACATGATATTTTTTGTCTAAAAAAAATCTTGATTCTCTGCTCTAAGACAGATTTTTTAATTGATATTAAGGAATTTTTTCTAGGACCGGTACATATTTCAACAAAATACAACATTTTCTGATTTGTGGAAGTAGAAAACCTGATCAAAATGATAGGGTTTACTAAGTTCATGTGTTGGGTTTTTGAAATAAATGGGTAAGAGTTCTCTCTTGTTTAAAACCTCCTTTTGTCAGGAACAACGTTTGCGTTACCTGAAGCAGCAAGAACGTCGCCAGCAGCAGTCTGTTTCTGAGAGTGAAAAGCTTCAAAAACTTAAAGAGCGTGTTGAAACCCAAGAGACAAAGCTGAAAAAGATCCGTGCCATGAGAGGACAAGTGGACTACAGCAAGATGATGAATGGCAATTTGTGTATGTGGAATTCTTAATTTGTTTAATTTACTGTTCACTGCATGACTAGCAAATAATGCTATATTGTAAGAGAGTATAGCATTGAAGCAGGTTTTCAGGTAGAATGTTTTTCATTTTATGGAGGTTCTGTGTTTCTGTGAAATTTGTATGTGACAGAACTTTTTGTTAGTTTTGTATAGTCAAACAAAGTCAGAATAAGTCTATTCTCTAACTGTTAGGAAATATGACTGTTAGCAAATTTGCAATACAAATATTTTGGATGTATTTTAGATGTAAAGCTAGTGTGGTGTGTTTATTAGTACTTGTAGAATTAAAAAAATAATTTCTGCTTTATTTAATTGTTTTTGTTATTTTTATCTTGTTAATCTTAGCAACTGAAATTGAGCATATAAGTGCCATGTTCCAGGAAAAGCAGCAGGAGCTGCAGGCTGCAGTGTTAAAAGTGGATCAACTCACTCAGCAACTGGAGGATTTAAGGAAAGGGAAACTGAATGGGTTTCAGTCTTACAATGGACAAATGACAGGGCCTGCAGCAGTAGAATTAAAAAAATTGTATCAAGAACTACAGGTAAGTAACAAAAAGATGCTATTTGAATTTCAACTGTAGATTTTTAAAGTTTTATTATTGCTCTTAGGAGTGGCAATTTGGTTCTGTTAGACCTCAAAAAAATAGTGTGTCGGAATGCTATTAGAAAGTGAGGATGTATTTGGCATACAACTTTTTTTTCAGAAAGAACTTCATTAGCTGTAAAAACCATTTTGTTTCTTATACACATAATGATACAAAGTATGCAAGTGTTTTGAAGAGCAGCCCCTAATACTGAAATACTGAACATCCACCTAATTTATTATTTGTTTTAATCTTCTAAAAAAATTTTTGTGAAGCTGATTTTAGTACTTTATTTTGCACTGATCTGGGTATAGCAAGCTCACTTACATATCATCTTAACTTGGAGACATGACTGTAATTTTAAAAGTATATTGTAAAGATACAGCTATGTTGTCTGGTGTGAATAAACAAATTACATAGGAATTAAATAACACTTTTTAATAGAGTAGTGAAAAATGCAATCTGCAGTATATTCCTAGATAGTGCAACACAGTTGCAGTATATTTCCACATTATTCCATCAGTATTGTATATCTCCTGCAAGAAGACTACTATGTAGAGAACTAGATGTAGTTCTCACATGATCCAGTTTACATTGAAATTTTGTCAAATTGTGTGCTAATGTATCAGGATTTGAGGGCTTTTTTATTTACTCATGCTTTATTGTGATCAAGGTAACAGATCTAATATATTTAATATTTTAAAATTAATTTCAATTTCAAAACTAGTCTCATTTATTTAGATGAGCAAATACAGCATAGAAATTAATCAATCCTGTTTTCATGCATTAGGAACAAGTTTCTTTTTTTCTCTTTTTGTCCCTTCCCCATTTATACAAGGCATATCTGCCTTTGCCTGTTTCTAAGTGCAAACATTCTCAATAGATGAAGTTTTCCCTCTTGTGCTTTGCAGTGATCCCATATGTGTTTATCAAGTCTTAAAATTGCCTCAGGTGTTTTTTGCTTGTAACATTACCATGAAAATTGGAACACTGAGACAATGTCTGAGTTATTGAAGGTGTGAAAAAATGCCAATGGCAAAACAAGAGAAATAATTATAAAGAGTGTCATGGTTGATTTAAAGCATAACGGTAATCCACCTCATAATCTACTGGAAAACTGTGAAGGTTTCAGTTTAATCCCCTTGAAGAGAGGAAAATCTGAGCCAGTCTCTTCACTAGCAGTTCAGTTAACCCCCTTTCCAAACATCACAAAGTCTCATGGGGAACTGGAAACAGAACCAGTAGCATAATTTCTGTTACAAGTTTTGTATCACTTAGTTTTCGACAGACAAACTGTCTTGGGTAAGCATAACTAAACAAACACTTTCCGTGATTTAGTTCTTCAGAGTAGAATTTTCTGAAATGTCTTTCTGCCTAATTCCTCAATCCATTTGCTATACATGGGATGCAGTCTATACGTATTTAATAGGCATCCACTAGTTTCTTTAGGATATTTTTTCTCTGTGTTCTTCTAAGAGTTGTTCATGCAAATGCTAACTTGACAGGATGTGTGGAAGCGTAAATTAGAGACACCAGAACAAGTTGTTATCCGAATTGCTTTGGGTTTTTTTAACACTGCAGTAAAAACCAACTTGCCAAGAGGCAGAATGAGAACTGTCCTAACAAGTGGGGGTTTAATTTTTTTAAATTTTTTGGGGGTTTTTTGTTTTAAAGATTCGTAACAGGCTGAACCAGGAGCAGAACTCCAAGCTGCAGCAGCAGAAAGAACTCCTAAACAAACGCAATATGGAGGTGGCCATGATGGACAAGCGAATCAACGAGCTGCGCGAACGACTGTACAAGAAAAAAGTTGAGGCACGTCAAAAAGAAAACATTCCTGTAAGATAAACTGTTAAAAGGGCCACACTTCAGTTTATCAAGGGCCATAAAAACTACACAGAATCTCACTTTTTCTCACTCAAGTAATACAGTTACTTGTGATAAAAGTAGGAGGTCTATTAAAACTATTTTAAAACTAAGTATCCTAAAACTGTATCCATAAATATCCTAAAACTGTAAGATAGAATATGTTTCCTTTTATTTTCTTAATAGACAATACTATATTAAAAATCAGAAAAGTTTCTATTTCTAGAAAGGAAAGTATGACTATGTGCTAGGTGTTTAAAAGCATGAATGCATTAAAAAAATTGGGTATTTATTTATAAAATACTTATCTTCCAGTATGGAAAATGGGTAAAAACATAAACAGTTTGATAAAGTTACACTTAATAGTTGTCTGGAGCTTCAAAAAGATTTTAAGAGATGAATTCTGGGTTTCCATATGTATTACTAGCTGGAGGTATTGGTTTTAAAAAAACCTAGCACATACACATATATTTGATCATTTAAGAACTCATTTTAGACCATTTGCTTCAGAAAGGCACAGTGAAAGAGACCTTACAGAGATACAGGCATCTAGAAGAGATGTATGTGCTGTGACTAAGAAATTTAATTTTTGAGGTGTTGGTTTTAAAGAATAAAATTTGTGCTTTCTACTCCCTTTTTTCTCTTTTTCTAGAAGCATAGAGTATGATAACTTAATTATTAAGGTGTTCTAGCTATGGTGCATGGCTCTAGATAATTAAGTTTAGACTTCCCTATTCCTGCAGAAAAGTCTAGATTAAATGGACATTCATGTTTCAATTTGTCTGATTGTTTCCAGTTGAATCGTATTAATGGAACTTCATCGCCCCAGTCATCCCTAAGTGCTTCAGGCAGGGTGGCAGCAGTAGGACCTTACATCCAAGTTCCAAGTGCTGGCACTTATGCTGTACCAGTAGATCCAGTTAAGCCACAGTCTCTCACCATTGCTCCCAACTCAACACATGGAAGATCAAAATCCGGTAAGTACTTGTGTGATGTGTGCTAATATATATGGTTTGAAAACAGGCAATAAAGAAAAGGAGTCATCTTAGGAGATCCAGTCTTGGCATCATTTCTGTAGGGGAGGAGGCAAGTTTCAGATGTGTTAATACTGTTCGGTGAATTGGACATCAGTCATTTGATCTGTGGCATTTTTGCTTCTTTCCATGAATTTTTCTTAGGAGATGGAGTGTTTTCTTTGAAATTGCTGGTACATGTCTAAAAGGAGCACATGTTCTTTACAGATTCTTTGTTGTGTCTTTAACAGCTTTCTCAATTAGTTTTTGTGTTTGAGTATAATAATGAAATCAACTTTGTGGAAAACTGTGTTATAAATAACTATTTTCGGTGTGTTGGTTGTTGTTTTGTTGTTTTTTAGCAAAGCTAGTGAGTAAATAATAATAACATTACTTTTTAGAAGGAGACTAAATAGGAAAATAGAATAAAACTATGGGAGGTTTTTGCTCCATCTGAGATATGGGAATTTGTGATCCTTGAAGCATTTCTGAAATGGAATAAGCTTAAGATTGATGCTGTTTACTTGTTTCTGCCCCCTATTTAGTGAAGAAGCTGCCCCTCCAGAGTACTCCCTAGAATTTTGTGCCTGAAATTGTCTCCCATCATTAATAATTCCATCTACATATAAATTAGAATTATTATTTAATTTGCATTGGAGACTGAAGGAAGCAGGTCATATTTGTGCCTTAAGTTCTCCATTCCAGCAAATCTCACCTGTCTGCTCATATCTTAGAAAAATCAGAATTCTTGAGAATTGAACGGTAGGAAAATATGCATAATACAAATAAAAATGCATGATCCCATTGGTCTAACCACAGCACTTATTTTACTTGGTCTCCTAGGAGAGATCAAAAATGGGATAAGGAATGACTAGGAGACCAAAGCTGCTGCAATATTCATATACATTCATGTACTTAAAACTGAATATTCCAGCAAAATTTGCTGCATGCTTTCCAGATGGGGATGAAGAGATGGAGGGAAGACAATCTGAACCTCTCTCTAGGAAAGAATGTCAGAAATGGCCCCCCAAAACTCCATGGACAGAAAGTAAAACTGGCCAAACAGAACTTTAAAAAAAAAGTCCCCAATCTTTCCCTTTGATATTAGTGATTTAGCAGTAAGTATTCATAATCTGTACAAACCCCATCACTGTGGCTTTATGGTAAAGTCTCAAGAATATCGAATGACTTAATTGTGGGGTGAAGGTACTGATTTGCCAACAGTTTTGTTTTCAGATTCATGGATACTTCTTCCACAAATGGAAAAGGACAGTTTCTAACTTCTAAGTTTACCAACTAAAACCCACAATTTTGTAATAACTATCTTCCAAAATATATATACTCACTTCTAGACCAACCTTAGGACTTCTAATATTATAAAAGTAATTATTCTGCCTTAGGACTGACTTTGTATTTATTATTTTGAAAGTACTTGAATGAAGTTCTGTAAAATAGATTTATGTAAGGAGAAGTGTATATGCTCCCAGGAAGAAAAGAAATTGAGAATTTATTTCAGCTGTCATGCTTTTATTTCTCATTATCTGAGTGTTCCTGTTCTAATGTTCTCCATTGTCATTGTTATAATTTTTCCACCACTTTTTTTCTTTCTTTTTCTGTGTAACTGGATCTGCCTTGGTGCGTCCGGTAGAGACAGACTGTGGGTGTGTGAAAAAATCTCCAGACACCTGGAAGGTTTCTGATTTAGACATAATAGTGGATCCTATTCTGTCACCTCCCACTTCTCTTCAGTCTGCTGTTCACAATGTCATCCGCCTGGCACCTACTCTGTTTGACACCCAGCACTGTGAGTCCGTAGAAGATCTCTGGCTAGCTAAGAACTCAGTTTTTAATATGGTCATCTGAGCTCTTGCACACAGATGCATATTAAACAGCATCTTTAGAACCTGTGTTGTGGTCTGGTGTGTAGAAGATGCTGTTGAAATGTAAATTGGTTGAGAAGTTGCTTTTCATCTTTGAAGGAAACAGATTTGCAGCAAATTCATCCCAGGAGTACCAGGGATGAATTTTCTTCTCTGAAAAAACCTCAAAATTTTCTAAATTTTAGAACTTTCTGTCAATCACTAAAGCATGCTTTAGTATATTTTGGATTGGATAGATGTATAAAATACAGGCTTAGTTTGAGTTACTTTGTAGGAAACGTCAAGTTTCCTTGTTGCACTGACCCCAGAGTTGGGATAAAAGCTCACTCTGTCCAATACCCAGAGTCTTGCTGCCTTCCATTGGACTTGGAGCATGCTTCAGTTGCTATAGTAAGTATCCCGGATCCAGACCTACAAAAATTTTAGGTAAAGTCAGAGAAAACACACAAAACCTTTTGTGTCTGTGTGTCATTGTCTTATTTATGTGTAGGAAACTAAATGCACAATGGTCTGATGAGAACTGAAATATACTGGGTATTACGTTTACAGGCACAGGCAAGAGGGTGCATTTGGAGGGGAAGTTAGAGCCAGTTGGCTGTGGGGTGGCTGAGATCAGGAGCTGGGGTGGCCTTATCAGGAGGGTGTTGGCATCAGATCTCCCTAGACCAGGTTGTTTGAAGCCTCATCCAGTCTGGCCTTGAACACCCCCTCCAGGAATGGGGCTTCTACAACTTCTCTGGACGTATTGTGCCACTGACTCCCCACTCTCACAGAGTAGGTCAGAGGGGACAGAGTCTGAATTTACTTCCAGTCTGTTACCTCAGAATCTGGGGATAAACATGATGATTACAATAAGTTTTTGTGTATCTGTCTTTCTAATAGAAAAGTGTTGAATTTGCAGGTAAGATATTTAAATTTCTCATGTCTTTTGCCATTGTTTCTGTAAATGCTTTTCTCATAACTAAACTTACAGATCCAGATGCTTTCATTGATTTAGCATGAATCAATTATAACACCTTTTACTGATCTTCAAAACAAGGGTTTTACTGAACTGTAGCCTTACTGGAGGTACAGAATGTCTTGTGTATTTTGTACAGTAAGCTTTAATTCAGTGCACAGTTGGAAAATTTGCCATTATCTAGGGCCTGAGTGTTTAGACACCTTTTTGATCTCTCTCTTGATAACCAGATGGTTAGAAACAATTACAAATAAACCCACAACATTTTCAGCTCCTAGATAATGACTGTATTAAAACTGGGCGTCATTACTTTGCTTCCTGGCAGTTTGCAAGTGTGAAAAGGGATTTCTAGACTATATACTGTTTCTCAGTGTAAAAATATGCAAGTGTTAATCCTATTTTGAGAGATTCTCAACAAAGAGGGTAAGGCTTGTGGATGGAAAGTAGTGGTGATGGAAAATTAACTCACATTAGAACGTCCCTATGCAGCTTATTTTGAGACTAGCTACTATATTAGACAGACAATTCTAGAAATAGCCCTGCTTGATTATGTTTTTTAGAGGCTTAGAACTGAAGTAGGAAACTTGGCCTCTAAATACCTGATTTTCATTTGATATTGTATTCCTGTGGGGTGCAAAAATCTCATTGCATCTCCACACACATGCCCAATCCCCCTCCATTTTAGGTGCTATCCTGTAGTAAAGTCAATTACATGTTACATGTCACCTTTACTGATTTAAGTGCTTCACTACGACAATTAGAAGCCATAGGGATGGAGGAATGATCTCCAGTGTCCTTAGAGGAAGAGATGCCTGAAGTTTAATCTTGTAAAGGCAAATCAAATCCTTAGGATCTAACATGGGATCTGTTTAGTTACCATAAGCCATATCTGATTCTTAGGCTACTTAAACTCTTTTGCTTACTTAGAGAACTGAAACTAGTCTCACACGGTTAATAAAGTAACATCAATGCATCTAGGACTTCATTAAGGATTTGTTGCCTCAGTTTATGTGCAGCTATGCGTGATGTTTGCATGTGATGAAAATAAAGGCCCGTGACTTGTATTTTGACACTGTGAGTTAAAGTTGTCTGCTGACTTTATGAATTTATTTAATATTAAATCTCTGGGGCAATTCTAATTGGATGAGTATGTTGAGGAAAAACAAAAGGTGAGTTAACCACCACTTCCAGCAAAGGAATGTGTGCTTTTGTTCCACCCTGCTGTTGAGGGAGTTTTTACATCCTGTTATCGGTGAATGAATCTTGTAACCATAGTATGAATTTGGAGTAAGTCCACTCAGGGCTTACATAGACTTAACATTTAGTGTAATTTGACAGCGTCTCTGGGTAGTACCCAAAGAATTGTGTTGATGAAGATTTTCTGTAAGGATTTTTACTCTGAATTTGCTTGCCTTCTTATAGCAGCACATGAAACACTCAAACCAAAATTTTAGTCATATTTTTTCTATCGAAATCTTCAGTGCAATTTGAATGTTATAGTACATTCAGATTGCAACGATTTGGCTTTCAGTATTGATTTCTGAATCAAATATTAACAATGATTTATCTCACTTCTAGAATAAAACTAATCCCACTGTAATATAAGCTGGTTTATTTAACATGTTGTTTTGCTTGTTTGCAATGCTAGTATGGATTATCTTAAATCTAGTATTTTTGTTTGTTTTCAAGCTAATGATGGAAATTGGCCGATACTTAAACAGAGCTCAGCCCCTGTGGTAAAACCCCCTCAGATCTCCAACACAGACTGGAAAGAATCAAGCATGGATACTGCTTTAAAACAAGGAACTATATCCAGCCAGCCTTTGCCAACTTCAGTATTAGGAAATACTGATAAGCTGGTGGGTTTCATCTGTGATATATTTATAGATCTGCTTTTCTGAAATTATGAAGTTCAGCTTTCATAGCTGAACTCACTTTAGAAACACATTCCATTTCCCTGCTGCTGTTTTTTAAGAAGTCATTAAGAAAAAAAATTACCTTTGTATTTCTTCTGTTCCTTTCTGTTCTTATCACATTAAAATGTGTGGGTTTGTTTCAACTTCAGTGTTTTGTATTCCTTCCTGTTCTTTTACTTCTCTAGTCTCCCCTTTTCTTTCTTTGCTTCTTCTAATCATCTCTCCCCTCCTTAAAGTTTTTCTTATTCATATCTTTATTAGTCTTTCTCCTTTGTATAGATTACTTTTTCAATGTACTCTTTTCCTTACAAAAATCTCACGAAAGAAGTCATTAAATTCACCCTTAAGTGAGACTACTAGTGGTGTCTGTCTTCACTGTTGTGCTAGTACTTTATGAATTCTTTAAGACTATAATCTTTAAAGAATAATGACTTAGTCTTTAAGTTGTTTTGGTAAACTCTGACAGTATGTGTTGTCAAGATCAAGTAGACACTGAGATCCGGAACCTAGAACAAGTTAATCAGGCTTTGCATGTATGCAAATACTTTTGAATTGATATGAATGTGATACAACTGAAAGTGCCTTTAAACAGTGGCCTTTGTCTGAGGTATGATGAGATCCTCAGATAAATTCAGGTAGAATCATATCTAGTGATAAAGGAACACAAATTGTTTATGTTGACTCCTTTTCTGTCCCACAAGATTGCTAGTGTGTTATGTTGAAAAAGGCATGTTCTTGTTCAGAAGTACTTTAATTAATTAAATGGTGTATATACTATTTATTGTTCTTACACAGGGTCTTGACCTGGGGAAGGTGCCGCCAACAGTTCCTGGTGTAAGCAAGCAGTTGCCTCAGAACTATGGGACCTATCCAAGCCCAGTTCCCTTAGGAACAGGTTCTACAAACTCTCTAGAAAGAAGGAAGGATGGCAGCCTGCCCAGACCTGGCACCAGTATAGCAAATCGGCAAAGGCCAGTTCCGCTCCCACCGCCCAGCAACGTGCACCAGCCCAGTTCTTCACAGCAGATCCAACAGAGAATTTCTGTCCCTCCCAGCCCCACGTATCAACCCTCTGGTCCTCCCTTGTTCCCAGGAGGAGAGGGCAGGCCAGAGCTGCCTTTGACTGTGGCAATCAGACCTTTTCTTGCTGATAAAGGATCCAGACCTCAGTCTCCCAGAAAAGGGCCACAGACAGTGAACTCCAGTTCCATCTACTCAGTGTATCTTCAGCAAGCAACACCACCAAAGAATTACCAACAAGCTGTGTACAATACTTTAAATAAGTCAGTAAAAGCAGGTAGAATATATTTTGCTTTTTTTTCCTTTGAAGTACATTTAAGATCTACTTGTTTGGCTTAGCTGACTTCCCGTATTGATTTGAAAACTTATCTAAATCTGAGGAAAGTTATTTTTGTATATGCAGCATAGCAACAGAATCAATGTATTTTTGAGGTTATTAATAAGTATGCATTGATTTACCTTTTATTTGAAAACAAGATGCAATTGAAACTGGATACTTTACCAATGCTTTGATAAGTTGAAAAAACAGTGTCTAGATAAGAGAGTTTTCTCCTTTTACTATTTCCTCATGGAAGAGGAAAAACATTCCAGATGCTACTTGTAGTTTTTAATTGTAAGAAGCATTAGCATCACTAACAGGTAAGTATTTTTGTTTTGACAGTCCCCAGAACAATATTTTTTTTCTTTCTGTATTAGTGTCAAACAAGTAGCAATAGTTTATTTATAAATATTTTATTATGTAATTTAAGAACTGCTCTTCACTGTTTTCCATCTTTCTTTTCTTCAGTTTATGGAAAGCCTGTATTACAGTCTGGTTCAACCTCTCCCTCACCCTTGCCATTCCTTCATGGCTCTTTGCCTGCCCAGTCTCCCTCACAGCCACAATCTCAGCCTCAGACTGAGGTCACTGAAAAAGATCAAGAGCTGGAAAATGCTCCACCACCTAGTGAAAACAGCAACGTGGAAAACATTCCCCGTCCTCTCAGTCCTACTAAGCTCACCCCTATTGTGCACTCGCCCCTACGGTATCAGAGTGATGCTGACCTCGAGGCTCTGAGGAGAAAATTGGCCAATGCTCCGAGGCCATTAAAGAAACGGAGCTCCATCACTGAGCCAGAGGGCCCGAGTGGACCAAATATACAAAAATTATTGTATCAGCGCTTTAATACCCTGGCTGGAGGGATAGAAAGTGCTCCTTTTTATCAACCAAGCAATCCACAGGACTTCATAGGCAACTTAGCTGACGTTGATAACGGGAACGCCAGCACCAATGGCAATATTGAAGAACCAGTCCCCGTGCAACCTACAGTTCCTGTCCCTGATGAACCACCCCCTTCGTCAGATGCTAATGATAATGAGTTACCTTCTCCTGCTACCGAGGAGCTGATAAGCACTGAAACCACAAATCAAACATCTGAGACAACTGAAGACAACAACAACAATCTTGCTATAGTTCCTTCTACTGAGCAGTCACCCAGTCCCACACCAGAGGTCAGTTCTCCAGTAGAAGATGAAGCTCCTTTGCCACCTGCTCTTCCTCCTCCACTTCCTCCAGTAAGTAACAAAGCAAAAGAACAACTTTGTGAACTACAGAATTAGCTTTGTGCCTAAGCATAACTGAAATATGGTAAGCTTGTGCTCAGTGGTATCTTGGCACTTGAAGCCTCATGATATTAAAATGAAAGAAAGCCAGGGGAGTTCCAGGGAGAATTCTGATGGGTTAGTTTCTTTACTACTCTAGCTGCTTAATAAAGAAAATATGCAAACAAGTAACCGGAGGTTGTATATGTATTTTTCAGCCTTTTGGAGGTTCTTGTTGTAGAACTAATTCTGGTTTTGGAGGATTTTTTCTGGGTTTTGTTTTTTAAATTTGTCCAGGCCTTCAAAGATACCTTACCCTTAGCTTCATACAAATCGTTGTCAGTGGGAAGCTTTTTAATTTGCAGGTAAGCTGAAATAGCTGTTCTGGGGAAACAGCACTCCTTTTGTCCTCTCAGAGGAGATGGACGAGGGCTAACTCCAGCAGCAGCACAGCTGGCTTGTGATAGCAGAAATGTTCTTCTTGTGAGCTTATCACGTACTTTGAATTCTTTGAATTGCTTCCAAAGTCCATCCTCCAGCTGCACTAAAATGTTTAAAATACTTGCCATTAGCAAAATCTACCACATTTGTAGAATTGAAAAATTTAAAAAAAAGAAAAAATTGATTTTATTCTTTGTTGTTGTGATATCACTCACTCTTTGAAACCAAAGTTCAACCTCACTTTTAGATTCAGGTAGGAACCTTGCATTCCTCTGAGAATTTGACTGCAGTGGGCACAAGGCTTTGTGTGGTTTTCCATGAGCGTAAGGGGCCAAGATACTTCTGGGAGAATGAGATATGCTAGCAACTAATATTATTCGTAATGTGCAGGGTTTATTTTCCAAACTGAAATAGCCATCCTATATAGGACCATAAGTGAAAACAGATCCTACAGAGCTAGAGATTAAAAGCCTTCTGTAGAAGCTTTGGTTAATAATAGATTACTTTTTTCTCCAGAAAGTGACATGGTCACATGTAGGGGATCCAGAATATTCTCAAAACACATTTAAATGTGCTTCAGATCTTGAAAATGCTGCTAGAACGTCACATAAAATAGCTTCGTGTTCTGTACTTTTCATTCCTACAACAAAACTCCCAACTTGCCAGGCCAGACCTGCAAAAGAGACTCCTGCAAATTCAAGGCATTGATTCCTCTTAAGTACAGACTCTGGCTTAATTGTGTGGTGCTTTCCAGGCTAAGCAAGAGTTTTCAGTGTCTTAGATAATCCGCCAGTAATATGCACAGCTTGTATTAGATACAATTAAGATGATGATGCTTAAAACACTGACTTAAGTACTTAATTCCTTGTACTCACTGTCTTTAATTAGAAGCTTTGAACCTATATTGGCTTGCTTTTTCATTTTTTAACTGCATAAAATGTAGTAATGTATCAAGCCTTTTATTTATAGATTTAAATAGAAATGATTGCATAGTTCTAAATATCATTTAGGGAAGACGAGATTCATAAATGAATCATTTTTCTACTTGTGCTACCTGAAATAATGCCTTCCAACCTTCATCTCTACTCAGACAAAACGAACCAACTTGAAGAAACCCAACTCAGAAAGAACAGGCCATGGTTTGAGAGTGAAGTTCAATCCCTTGGCTCTCCTCCTAGATGCTTCTTTGGAGGGTGAATTTGATCTGGTACAACGAATTATATATGAGGTATGTTTTTAAACAATGGCAACCTCATGCAGCATTCAGGAAAAAGAAAGTGCTGAACTATTTCATGTTTTCCACAGGTTGATGATCCCAGTAAACCAAATGATGAAGGCATTACACCTTTGCATAATGCAGTGTGTGCTGGTCATCACCACATTGTGAAGTTCCTACTCGATTTTGGTGTAAATGTAAATGCAGCAGATAGTGATGGGTGGTAAGTGTCAAGATTTTTAACCTAGAATCTGGGAGAAGCACCATTTAGAGGCACATTAAAAATTTAGTTGAGACCTGTTTTGGGAACAATTTCCTTCCTCTTTATCCTAGACAAATGAGTCCTCTCTAAGCTGTAGGTGGAGATGAACTCAAATGCAAGGTTACAGTGTGTTCAGCTCCCAAGCAAGCACACTTAAACCATAAATTAGATTACAGTTTGTGATAATTAGTGGTAGACTTGCATTTCTTGTTCAGATGCTGAAATCATTAAACTATAAATAATAAATGACAAAAGTTAATTTGCTGAAGTTTCTTCATCATAGATCTCACTACAGATGTTGGTGTTCTTGAAGAATCTCACCTTACAGGTAGCTGTAGCATTCCTAAAGTCTTTGGAGGGAAATGTGAATCCTCACCTTTGTTTTACCTTTCAAGTTTCCTTGTATTTGAAAATACCCTTTTACACCCAACAGCTTTGTAAGCTGTGAAAATTATTAGTTTTGCTATCATGTTTCATAATGCTTGGCTTTACTGGAGTCAGGTAAATCCTGAAATCCACCCTTGCTGCTTGACAGGTTTTAGACAATGCATACACATACTACAAACATAAAGAAAAATTTCCTTTTAAAACAGACAGGCTCTACATGGCAAGATGAAAGTTAGGATTCATGGAAGCTTCTTTTTTTCACATGTACATTTTTTTTTTTTATTTCAGGACACCCTTGCATTGTGCAGCTTCTTGCAATAGCGTTCATCTCTGTAAACTACTGGTTGAATCTGGGGCAGCTATTTTTGCTTCAACTATAAGTGATATAGAAACTGCTGCAGACAAGTGTGAGGAGATGGAAGAAGGTTATATTCAGTGTTCCCAGTTTTTGTATGGTAAGCTGAGACACTTACCAATTTCCTGAGATTCATCCTGGTTTGTCCCTCTAAGCTGTGTGAAGTATCTGCTTAGGACCCAGACTGGATGATATTGCCCATCATGTCCCTGTGCTTTCCAAGTGCTAAAACCAGAATCACTTCCAGAATCACTTTTTCATTGTGGTGTTGGTCTTAGTCCTTCTGGGTTTTGAATTACTTCACAGCCTCCTTCAAATTTTAAAGTTTTAATTTGGCTTCAAGTCAAGGACATGCTTCTACAGGGAGGTTTTGACCATAACAGTGAGTTGACAAGTATTTTGGCAGACTCCTAGCTTCCAGATGCACAAATTTCTAGCAGATCACACGAAGAAAGAAATATACTTTATGAATAATTAACTTAGAGAAGGTACTTAGTTACTAAAATATATTTTGCAAGAAAAGCACTTCAATGGAGCAGAGCAAATTTTTAATTTCCAACAGAGGAATTAAGCTTCATGAAGGCTCTGTCAGATCTGACATTGTGTGAGTTCTGAAAGCTTCAAGTGTCCCTGTACAAGGCCTGCTGTAGGAAGCAGTTTCTATTGCATATGTAATAAAACAGAAAAACCTCATTCTCCAAATTATTCTGTAAGATTTGTTTTATCATACAGTTAAATTTCTGACAGCATTTCATCATGGAAGTGCTGAAAACTGTTTGTGAAATGTTATTAACAGGAGACTAATATTTGGGCCACCGTGTCAAAAGCAAAAATCTCAGAGGGGAAAAAGAGGCTATATTACCATCTGCTGTTGTTAACAGGAGTGCAAGAGAAGCTGGGTGTGATGAATAAAGGGGTGGTGTATGCTCTGTGGGATTATGAAGCCCAGAACAATGATGAGCTGTCATTCCACGAGGGCGATGCCATCACTATTCTGAGGCGCAAGGATGACAATGAAACGGAGTGGTGGTGGGCCCGCCTCAATGACAAGGAAGGCTATGTGCCTAAAAACCTCCTCGGGGTAAGTGCTTTCACCCTCTCCCTTCTATTTTTCACAGGTACCTATGTCCTGTCTCTAAGTAGGAACAGAGATGGATCTTTGGTCAGAATTCTTCTGTGCACCATCCACAGCACTAGAAAGTGGTGTAAAGCAGATTATTCTCATTCTCTCTGGCCTCTGTGCCATTGTAAGCAATTAGGAGAGGCTACTGTTAGGAGACTGGTACTGGTTGTCATTGAGCAAGTTAGTATATTTAATATAGTTTATGCTTTAATTCTCCCCCTTGGTTAAAATATAGAGCCGGTATGGAAAGTATGGTGGCTCTATTAGGCAGCTTGAAACCTTGGTTCAGAAAGTTCTTTGGGAAGGTTTTTAATACCTGGCACAAGATAAGAACATAGGTGTGTATGAGTTTAAAACAGGAAAGAGCCTTGAAGATGACAACTGCAGGCACATTGTTTATGTTGCTCAGACAGATGGAGCACTGTCAGGAGAGGCCGGGAATGTAAGGTGACTAAGTAGAGAGCTACTGAGGACAAAATGCATGAGAACCTTGCAGAGCAGGAAATAAGCTCTCTGGAGTGCTCAACAGGGAATTTTTGTACTTATGTAAAAGCATGTACACGATGTAAAAGCATCCTTTGTCTGTTCTGGATCTTGACCTAAATGCACCACGTCATTTTCAGAGCAGCCATGTTGCTGCCATTGGTAGAAGTAAATCTGCCCTTTTCCTGCTTCTTGTTTTTCAGGAGTTATGTAAGAACACCCCCAAGCTCACAAAAACCTCACCCCCCAAAACACTCCATTACCCAGTTCTGCCTAATAAGTACCTCTTAGTTATAAATTAAGTTGGTATTAACCATGCAAAGCCTAATACTGTTATTCTGGTTTTTCAGTTATATCCACGGATAAAACCTCGACAGCGAACCCTTGCTTGAATTCAGTTGTACGACAGTGCAGTACCATGCCGGTAACTGGAAACTTAGAACATACACTGGAGCCATCAGTTCTGATCATTTCACACAGAGAAACAAAACTATGATATTTAGTTTTAATGGTGCTTTCTCTCGTTAAATGGACAGCATCCACAATTTCCAAGATCTGCAGTTTGTAAATGAGGATCGTTTCTGTGTGACCCAGCACTGACGAGGAGAGCAATACCTCCACTACCGACAGTGTTGCGCCAACTCTCGTCTACCGCAGTGTTTTGAGTCAGAGTTCTGTGGTAGGAGCTTCCTTGTGTTCCGTGTTCAGAGGTGTCATTTGCGGAGTGCAGATGCGCTGTCCGGTTTGCTCCAACCCCCCACAGCAACTGTCCCACGTCAGGATTTTGGGTATTTCTGTTCGATACCAGTGAATGTTGAGTTCTCATTCACCGATCAACTCTTTGGGTTTTAGGACACGAGATCTTCACCTGTTACATGCATAATTAAGTAGTTACCAAAGCTTGGTGAAGGCTAGGATTTTAGGTGGCAACATGCTAAACACTTAAATCCTAGTCTGGACAACCCCAACGAAAGCTTTACCTAGTCTAGCATCTTGCATTATTTGCATTTAGAATCAAGCTAGAGAACTAACAAAACCAACAGTATTTGTACACTTCTCAAAGTCCCTACACAATATTTCACTTGGTGTTTTATTTTCTTATTATTCAGCACCGGTGTTACCTCTACAAATGTAGAAGTTCCACTACTAACCCCCTGAGCTCGTCCAGCCTGGACTCAACAGTTAGTACTGAAGTTGCAGCAGCTTAAGGGATTTGTATGTCTGCAGGGATGAAAGTGCAATAGTTGAAAAGGGTAAGAGTCTGGTAAGGGTTATACTGTGTCATCTGAAGTCTGCCTGAATCAGTCTAGAAGAAAATATGAAGGACTGGATAGAAGTAGGAAGAGGGTTGTGTAGATGCCAAGTCGAGGAGAAGAAAGAAACAAGGTTTAGAGAAGGATTTAAGAAAGGCAATAGCTTATTTGAGGACAGTTTCTGTGGTTCTTGGCAGCCTACAACTGCTGCCAAGGCAAGTTATGCAATAACCTGTTCCACTACATTGTAGTTTCAAGCAAAAAAGAAAAACCCCACAAACAGGCACTTCACTGGAATTTTAATTGTACATGATTTTATATACCAAAAGTATATTTTGAATTTCCCATTATAAGTTTTAGCCATATTTCTTGTAATTTTCTCCCATTTAACAGTATGCAATTTGATTAACTCTTCATGTACAAGTTCTGTGTATAATTTATATATCCATTTCTGCAGTGCTGTAACTTGCTTTTACCACAGGTCAGCATTAACTGTATATATTGTGGTGAAAAGTGAAAGGGTATTATTGTTGAAGAATTTGCTACATGAATGTGATGATTTCAAGAGCCTATGATACACTAATTCAGAGAACATGTAAATGTGCACAATAAAGTACTGCTAAGGCATGGCTGCATTCTCCACTCTCTTCATAGAGGCCTCGACAGCAGGTGTGGCTTCGGTCAGAGTCTGCATGAAAACACTAATTGTAGTTTACCAAGGCTACAGCTGTCAACCCACCTTTCCTCTTGTTATATCAGCTTCACTGAAGATGTGCTTACACACTAGTATCCCAATATTCCAACTGGAACAAATTAACTTAGAACTAAAATCAGTGTTTTCTTAGGAAAAGTGAAAATGTTCAAGAGTTCAGAGACCATGGTGGCCATTTACTAAAGCAGCTGTATATTAGAAAATGAAATAGCACCTCTTTATTTTAAATAAGTGAATTAATTTATTCATATTTGTACATTAAATTGTATACAATTTCAGATAGCATTACAGTTAGATTAACAAAAGCTAGTTACCAAAAAAGAAAATACAAAACTAAAAATTATTCTGGAAGCTTATTACAGAAGTGAAGCTTCAAGGTCAAGTTCATGTAAGTCAAATTTGGTGGTATTTGGTGAAATATTTAGATGTTTAAAATGAAATGTTTAAAAAAACCCACATGATTTCTATAAAATAATATCTAAGGCAGATTTTTTTTTGTACATTGATTTTAAACATTTGGATAGAGAGAAAAACCTGAGATCTATGCCCAAAAGCTATTCTCTGCAGAAGAGACATACACATTTGTTTGCTTCCTGTAGCAAACAGTATATATAATGGTTACTATAAAAGTTGTGCTGTACATTAGCTGTAGTGCAGGTCACTTTCATATTAAGTGCCAGTAAAGGCTTAACAAAATATACAAAGTCTTAAAAGGTGAGGCTGTTTAAAGCATTAACTGTATACATATTGCACACTACCGTGAATACTCATGGTTCAAAAAAATACTCACATTGCATTTGCCAGTTCTTACATAATGAACCACACTGGAATGAGAGAGAGAGTCAAGAACAGCAAATATTTCCAGCTGTCAAATCAGCACAAAGTGAGAGGCAGGTCTGTGGAGGCTGGTGTCTGTGTGTGTCCTCAGGAGGCCACATATCCAGTTCTCACTGGTCCCGAGACTCATAGAGAAGTTTTGTTGCCTAACAGAAAGGGAAAATGTCAGTATTAACTGAAGTTTCACTTGCAGCCACCTTATCTGCTTCCTACCCCTCCAAAAAACCTCTTTTTAATCCAGGGTTTTAAAGTCTTCCTCTTGTTGTCCTCCATCTGAGGCACGTACTAGCATTTAGAGAGTGCTTGATGCACTTGCGTGGTGACAGAAAGAGCATACTATGCTGAGCAGATTAAAAGCTGGGGTAAGGAGTTCTAAAATGACAATAAAGCAGCAAATAGCCACAAACCTGCCCCTACACATTACAAATTACAGTTCTGATCTAAAATTGATCAGGTGACTGATTTGAGTGTGGCTTTTGGTTTTTTTCTGTCATAACTGTGACTTAGGCAATATGAACCTTCAGTTTTATTACCCATGCAGGGCCTAGCACCAAAAGATTAAAGTCTCCCATTTCCAAAAATCAGCAAGTTCTTTGAACCTTCATGAAGTAGTAAAAACAATTAGCTGAACTTAGGTTCAAAAGAGTATTTCACAGTGCACATTCTTCAGCCAGTAACAAAATCCAAGGAAGTTTAAGGCCAAATTCCTAGTTCTTTTCATCTAATAACATACATAAGATCTTGGGAAATCCTTCAGAGTACGTATGTTCTTCAGGTCTCTGAGTAGAATGCTAAAGTCACGTTCATTACACCCAGCCCTAACTTCTGTTTTCTAAGCAACAACGCCCTGGAGTCCTTAATAAAAAAATAACAGAAATACTCCTAAGGCTGAATGTTCTCTCTGCTGCTGCTAAACACCCTATGTAAAGATTTTCTTCAGCCTTGTCTAAGTTTTGGCTGCTTTGCTTACCTTATGCATAGCTGCCAGCCAGGCTGCTGACAGCTTCTTGTTACAGCTGAAGTCTTCACTGGCAGTAAACTTCATCTGCATCACCTCCTCTGACCCTGGTACCTTGTACTGCAGGATCATCCCTATGGCACGAGTGTTGCCTCCTGAAAAGAGACACAACATCTGGAACAGCAGCAGGTTTTACCAACTAACAAACACATTTTCCAGCCTATGAACATGTTTGGAGAAATGTGCTCATTGCTCAGTTCAGAGCACATGCAGCTGTTGGATCTGAGGAGCTCATGACCACAGCTTGTAGTGCCAGGTAGTGGAACCTGCAGCCTCATGTTTCATTCTCTCTGCCAAGCACCAAGGCAAAACCTGCATCAGCCATCAGGTAAAGCCACACATCTGGAATACCCTCATGATTTACTATCACCATGTTAAGACATTGATACCACAGCTTTATACAGTAGTAGTCTGCAGTCTGTAAGCTTAGGGTCCAGTTAAACTGATAGCTGGATACAGTCTGGCACACCAGGCAGCAGTCCTTCCAAACCTGGCAATGTTGGGAATAATGCTTACATAAGGCTAGAGAACAGCTGGCAACATCATTTACTTCCTGAAGGAAACTGCTACCAAAGACACTGCTCTGACAAGAGCACAGTAAGCAAGGTGTTTGTATCTCTCTTACTGAGGCTGCAGAGATGAAGATAAACCAAAGCAAAAATACAGACATTAAACAAGAACTTTTAGAAAGAGACATAACTGTCATTACTTCCTGCAGCAGTGGAGCATAAACTAAGCCCTAAGGACAGCACCAGCATACACAGGACACTGTTTACAAAGCTCTTCTGCATGAGAGGGCTCCTGAAGGCTGTTAATGCAATATCTGAGGAGCCAAAACAAATCACAATCTGTGCCAAACTCAATCTAATTAGTGCTGTTATTGCACCTATTGCAACCTATTGCACCACCCATTACTGGGGGCAATCAGAAGCCCACAGCAGAGTTTATAAAACAGCTATTTTCTACTCTCCTAGCATAAATGGAAATTCAACTTCATCAGTTGCTTCTCTGCACCTACTGGGCAGAATAATGGATTAAGGGTCTACTGAAATATAAACCAGTGGGAATCACAGACCTACAGCCTTGACCAGTTTGCCCATGTCTGGCATTACTAAGACAGAACACACCTTGCATAACAAGAGAGACCTCTCTTTAAAGTTGTGTAAAAGCAAGCCATTAACAGTTCCAGTGCAAATACTTTCCAGACAGCACACAGGGAGTACATTCATTTCTAGTATGCCCAATTCAGCAACCTACTGAAGCAGGTGATCTGTAAAATTGTGTACTACTGGAGATAACCATTTCTCTTCTTCCTTTCTCCCAACACAGACAACAGCACTTTGGTCTAAAGAAGGCCTTGAGTACCTTAGCTCTCCTCCAGAATGTTACAAAACATTCACTCTTGGTTTATTAAACAGACATATGGGAAGGAACACATACAGGTCAGACTTGTACATAACTCAAGTTGAAAAGCAATTATGGATCAAGCAAATAATCAGCACTGCAGAGAAGAAAGAGGTGAGGGGGTCATGACATGCTTGGGTGAGTCATGCTGAAAGGCACTGCAGATACCTTCAGTAACAGGCTGGCTCTCCAGAAGGCTGGTGTAAGTGTGAATATCTTTTTCTACCATCAAGAAGGAAGGCAGGCAGAAAAGAGATAAAGCAGTCAGAAGAGTAGTGAACAAGGAATTGCAGGAGCATTAAGTGACTCAGCAATACCTGGTTGATTTGAATACCAAGGTAAGTTTATTCAAGTGAACATGCTGTACTGACTGAATAATGCACAGATGGGCTGTGCAATTAGAAAAACCCAGCAGTGACAGAAGTGTTGATAAATGACAATTATTGAAATTCCTGACCTTGTTTGTTCTCATTTCAGTCAAATCATATTCATGTTCATCCTGAAATACTCTAAAATCTGGTAAGAGATGGGGCAGTAAGTTGCTGCACTCCAATTTAGATGTTACCAGTTTCATTTGGCCACCCCTTCATCTTGAATGAAATTAAGAAAGCATAGTTTAATTATTTACTCCCCCTCCCCCATTTCATTCTGTTAACAATGTTTGTACCAGTCAAGGCAAAATCCCAGCTGGATTCTGAAATGGAAGATACCAAAGGCTAACAGTTTCCACCTATGAGCTCTTAAATCAGTAAACATATGTATATACCCAAGAGAACTGATGACAGCCACCCTACTCAGGTTCATTGAGAGGCTCTCCCACATTAAGGCTGCAGGGGAACCTCTCAATCTTTTGGTGTTCCCCTAAATCCCAGTAGCCACATGAGGCAGTCAGTGAGATTGTGCTCTTTTCTGAGAGCAATTATATAAAAAAATATATTTATTATATAAATATAAATGCACTTTCTAGCTCAATAATTGCAGCTTCACTTTTTATTAATAGGTCATTAATATTAAAAGAAAAATTTACCTCCAGGAGTAAATCCTTCTGTAAGAATCTGAACAGTTGAAATCTGTATAATTTCAATTTCATAATGGCTGTCTCCATCCAAAACCAGGTATCTATGGAATAGAAGAAAAAGGGATTTTTTTCTCTTTTTTTCTACAATATCAAGTCTAAATCAAAGGAAAAAAATAAAACAAACTCTCAGTGACACTGTTTATGTGTTCTTTGGGGTGAGAAGGGACAGAAATCAACCAGAAAATACTACTTTTCATTGAAATTCCCCCCTTCCAAGACATTCTGATCTATGCTGTTAGTAAATTTAGACAAATTTTCCAGTATTGCTGGATCTATCGTTTCAGTCTGATTACTCTCTCCGCTATCCTCAGGGCATGTTACTCTCATATTTTTTTTTAGGTTATTATGTAATTACATAATAGAGCAGTAAGTACAACAATGCTATAGTTTACAAGTGCAATTTCCATCCATCTTTCTCACCTCTGGTTGTTGGAAAGTCGACAAACCATGAGCTCAGATTTATCAGATGTTCCCAGAGTTACAAAGAATGTAGCACCTGGAAAGAAATGTTTTAGTATTCTAATACAGAATTCGAGAAGCAACATTCAAGTATCAGAAAGAACAGCTTTTACTTACTAACACAGTGAATTGAGTGAAATAAGAGAATAACTAAAATGTTAAACTGATTAGCATCAGCAAAACACTCAAGTATAAAAAGCTGATATTTAATTATCATGTTCTGACTTACAGGACCTTTTGCACATGCTATGCAATTTCTCCCATGTGTAGAAATGCTGATGATATCCAAGAGGACTCTTAAAAATGAGAAGAGATTTGGAGGTGGCAAAGAAAGACAATTAAAGACCCGCTGTGGTTACTGTAACACAAATTATTGTTTCTGTATTAAAAAAGAACAATTTAATAGCAGGATGCAACCTTCAGTTCAATGCTTAAGAAACTTAAAAGACATCTCTTTTTCATTACTGAAGGCTGGCTCAGTCTTGTTGTGAGGTCAATGAACTTCAGCCCTCATGTTGTGTTTCTTCCCCCTCCAAACTGCTTTGGCATGGGGAAAGTCACTGTTGCTACTTTACAGAAGTGACTCACAATTCCAAGCAGCCCTACACGCCCGACCCCTTTACTTCCTCCCATGCCTCATGCTCCCTGTATTACCTAATCCCAATACTGCTGGCCTGGGAAATGAAGAAAATAACATCCAGCCCTGCCAAATGTTCTGCAATCCATCTCCATAACCTGAACCATGCAGCCCCAGAGTTTCAGTTCATTACTTCCCAGTTCACCCAGGCTCACTGAGCCCCAGCACAGACCCTGTGCTGCTGAAGTGAAACAGAGACAGCAGCACCAAGGCTGGAGAAAGACATTACAGCACAAGGACATCACAACCACCATCACTGTCTCTCTGACCACAATCTGTGGCTCTACAGCAAGACAGGAACAATTCAGAACACGAATGCAAACAGGACAAGCTTTAAAAAACAGTCTTCAGTTTAAAAGACGTGATTTAAAAACTTGTCTATGCCCTCACGGCAAAGCAGAGTGAAGAATGATTTATGTGCTCCAGGGAGGAACACACTCCCTTCTGAACCCAGGATCTTCCCGGGAACATCCATGCCCATCACATGTGGGGCTTAGCTGACCCATTATGCACACTGGCATCATGTTGAGAGATCATCAAAAGGCACTGAGGGATCAGAGAATATTTTAAAAACTGAAGTTTCAGCTTTTTAAATTTAATTGGAACATGAATTACTGTACTGTGTGAAGGTTTAAACCTATGGAAAATTGAGTCTCATTGAAAATTTTCATCTCTGAAAATTGAGGAAAATTGAGAAACTCATGATGAACTGTCATCAACCACAGCTGTAGGCCATGGACAAGATCAAAGCTCTCATATGAAGCTTGAAACAAGCACTGCATCTTGCCTGAAAATATTAAAATATTCTCCAAAGTATTTTTCATCCTTATTTAACGTAACAGGAGTATGGCTAAAAAGATGCAATTTTTCAAGGAGAATTCCAACTGCACCCACATCTGCTCTCACAGGTATTAAAAATTTGTCTTTAATTAAATCACTCTTTGTAAAGATCAAGAAGTACAAATTGAAAGGTGTAAACACTGACTTAAGAAGTGTGAACCTCTCTCTAAATAAACCGGTAACATAAAATTATTAACTGAAAAACAAGAGGTGTGACAAACAGGAGACAAAACTGCAGCTTGTTGGACAAGAGGCATTGCTCTTGCTGTTCACTGGAATTTGAATAAATACAAATGAGATGGAAACAGCACATCTGAGCATTCAGTGCTTACCATTCATGAGCACTTTGAGCTGTTTGTCGTAGAACTCTGTCTCTTTCTGTGACACCAGGGCACACTCCACACACTGGCGCACAGGGTCCACGAAGCACATGCGAGGCAGAGGCACTTTTTTACTGCAGCACTTGTCACAGAAACACTTCCCACACCTTCGGCAGTGATGCTAAGCACGAGAGAACATTTCCTTTATTTATTTATGAAGGAAACTGGTAGGGAATGATTTGATAAGGTTACTACACTTTCTCAGGTGTGAAACGTGCAAGATGAGGGACAGGTAGAAGAAATTAACTGCTACAGTGGCAGACAGGAATCTCTGAAGGTTGACTCAAAGGATTGAGTATAATATGAACAGCAGCACTCTGAGCCTTTGCTGGTGCTCTGTAAAGATGCCTCTTGAAGCCAGAAAGACAGGGAAGGGCTTCTCTGGTATCCAGTAAATCCTTCACCTCCCTGTCAGTAAACACCCAGGAGAAGAGTGGTTTCCAGGTCCCTTCCTATTTCTGAGAAAAGATCCTGGAGAACCTCAACTAAAGTTTCTATTCTTCTTCAACTGAAAATACTACTCTTTTAAAACTTACTTTCAAGTTTCTCCCAAGTTAAAAATACAAGAATCTTCATGCTTAGAACCTAAAGCTATTCCTTTTACCAGAAGTATCAGGCAGCACAGCACAAACCCAGCGAAGTTGTGAAACCAGAACCAGTATTGCAGTGTATTTCACAGCCCCTGAATCTGCAACCAGTGGCCTGTGCTCCAGATCACTGCTGGGGTGTGACAATGCCAGCAGGTCTTCCTGATGCAAGTTCTCATGACAGAACAAGTACTCCCAGGCAAGCAGGAACTCATCTGTGGCTCAAAGCAAGCCTGAAAGTTTGATACCGGGAACTGATAATACTGCAGTTTTGGTCAGTGTTAGGCTTTCCTTCCAAGTGTTCTGCAAAATTCTCTGGAGTACCAGGGCTACCTCCAGGGCTATTTCCCAGGGCTACCTCCAGTTGCTTCCCACAGCTAGCACAAGGGAAACACAGCAACTTGTCATCTGGCATAACATATGAGTGTGCCTGGTTTAAAATTCCTCCTTCTTTCTCCCTTCAAACAATTAAATTAAAAAACATGAACTATGTCACTGCACTACAAGTCACACTTTTACATCTTTCTTCATTTTCATAAGCCTATGCTAACAAAGTGTCAATGTAATTATACAAAAGAATGATGTTCCCTCCTAAAAATCACTGCTGGCCTTCTTTGGGAGGGTGCTTTGCAGAATTCTCCATGCCATATTCTGCACATGTGATGTGCATTCTACAGTGACCTCTTACCATTAATTACCATAATTTAGTGTTTTCTCTTCATCCATCCAGCGAACCAAATTATGCAGTTTACACTTTCTACTTTAATTGGAATTTCTCTCTTCCAAACTCAAGACAAATCCTGGTTGACTTTTCAAAATATGTCCATTTTAGTATTTTGCAACACTCACTGCTTCATATTTCATTGATTTCTCTTACCTTTCTAGTTATGAAGTCAAATTTTGTATCACACTGCATACATCTTGGGCACTAGAAAACAATACAAATTAAAATTAGTCTACAATTATTTAAAACCTTTAATTCCACCACCATATACAAAGAATGAGCTTTATATCGTGCCCCATAGAGAAACATCTCCCACAAATTTCCATCCTTTATCTTTTCACCATGGGTAGCTTTCATTTAATATTGATGTAGCAAAATAATGTCATCTCCATTTGCAAGACAAAAAAAAGCTGCCAAACTTCCCCCCAATGAATAGTGCATCCTGCCAGCAGGCAAAACTACATCTCAGAATTGCTTACCATTCTTGATAGTGTTTGGCTATCCAGACAGTCCTATATTCCAGAGTCAACTATTTTTCTGTAAGTTGTCCTCACTTTACTCTACTATGATGCTCTGCTGACTCGCCAAAACATTGTTTACACAATTTAATGCTCTCAATACTCACACATTTTTGAAACATGCTAAGAGATACTTGGTTCTCTTCCAAGCCACCAAGACCTAATGTTTATTCCAGCTACAAAAAGTCATTTCCTGAAATATCTCTTTCCTAGAACAAACTTACACCCACACTCCTTTTAAAAAAATGACAGGAAAAAAATTGAAGGAGTTGCTCCCTTGCAACTAAGTAGAGTTGAAGGGGTGACAGTTTTGACTGTGTTAACAACCAGAAGTGATCAGAGATTGTTGGACAATCAAAATTTTCTGTATAGGAAGTACCTACCAAAGGGCTGATACCCAGCCCTTAGGTCACTGAATTTTTCAACAAAACTTTACATATTTTTATCCACCATATCAAACTCCAGTGTCTGAGGCTTATAATACAATTTCTGCAGTATTTACTTGGCAAATATTAATGCAAAATTATACCTGACATGTTACTCAGGAGAACATGGTTAGATCCTGTTCTGAGTTTTACAACTCTAGAAACCAAAACTCCTCAAACCAGAGTGTCACAGACTATGTGTCCTCTTGAACACATACCCTAAGCTGAGCAGGTACTATTTGCTAAGTACACAGTAATCATCGTTTGCCTTTAATTAACATATTTCAATACTTAACCCTTTTTCTTCTATAAATCCCCTCAGGTTACAACAGCTTCTGTTCAGGGACTTTTGCTCCAGCAGCCACTCAATCACTGTCACAAGCTCAACAACTGCAGCCAGGAAAATATTACAGCAGCTAAATTAAAAATTCTCCAGAAATTTTTCATGTCCTTTTGAAGTGTAAGCTCGTTAATAATTGACAATAGTTTATATGAAAGGCTCTGCTGTCTAAACAGAGGTTTAACACATTAGATGGTAACGGCAGTCACTCTAATGGAACGTAAACACCTACTTGCAGAATTTCTTACAAGCTGTTTCTAAATCCCACATAAAAGAGCACTAGAAGTGTTCCTGAGTGTTTTAAGTAACTCTGAACTAAGGCATCCAAACACATCTTTTCACAATGGCTGCAGAAAAGGTTATTTCAACACTCACTGATAAATAACCTTCAGCATGAAGTAATTTCAGCATACACCAGGTTTCACCTCTATAACAACCATACCTCTACAGCTAATATCATGTTCTGCTCTACCTTTAATTTTTGACATGTAATTTAATAGCTGGCCTGGGAGCCGGACCTGGCACTAATTTTGGTATGCATTGAATTCACCTGAGTTCTAATTAATTTTCTTAATGAAAATATTTGTGAGTTTTTTTGTTGGGTTTTGGTGGTGTTTTTTTTTTTTTTTTTTAGTCGGCCTGGCCTGCCAGTTTTAGGGGGCTGGGGTTTGGGTTTTTTAAATTTATTTGTTTTTTGCCAAAATGCAAAAAGCACAGGTCACAAGCTAGAGGGGAAAAAAAAATCAACCCCAAACTTTTCTAAATACTGTCCTACACAGATTTCATACAGAATGCTATGCTAACCATAAAAGTGGTTTTTAGGAAGGAACAAAATTATCCATCCTCTTATTTAACACAAACTATAGAAAATTAATTCTGAATTCCAGACCCATCATGCTAGCCCTGCCTAATACACAGAGCAATCCTAAATAAATCACAAGTCAAGTTGCACATGGTAGCTGGCATTGCAAAATGCAATTTTCCCAGGAAAATGTTCTGACACAAGCAAGCTCAAGATACTGTTCCTACAATGTATTTCTGCTTTAACTAGAACCAAGTGAACTATTTGTATAATGTCAATTTCTGCTTTGCCTAGGACAAGTTATTTATTGAGAACATCTTGAAAGGTGAATTCTTCCAATTCATCCATACACTGACATAATTAGAGAGTGACAAGTACTGATTAAGCTTTATTGCTTTGAGGGGTTTTATCACATTAACAGAGAAGGAAGCACAATGTCCAAGTTACTTCTCGTGTCTTCAAACAAAAAGATGTGAAACAAAAAATTAAGTAAGAATTCACGTCACAAGCACATTCATTTCATGTGCAGTCAACCACCAATACCAGTATCAGAGTACTTTTCATCTAGCAAGAGAAAAATGGAAGAACACCCAACAGCTACTGGATCCTGGCAATAATTTAAAAATACCTAGAGTTGGTTCATTGCAAACTTCTCATGGGCTTGCTCAACTGTAGAAACTTATTTCCATAGTCCCCTGGATCCAGCCAGAGGTGAGAATCCCATTGATGGACAGGAGTCTATAGTTACACTTCACATGCTTTATTTGCATAAATAATAACAGAGTGATTCAAGAAGTGATGCATGGAACACCTGGCTGAGCTCCTCAACACAGCAAACCTTTGCAAATGAGAAAGTTCAGGAAATCCCACCTGGAACACACCTGGCCAGAACAGCTGAGGCCAGAGGGGGAAAGGGCAGGATGCAAACACAGGGCAGGCAGAGCTCACGGTGCTCTCTGACACTGCCCGAGCCTGGATTTCTCCAGGAGTCCAAGGGCAGCTCTGCCACACAACCAGTGCCCCTCCGAGAGCCTGAGCCAAGAGAGGAGCCAGCTAAGGACAGCTCAGTTCCCTCCTGCAGCCACGGAGGAGCCCAGGGAACCCTTCCACCACATCTGTCAGCTCCTCTGCAGCTCACAGCGTTCCTCAGCCACACAAACAGCTGGTACACAGCTGGATATCACGAGGTTTGGCACCTCTGCAGGCAAAATGACACATTTTACTCAATTTCTAGTCCAAGATTTCCCTAACAGAAATATCGCCAATCAGGCTCTGCTGGTGATTAACAGTGGAATTCTGAGTCAGACAAGGCACATACAGAAATCAACATTTTAAGCTCTGTCTTGAGTCAGCACAGACTTTCTTAAATCCCCCTCAACTCATTACCTGTACTACAAATAAGATGACCAAAAGTAAAGTTCTCAGTAGTCCTTCTTCAGCCCTGCATTTCAAATCCCTCATGGTAACTGATATTTTACGACTGTATAATCTTGTGACATGAAAATTAAAAACTGAATTATATTTCAGTGCTGTATAAGCTGCACAAAACTACCAACTGCCATAATTCTTAGGTGGTCCTAATTTTAAAAAATAAGCCAGTTGATTGTTCTTGCATAAGAAAAATACAGCTACTGTATTTTTGGGTTTGTGAGTGTTACAGGCTGCACAGCAAAAGCCAATGATTTGAAAAGCCAGATCAGCATTTGCTGATTCCACTCAAGGTCTTGTCTTGGACATAGACACTTCATTTTTAATTATGTCTGACATGGTAACAAAAGCAAGCATTCTCAACTAATTCATTGCCTAGGTAACACTGTCTCTTGAAATTTAATTGTTCTTAACAAAAACATGGAATTTGTAAGCTTCCCAGTGTATCACACACCTGCTTTATTTAAGGAAAAAGTTTGTAACACATTTTGCAATTGTTAACCGAAGGGATGTCAGAACTCTAAAGGACTTCCAGAAATGTAATAAAGTAACAATTTGTGTTCTTAATCTTGCATTAACAAATGCATGTAAAATATTTACCTCTACTGCACTTCCTCTCAATAGCAAATATCACTCAGCACATTCAGTCACAATTCAACACCCTCGGCCTATAGACCAGCAGACTACAGGGGAAAAGTTGAATTTTTAGGAGAAGGAATACCTACAACAGAACTGTAATACAAAATTCAACCTAACAACACACATCAGACTGATGTAGCTAAAATATACAGAGTTAATTATCTACATATATCTAACTGGTTTCAATAAATGCTACCACAATCCCCAAAGAATCTTGAGTTGAGTCGAATTAAGATGGTTGTACATATCAGAATTGTGTTAAGAGGCACTTTGTTTTCCTTAATGAAACAAGTCTGCTATGATCAAGAACTAGGGACAGGCTAAACTGCACTTCCAAGGCCGGGGACAAAACTGATTTGAATGGAACGACATCCTTTAAAAACTGAATGATGACCATGCCAGGAATCAGGCTTCAGGTGAGTGCAGGGAGGCAGCAACTCCCGCCGGCAGCAGGAGCACCAAGGAAAGCCTTTGCACAAGGAAAGGGATAATTTGAGACAATTCCCAGAGGGTACACAGCAGCTCAGCATGAGCTGCACACCGAAAAGATGTCAGTGTGGGCACAGCAGGGAGGGACTGAGGGACCCACCCGGCAGAGCAGCAGAGATTACTGCCCTGAGCTGCAGGAACTGGGCAGCCACAGCCTCCACAATTATTATCATTTTACACTGCTCTCTCCGCCTCAAGAGATACCAGGTAGAGGAAAATATTTTCTTCATTCCTAGCCAAGGGAGGAGTCAGTGTTCCCGTACAAAACAGACCAAGCACGTCCCTATCTGCCAAAGAACGGCTTTGTTGGATGATTCCCGGCTTAAAATCACACTGGCTCATCGAAAATAAATCTTCATTCTGCTCACATTTAAATGCACTGGCGTGTGTCCACACCACAGAACGCTGGCAATAAATAAATGAACAAACAATGGATTCTATGTTGTATGCAGCGACTGGCAAGAAGTAACTCTCATTACATGAAATTAAAAATATCACCATCACGTTGTTTACTTGGGAAGTATTTAAAAGCGAAGTTGACTGAAACAGACTGAGTTGTTCAATAATTGTTTAACACTACGAACATCCACACCAGGAGCCAGCAGGGCTGTCCTAACTCAGCCTTATTTCTTTAATAATTTATGCAATTACTTTTGAACCTACACGGCCTCCAGAACCACCTTTACAGGCATTTAAAGCAATGCTACACATTCGCCACGCTTCCACTCACCAAATCACTCGCAAATTTTCGCAACGCGGCCGCACACCCCTGAAGCCCTATCCTTGTGTCTTTTAACCCATTAATCTATAGGAAATTAAAAAGCGAAAGGGGAAGGAAGGGGGGAAAGGCAATCGCGGCGCCGCTTTCCCCGGCGGTACCTCCTTGTCGGGCACCCAGGGCGGCTCGTCGAGGCCGAAGGGGCTGCGGGCGGAGCGCTGTTCGGGCACCATGCGCAGCCCGCTGGCGGAGCGCACCAGCTTCTTCGCGTCGCCGCCCGACATCTTCCCCCGCCCGCCAACGCCGCCGCGGGACGGACACAGCCGCTGCCCAATGGCCGCGCGGCGCTGCGCGACGGGCACGGCACCCAACCAATGGGAGCAGCGATTCGCCGTCCCCGCCCACCCGCTCTGGGCTTGCCAGCCAATCCCGTGTCCCCTGGTGTGCTATTCCCGCCTCCATCGTGCCCCGCAACCCGGAAGCGAAGGGTGCGGGCGCCGCTGCCGCGTCCCCGAGTTCCGGGAAGCGCCACAGCGAGGCGTGCGGCCCCGCGGCCACAAGGGGCGGCTCCGCAGAGAGCCCGCGGCCGCTGCCCAGCGCCCGCCCGAGGCTCCGGCCCTGCTCGGCCCTGCTCGGCCCTGCTCGGCCCTGCTCGGCCCCGCTCGGCCCAGCGGGAGAGGAACGAGCGCCGCTCTGCTATTGGCTGTCCCGCCGGGGCAGTCGCGGCGGGGAGCTTTGATTGGCCTGCGGCGGGCAAGCTGCTCGCTGATTGGCTGCGGCGGCGGCGGGGGATTCGTGATGGGGTGAGGGCTCTGTGGCGGTGCCGCGCTCTGTCCGCCCGTGTGTCCGTGTGTCCGTGTGTCCGTGTGTGTGTCCGTGTGTGTGTCCGTCCGTGTGTCCGTGTGTCCGTCCGCCCGCCCCTCGCTGCCCCCGGGCGGTGCCGGGGCCGTGCCCCGCTCCCGGTGTCTCTCTCCGCTGTGCCTCAGCCGTGGCGCGGTTTCCTGTGCCGTTCGCGATGGGTTGGAGCCCTTCAGTCAAGGGCCGCCGTCACTGTGATCCATTTCAGATTTCACTAAGTTTCGGCTTCTTAACCCGCTCAGAATGTTCCTTTAAATGGGTGTTACTTGAAAGTAGCTTGCCTCTCTTAGATTTATTTTGTTATTAGCACCCATCACAGCCTCTTCCCCCACGTTGGAAAAGGGATTGTTCATAAAATCTTTGTGTTCTCATATAACTCCTGGGTGTCTGCTGCAATCCTTCATAAAGTTTATCAGAATAATGCTAAGAACATCACAGTACTCTTCTAGGCAGCCGTGGTGCTAAACTGTTGTGTTTTGGACCAAAGTATTAAAAGAGCTGTTTGATGTTGTTACAAGAAACAGATTTTAACGATTTAATATTAAATCTGCCTTTAGCTAATAAATGTATATTTGACTGTCCAATGCACGAATAATCCTGGGCCATCTCAAATTGCTCGCGTGTGAGATTGTTTTCCATTTGAAGACGAAAGCCTGGTGTGAAGACTGACAGGGTGGAAGTAAATGAGTGTCCAGCTTGCTTGTGAGCTGCAGTGCAGAACAACAGCACCGTGCAGAATTACAGGCAATTAAAACTCCCAGATAGCTCTTAACTGCAGGATTATTGGTTGAATTCTTTAATAGGATAAATGTAAACAGCCATCAGACAAGACTCCTGCCAAAGGGCTGGATTATAGAACAGTCAGGGTTGGAAGGGAGCTCTGGACATCACCCAGCCCAACACCCCTGCCCTCCAGGGTCACCTGGAGCAGGTAATACAGGAATGAGTCCAGGTGGGTTTGGAATGTCTCCAGAGAGGGAGACTCCATGGCCTCCCTGGGCAGCTGTTCCAGTGCTCTGCCACCCTCAGTGTAAGAGTTCTTTATCTTGAGGTGAAACTGGAGAGAGTCTGGCACCATCCTCTTTGCACCCACCTTTGAGATCTTGATATGCATTGATGAAATCCCCTCTCTGTATTCTCTTCTCCAGACTCTCCTCATCAGAGAGATTCTCCTCCCTCATCACCTTTGTGGCCTCTGCTGGGCCATTTCCAGCAGCTCCTTGTCTTTCTTGTACTGGGGAGCCCAGAACTGAACACAGCACTCCAGATGTGGCCTCACTTTGGGCTGCCTGGAGGGGAAGGAGCTCCTCCCTCAGCCTGCTGGCCACACTCTTCCCATAGTAAAATAATATCAATGTATAAAATAATAATAATATCAATAATTCTCAAAATAATAATAATCCCAGAAAAATCATTACTTCTTTAACTGCTAAATGTATTGTTAAAAATAGAGAAAAAAAAGTCCTGGAAACTTTTCTGACATTGATTTATGCCTTTTTTTCTTGCCTTTGTCTATGATAAAAGCCACTTTAATCACAGATAATTACAGGATGTGCTGCTCATTGCTGTGCTGTGTCAGGAGATGGATTGGGACCAGTTTGACTTGAACCCTAGAACAATTGCTGCCCTGAAAAAAGGTAATTTAATTTGACAGTGTCTCACTAAAAGATCTGTCACCACAGTGACATACTTGACATAATTGTGTGTTTGTGGGTATAAGCAGGCAGATGGACACTAACATTTTAGAACTGTAATTAAGTATTTCATAAAGAAGATTTTTGAGTAATTAAAAGTGTTGAGGTTTGCCCATGCTTCAGTAATAATTTTCCAAACAATTTTGCAGCTTGTGTTGGTACATTCAGTGTGAGTGTTGCCTAGCCACTGTACAAGAATGCAGCAGATAAACCTCAAGTAAATGAGAGTTTGAAATTGGGAAAACTTTGTGGTGTAAGACAGCCAAAAGTATTTATATAAAACTTCCTCTTATTACAGCTGACATAAAATCAGTAAAGGAGATTTTAAACCTCTCTGGAGCAGACTTGCAGAGATTGATGAAGCTCTCCAGTGCAGACATCCAGTGCCTGCTGAAAACAGTCTCTCACACCCTGAGGAGGAACAGCATGCTCACAGGTAATGCAGTCAGGACAGAAAAACTCTTCTATCTAAAACTCAAAATAACTGTCACTGGGAAAAAATACAGTTCTGCCTCCTCAATGACACAGTAATGTGGGTTTAAAATGAGAATGACAGTGTTTTAATTATGCTGTAGTGAATTATTTAACTATCCTAAGGACAGGTTCCCTGGGGGTAAATGGAAGTGGATGGATCTCATTTTTCAGGATTGAGCATGCTTGAAACATGACAAAATGTTGCTCCAGTCTGAAACACTTAAATACAGGAACAAAAAATTTTCATTTTGCTTTCAGACTCTCTTCCTCTGTCTCAGTGTTCTGCTTTTGGACTAAGACTAGTTGAAAAATTTATATCATATATTGAAAGCTTCATAAACTGATTTGTCATAAACACCTCATTCAAAAACAAGCAAGACCTAATAGCTCTTCCTGTACAAATTCTTAATGACAAATCTGTACTTAAAATCTATTTTCTTGTGATTGCATGTGTCTTCAGGCTTTGACCAGATGCCTGCTGTGCTGTTTTATACTCTGCTACAGCTTTCTATTTCCATAATTGCTGTGCTTGAACCTTTGCTGTCAAAATCCTTGCAGAGTGTAACTTTCCTCAGGGATGCCTTAAAGGCAGAGAAATGAAAAACAGAGTTTGAGAGGAGGAAAGAACTCAGTGTAAATTACCAATCTTTGTACAACCATTCAGCAGTAGGTCTGATGGGGAGAGAGAGGTGGGGAAGACCAGGCTGAGTTAGGGAAATTCTCCATCAACAAAGAAAGTATCCCTTGTAGGTACAAACCTTGTATGCAGCATCTATTTTGTATCATTGTGTGTTGGAAAAATAATAAATGAAACTATCTTTTTTTTTTCTTTTTTTTTTTCTTTTTAATCATTAAAAAACACTCCCAAACCCTGTAGCACTTCAGCTCTACCAAGATAAAGATCATTTCACCTCCCAGCACCAGAAGCTGAGCCTGGGATGTTCTGTGCTAGACAACTTGTTAAAAGGTGGCATTCCTTTAGTGGGAATCACGGAGCTTGCTGGGGAAAGTTCTGCTGGGAAGACTCAGATTAGTTTACAGCTGTGCCTGTGTGTGCAGTATCCTTACAAGTATGGTGGATTAGAGTCTGGTAAGTGCTGAACTGCAAATGTGGATTCACTTCCCATTTGGGGGAATAGACTGTCTTTAGGAACCTCATTAAAGCAGGTGCACGTGTTCACTGCATGTCTAACTTCATTTGGAAGCCAGTTAGGAATGTGTCTTTACAGAGAGAAAAGCTTGCTGTGCACATTCTGCAGCACAACATAACTTAATTCAAAATTAATGTTGGCTGTTGTTTGCCTGCCTGCCACTCTGGGTTAAACTAAACACGTTCTCAAACAATGTAAGAAAAGTATTGCTGTCATGAGAGCATTGACTCATTGACTCCTCAGGTAACCACCTCAGCAGAACAGCTCAGCAGATAACTTTCTACAAACATCTTGGGTATATGGTATGTATTCCCTACCTGGGGATTTCAAATTTCAGAGATAATTTGTTTTGGTAACAATAATTGTATTGATTTGCAGAGTAAAATGAATGGAAATGTAATTGAAGAAAGGTAACATTTTTTGTACCTGTGATTTTCCTGGGTTTACTGAAGTATGCAGGTTTATTCTTTAATTTCAGTATGGTTTTTTACCCTTCTATCACATTAATCTAACTCCTAATTATTGGTGTTTTTTCACTATTGTGTGCTGCTGTAGAAAGGGAGGATACCTGTGTCATTCCTGAGAATTCTGATAGTCTGCCTTAGGTGTGTTTTGCCTGTGACCTTGCTGTTCCTTCCACACAGCACTGGCTTTATCTGGCAGCTCAGTGGCTCCTTGTGGGGAAGCTTACTAATTTCTTGAACTATATCCACCCATGTGGAAAAATCATGGACTGTACAAATTAAGATCTTGCTTAAAGGGCTGTGAGTAGCCAATGGCTTACATTACATGATGTCATTAATCAGAGCAGAAGCAATTATATTTTGTTCTGTTTCTTTGTGTGCTGCTGCTGCTAACTGCTGCACATAGTTTAAAGGCAAATACATTTTTATATCATGCTCCAGCCCTCCTCCCTGTTTGTGTTGAAATCAAGGAGCAGAAGAAGATGCCCAACACCCTATTGGCACTCTCATATTGAGCCTCCCATGAGAAATACAGCAATTAAAACTTAGGTTAAATGTGAGGAGTTTTATCCTTTAGGAAACTTGAGGAGAACAGCAATGCTTACAAACTCTTCACTACCGGTGGAAGATTTTGCTACTGATTTAAAATTATGGTGCACTGTATTTTTTTAATGTCTTAGAAACTTCCCTTCTCATAAGTGGTGATGTTGAAATACATTTCTTTAAACAGTTACTTCATTAAATTTAGTGCTAGTCCTGTTTATAATTCTCAGTGCAAGGAGGTTGGCAGCAGCAAAGAAATCCTGAAAGTACACAAAGGCCTCCTTTGCCTCCAGGATATCTTTCTGCTGTTCTAGGAATGTCAGTTGTGTTCAGTTGTGTGTTGGCTGAATTTATTTTATATGCCCATATTCATAAGTAATACATTAATATAATGGCACAAATTAATATCCATATTAGAATTCTGATTTAGAAAATAAAGTTTGCTACTGATTCTTGGTAACAAACTGGTTTGGTGCATGACATTATGATCATAGGAATCAAAATTTGTTCTTTTTGAGGCTGAGGGGTTTTCATGGATTTTATTCCTGTTTGGTTGATTTTATGTCAACAACCAGCATAACACATTTATTGGCCTGAATAACTGATTTGATGAAAATGCTGATTTCTGTTTGGGTTTTGTTTGACCTGTGACTGTTTACAGTGTCATGAATGTTGCAGTAACTGGACCAAAATACAATCATTTAATCAATGGAGCATCAATCTATCTAGAAATGCAAATTGGCATCTGTAACAACCCCAGTGACTATAAAATCTGAAGAAATGGACATTCCACTCTTTTTAAGTAAACCAAGGAGAGGACAGTTGACATCCTGCTTAAGGCAGGTCTGGTTTCCAAAAGCAGACGATTTTATCTGTGAGCCCAGAAATCCCTGTCTTTCAGCATTAAACAACATTGTGCAAAAGGCAGTCAGCTTAAATAAGAATGGTAGCTAAAAAGGCCAGGATGTTTTACTTAGGAACTGTTGTCTCGACACAAGTTAGCACAAATTAGAAATTGATAGTGCTGTGTTTTGGATTTCTGACTGAACCAGGCAGACTCTGCAGTGTCACTCTTTGTGGGCTGGATAAACTGTGATACTTCTGATCCCCGAGGGCAGGTGATCAGATACTCCACAGCTGTGCACACTGAGTGTCACCCAGTGGAGAGGACAAAATCCAGTTGTCCCAGCTGCTGCTGAAGAAAAGACCAGGCAATTGCAGGAAAGTCACAGGAGTGGGGATTTTGTTTATCACTGATTCAACATGGTTGCAAAATAACCAAACAAACATGAATTTCCAGGTCTGTATGCGCAGCTTTTAAATGCAGAATGTCTGATATAATTTGTGTGCTGTTAAAAAAGCTGTGTGTAAGAGCCCTGTTGTAACCACAGGTGGTTTCCTTGGCTGCAGGAGCTGTCTACATTTGTACAGAAGATGTGTTCCCAAGCAAACGTTTGCAGCAGCTGATAGATCAACAGCATAAGCTACGTGCAGATGTTCCAGCTGAAATCATACAGAAGATCAGATTTGGGAACAGTATTTTTGTTGAGCGGGCAGCAGACCTGGTAAGTAGTAGCACAAAAAATGTTTCTAAGACTCTTGATCAATATGGATTTGGGGCAGTGTTTTTTACTGTTAAGGGGTCATTAGTGGAAGAGCAGCAGTCTGTAACTGGCTGGGAACATTTAATGACAGTCTTGTGTCCTGAGTGTTTCAGTGAGAACAATTCCATCCCCAGGTAGGCTGAGGAAGTTGGGGCTGTTCAGCCTGGAGAAGAAGAGGTTGTATGGGGACTTCATAGGAGCTTCCAGTGTCTGACAGGGCTGCAGGGAAGCTGGAGAAGGACTGTCTATCAGGAACTGTAGATAGGGCAAGGGTACAAATTGAAAGGGGAAGTTCAGATATTAGGAAGAAATTCTTTACTGTGAGGGTGCTGAGATACTGGAACAGGTTCCTCAGAGAAATGGTGGATGTCCCATCCCTGGCAGTGTTTAAGGCCAGGCTGGATGTGGCTCTGAGCGACCTTGTCTAGTGAGGGAGGTGTCCCTGCCCATGGCAGGGGGGTTGGGACTGGATGATTTTTAGTCTATTCCAACCCCTTAACATTATACCACTCTGTGAAAACAGGAACACTTTAGGGGTTTAGTACTACACCCTTGAGATTTTAAAGTATCAGTAAAGTCAGAGCTGCAGGTAGATGCAGGTTGCAGTTTTGTCTCTTCAGTTTTCTCCTCAGTAAAACCACCAGATGTGGTTACTGGAGAGACTTAGAGATCCACCAGCTGCCTGCAGAATTCAAAACTCCTTGAGCTCGAGCTGCAGGGGCATTGCTGTCGTTCATCCTCTCCATGTCCCAGCAGGGTTGTTTGCCCTGTGTCACTGTCACCGTGTGTGTGTGTGTGGCAGGACACCTTCCAGCAGTGCATCTCGAGGAGGCTGTCCCTGCTGCTGGCTCGGGGCATGGTGCGCCTCGTGGTCATCGACTCCATCGCTGCCCTGTTCCGCTGCGAGTTCGGCCCGGCTGAGTCTGCTCTCAAGGCTCGCTACTTGCAGACCTTTGGGGCACAGCTCCACAGCTTGAGCACTAAATTCAGGACTCCCATCATGTGCATTAACCAGGTATGATCAAAAATTGCTTCTTTTTCTATAGGGACTGTCTGATACACAGCTGGAGGGTAATGGAGCAATCTGTGTAAATGCAGATTACACGGTGTTGTATTTACCACTGTCAGCTGACTATTAATGATTGATGGAAACTGAAGTTTCCTTAAACTGATGTACTTTAGTAAATGCTAACTACTCAAAGTTTATGATTTAAGCTTTTATAGGCTATTAATGTTCTCAAAAGTTGTCCACTAAAGCTAACAGAAATAGGTGTGTATAGCAACTGCACAGAGCATCAAAGCAAAATAACAGTTTTTTCTTATCACTGGCTTCAAATGCCATTGTCAACTCCCAAATGCTCTGGGAGCTCTCCAGGCACAGTTATATTGCAGGAGACAGAGAAGCACCAGGCACTTTGCTGCATATCTGTGGAACTCAGCATTTTTATGTAACTGAAAACTGAGATTACTTAAGCAGTAAAGTGCATGCACTGACTTGAGCTGGACCAAAACAAGGCCATAATGACACTGGTCACAGAGAGTATTCTGAAAAAGCAAGACAAGATACTGCTCTTAGCCCAGTCACAAATTGAAGGAGCATCTGAATGCCAGAGGTGAAGCATTCACACTCTAAATGTGGCCTTGGGATGGGGTAAGTCAATGTGCAGGCAGGCCACTGAGAAACTTCAAAGGTAGTGAAATTGTTGACAACAGGGCACTTCTGGGAGATCTGGATTTTTGTACTTTTTATTTCCAGCGACAAGCACTGGAACAGTTCTATGAATGTGTGGGGTTTGTTTGTGGTTTTGGGGTTTTTTTAACAAATAAAGCATCTAGAAGTAGTTTAATAAATGCAAGCTGTAGCTTACTAAGTAGTTCTAACACTGTAAACTCAGTTTGTAATTCCCAAATCCATTTTAGTTTGCCTTGAAAGAATGTTTTTTCTAACTTGGCTTAATATATGCCCTGATAACTTCTGATTTTCCTGCCTTGGTTCCCTTCCGTGCCCTCCTGCTTGCTAAATACAACCTCAGAACCCCAGGTCAGCTGCAGACCTTGTTTTTGTGCTTCAGGTGACGGATGCGGTGAGCGAGTCGGAAGCTGCTCAGTGCAGTTGCAGGTGAGTCATCCCCAGAGTGTGACAATGGCAAACTCAGCAGCTCTGAGCCACTCTGTTGTCACTCCAGGGTAAGCCACGAGATCATGTGAGGGGCACTGGGGTGTTTGCCCAGCAATGCTGGAGATCAGCACTAACTCCTGCTGTGAAGGGGAAGAAACTGTCACATACGTTTATATTGTAGTCCCTAATTACAAATTAGCAGGAAAGATTCCCTGGAGTTAATGACTTGAGTACCTGCTTACATGAGTATTTTTCCATCTCGTCTCTGATGTAACTGTGTACACCTTCTGTCTGCTTAAAAAATACAGCAACCAAACCTTAGCAACTGGCTTTGTTAGTGAGCTAAGGAAAAAACCAAAATAGTAACTTTTGATACCAAGATATTAACAGGATTCAAATGTATGTATGTGTTGTTTGAATCCTAACTATAACCTTGATTTACTGAATAAGCCAGGTGCTACATAAATGGGTGTTTGTGAGAAATTCACTGTGTCCTTCAGATTCTGGAACTGATGGAGAACAAGGATAAGATTCAATTATTATTTTTTGCCTGATTTTATTGTAGTTCTTTTACTGGAGAAATTGCAGTTTTTCCAGGAAAAAAAAATATTTTAAGCCTTGGGTTGAAAGTCATACATATGCAGTGTTCTGTTTACCCAACATTTCTAAATATACCTGCAAATTGAATCCAAGGCCAATACTTAACACTTCAAATATTAATAAAGTTCAACCTTTTTCTCCTGTGGTTTTCCTATTGCGGGAGGCCTGTCCAGAGGTGGGTATTCCCCCTGGCTGTAGTTGAAACAATGACAGCTGTTCTGTATAGAAGCACTTCTCCTTCAGCTGTTTGCTTGCTTCAGGGAGAACCTAAGTTTTGTGAGTAAACCCTGTCACCTCTGTCTTCAAAGACATATAGTTTTCAATATATGTTAGAGAAACAGTAAATTATGTCTTCTAGTGTAGTTTTGTCACAACAGAATGTATTTCATATGAAATCCATGCATGCAGAAATGTGTAATACTTCCTTTTTAGGGTAGTGGGTAGCAGAGTCACTCCAGCACTTGGAATAACCTGGTCCAATCAGCTGCTGATGAGACTGATGGTCAGCCGGATTTCACTGCCCAGACACTCACCTGGAGCAGCATCACACTGCACTGGAAGCATGAGGACTTTAAGTGTAGTTTTTGCTCCTCATCTCCCTCCATCCTTTTGCTACTATACAGTACAGCTGGAAGGTGTAAAAGGAATAAGATAACTCTTACATAGTGAGAGTATGTTCTCCAAAAATGTACCAGAAGTTTGCTTCAGGAAGAGTTATTGGTGAAATCAAATTCTTCCTAGATGAGAGAAACTGCTGGAGAAGTACATCAACAGTGGTATGACTACATTTAGCCTTGTCTACATTGTGAAAGATGATCTTTTTACACTTGGATATTCAACTTTTCCTTGTGAGCAGAGTGTCCTGAAGGTTCTGAAGGAGAGGGAAGCTGTGGGCAGGTGGAGGCTGCACAGTGGAGTGGGATGTAGCAATCCCCATGATGGGGGGGGTCCTGATGTCTAATTTTATTTTAATATGCTCATCTAGAAACAGCAATTACTGTAGTTTTGTACCCTCTCTTTCCAGACCCAAGGGGACTTGAAATTCAAGCAATTTATGTTGCCTGGTGGTGGTTCTGGGTCTCCTAATATCCAATTAAGAATATCCATTCTTTGTCACAAAGCAGCTGTCCTATTTTAAAATCATTTGTTATTAAGATTTTAAAGAAAATAATCCCATAAAGCTACTTGATTTAACGTCTTTAATATGAATTAAAATTGCACTGCCTTTGTACTAGATGAGCATGTCTGACTTCATAGCACTCTTAAAAAATTTTTAATGGTTCATTTCCACTCTTGCTGCTTTCCAGTCCCTTCTCTTCATAGCAAAAGCTGCTTTAGCCTCTTTCATTTGAAAGACAGCAAACCACATCCTCCATCCCTTTGTTCTCTTTGCCCATTGCTGAAGCTGTGTAGCCTCAGGGCAAGGTCTCTGTGTTCTTCCTGATGCTGTGCCCTGCTCTGTGTTTTGCTGGATCAGCATTCTTCATGGGCTTCTGGATTGCTGCCTCTCATGTCCTGTGTCCTTGCTGCTGGGCTCTTAGCTCAGCTGTCATCCTGAAGGGCACCTTCAGCTCTTTCCACCCATTCAGATTGCTCTTCTGAGGCGATTTTTGTTGTTCAGTTAGAGCTTCACACATGGGTTTTCTTCCTGTCTTTGTTCTATTTGTCACATTTTTCTGCTGTCCTCAGGCGATTGCCATGACATCCACTCTTCCTATGGCTGAATTTTTCCATTGCTCTGTTCCATGTGAAAGCAAGCCAGGTGAAGTTATTCTGTGCAAAGGCCCCTGTTCTGTGGGTGCCTGCTCCCATCAGTGAGTGATGCTCACTTGTATCACACTCACCAAGCTCTCATGTTTCCCCTCCTGCTGGCCCAGACGAGAACTCCAATGTGGAGTGACTGCTCAAGTCTTTTTAGCCAAGGAACCCTGTGTTTGTGAAACAGCTGCCTCCTCTGCCTTTCCCTAGTCACGCTCTTTCAGGACATTCATCTTTCCATGTGGAAGCATGGAAAAGCAAAGTTTTGTCTGGCTGTAAACTGTCTCAGCTGGAACTATGGCAGATTTCTCAAGGGACAACTGAGTATGACTCAAGGAAGAGACCCTGAGTGATTGCCTCAGGAAGTTCCAGAGGAGAACAGGCACAGCTTGAAGCTGAAGGAAGGAGATCATGAGCAAACAGAAAGGATGAGTTGCTTTCAGTGCCTTCTGCAACCCCTTCAGATGTCTCAGGGACCCTTGTGCAAATAGCACAAGTTGTGGCTAAATAGTTTTTCTAAAATGTCTTAATTCCCATATTTGGAAATGACTGCACAACATTTCTTAATAAAAATACAACCATGAAGTTTAGAAGCCTTTGTGTACTCCAAGGAAAAAGTGAGAGTGCTACAGCTCAGGCAGGGCCACTTCCTTCTCCAAACCTTTCTGTGCCTCCTCCCTAACAATTTCAATAAAGATGAACTAATGCAGCACAGGTAACAATCCAGTTCTCTTCTATTCCTGCCCTGTGTATCTGGGCTGGAACTGCAGCCAAGGTAATGTTCATCCCATTGTGCTGACTGGGAAAAGCAGCCACACAGAGATGTAGCTGATTAATGGGAGTCATCAGACCCTACCTGGATATTCATTTACAGAAGAACCTCATCAAATCCTGGGCTGGAATCCCAGGAGTTTGCCTCGCTGTGAGCCATGCCCAGAAGTGTGAAACCTCTGAAGGCTCAGTCTGTAATATTTTGACCATTTTTTGCAACTTGACTGCTTGCAGGAACAACCCCGAAGTGCTTAAAGTCACAGATGGGTCTGTAATCAAAGCTCCAGTTTACCTGGTAAAAAACACTTTTACCAACAAACAGAAGTAACATTTTACCTGCTCAAGTGTTCTGTCATTACCCTGTTGGTTTGTTGGTTATTTCTCTCCAGCTGAGTCAGAGTACATTACAGTTTATCTCCTGGCTGATGAGCACACACAAACCCTGAAATCTCAAATCCAACTGAGGCTCACTACCAACACTCAGTCACTCCAGTTCCTGCCCCATCCCTCAGTCCCACCGCCAGGCACAGCCCAGGATGTCCATCTGACCCAAATGCAGCTTTGGGGCTGCAAACCCTCACAGGAACCCATCACAGCACCTGTCTATTGAAGCCTTGTGTCAAAAGTGTTGAAATGTGCTTAAGTTTTAATAAATGCAATTTAAGAACCTTCCCTTTATAGAGCTTTTTATTCATCTTTGGGTTTCACAACTGAGATTTGACTATACAAGAAAAAAACCTGAAGTAGTTTTTACGAAGATTTACAGTCTAAAATGTATGAAGTCTTTATCCTGCAAGACTATTTAAATATCTTTCTACACTTTGAAAAGAAATGTTAAATGACACTTGAGAAACTACGGTTCCCTAAATATTTCTCATTGACAAGCAGATGTAACCAAGGAAGTGTTGCAATTTCACTGTGAGCAAAAGTACCCTCCCAGCTTGGGCCTTTGGACCTCTACCAGACCCCCACACTCTGTTTGGCTTCTTCCTTTGTAGTTTGAGTTTTTTAACAACTGACCTTAACTATTAAGTGTACTGGCACAATTGTGAATAGTTTTAGGGTGAAAAAAATAATCCAATGTAAATGAGATATTCCTCAATTCTAAATATTTACACACACCCTCCCCTTGTGTACTTCTGTAAATCGATGACAATGAAACTAACTTCTCAGCATCACATCTGTTAACATTTATTCTCTCAGTACAGACTAACATGACCAAAAATGCCACTCTCTTAGCAGCCTTCAGACACAACATGAGGCCAGCATAACAAAACCCAAAATAATTTCAACTCATCAACTACTGTAAACACACTGTCAATGCAGCACTGCACACACCTTTTACTGGATATTTACAACAGAACCACACCATTTGCAAAACCTCTGGATCCAAATGATACAGTGTAAATACAAATACTTCTCAAGCTCAAAACCATTTCAATTTACTATAATTCAGAAGTGCTTGGGGGGATGAAGGTGTCATTTACTATAAGAAAAAGTACAAACTGTAGATAACTGACTCTTTTTGCATTGTGTAAGTGCAGACACACCTCAACAACAGGTCAGTTACTCCTCCAGAAGAGGAGCAAATCATAAAACAATTACATTTTATAAAACTATTTAGTAAGATCTGAAGTCAAGACCAAATATTGCCAATATAGCACACAGCCAGAGAAGAAGAGCAACAGGCACCTTTCCATCAGTAACAATTCCATGTACAATACATCCTGCTGTACACCCAGACTCATCACTGCTTGCAGGAGAATCTGAGGTCTAAGGTGGAGCCCTTGTTACATTTTTATTCAAGTTCACCCTTAAAATTTTAACCAAGGACAAAAACGACAGATTAAAAACAACAGCTCTACCAAGGCTGCAGTTTTCCTAACAAGAGGTCTGCCAATTCTGAAGGTCTTTTCCAGTTTTCTGTTTCATCAGAGCTGTTGATTTAGCTCAGTGCTGAAGACATCCCAGAACTATACAACTGGATATTCTGGATATATTCTTTATGCAGACTCTTAGCTGTAATTGGAACCTTACAAAAGGAAATCCAGAAAGAAAACCTTGTGTAAAAGTGAACTGAGAAGCCCATCTGAAATTTAAATGTACACAAACCATATCCTGACAGTAACTCATCCATGATTTAAACATGGGAATGTCAACTTTAATTTGGTTTTTGTTTTTAAAAGTTCTCAAATTGGTAACAGCTAATTGGCTCCTAACAGTAAGGACTTGTCTACTATACTCAGGGATTTATGGATTAAAAAAGTCTTGAAATATTTCTCAGAAAAAAAAAAAAGAGAACCTTTTAAATAAAAGAGTTGTTTAACATGAATTAACAACTTAACCTTCCATCACACTTTAGAATACTATATAAAGGATTAAAACATTTAAAAGCACAGTATTAGTAATGCCACCACCAGTAAGATCTTGACCAGGGAAGTTCCCTCACTATCACCATACCACAATTTTGCACTTTGAAACTTACTGTACATTGTCATTTGGCATGGTTACATAATTTATTGCTTATTTACACAGGGTTGGGGGTTTGAGAGGTTGTAAAAAATCATTTTGCTTCAAAGTTGAAAGATGAATGTGGGGACCACATCCTTCAGTTAAGGAAATTCCTTATTATCAAAACAGTTTTGTGTCTGAATAGTCCAGTGGGGCTTTTCTGGAAGCCAGACTCCAAGTGGGGCAGGGGCTGAAATGGCACAGCTGGCAGCCTGACACGGTTCTTTTTGCAAAACCAGCTCAGTCTGCCTTTGTGCAGAGAGCCCAGTTCACCAGTGGGGGCATAGAACACGTTTTACTTCAGGGGGGGAAAAAGAAGTATATATATATTACATATTTTTTTAATATAAAAAGCTCTTAATAAAAAGATTAAAACTCAAGAGTCAACATCATATGAGTATCTATTGTTAAGATAACCGAGCAACAACCTGTTCCTGCTCGAGTTCATTAATGAATTGCACTATGTGCTAAAACTTCTAAATAATTATTAGCAGCATCATCTCTCACCATTCCTACACTGTCTCTAAAGCAGGTGCACCACACGCAGCTTCCTTTGCAGAGATGCTCAGAAGGTACCTCCTGGTAAACATTGTTAAGTGCATTACACAGACAAATTTTGCATCAGTTACTGTAACCAACTTGAGACCAGGTGCAAACCCAGTCAAAAACTCCTACTAAGTACTAATTCTAATGACTTTTCACAGCCTGTTCAAATACTAAAACTTGCATAAAACTTGACTATGTTCCTATATTTTACCTCCTTCAGTTGGTGCTGACCTTGAATGAATTTTCCAGCTTTTCCCAAAGTTAATTTTGTTCGACATTTTCCAACTCACAACTATGACCACAAATACATTTGTACACACATTGCTTGCTTTTTTTTTACTTTCTTCCAACTTCACACGAATAGGAATTTTTACAAAAGATGAACAAAATTACAAGCTTTACAGAAAAGCAAAAGGAAATCCTAACATCTACAAAATCCTTAAAACATACATACTTTGTTCCAGCAGCAGTCCTGTATACAGACAGCATATATATATTAACCTAAGTGGATTTAACATGGATATGTGGTCACACAGGTCACTTACGGCCATCGAGTGCTTCCTTAGCACTGAGTGGTCCTTGCAGAGCAGCCACTCCACAGTGACACCCCGGTGTGCAGTGCCTGCTTCTGCTGTCACCAGCTGGTGTGGAGAAAGGCAGGATTTGGGATCAGCATAAGGAAACGTTGGGCACTTTCAGCAAACAGAGAACGGGATTGTGAATTCCAGTGGACAAGCGAGAAAGTCAACCTGAGGCTCGATGCTTCCCTGAGAGCAGCAGCAGCTGCTCTGGGACAGTTGCAGTCCAAAACTTGAGTATTCTTCAATCACACAAAGTAAAGGGTTTTTTCCATTTCTCCTGATGCACACAAACCATCCTATATCTGTTGATTATTGTGCCCTAAGACTTAAAAATATCCTAAGTTGTGGTCACAGGTATTGCTATCCATTCTATCTAAATGTAGCTTACCCTCAGCCATCACTTCTCTAAGGTTTAATAGTTCAGTCTAGTGGTTAAGTCAGTCATGTCTAAGTGCTGTTTTGTTAGCCAAGGCTTCTACCATTACAAGAATCAGTGGTGCAAGGCAAACCCCACCACTACAGAATGCTCAGCTGGAATTTCTACAGCAATGCACATAAAGTTATTCACTTCTCATTCCAGCACTGTATGTATGTACTGCCACCGATTTAATTTTGCTTACATTTTCCAACACCATTGCATTTTGGTACGCTTTGAATGTGTTTGTAATTTTTTTGTTTGTTTGTTTTAATAGTCAGATCTATTAAAGAAATTTATGTAAGTAGCATGAATGGGAGCAGTGCAATGAGCAATACGTATCTATAGTTTTCCCTTAAAAGAAAACACTAATGCTGTGTTTAAAATTGTCCCTATTTAAAAAGTAAAAACAGCAGTCCATTGGAAAAAAACCAACAACATCTATAAACTAGGTGTTCCTATAGACAAGGCTGAGGAACCAAAGCTTTGAAGGTCTCAGTGCTTCTTTATTCACACAGGAATATTAGCTAGCTTCTGTCCCAAATCTCAGTGCGCCAGATCAGAATGACTGACACTCAGAGCTCGTGAATCTGTCAGACAATTATTTCGTTCCTGTGTGAAGGGGAAAAAAACAAAGAAATTAAACAGATGTCCAGATAGTTCAAGCAAACAAACAAAGTACTAGTTTTAGTAAATTGGAACAAACATAAGGAACTATTGAGAACTGTTCATGCTGGATAGGGGGACGCTGGGATGCTTTCCCAAGTCCAATAAACATATTTTTCCCCAGTTTTTAACTAGCAATACTATAAAGTATCCACACCCTTACAATCCAGCCTAAGCCCTCCTAGAAATGCAAGAGCCCATTTATGGGAATTGCCACAAGTGTCTATAGTGGAGGAACCACGGAAGTTCTCAAGAAGAAAGAGCTGATGTTACTATTGTGCTGTACCCACCAAGAGAAATCCCCTCCTCTGGAAGTCACACCAATTAAACACACATGGAGGATCCATCCAGTCAGGGCACCTAGAACACGACTCTTTGACACCCTTGGCACTGTTGCTGCAGAGAATTGTGCTTTACCCTGGATGTGTTTTGGCTGAACTTCACCCAAAGCAAGGTTTTGCTTGCACTTCCAACCACAGGGAGCTCCGCAGCACATTCTTTAGGGATCATACAGTTCCAACACCTTTACACCACTGGGGAGTACAACAAGAGCCACAGTTGGGGCTCTCCTGCTACTTCAGGACACAGGGTGATGAAGATCCTCACCTACAGCTTTGTTAGTAGAGAAGCAATTTTATCTTCCTAAAATTAGTAGCAGTTACTGTGTTAGTAAAACACACAGCAGTGTTTAGAAGAACATTGCTCACTCAGTTGACAATTTAAACAGTGATTTGTTAGGTAAAAACAGGCAATGAGGAGTAGCACTTGGGCACACATGAACAGTTAAGCAAAATAAGGTTTTATATTAGCAGAAGCACAACACAGATCAGACAAACTTCTGAGACTGCTCCTGTGCCACCTCAGAAACAACTGAAGTGTTTAAGGGTACCTGGTAATGTACAATTACAATGACAGGGCTCTTTGCAATAAAGGGGCTGAAGTAAAGAAACATTGAAAATATTGAACTTTTAACAGTTCTTGCATTTTTAAGTTGCTTTTACAAGAATGTAATATTCCGTAAGTTTTATATGTACTGTAACAGAAGTCCAAAGCCAGAGACTGCTTGGTATCATAAAAGCCAATGCTCTTTCCTGGCTGGACTTGAACCCTTTCTTAAAATTAATCATAATTCACAGAAGTGTCAGAGAATGATGCCTTAAGCACAGCCTTCAAACACCTTACTGAAGCAGGATCTTACAATCACTGTGAGGTTGTTGGTTTATTATTTATCACACTCTTTTTATCCCAAACCCTACTAACAGTATTTATTTTTGTAAGAGTATTGTAGGGCTTCTTACTTGAAAATGATCTTCAGTAGCCTTGCCACCCATGTTAAGAACATTCAGAGAACTGGCGCGCTTCATGCTGCATCCAGGACAGTGAACATGCAAGGATAAACTGATCAGAATGGCTGAAAACTACAGCTCTAAAAACACAAGTACAACAACGAGCAATGCACAGTGAATGGAGTGGGAACAATGCCCCAAAACTGATCTGAGGGACAGTGTTTGTACTCACCTCCAATTACACATAAACCCCCCTAAATTACAAGCTCCTCGGAGCTTAAACATTTCAGGAAACTGGTTTAAATCAAAATCTCAATTTTTAAAGCACATCAAATTAATACAGTGACTTACACTGAGTTTTAATTAATTAATTATCAGTTTCAATTTTGTGTGGCTTCTTACAAAAGCATCAAAACATTCAAATAGTTTAGGAAAAAGATAATGAAGCATAAGTTTGTTGAGTAGGCAGCATTTACCTTGAAAAAGCTACAAAAAAAGTTAGTTTTGGTACTTTCTGCCTCATTTAGTTAAGCCTTCAGAATAAATTTTTAAAAGCTTTTTAGAATGTTTTATTTTAAGTATTTCAAAGTGAAAGGAAGTAAGATGGTTGCTGCTGTTAACTTTGGTTGTGCTTTTGGCTTTACAACACTCCAAGCAGTGGCAATAAGCACCCTGGAATATGGTATGGAAAGCAATGGAAAAGGGGAAAATTCATCACCTACCCAGGAGCTACTGACAGTCAAAACATCACTGCATTAACTACAATACCTGCTGCTGTTAGAAATGAGGATTAATAATTTACCTGTATTTCTCAAACATATACATAATTTACAAACAATATTTTCAAATGTGCATCATAAAATTCAAGATCAGCCCTAATATTCCTATCATGGAATGTCTGATGTCCTTTACACCAGCACCTGTCCATTCCTCAGAATATTCTGCATTTGCTCTGATTTTTCATGAGTTCTTTAACTATTTCAGAACTAAATGAGGGCTTTGAATACATATTTGATGAACTGGTCACAAGACAATGAGCCCTAACCCTGCAGCGCTACCTGCAGCTTGGGACAATTGACTAAAGCAAACGTTCCAATGCCTTGCAGTACCATGGAAAGGTTTATCCATAGGGATCACATTAGATATTAACCAGATCTTCTTTCTACTGAAGCAACACTGCTAACAGTCAAAGCACAAATTTTAAAGGCTTTGGTAAAGCAAAAGCTTAACAGGACAATGAACCAAAACATGAGGCAACAGCTGCCACACAACACAACCTGGCTGATTCTCCCCAGCACTAAATCTGGGTGTTTCCAAAGCCAGAAGCACAAAATTTACAACATTTGATGTGAGTGTTAGCAACAACAAAGCGAGAACTCATGCATAGTGTACACCTCTCATTTATTCAAGGAAACAGGTACAACAGGGGTTATATATATAAGTCAGAGGAAGTTAATCTGTAAAACAAACAAAATGTTACACAAAACTCTCCAAAAGAGCATACAGGTTTATGGAAAACACTCCAGGGAAACAGAAAATAGACCAGTAAAAGTTGACACATGTATTTTAGGTTCTTGCTTAAAGTGCCAATTAAAAAAAAAAAATTTCCTACCTGAGATACTACTTTGTTTGTGGGTTGGTCTTTTATTTGTTTGGGTTTGTTTAAATCAGCATTTTTAAGAACTTTACTCTGGCAAATACACTTTTAGTTCCCTCCATGTTACAACTACGATTCCACAAAAAACATGCAGGCACTTTTTCCATGCCTAAATAATAGCAACAATGAAAGCTTGTTTTTTCCCTTTTCAATTAGAAATCTTAACTGTTTTGCTGTATGGTCAATTGAAGTGAAAAAAAAAAAGAACACTAATTAATCCAAGTTAAATTATTACAGAACTGAATTCTGAAATATGATAAAGAACTGATACCTTGCTTCAGGTAATTGCATATTTCAGAGACTAGTTTTAAGATACTTGTTATTTGTCAAAAAAGGCATTTGCAGGATTGTAAAGAAACAATTTCCCTGATGAGTTTTCCATTCTATTCTCTTCAACTTTCTGTACCAAACAACAACATGGACACTATGTCCTCCCTTCATCCTGTATCATTATTCAAGTATTTCTCTCAGTGCTCACACCAGCACTGTCAATTCCTATTTAGAGAAGCTGAGAATAAACAAGAGGTGTAAATCAAGTTCAAAGTAAAGCCTTCCCAGAGACACAGGGAGGGAATGCACTGTTAAGGAGGGAGGCCCAGAAGTGTTCTACCTAAAGTGGCTGCCTTCACAGCAAGGAAGATTTATATATGTGCTATGTCTGTACTGAAATATTCAGACATCAAACACACTAAAACCCCAAGGTCTACATGGTAACAACTGAATATGCCTTTTGTTACACTCAGACAAATTTAAAAAAAAAATCTATTCACTAAAGTTCCTTCATAAAATGAAATCAAAATGATTTCTTGGAATATCAATATGTAAGCTATGCTTTATGACCTACAAAGCTGGTGTTTAATACCAGAAATCTCTGCATTTGTTATTAAAACCAGCTAATATAAATCAGGATTTTAAAACACTATTTATTACAAGAACAGAAATTATAGTATTTATTGTTCTATATACTGAAAGTGCCTATCTACATAAGAGCCTGTCCATGTAATACATTTATTGCAAGTTTTAAGAATAAATTATCCCTTGAGAACTATGGTGACATCTAAAAACAAGATGATTTGGTCAGAAAGGGAAAGCAAGGAAAATAATGCTTTGCTTTCAATTTTGTTTCATATTAATGCCTTCATCTGAGGAAATCTCATCTGGTGCTACAGACCCCAGAGTGTAACTCATGTTAATGTGGGTAAAGGACTTTGGTCAGGTAACACAACTCAAGTGCAGACAGCAACAAGGCAGGTGAGTTCTCACTGGCACTGCAAAGCCAAATATCTTTAGTCATATGTAAGCATCATTTTCTACACCTATAAACATAGAGTTATTTACCTGCAGAAAGAGTTAGCTATAAATACTACAGAGAGTAAGAAATAAACCTCCTGGCTTTTGTGAAACTGAAAGCCTTTCCATATGTCACAAAAATGAGGAGAAAATACAAAATTAGCTATGGATATATGTATCTATTCATACAACAATATACCTGAAGTATGATGTATGAACTCTCGACAGAATTGAGCAGAAACAGAAAACCAATGTATGACATTGCTAATACTGAAGAAAAAGAAGGAAATCTCCCTTTTATTCTATTCTGGCTTACCTTTGTTTGTTTTCCCTAAAGCATTTTACATTTACACATACTCTTCTTCTAATCTCGTGCTATCCATAGTTTATTCCCAACCTCTTATCTCAGAGATAGTTCTTAATGATGGATCAATAAATGAAAAGGAATTTTGACCTTCAATTCTATTCAGTGCCTTCAGCATCAAGAGTCTGGCAGTTGAATTTTAAGTAACAACTCTAAAATTCAGATCAGGCTGAATTTGAAACAGGTATGCAAGGAAGCTACATGTAATTCTATATGTACTGCTGCAGTACTTAATGTTTTACAGCCATAAAAAAACAGTGAGACTAAACTTCACTGGAGCACTTCCAGAAACAGAGTGAGTGAGACCCTGTCTCCAGGTCACTGTCTCAAGTAATATCATCATCATCATCATCATCATCATCATCATCATCATCATCATCACTGTCTACTACATTACTCAGATTCAGTTGCTCCATCAGAAGCTACCCCAAGTTCTCCAGTGACTGTTTTAAAGCCAAGTTTGCACTCTCAGTTTCCTGTCAACTAAATGAGTTCTAGTTTTTCAACAAGGGCAAAAACCCCTGTAAAACTGACTATAATCATGTTGGGGGTGAGGGGAATAGCCAGAAGTGCCACTATGAAAAGCAGTAGGTGCATTTTAACATTTCAACTTTTCTGCAGCAGCCAATAAGTGATGAATGATTTTACAGATTTACCAGAAATACTACACATATTCAAATCCATCATCATATGGCAAGTTGGGAAGAGTGAGCAGACAGAATCAGTAAAAATGGATTTTTACCAGACTCCACTGGGGCAAAAACCTTAGTAAGATGCACAGCTAGGATCAAGTTTTACAAGATTCTCCTCTGCTCTCTGACATCTGAGTTTTCCAAAAAGAGAAACCAGGAGGAGCTTCAGCTGGCAATTCTCTTCATGCTCACAGCGATATATAAAGCTATATCAAGAATATATCAAGACACTAAACTATACCAAGAATGTTAGTTGCAGGTTTATTGTACTCAGGCTTTTACTGTAAAAATCAGTAACATTTATTATTCTCCACTGCTGTGTGAAAATAATAGTTTTGCAGGCATCTAACATTTATTAGTAGTTCTGTGAAGCTTTTCTAATTTTCAAGTAGGTAAAGCAGCAAAATAAATAGAGTTTTAAATAGAGTTAATTCTTACAAGCAAATATAAATCCTCAGATGTTACAGAACTTAAAATGGAAGTTTAAGAAGTTATTTCTATTTCATTTTTCTTTAAGAGACAGCTGTGTGTGATAAGCAGTTAGCTAAGCAGGGAAGAGAACACTGCCCTAGGAACTACCCTAGGCTACAGCAGGGCATAGAGCGAGGGACACCAGCACAGCTAAGAACAGACAATGAATTACCCTGGGTTCTTTGGTTCACTGTCCCGGGAATTTCCTCCCTTCAGCTTCCTAACCAGCTTCTCACTGCTGCGTCTAAGGGAAGCTCGGAGCTTGCTAAAGGAACCACTGCGCTTTAGAGATCCAGTGCCATCCTGAAAGAAATTGAACACATGTGAAACTGCACGAGCCTGCTGCCCTCCCCAAGCCTGGCTCACACTTCAGTGATGAATTATTACTTCTTCATTGCTATTAATATATACTTATACTATGTACATTTACCTAAACATGTAATACCATATAGCTACAACTTTACCAAAGCAAAAGGGTTCCTCCCAAAGTGTAACAAAGATTCCTAAAGGTGAAGACAAGCCCAAGCCACAATTCATCATTAATAAAAACCACCACAGCAGTCCAACAATTCACCACCACCATTTCATATAAGCACAACATGGTTAACAGAGTACAAGCCCCAAGAAAAAGCATTCCATCAGTCTAAGAAAAAAACGTTTTGTTCTCACTAAGTATGTACATTACTTGCAAACATGTTTAATTAACCCTTAAATCCCTAAACAAAAATATTTCTGATCAGAAATACTTATGGTCAAATTCCTGTGCTTTAACTTTTACCAAAGAAAATGTGAACCACGAAATTAATTATTTGTATATTGCATTCATGTTTTACACTGCTGTGCTGACCCAGAGAAACTTGCAAGAGTGAGCACAATTCTATCTTAAAATGCTTTTTTAAAAAAAACCCAACAGTTTAGTAAGATTAGAAGTGACCACTTCCTACTCCACAGAAAACCTATGTGATTATGAAAGAAGAATTGAAGAAGAAAAAAGCACTACTAGGCAAAGACAGACACCTGAGTTGGAGTGAGTTTATTAGAAGTTAGAAAGACAAATACACAAATCACTGAACACCGAGATTAGTAGAGAAAAGCATAATTGCCAAAATCTCACACAAAGACTAAACAGCAATGCTACTTTAGAATAATTGTAAGTGAAGACATCCAGAGTTCCATATTGATGTTAACCATATAATAGGTCTCTAAATACATTTTAAAGCACTTGGAGAACATGCTTTACTTTTACGGGTTTCGTTTTTCTCCTGTAAAGATCACCATCATGCCATTTCAATAATACCTTGTGTGATACTTTTAACTACCTTGATTCCATAGTGAACAGCTACTTATAAAGGTCATTGTTACTTGTTTGGTTTTTTTACTAATGTATTACACAGCAAATGGTTGTAATAACATTTGGTATGACTAGATACATATCTGGCAAAGCTACACAGGTACAGAAATAGAAAACCAAAAACGACACCAGCACTGAAGGAATGGCCAGTTTACGGGGAAGTGTAGCTCTGACAAGAATCTTAAGGGGTTTGCTAAAACACAGCAGTCAGTACTGAAGAGAGAAGTTAAAGCTTGAAGATGGTGCACGCCCGTCATGCAGGAGACAGTATAAGAATCACAAAAGGCATCTAGGCCTGTCAGAAATGGAGAGAGAAAAACTGAATGAAACTGTTGGGAAAAATTCAACAGTTTTCAATTTTGAACAGTTAGTTTACAGTATTTCTAGGTCATGTTCAAAACTTTTTTTTTTTTTCCAGAGTAACTATTCAGACAGCCCTTAAGTACAAAGTGCAGGCCCTTGCAATTATCAGAACCTACATCTTGATGCAGTTTCACCTACATCACTGAGATGGGACTGACAAATGAGCATGACTGATGCTGTGCATCCAAGTTAGCATTTGCAAAAATATGAAACACCTTTATCAAGAAACAGCTTCGTTATTATATTTCATGAACAAAAAAAAGCATTTTTTTCAGCTGACATAACACAAAAAGGAAAAAAAAAAAAAGAAACAACAACAACAAAAAAAAAGGAAGAATAGAGCAAAGTGCATTCATTTCAGCTTTAACTTCTGTCAGGAATTTTCCTTGAAACAAAAGTGCAAGAAGAAAGAGGTCTTCACCTAACCTCCAGACAAAATTCTCTTAATTCCCTTAAGGAACTAGAATCCAGCTGGCCTGGGTCAATTCACTTTCACAAGTATTTTTAGAGCATCTCTGTGTTTGTGTCTATATATATACTCCAAATGGAATCCAAAGGCAAGACAAATTTGGTAGGTATAGAGTATAACTCTATACGCTAAACCTAACTAGAACACTAGGAATAAGCAGACAAGCTTTTTAGTACTTCAAATCTGAAATAAAAATATTAAACTCCTAAATTAAACACTGACTGCTTGATTCACAAAACATTTCTAAAACATGAGCTCAGGATTAAAAAAATTCCTGAGTCCAGAGTAAGCTGGACTCACAACCTGTTTATATGGTCAAGTTTAATTGCCAATTTTAACGTCATTCAGAATGAGAATCACCTTATTACTGCTGCTTACACCTCCATACCATCACCATCTCCTGTACAATATCCCTCTATCTGGCACTTATTTAAACAAGAGTAACTCTCATCTGTGCTAGTGAAATCCACAGTTTTCCCTTCATACCTGGAAGTGGACTTACATCCCCAAAAGTTTGTATCTCTGAAGCATATGGCTTAGAGTTATGAAAAGATAATTCCTCACCCTCACAAACATTATAATAAGTAATACAAAGATTTTCATCTGTCCTGCAGCAGGCTGCAAGATCAGTTTACAAAAATGTCAGCTACAGGTACTCACTGTTATTTTTTATATAAAAGTATAGCAAGGGATCCAAATCTTGGCCTCCCCACCTTACATTTTTAACACCAAGTATTTCCTTGCAATTTCAAGTATCTTCCGTTCACTCTGAGTCTTGAACTTTACAAGTGACATGTAAAGATGCACTATCACACTTCACTTAAATGTGTCTGTTTTAATAGTTACTGGCAGATTTATTACAATAGATATTTCTGTTCTTTTGTAAGAGTGTAACACATTACATCAAAGCCTACAATGCTTAATATGGGTTACATTACATATGGAAGGCCCTTAATTACATCTTCTGACAGAATTTTGTTGTGTTTGTCCCTTTGCATACTCCAGCTATTCTCTCAGACAGAGTTAGCTTGATCACTTCAGAAGAACTTAAAAGGAAAAGGCAGGCCTCTCTTCAGGCTCTGCAGACACAAATAAAAGATTTTACTACACTTTATGAACCAGAGTATTTTGCCTGGAGGGAACACACAAGGGTAAAAAAAACTACACAATATAAAGAAGAGGGAAGAACATCACTGAGATAGAAACATTTGCAGGGGGGAGGGAGAGAGAGTTGCCCACTTCACATAGAACATGTAATACAAAATACCTTCTCTTAAGAGGGGGAAAGAAAAAATAATGAAGATGAGACTGAAACAATGCCACTTCAGCACACTAAAAATGAAACTTGCTTACGCTGAGATGTCAAAATTTAATTTTTCAGACCAGCAAATTTTATCACTGAGTTTGATTCAAATATTGACCTAGAAATACTGTGTATTGCTTTTCCCCAGAAGGCCCTTTCCATCCACACCCTGCATGCATTAATGTCAATAACAGAAAAAAGTTTAATCCCTTTAGAACATACAGTCATGCAAAGTATAGTGAAAATTAAGGGGAGGAGTACAGTACACAGTTCTAATGCTGAATGGGCAAAATGAGAATTAAAAAGAAAGTTATTCAACCTGACTTTGGCTTTATTAATGATGTAGCATTAATTCACAATAGATGCTGATTGACTGTCTTGGCACTGAGAACACCAATGCCAAGAAAACAGTAATAAAGAGACAAAAGCAAAGATGGAAAGAACATTCTCCTTTAAGACTAATGCACTACATGTTTACTCAAGTTTTCTTTGAAATGATAAGCTTTGTCTCATGTGGCTTACAAAAAGATGGGGAGAAAAAGATAGCTATTGTAAGAGAAATGAAGCTTCAGAACACTCAATATTGCAAAGTAGGCTACTTCCCCTCCCATACAGCAAAAGCAACACCACTTGTATAATCTAAGAGAGTATTTTCAACAGAACTGCAGCTGGGAGTTAGTGAAGAGTGCAATATGTATCCCATTGCCAGCAATGGGATAAAGCATGGGAAAGCTGGTGACAGAAGCAAACTACATAAGCCAAGTAATAACTGAAAGCTTGCACTATCCTTCAAATTAAAGGAAAACAATGGTTAGAAAAATACACATGTAATAAAACATATATATATATAATATATTATATACATGTTTTTACTTTATGACAATCAGTGTAACACAGTGAAGCCAATATTTGGGAAACAAATAGGAACAAATCCTGGCTCCAGACAAATTTTAATATGGTAGAGTCATGAAAGCACCATCACATTGTTATGTGATGGCACTGCCTCTTAAAGGACTGTACAGCAGCTCCTGTTCCTTCCTCCAGCAAGCTGGATAAGGAGGAGATTAGAATTCTTTTAGTGTTAGACTGGTCATTTTAATTTACTCTGAAACTGATAACACTCAGTATATTTCCACAGCAAATGTTCTTTGTGATTCCAATCAATGGAGTATTTTAAAATAAACATTTAAATTACAAGCAAATATGGCACCAAAAGGAAAAAAGCAAAAGTGAGTTAATTGCCAGAATATTTCTACCAATAAAAACAAACCACTGACAAAAAACTGTACACCACACCACAACCAGGACACTCAATCAGCATTACACAACTCAGCCTTAAATACAACTGCTTGGGATTCTTGCAGAAATGTCACCATTCAGGACAGCAACAAAAGGACGTCTTAAAATCTTAAAATATTATGAGTTTTTTAGCATTATGATAGACAAAACGTTATTCTTAATTTCTTAACCGATTCTGCAAAATCACAAAATACAACGTAGATCAAGCTCCTGAAAGCACAGCAGGCTGGTGAGTGGACAGCCCTAGTGGTTAGGTGATGATTTCCTAGGTTATTCTCTCCAACTGTGTACTGTACTTACCCCGTTCCACTCTACGCTCATACTCACTTCCTCGCCGCCATCAGGGCCACTCTCGTACTTTACCACATCCACGTTGAGGCTCTCTCTGCTCCGCCGCTTCTCTATGCTCTCAGGGTCATTCAGCACTTCGGCCACTCTCTGTTTGTGAACATTGTCAAGACCCTGAGAATTTGATAGAATGGGAAGAGGCTTTATCTTGTTACAAGCTCTGTTAACCTACAGCTTACACACAACAAGTGTGCCAAGCAAGAAGTAAAACCAACCCACAATTCCGTCCGTCCAGTTCTGTTTCCAGAGAGCAGCTGGGTTGCCCTTTCTAAACTTCAAGGATCAACACAGCATGAAGTGTGCAGTTTGGAAGTCTGAGAATTCAATGACTTGCCACTCTTTTCTTCCTTTTTTATTGCTTGTCCAAGCCTCGTGGTGTTTCTGTCACTTTCCAGAAGCAATCGGGCAACCAGCTAAATATTTAAACAACTTATAGATCATGAACCATCAATGTAATTCTCAAGTTTTCCACCCATCAAATGGTGGAGTTTTCACCTGCTTTTGGAGAGGTGTCTGAATATCTAATACCTCAGAAACAGGTTGTGGTATTTAAAAATACTGACACAGAACACTTGGCATTAATATAATTTTCCTTCGGAAAGAAATGACATAGAATACAAACTTGTAATAAACATACTAAATATATGGTCAATATACTTACTTTGTGTTAAAACATGCCTATCAACTATCAAATAATCCTTTAAATATCTTAAAAGTGCTGAAGTACCTTCTATGAAAACCCTGCACTACAGGCAAAATCTTTGAAAATACCAAAACTCAAATCATACTTATTTTCAGTTTTGTCTTCTTTATAATAAACCTACTCCACATTATAACCAGTATTTGCTGACAGGAATGGATCCCAGATGAATGCCTTATACTTTACAAAATATTCTGCATCTTCTATAGTACAGCACTAGCAGCAAATGCAGCAAATCCATAAAGCCAACCACTGTAAAGTGATGCCAAAGTTCTTAAAAGTGCATGAAAAAGAATGAAAATTGTTTTAATGGCATGGAGATGTCAGGTTCTTTTTCCCATGTAACTGGTTTTCCTGAAGTGAAGAGCATTACTTGAATGACCCAGAATATAAAGATTGTGTTAAATGCTGCTGTAACACAGCATTGTCTCCTACACATCTAAATCTAGGCGTGTGTATACTGCCATATGTTATGGATTAGTGGTGTAATGATGCACAGTGAAACTCTGAAGCATCCTCAAAAATAAAGTGTCAGCGGCCAGCTTCTAGAAAAAATTCAAGTCTTATTTATTCTCATATAAAAAAATTAAATTGAACTTTCATGTTGTTTGTTTACTTGTATTTTCTTACATTGTTTCCATTTTAACACCATCTGACAAGCCATGTTTTCTTGTCCAGTCTTAGTCATTTTTCTACAAGACATTGTATCAAACCATCCAAAAGGGAAAGAAAAAAAAAAGCCAATAAACTCCCAATAAACACAAACTCTCTTCTACCTTCTAAGAGAACGGTTACTTGAACAGTAGATCTGAGAGGCAAAAGACAGCAAATTACAAGAAAGTCCCCACTGAAACTGCAATACCTATCCCAATTAGTTTTACAAAAGTAACAAAAGGTTTCTGTTAGTCATTTTTATACAGAAACCAAACATTTATAAGTCTGACAGCTCCTTATTAAAAATAGAACAGCATGACTGGCAAAGATTTTCAGCAGAAGCTCCCTATTTTCCCCCAGCTACAGTCTGTTTCCCAAGACAAGCAGGCAATTGAGGACTGCTGGCCAACACAATGCTTTCTGCTCTTTCATTTTCCACATAATTCCACCCCCAGTTTGAATCACGTCCCCAGTACATGGTGCCACTGCCCTGACAACTAGCCAAACTGCAAGTGTTAAGATGTATCCGTTTATCACCAGTTCAGTCTGAAATTAGAGGATGACCAAGCTGTGCAAGTTTCTATATTCGGCATACATGAAGTTGAAAATCTGCATGACCACAAAGTAGAAACATCATTAAGGTGAATTTTCATACTTGCCTGTTTACGAGATCTCATTGCTGCCTCTTCTAATGTTTCAGCAGCTTCAAATTTGCCCTGTCGTCTGTAAAGTGCCCCAAGGTTCTTTAAAGTAGTTGTTACTGTTGGACTATTGAAAGAAAAGAGAAAAAACCTCTATGTAAAATATATACTCACACAGTAAACTCTTCTCAATTCACTAATAAAAGCTTAAATTAATATAGTGTTTATCATATTTTTGTAATGATTTATTCTCACTTGAAATACACTATACTGTACCTCATGTACAATAACCTGCTGCTCCCTTTCAAAGTGCATCAATGTCTCACCCGGTCACTAGCCAACATCCCTGAAACTGGAATGCTAAAACCTTGCACTCCTCAGCTGCAACCTCAAGGTGAAAAATTAGCTCTAGATGAGTGTATCCAACTGAATAATTGTGCAACTTCCAAAAAATATGCTTATTCATGCATACAGAGACCATTACTGTAGCATGTGTTAGTCACAGAAGTAATTAACAGTTTATTTCATCAGTTTTTACTTAACACCTATTTGCAGTTTCTATGCATTCAAACCATGCCTGAATAATAAAAGCAAAAAGATTTCCCATTTCATTAACAAGTCTCACACTCCAATAACACATTTCTGCTTCAATGGCTCAAAATTAGTTCAATCACAGTATTTTTAAGTTTTGCTCCAGTAACAACACAGAAAAGATATTCTCATGCCTTAGCAGGAACAAGTAAGTACATGACAAACAAACCAACAAAATGTATTGCACACAGAACTCACGATGGAGGAAAAGATTTCAGCAGTTACAAAGGCTCTGATGCTTGTTAAACATAAGCATTCAAATACTCAGTATACAAAAAATCCTCACTGACTATCAGTACTAGTTGCAGATTTTTTTCATACTCTGTCCCACCTACATATTAAAAAAGTTACAGTAATGCAACAAAATCAGAGCAAAGACAAAAAATTTCACCAACCATAATTCAAGTCAAAATCCTTGTTTCTCTTATTTCACTTTAAAGCATACACTGTCATTCACACAACCGTATTCTTGAAGATTTAGAAACTCAAATAAATGCTTAGTTGTGGCACTTTAGCTTTGTTTTCTTGTGCCAGCTAGGTAACTAAAAGTGCAGTTATTTGCAGTCTCATTTTTGGCCCTCTCCAGAGGCCTTGCAGGGGCAGGGAGGGCAGACATGCCAAGGAGTGGTTTAGAAGGAAAGGTGACCTACGCTGCCACCTGAAGGACTGCCAAGAACACAACTGGTGCAATTTTATGTCACTGGATCTAACCAGCCTCGAGTAAAAGCAGCCTCAGCACTTGAAAACTGCTTCAGTATTCCTGAAAACTTGGGCTTAGAATTTTTAATACTTCAGTTTTTATAGTCCTAACCAAAGAGCTGCTTTGGTTTCATTTTTAAAAATACTTTAATCTGAGATTAGTGAGTTGTTTTGTCCTGTAAAGAAATTACTCACCTGTCAACTTTGCAAGCTTTGTACCAGCCACCATATTCTCCAAAAGACGTGCCATCTTTTTGCTTTCCCTAGAACAAAGGTATTGTTGAAAAAATATATCTGATTTGCAACTTAAACAAGTATAAGCTCCAAAAAAGATTTACAACAATGGTCTTACTTTGCATTCTTCCCTCTCTTCTGCATGCATCCAGATAGGCTTATTTTCATCTGGTGAAACAAGAAAAGTATTTTATAGAAGAACAAAACTACAAGGTATTGATTGTTTGATTTTCACCACTCTGAAATAAAGCTGTGAACCAGGGAATTATACTATTGCCACAAAAAACCCTTACTGTCCACACAACAAGCAGCAGATAAATAAATCACACACCTCTCTTACAGTTTTACAATTCTGTCTCCTTTTCTTATCTGAACTTAGAAACAGTTACTTTTGAGTAGCTTTGAAGTCAGTACATACTGCCACCCATTTGTCATGTGTCTAGTTCTGTGCTAGAAAACATAAATTTATTTCTTTTATCCTAACAACTACTTTGACGTCTACTAAGTGGTGCATATGCTACTGTCATGGAATGCAATGAAAATTCTTTACAGGGGTTTTTAGTTTATAAAATGCATATGACTCCTATGTAAAGTGCAATTCCCAATTTAAAGGTATTTCCCCCATTCTTTAAATGTGGTAATGGAAGTCTTGCATTAACAATGTCTTTATTCATGTCACTAAAAATCCTGCATTGACTTTTTCCTGTGACTGGAAAGTGATGTATATTTTTCTGCCTCTATAAAAATTTGGTTTAGTGGGGTGTAAGACAAATTATGCCAGAAACAAAATCCATAAAACATAAGCCCACTAAGTCTACCTCTGGTTTTTGAATCAAATGTTTGCTGCTGTATCTAGAAGCTTTCTTATGATGAATGTACTTCTAACACATCTATCAGCTCACCTTTTAAGTCCACCTAAAGCAGACAACAATTTGACTTAGGACACTACTGACTTCTTGCTAATTTTATTTCATAACTACAAAAATAAAAAATTCAAATCTAGGGATTCAGTTTCTTACCATCTACAGAGCCAAACTCCCGTTCATGAGCGCGAGTAAGAATCTCTTTGTATAAAGTTTCCGCTTGCTTAAACTTGCCCTGTTTTAGATAGCAGGATGCCTAAAAACAAAATACCCCCCAAAAGATATCAGCACACTGCTTTATTTATCTTTATAAATAAGAAAAACAATACATTGTGGATAAAAGTGCGTTTCAATTCATGAGAAATTTTGTCTCAGGTCTCCTTTAGGAAAGGCTTACCAGATTGTTCTTCGTTTTTGCAACATTTGGATCATCTGGTCCCAGCTTAGTTTGGTAGATTTCAAGTGCCCTCTGATAGTAATACTCAACCTCCTCATATTTACCCTGGTTCTGGCATAGCAAAGCCAAATTATTTAACTGCTTGGCAACATCAGGGTGATCTTTCCCCAAGACCTGGAAATGAAATATACTGTATTAAAACATTGTCTAATCATCATGTCATGGTTTAGAAATATAATCATTTAGGAACATCCTGTTAGTTTTATTCTTCCTCAATTCAACATGAGGATGACAAAAGCAAAAGCTGCATTTCAAAGATATGAAAATGACTCAATTCTATCGCAAACTGAGAATGATGCAGAACAATCCATAAGAGGAACAAAGTAGCAAAACAACATTATATGGAGAGTATACATAAACCAAAAGATGCACTCTCATGAACTAAAATATCCACATAGAGAATAATCAACTTTAAAATTTCAGCTAAGTTTCATTTTTTAATTCCAATGCTCTTGTCAAATCAAAGACTCTTTAGTCTTTAATCAAAGGGGAAGGAAAAAAGTAAAGTAGGTTTCTCACAAAATACAGAATTTAGCATTTACCCAGAGTGCTCCAGCAATTCCGGTCCACTACTGGAATTTCCTACTGTTTTGAATTTCAGACACTCCTAACTACAAGGCATTGTTAACTCTGGGGTTTATCTGGCAGATCTATCAACTAAAGCATAAAAATGTAAGCATTTAACTTTGCTTTCCCCTTCACAAAGTCCCTTCAGATGCTCTGCATTTGTCACTCATACCTTTTCTCTGATTTCCAGAGCTCGCTTACACAACGGTTCTGCTTCTTTGTACTTTCCCCGTTTACCATAAAGTACTGCAAGATTATTAAGAGTTGCTGCCACCTGTCAACAGCAGAAAAACATTAAGTACAATGAAATCTGCTGATACAAATACTTGACAAAAGAGCACATCTGCAAGGCATTGATGTTATCAAATTTTCCATGCACAGGATAGACCTCTTAAAATTTGCAAGTGAAGAAATAATTAATATTGAATGCATACATACACAATAGAGGAAAGAAAAACCTAAATCATTAAATAAATTTGCTTCCTTTCTGGAAATGTCATTTAATGCACACATCTCCACATGTCCTTCTCTTACAAAGGTAACTCTCACATCTATACTTTTAGCTGCCCTGCATCCCACAGCCATGAAAGTATCACATGAATTTTGCAAAAGCTTGATTTGCATTTCATTTACAAGCAGCAATAAATCAAATCAGAAGTGTCCCTTCAATCTGAGTATAATAAAGTGATTTGAGTAAGTAAATTAAAATCTTTCTTCACAAATTGATTTCCCATAGAAAATCCAGGCAATCCAAAATCAAATACGGGCAAATTATTTATGGTGAAATAGCACTGAATATAATGTGGCCTCCTACCTGTACTGTTTAAAGACAAGTCAGGTCTTAAAACCTTTCCTGTTGAGTTTGATACTGGAATTAGTTGAAAAAAAGTTCAGTGAAAAACAAACTAAAATTATGATATCTCATGTATACAAACCGCTGGATGATCTTTGCCCAAAGTCTTTTCACGGATGGCCAAGGCATCATTCAGGAGATTGGCTGCATCTTTGTATTTGTTCTGGTCTCTGAATTGTAAAGAGATGCAATTAACACCAGGGACTCAGGAATGAAAGATCATGAAAATTAAGCTGAGTTCTCTATTGACCTAAAGATGCTACTACAAAAGAATAATTGAGAATATATTCATAAATTAGTAAGTAGAACCCTGAAGCCTGTAACTGTAAATAGTTTATTAATTAAGGACTGTACTGAGCATGTATTATTTCTACACTGATGTCCAATTTCTACCTCTAGATTACCTTGAAGTGGATAATCAAGACATGCCCCCTCAGTAGACAGTAAAAAAAAAAAATCAAACCCAGCTTCATTCCCAAAGCAAAGGTATAGGCAAAAATACAGCAACTTGTTTGACTTTTAAGTATAAGGAGACAAAAATTCTAGTCTGAACGTTAAAAGGTTGTAGCCAAATACTAAGCATTTATTTCACTGGTATTTATTTATGTCAGCATACAAACCTGTACACCAAAGCAAGTATGTTCAACATAGTGGCAACATCAGGATGGTCATGACCCGAAGTCTTCTCCAGATCTTCAAGAGCTTGTTTACAGAGAGGTACAGCAACCTCATATCTACCTTGGGAAGCGTACTGGATAACAAGATTATGTAGGGTCCGTAATCTTGCTGGAATTTCATAGCCACCTTGCTGAGCAGCAGCTGCTGCACTGCTATGCTGCTGTTGAACTGAAAGAAATCCACAGAATTTCAACTTGTATAAAAGATGACACTAAATAAAACATCTCACACAAGTGCTCAGTGGCATAAAATGAGACTCACTGAATTTTATTTCTTCAATACACAGAATTAGCATTAGAACATACTTCACAGCAGTCAGGCTGTCTTGAATGGTGACAGTGGAAATATGACTGTTTTATTCTTCATATCCTGACCAGTATTGTATTACTATTATTTTTACAATTCTAGTAGCTGAAAGGGACAAATGTAATAAACTAATGAAGAACGCAGGAAACTATTTTGGCTCAGCAAACCTTTAACATTCTCAAGATTATGTCAAAATTTTGCACTTTCCAGTATCACTGTTTTTATATGGAAAGGAACACTAACATAGATAAGCTGAGTACCTGCAGAGAAGATTTTTCCTTTATTCTTCTCCTCTAAACATACAATTTTTTTTTGTTTCCCTTTGTTTGCTATATCAAGGAGTGCTTAATGTTAGCACAGAAAGAACTGAAATACCTTGGATGTCAGAAATATCAGCTGCAAGACAGAAGGCCCTGAGTCAGTCAGCCTTTAAGTTTTACTCACTAACCCTCAGGCTTAGCCACTTATTTTCCAGTAGCTCCTAACCTTTGGTTGTTGCAATCCTCACTCTCTTCCACTGCCCCCAAAAATGTACTGCCCCTTTTCTCTTCATCTGAGCAATTTCTAAGATTTAGAATATTCCCTCTTATTCATCTTCATTAAACTCTAGAGGACGCATAAGCCAAGGGCTCCTGACTTTATTCTCTCCTTTCTATTAAACAAGTTCCACAGCATATTCCTCAGTCCTGCTCACCTGAAGACAAACAATATTTCCACAATTAGTATTAAAACTAATGCAGACAACCTCAGTGAAAGACAAAAGACTATATAAAAAAGATTTCATGCTGAAACCTGCCACAAAAATCTCAAATCTGACCATTAAAAAGGTCATTAACAGAATTCACTGTCTGGTCAGAAACTGCCTCAGTCACTTGCAACTAACCATTCTGAGGCCCAAAAGAAGGATTACAGGACAAATTACGAATTTAAATCAGTCTGAAGAACTTTACAGCAGTTAGTAAACTCTCTTAAGAAACCTAGGCCCCAGTTCTGTACAGACCAATGCAGAGAATGTTTATCAATGACTGGATTCCTTATTCTAGCAGAGGCATTCACCACTCCAGCTGTGTCCCAGGGGTCCCCAAGCAGGGATGCATTTTTGTAAAGAGCATCTTTATATCCTGCACTGCAGAAACACACCAACAGTGCAATCTAAAGTATACTTACTTCCTTGTCCTTGGTCATCTTCATCATTGGGAAACAGATCATCCAAAGGCTCTTTGGTGGAATCCGTATCTTTATCCTCCTACAGAACAACCCCAAACCCAAAAAATTAAATCTAAGGCACAAGAGGACAGTCCAGTTAATCAGCAATGTTAAAGGAAGACCCTGCATTCAGAATTGACAAGAATAACATTTCTCATGAAAGTCTGATACAAGTCTTATATTTTAATGTATTTACACACTTATCCCAAAACAATACAGGACACCTACAGAAGGGCCAGGAATAGAAATGAGGTCTCCCAGATTTCAGTCTCAATTTAAGCACACAAGAACACATCTGCCATTCTCACAGAGGCATTATGTCTCATGAAAGTACCCAGTGAAAAGTAAGCACTACTCAGCACAGAATTGTCCATGGTACATTTTTTTGTCATAAACACACTTATAGTTGGGCAAGGGAGAGGAATAAGGAGACCTCAATTTCTGAGTACTTAACTTCTGTACAAATAATAAGATTGTACAATTATCATCTGTAAGAGTCAAAAAACAAAACAAAACAAGAACACTGGAAAGGAAGTCCATTTCCAACTGTCTTCATCTGGAACCATATTAATTTCTGCACATCCATCAGTTTAAATTGATTTTAAGCATCCAAAGATGATTTCAAATGTAAAATGAAGAGAAGATGATCCCTCAGATCATTTTCCTAAAGGTTGAGCCTTCACAATATAATTAGTTGAAGTTTTCAGAAATCATGAGCTCAGTCAGGAGAAAACCCAGAGGCAGAACATATACTTGTTTTTCTGGGTCTCCATTCAACACCTTTTTCCATAGATGTGAAAAAGCCAACTGCTGCTGCTGGCATTCAAATTCAATGATGGCAGAGGCAACGGCACTGAAAACCAGCAAATTGATGGACTACATCTCAGATAGGAAGATCTTAATTTTAAGTGTTGATTCCAACCTCATATTGAGTCAGTACAACTATTTCAAAGGCTAGAAATGGATATTGTCCATATGGTTAATAAAATTACAAAGATGCTGGGCTTACTTGGACTCTATTTGTTAATTAAACTTCAAATAATGGAGCTATTTAATCAATCTGCAGATTACAGTCTGAGAATATAGTACAACAAAATCCCAATATTCCCTCCTCTGCCCCTTTTCTGAACAGGTTTCACTGGCAAATTCATCTACAAATACCAAGTCATGGAACAGCAGTGAAAACTTCTGGGTGCAACTGACCAAAAAAACTCTCACCATGCACAATATGTTAAAAAGGATCAGTCAGGCAGCCAGTTAATCGTGACTAAATCACATCCATTTTCAACCACTGAAATTGATGAAATAATAAATTATGAAAAACAGTTCTTTCCAACCCATCACTGAGAAGGCCTGAACACACAAAATGAGATCCTTCTCTACAGTGCCACCTAACCTAAGGAAAGAAAATAAAATTATAAAAAGAAGGCCAAATAAATCAGAAGTCTTTTTAAGTAATAAGTTCCTTCTGTAAATTAAAATTGCACCCATTTTCTCTCTGAATCTAAGAATACATAACACAATGGGCTTGTAAACATGCAGATGATCAGTGTCAGGCAGTTGGTCCTGAAAGGGATTCAATTACATCTTAACCTTGTGTAAATTCTCAAAAGATACAGAAGCTATACAGTGATTTCACTGGACATTGAGTATTTTTCCTACAGTCAAAATAAGCCATGTCCTGTAGATACTTAAAATCTCTCACATCTTATATTTCTCACTTATTTTAACTGCTGAGTTTATAGAAATGAGATTTTTGCTTTGGTCCAGGTCCTCACACTTTGAAGCTTACATGATACTAAGTGAGTATTTATCAATTTTATTCTTCATGTATTTTATTATCTGCAGACAGTAAAATATATACTCTCAAAGTAAGAATGAGCTCTCAGATTCATTCTGCAAACTACACGACACTAGGACAAGGTAGTATTTTAAGGACAGATATATGTTAGGGACAAACAAAATGAATCTGTTATTTCTTATTAAACAGGCAGATTACAACACATGTAAATGTTAGGCGCTCTTACTGTTTTACTACACAGGTACTTACTGATGGTGAAATATCATCGTCATATTTTTTTAACTGATTCATGAATTCTAGATGTTTCTTTTCTTCTTCCAGCTGAGCCACAGACTGCTCACTTTTCTGTAGTTTCTGCTGTGTATTAGCTAGTTCATCCCGCAGCCACTGATTCTCCTGGCATAGCCGGCGAACCTGAGCCCGCAATTTCTGCTTCTCTGATTCCACTGCATTTAAGTGATTTGACAAGGCCATCATTACCTGAAAAGCAGAATGTGTCACATGACATACTTCCCCTACAATGCAGTCCTGTTCATAACATACAAGGCTTTCATTATTTAAACCTATGTCAGCTGTGAAATCTGGTAAGCATTCCCATTTCTCTTCTTTTTTAGATATGATTCTCACTTTTCCTCTAAACCTTTTTACCATTTAGAATCACAGAAGGATTTGGGTTGGAAGAGGCCTCTAAGATCATCTCTTTCCAGCCTCCTGCCATGGGCAGGGAAACCTTCCACCAGCTCCATCCAACCTGGCCTTGAACTCTTCCAGGGACAGTGCACCAGTTCCACTACCTCACCACTCTCCTAGGGAAGAATTTCTTCCTAAATCAAAGCTAAACCTACTTTCTTTCAGTTTGAAGCCATTCTGCCTTGTCCTATAACTACACGATCTTTGAAAAGTCCCTCTCCAGCTCTCTTATAACCCCTTCTAGCCCTGGAAGGGGCTCTTTAAGGTCTCTTTGTAGCCTCCTCTTCTCCATCTCTCTCAGCCTGTCTTCAGAGCAGAGGCACTCCAGCCCCCTGATCCTCATCATGTGCTTCCTTCTGGACTTGCTCCAACAGGTCCATGTCCTTCCCTTATTGGGGTCCCAACCTAGAGGAACTCTTGACTAAATAATTGTTTTCCATGATGCTACCAGAAGTTAAAATTGTTTCAGAATTCCCTTAAATATAATCTTAAAATACATGAAAAATTTCAACTAGATTACTGAACTAGAAATCTTTGTTCCACTAACATAAAATGGAGCAGTAATACTTTGAACTTGCAGGATCACAAAAATAACCTAAGAACTAACACAGAATTCTAATTCAGCACCTTCCAGACAAAAAAAGGATTTGTATACATGTTTATAGCTCCTAAAGATGAACACCTCAGCATAATGGTAATACTTCAAAGGGACACTTGTTCAACTGAGATCTAAATGTGCAACTGAACACACAATTTATAGATGCACTTTATATTACTAATCATAAGCTTGAGTGTGCAGACTTTCAAACACAGTCACATTAAGGACAAAAATAGAACTCCCATAAAAGCAGCTTACTTGGACTGAGGTTTTTTTGCTGAGCAAAGTTAAATAAAAAAGGAGCTTATTAAATGAAAGCCAAACACTACCAGCAGAAGATATTCTCCCTTCACTGTTTATGCAATCTCCCACTGACACATGTAGAATAGCTGGCAGCAGTCCCAGGATGCACACCTTGCAAGAATGGACCATTGGTGAGAGTACAAATCTTTCAGATCAGTTAGACACCCCCAAGTTACTAGTATTTCATCCCCTCAATTTCATAGGTTTTTTTAAAAACAAAGTTATCTTTAAGTGGTTCTAAACTAAGTATTTCATGTGAAACAGATGGTGTCCTAGCTGGAATTTCAGGTGTCAAAATACTCATTAAGCCTTTAGAAACTAATTTTTCCTATACAGGAAAGGAAAACTCCAGGTATAATTTCCTAATACCAGTCCAAAACCCCAGACTTCAGCACCGACCTATTTACATACTAAAAATTGTTCTAGTATTTTTAATTACTTGGTCAATTCAAACAGTGGCATTTGTATAATGAGAACACATATTAGGAAAATTGTGATAATAGGGTCAACAAACACTGAATAACCTACAATGGCAAACTAAAATATTTTATTATTCACTAGAATTAACTGAAAGAAAAGTCTGGTTACTTCTTCAACAAAGCTGGTTTCATTTTCATGGAAATAACACATCACCATACCTACTTGCACACCACAAAAAACATCTATTTCCATATCTTAAATTTTAAAAAATAATAAAAAACCCCGCTACATTGTTACAGCTCAAAGCATTCAGGAAGAGTAACCTTATCAGGTCTGAGAGCAGCAGTTTAAAGTGCAATTGGCTTCCTAACAAAGGCAGCAAATGCAGACTTCTTGGCTCCTCAGCACCACAGTTGACAAAGTGCCATGTGAGGTAAACAAGGCAGGAACATCTGCAACTGAGGCTCCAGAGTCAAGAATCAGAACCAGCTCTTCAGAGTCCTAATACTGCATAGAAGTTACTCATTCACTCGCACATCTTCTACAACCAACCACTAAAGCTAACTCAATTATTGCAATTTTATTCCATGTATCTTCTAGCATTTTCCTTCTCTACAAGGCATCAAAGCATGTACAATATATACACTAAGACCTGAGAGTCTGTCCAAGGCCTCTACATTCCCCTCTCTGATAACCCACATTTCATTCTTTCAGTCTCAATTCACCATGATCCAATGCACCCAACTTCCAGATCATCACACAATAATAGCTCAACCCAGAAGAGAAGTCTGAGCACAGTTATAGACCAACAGGATTATTAATGTAGAAGTAACTCATTGGCATTTTCAACTCATTTGCAAACACTCAGCCATTTTACAGTGATGACTGTCACATCATGTTTCAGGTTTTTGACTTAGTACAAAATAACACAAAGTTGTGCTGTAAATATAGTCCCAAGAACCCAATAAACATGGAACTTCTCACTTATCTTCTGAAGATGGTATCTTCATCAACTAAGAGTCCATAGAAAATAGCTCAGAGTCCCCTCTTCAATGCATCAGATAAAGTTGTTCAGATTCTGTACTCAGGTCTTAAACTTTACAATGCTTTTAGTTTCAATTTTGGTTTAGTAAAATGTTCACTAAACAGAGATTCTTAAGCTCTAAGAACTATGCGCTACTATAAAAAAATCTGAGTCAAGGGAATATAAACATGAATTAAAGGCTACAGCAGAGCTCAAAGGCTGGAGCAAATTTACTTATTACGTGTGTTTGTGTGAGACCTCTCTATGCAATCATTTAAAGTGCCATTGCTCAGTTCTTGAGATGCTCAAACATTACCTGCCTAACGCCTGATGTGGAAAAACCTAAACAGAAAATGCTTCTGTCTCACTGATGTCAAGTGGAGCCCAGTCATGAGTTTCGGTGTTTTAACACTGAACACATAATTAGCTCTGCAACACAGCATGACGTACAGTAACTACTTCTATTAATTACAGCACCTTTTGTTCTTTATGTTCAAGAAAATTCTAAATGTCCCAGCATATTACTAGTATCTGGAGAGAAATGTCTGAAATGCTTAAGTTTTACCACAACTTTACCTGTGCTTCACTAAGGCCAAGCTCCAGCATTTCCAGTGACTTTCGAATCATGTTTGATTTTTCTTCAACCAGATTAGTTTCATCATCTTTCTTCAAACATTTCAGTGTTTCAAGTAAGCTCTGTAAAATTGAATTGTGTTCATTCTTCAGTGCCTCTAGTCCATTAATCACTTGCTTAGTTTTGGCAATGATTTCATCTTGAGTAAGCTTCTCCAACTTCTCTTCCTTTAAATACACCATTGTGGACATGTTTTCATACATTCTGAAATGGAAAAGTATGCTAGTTAGTACAAAAGGAAAACTAAAATTAGCATATAAGTCTGTGAGTGAAGTCTGAAACGCAAAATGCAATTGCATTTGTGCACAACTTTTACAATGTTTCATGTCCTGAGCGTGAACAGTTTCAAGTTTTCCAACTTCTATTTCTTGATTTAATATTTACACTCATAGATAAACCAAAAAACAACACATAATGAAACACAGACTATGATGCAGCATTAGAAATTGTAGCACTGCTGAAGAACAGGGCTGCATCTCCAGGGTTCTGGTTTGTGCAAAAGCAACATAGCTGGTATATAAAATACATACTGAAATAAATACAGCTATTTGCAGATTCCACTGATCTGTAGCTCTCTAAAAAACCCACAAAATTGAGCTTGAAGAATTTGAAGAAATATCATCCAGCCTTCTGAAAGAGTTCATCAGTCAATCATGAGAAAAGTCATCTTTCTCCTGTAAAAAGGTAGCACCATCTTCATCCTTTCGCTAGAGCTACGAAAGTTCTTACCACTATGTATTTTGAAGATCACAACTACCCCCTAGGACAAGTTTAATTCATTATTTTAACTCTACAGTTAACACATAAACATTCAATTGCTTACAGAAATAAATGCAGTTGTTTTGATGAAGGTGCAACACCTTTCTCATGGTGAAAAAAAGTTTGTATACCACAATCCTTGCTAGAAACATTTCACTGTGCTATTTTGCCAGTACCTAAAGCATTACATGAGGGACAGTAAATTTCTGGATGTCTGTCACTACCTCTACCAAATGCAAATGAAGACCCAAAAAAGTTTAGACACTGAGACTCTAAGTATCACACATTCTGTTAATGAAGCAACAAACAATATTACAAGGTAAAAATGCAAAGAAAAGACACACAAATCATTTGATCCTTTTTAAGTGTCACCAGAAAAAACAAAGACTTGAGAAATGACTCCTCTATACCTCAGGTATTTAAATCTTTGAGTGATCTAGGAAGTATAAATTAGAATAAAGTAGGAAAGATTTTTCAAAAGCAATTGAATTATCACATCAATGTGAAGACACCTGGGTAAGCACTGATAAACCAACATTTAAAATCAATTAAAACTGTATTAAAACTTTGTACTAGAAAAGCAAGTCTAATTTTAGAAGAAAAAAAAAAAAATTAGAACCACTTAAGTCCTGAATTAAAACTGCTGTAAGAACATGCATCTACACACACATCATGACAACAGCCAAAGGATGTGCTCTTCTGCTTCAGTATTATATTAAAAATAAAGGGCTGCTCTTTCTGTTTATATGTACTAAAATTACCCTCTCTGTGATGATCTCCTGCAATACAATACCCAAAAGGCATATCCACTAGTTACCAAGCAAAAGCTGTATATGACACTGGTTTATTTTGTAATAATCTCGTCCGAAAACACAGAGTTTGGGGAAGCGTTAAGTTTGTTTTACCCAGATTCAATGTAGTAACTTCATATTCACAAATAAATCAATATGGAACATATATATCTGTATAAAGCAACAAATGTAGCATGGCATAAGAAATTATCCCATGAAGACCTGATAAGGAGAATGATATTTACACATTTCCCATTTATAACCTGAGAACTATGATCCAGAATGCTTAAAAAGACATTTCTAAAGTATTTTTAGTTCTCTGAAGTTGTGTAGAAAAATAAACTGCAATTTAATGTGGACCAAATTTGTAAAGAAATGCTTCCAACACACAGTCATATAAGAACTTGTTATGGATTATGCTAACTTCAGCACACAACTCAACCCTAATTACTCTTGGCATACTTTCACAGCCTCAATTAACAATTTCTATCCAAAATCATAGAACTGAACCTTTGATTATAAGGAAGTAAAACCAGGAGAGACATCTAATAAAGCTACTATTTGTGTACCTTATGTGAACAGAGATAGCAGCAATTCCTTCTGCATGTCTCAATATTCTATTATACAGCAAAGATGAAAAGCAGGTGTTTGCATATATATATATATAATGCACACGTAGATGTCATCTTTTAAAAAATTACACATTTGAAGCACCTCAGTAGAAATATAATTAATTCTAAGTGATGAATACAGATAAATTAACACCCATAAATTAACAGATAAATTAACAGGCCCATAGCTCTGGCTGAGTATACTGAAGCTGCAATGAAGGATGGCTAAGCCAGCACAGCAGCTTTTGAAGAGAGGAAAAGCAGGTTTAAACACGATGGGGCAAAACCACACTAAAACCATTCCAGCAGCAGACCTGCTTTATGAATACATTCCTCCTGTTCAAATCCAATGGGCCAGATATTTTAGCTGCCTCATTCCAACCCAAATGCAACTAAAAGCTTCCACTGCCTCTGCACTACCAGTAAAAGGAATCTACTGGAGCTGGAGCCAAGCCAAAAGCTGCATCAAGACATAGACTGACCTCAAGGTTTTTGCAGCCTGCAAGGATTCTCAAGTCTCCTCTAATAAACACTGTTAGAATCCCTATCTCTCCTACTGACAGGAAAGGAATACAACTTTTGGGATAAGTTTTGTGGGGTGTCTGTTGGTGTTCAGAGTTTTATAGATTGTGTTTGAGAGAATAATTTAGAAAACAGGAGAGTAACAAGCATATAATTTGTCCTGCTATCAAATCTGACTCTTTGTAGGAGTAAAATTAATGAATAATTATCTAATAGCTTTTAAGGGTAGTAAGTGAAGATGTGGTGCTATTTCCATGATTTTTTTTTAAACTTATTTTACAAAAGGTCATTCATTGCCCGTCCATCAAACAAGCCCATATTTGAATACATAATCATTTAATTGGGGATGTTTTTGTAAAGGGCAAAGACTTGGATTCAATGATCCCTGTGTGTCCCTTCCAACTCAGCATATTCTGTGATTCTGTAAATTAGATTTGAATATCCTGAGGCAGCAAACACCACACAGGAAGCAAACAAATGAAGTGTGTATGCAGGATGTATACAGAGGAAAGGAGACAAAACCTACCCAGCCTTTCTATTGTCACTTCTCAATAAATGTTAACTCTTTCTTCCCATACATTTTCCCTACAGAAAAAAAGGGGAGAGGCAAAGGCTTCTTAAGCTTCTGTAAGTTTTGTCCTGCACTCATCTGCATATTTTACCTGGGCAGGAATTATAGATTCAAATACTAGTTTTTAGCTGAGTGTACAACTGAAAATAAAGCAAAGAATTAAGATGTACAAAGGTCTATAAAACAGAATTTTGGATGAGGAAGAAAAATATGCAATGAAGCCACAGTTACAGACTCACTAGCTGGCTTAAGAAATGTACTTATTATATAAATGTGTCTGTGTAGCTCTTGAATGTTATCATCCTCTTTTGTGATAGTATTGACTATGCTGAAGTACAAAAGTCACTTAATGCTTTCCAACTTTTAAAAAAAATCAAGTCACTGTCTTAAAACACCCAAAAATTAGTCAGCTTTGACAGATGAAGATAAAAAGCCCCGCAACATCTTCTATTAAAGAGGTTTCTGCAAAATTTTGTAACATAAGCTCAAAACAAAGAAATGGACTCAGAACAGTAAGAGTCTGAACCAAAGAAATCATAAAGAAAGCAAAGCCAAGCCTTTCAGTTGTCTAACCACCGGGATAATCTCATCACATTCAAACAACTTAAGTGGCTGTTATCTTTAAGCAGATTAAGTATTTTTTTATTCATAGAACTTTCAACCATCTACACTAGTAATGCTGACATCTCAAATTTGTGCCTAAACTCTCCCAGACACATACATATCACACCAGCTACCTAAGCTCTTCAGCTCATATTTAAAGATCACCTAAAGAGCTTTTCCTACTCAGCTGCTTTTAAAAAAAAGAGTTGTTTTCCTGCAGATCACGTCCATATATTGTTGTACCAAAACATATATGAATTCCTCTTTGCATAAGAAAACTTAGCAAGGACGAATTTTATTCTAAAAAAACATGAGAATCTTTTTTCCTTGACTACAGAGTAGCATGGATCCTAAAAATAAATAAATAAAAGCATTCTAATTTTTCTTCCTTGTTATGAATCCCTAAGAACTTCCCCTCTCTGTACTGATATTTTTTATTATTTAATGGGTTTCAAGTACTAAAAGCTTGGAAGATAAATTTTTAATGTATTTAGCATCTGATCACTATTGTTGCAAAATACAATTTTAAATAAATAAATTATAACACACACACACACACACCCGAGTCTAAACTGCTTTGTCAAGCCAAATTCTCCCTAAACCTTTTCTCTGAATTTACAGCTAACAGGCAACATGGTTGAAAATGAAACAATAATGTGCTCGTGTATGAAAAATCATCTTCCCTACAGTAAAAGCTCCTACAAGACTGGCTCAAGCCATTCCTAGGGGCTCTGTCACATACATGCACTGCGAATTCCACAAAGCTATGGTGGAAAGTTATACTTATTTGAGCTTTTTGTATCTCTAATAGGGACTTATCAGTTCACTGTTTCCTAACAATAATCAGTCTATTCAAGGCTTTTTAACCCTAATTTCACTCTTAGTTCTTCCTTAATTAAATGGCAAGGCTCAGCATCCTGCATCTGCCACGTGCTTGTTTCAATTTTGTATGAGCTGCAAATTACAAGTCATTAATTCCCTGCTCAGAGAAAGAACGCGTCTCATTACATCATGGAAGGCACCATCTTCAAATACTACGAGCTGCTCTAACTGCTAATCTTCATAACCCGGTAGACTGCCTTCTCAAACAACCCTCAAAACATTACAGGCTGTTCCAAAAAGAAACTGAGCAACAAAGGGGAGAGATGAAAAACAGTTTGGGAAGGACTGAGTAGTGTGTCAAACACTGCATTAGCCGCACCCCTCCTGCAGGCAGCTCAGCGACAGCAGAAATGACAAGGATGAATCACTCACGGATGCCTTTCATTCGCCGAGAAAGGTACTTGTAAAAGCACTCAGATAACAAACACTCAATTTGGACTACATTGCTTTTATGGCTTTCAGTCGGAATCTCCAAGTCTAAAAGAACAGTGGTTACCTGTTGTTATTTTTTTCAAATTTAAGATGTTAAATTTCACTTTAACTGTGAGACTATTTCTGCTGTCACAAGTCATATTTCCATAAGGAATATTTATAATCTTTCCCTTTTTGCCTTCCTTTTACTTAAAATGACCCCTTAAACTCAGGAATTTTGTTCCATTACATGATCTCTAAACTCCCAGAGGAAAGTACCTTTTTCCTCTTGACATATTCAGGACTGCAGCTTTCCTGCCAGTGCTAGTCATCACTCTTCTCATCATCTATATTTGAATCCGCATAGAATAGAAAATCTGGAACTGCACCTGCAAACACTGTCCTGGTGGAGGTCAGACTTAAGGCACACTCGCTGACCCAGTTCTATAAACAGAACACTGCTGCACTTCTGCACTGCCTCGGGTTTCCAAATGCGTGAGCTCAGAAAGCACCTTCAGCATGTAACACACAGGTACACGAGCTACCTTAAAAATAAATCGGTGAGGACAATTAGCAGCACATACTGGAGGCTGTTAATCACTGACCAGAAGCAGGTAAGAGGATGGAGTTGCACATGACCTAGCAACAAATATTAAGCTACAGTGAAACTCCCCCTCTCCAAGAGGAGTCACTTTTTTTACCAATTTCCAGCTAGTGAACATCTGAATTTAAAAAAAGAAATCTTACTGTGCTTCTCCTGCCAGCCTTCAATTCAGAGTTAGCCCTGAATGTAGAAGTCTGCCCTACCACTTGGTTTAAGTGAAGGTATGCTAGGTAAATACTGTAAAAAAGATATTTTTAGTCCTTTAATGTCATGGGCACACATCCCAAGAAAAGCCCAGAATCACATTGGGAATTTGACCTACAGCCTTAATATCACAAAATGTCTGTGTTGGTCCAGCAAACTGGACAAACATCCAACCTTTGCAAAGTTTTGGCATTTCTAAAGGCAAGCCCAGAGGTTTATGAAGAAATGCACAGGACATTAATAATATGCAAATAATAAGCAAAGGACAGATTGACTAAAAGGAGTAAAACACAAAAAAAACTTAAATACTGGCAGAAATCTCCACTTCTCCAATAACAAGGCTGTTGCTTTTCTCTTATGAGTGCCAGGAGCAGCCTCTTCTGTGTGGCCTCACATTCTACCCCTGCATCACAGCAGCATCCACCTCTGAAAAACACCGTGTCAGCCTCCAGGAAACCCCCATGGCTACCAATAAGCCTATGCACTGCATTAAACTATGTTTAAGTGAAGAGGATTATGTACTTGTTTAGCTGAAGAACATAGCCACTGTACATCTACCTTGACAAATCTTGGAATCTTTTAATGTTGTGGCCTGCTAATACAAAAAAAATAAAAATCATACCTTTCAGGGAAGTCATCGGATTCTCTGGAATGGAGAAATGCAGGCTAACAAACCATATTTGCTAAAAAAAGAGATGATAGCAAAAATAGCTCCTATAAAACCCTTAGCAAGGTTGATGCTGACAATTCTCTTTGAGAAAGCACAAGCTAAGATGATTTGCACTCCTGAGAAAGTACAAGCTATGAAGATTTGCTTTGCTGCAGAGTCCTTTGATTTAGATTTCTGAAGCATGCTTCTTCAACACTAATGAACACTGTTTCTTAGCAATCACACCTGGATTCTTAAAGGTAACAAACTCAATACTCTTTGAAATAAATACTTTTGTACATTTCAAAGACAACTGGCAAAAATGCCTTGAGAGTTATTTCAACCCTCAGCCTTCCTTCTTCTAGCAAGCAAACTGTTTTCATTAAAATTATTGCTTCCTGCTGAAACAGTTAATTGAGTTAAAATCTGTATACAGTATAAAGTAATCAGTGACATAAAAGCGTTCTTTAACTACACGGATTATTCTTCCTCTTAAAGAAAAGATTATGGTGTCAATCCCTTGACCATACTGCAGTGAATAAACACTGGCTACTAGCTAGCATTTCAATTATCATGATACAGCAAATCTGTATCCTTTTAACTGCAGACAATCCAGATGACCTGCCCATCTAATTCCAAAATCTCTTTTAGACTCAAACATAGCTGGAATTCCATAATGCTGCAGGCCAAATCCCATCTTGCTCTTCCTGTTCACGTACTGCAGCAGACTGAGACCCTCAGATGATGTGACTGCCCCCTACACATTATTATGCCAATTCCAATTATTTGTGTCAAAGGAAAGGAAAGTATCCTCTTTGTTGCGTATCTCACCAACTGCATTTTACCTTTCCAAAGGCCTAAAAATACAATGATTGAAACACAGAATAGCAACATATCCTAAAATCACCGTAGATTCTCTGAGAAGTGTTAGATACTACAATCGGTCTGGACTTCTTATAAGCAAGTAAGAGAAAAATTCATTCTCTGTAAACATTCCCAAGCCCTTCTAATATCTCAGATTTCAAACGAAACTGGATGGATATTAAGACTCTCCTATGCATTTGGTATCACATCAAAGATTACTCTTTGCCGAAGCTGATACAAGTGCAAAAGACTCTGACAGGCATGTGTGTGTCTAAGGCAGTTCCACAGACCCAGTCAGGAGTCCAGAGGAGATACACTAAAAGCCAGACTTTCAAGATGGTACAGCTCATAAACTCTGTGTTAATCGAGGCTGCTATCTGATACATGCTGGTGGTACATAACTTCCTTACTCAAAATCTGAAACAGCCCTGTGGCAAGATCCAAACCCTATTTTTTCTCCAGAATAATAAAACTGAACACAACCCTCTTCTGCTGTTTGGTAGTGTAGGGACAAATCTAATGCCGATTTTTTTTTTTTATTATTTTAGTTATGCCCATAGAATCTCTGAAGGCAGACAACTGCAAATCTCTAAGTCACCTACCCCTTGGAGCAAGGGAGTTGTCTTCCTTCTGTACCACTGTTGTGTCAACAGAAACAGCACCTGCTGGTCTCCTTCAAAGCAAGCACTTCCTTAGCTTCTGTGAGCACTAATAAACACTTTCAAGCAGCCACCAATGGATCCTGAGAAAGGAGAGCTTTTTGCCTTCCCTAAAACACTGGCACAACACACCAGTTTAGGCCACAGTTTGCCCTCTGCATACAACAAAGTCCACCTCACTGGATCACTTTAACAAAATGATCATAACTGATTAAGAGCAGTTACATAAAGACAGAATAAACTTACTGAAATGCATCAGAAGGTAGAGGTGTAATGACTTAAAGGGTAGTTATAATTTCCTTTAATTATTAAAAAAGTCTTGTCATGAGAATCAAAGATCCATCAGGAAAAATCTAAGCTAATTGTTCAAAAACGGTATTGTAGTTTAGTGTTTTGTAGTTACAAAGACATGCTTCAAAAATTATCTACTTTAAGTGGATTGAAAGGAAATTTTGACTGTATTTTAAAACAAATACTGTCAAGTAAATCTGAGTAACAGATCCATCATCATTATCAAATTCCACAGTTTTTCTCCTCAATATTCCAAGAATCTACATTGATTTTTGTGTGAAAATAGCACTTGGCTCTTCATGGATTGGTCACCTTGTGCCAACAGGTCTTCAATGAATTTTGACAGATGTCTTGATAAGGCTGGCTCTTGCTGGTGTGAGAGACTCTGAGACTGGAATAGGGTTAGGGCACATAGGATAAAAGAGAAAATACAGCAACATCAAAAGCTACCTGTCTTTCAATTTGAAGTTGTCAGTAGTGTAGACAAAACATTTTTTCAGCTTGACTATGGTTCTTTCGTTTTGCCTTGTTATTTTTGGACAAGAACTGCTTTATTGACTAATCAAAGTAAGCAAGCATTTATGTTATCTATTTATCTAATCTCTAAACAGCACTCAAGTAGAAGAACAGGAATGTTCCCATCAAATCAGTCTTCCAGAATACATTAAAAACTATCAGCTTCCACTTACTAAGATCAATTCTATTATCTTAACCAAATCTACTTTTTATAGCATACTCATAAGGATCTAGAAAATGCATTCAGGAAGGGAAGGCCACAGCTTGCCGCATATCACTGGACCCATGTGGGAAGAAGCTCTGCTGACAATTTCCTGTGAGTACTGACTACAATGTTCCTACATGCTTTATGACACTGAAGAGAAGGGTTATTCAGACTGAAACAAGAAAAAAAAAAAGCAATTTCTTCTGCAGACATTAAAGGAACATCTACTAACACTGTTTCAGCACACAGCAGACCTTAGGTTTAACAAATCCTTACACCAGGTTTTGAAACTATTTAATAGTTTACATCAAAATGCACAAACTATGCAGAGTCTTCCTTCAAGCTTTAGGGAAAACATCTTCCTCCTGCTTATCCTTCATTGATTTTAAAAATAAAAAAAAAAAAAAAAAAAAAAAAAAAAAAACCAAAAAGCAAAACCACGAACCCAATTCTTGCAAAAGGACCACAGAAGTTGTTTTACCATTAAACTGTTCAGGCATATTCCTTAATATAGGGAAAGAATTAATGCTAGCCCATAATGATGTAAATATCACATCAAAATTGATACTTTCGATGGCAACTAATATCAACGAATTTTTTTTTAATACCTTACATTTTTAATTCCATAGACAGCACAGCAAATGATGCAACCATCTAGAAAAACAACCACATGTTTCTTACCTACGACTGCAGAAAGCTGACTTAGCTGTAAGGTTGGAAATAATTTCCTTATTAAGTACTCCATAATCTGGAGGCCTTATTCTGATGTTCTGAAATCCCCTGGGTCAGGAGGTGCTGAGCAGTAGAGCAGGCCCTAACCAAACACTTCACAAAGGCACCTTAACACTCTGTACACTCAAACCTGAGGACCAAACCATAGTTCCAACCCCTTCTCCAGTGATCTTTCACACTCCTGATTTATCTTAGCCACTGCTGGGCAGATTGTCCCTTTGGGACTCCTGAAATCCCTGCTGTGGTTACATCACTCATGTGACAGTCCCCAGCACCTTACTGCAGGACACTGCTCCTCTGGTGGACTGACACAGAACAAGAGCACATGCTAACTGGAAAATAAACACAGAAGCTAAAAAGTTTCATTTGAATACAATTTTTAAAACCATCTAGCTTGGATCATCTGTTTTGAAAGCATCCCACTCCTGAGGATGGCAGAACAGTGGCCTCCTAAAACAACCTTGCCATTAAAAGCACTGTATCATGCACTTGCAAGCACTGCTCCATGTGCAGCCAGACTACAGGCTGCAAGACAAAAAAGGAAAAGAAAAAACGTAAGTCAGCAAGCATATTTTCAAGCTATTTGTTGTCCTAACAAATGGGTGTGGATCGAGATTCAATGGGCACACAAAGTACAAGCAGTCACTGTAATTCAAACCCCACTGATTGCTGCTTTCAAAAATGGGCTGTGCATCTCTGCTCTCTACCTGCATTCAGCACAAATTCTAAACCCAAGAATTTTTTCCTTAGTTAAACAATGTATTCCAACAGCAATATTTTTAGTGTGTGCTAAAATCAACATGTGGGATATGACTTTTACTTATAACTCTTGGGAGAGACATCGATACTAACTGAATAAAAAGTACTTAAAAGCAAACTAAATGATTCATTAATCTGTCTTTATCTGTTTTCTAAAGAATGGAAAGGAGGTGTATTTAAGTAACAGCAAATTCCTGAGACTCTGAGATAAAGTCACCCTGTGGTGCCTCTTGTTTTTTCAAAAGGTATAAAATGGATTACAAATTTTTAAAATTTAGGACATCTGCCTATGACACCTGTAAGTACCATAAGAGAACACTACGTATCATCTCTGTATGATTTCTTAAGCCCTTGGGAGTGCCAACCAAGGACCAGTATCATGTGCTCCAGAAAGCTCCCAGACCAGAATCTCATGAAGCAGATTTATTACATCCTCTCTGTTAAACACAATTCTACCTTACCACAGGCACAGACCTCAGGTTCACACACACCTAATCTTCCCAAAATACATCATTCCTCAAAATTAACATGTCTTTCTGAGGATTCATTCCCTTATACCTCTGCTAAGACCTGTAGGTCACTATCATGAAAGCTAACACACTGCTGAACATCATGACTTCTGCACCCCTCTGTGTTTCAATACAATAATATTCCTTGTACTGAATGCTACTATACTGAATTGGGCACTTCATCCAGGAAAATGGTAAATATAAACAATAGCACATGCTTTTATTTTCCACACATTATTGCCTTCTATGTTCAGAGGAATTTAGAACCAGCCACTGAATCTTCTGGTCTAGCCTCCTGCAAATACCAGTCCATGAGCATTCTTTAACTCTCCAAGGCTATAACTAGACATAATAACCTGGTGATGCTCCTCACCCAGACATACATTTCATTCACATCCCTGTCCATAATAAATAAATATATATATATATATATATATATGTGTGTGTGTGTGTGTGTGTGTGTGTGTGTGTGCCTTTTACTGGATTATTTTCCTGTCAGAGGTGAGGGGACAGAAAAGAAAAAAGGTTCAGGCCATAAACACAACCAAAATATACTTATTTCTCCAGGCTGCCATGCAGCAAGCTGTGCTGATAGAACGAGGACAAAGGAACAAGCAGCAGGACTGTGAAACTACATAAACCAGTACTGAGATGGAAGAACGTTTCATTTACAACCTTAGAGATCAATTATATATTCCTATTCTGTCAAGAGAAACATTATAGGAGGTTACAGTCCCCCTCCTAGCTCAAAACTATAACCTCCCCTATGTCCTCACAGATTACCATCCCACTACTTGCATTAATCTGATTACACTCTGCCACTGTGAGAGATGAATCCACTTCTTTCATCAACCCTTCCCCCTTTAAACACACACTAAATGTGATTGGGAGCTGGGGGAGAGCAGGGTGGAACATCCAGTTTAAGTACATGAACAAATGAAACATTAAAGACAGGGGTATAGTAAAATCCAATGGTGGTAAAGGCAGGAGGGATGACAGAGTAACAGCAGCCTCTCTGAAATGGAAGCTGCTCGAGCCAGAAGAGAAAGACAAAACTGTGGCTTTCCCACACTATTCAGGCTGACATTGTTTGCTAAAGGAACATCCATAAAAGCACTTAATCTTAAAACAATATTCTATTTAGAAAATCAAAAACAAAGCAGCAGAACCACATGAACACACGCCCTGCTCCTCCCTGCCAGTCCCTAATCTGTATGACATGCTTTGCAAATCATTCAGTTACTGTCACCTGGAAGGAGCAAACTCAAGATACAGGGCAAGAATGCAGTTACTGCAATCCTTTACAAAGCTTAAAACCACCACCCCCTGCACTGTGGAACAGCACACTTCAAATCACAGCACACTGCCAGTAATCTTAATTTTTTGTCAACATTAACTACTTAACTACTACATACAAACACAGGTAAGAATGAAGATAATAATTTACCTGGTAATCCTGAAAAACATATTTATTGTCCTTTAAAAAGACTAACTTGTAGATATAACTTTTTCAGTAGCATCAAAAAGTTGGTTTATGTCGGACATTTCTCTAATTTCTGAACATTGATAAGTGCAGTGTTAACTTTTCAAATGGTTTGCTGAGGTACATCAGATAGTAAATGTAATATAATTAGCCACCACTTACATACAGATATGTAAGGAAGGCAGAACTACCCACTAGATTGGTGACATCCTGTGATCTAGTCACTTTAAAATTTAATAAAATCAGCTAGGTTTCTGACATAATCCCAGAAAGAAAATTTAAACATGATGAATTTGGTTTATGGTGGGTATTTACAATATAATCAAAATATGAAATTGCTCACTTTTAAGTCTACCCACAAAAGTTATTTTACAGTTTTCACTTGTAAGGAAGACTTGATATTGAGAAACCATGTACAAAATATGTCCATTTAAGCAGACAACAGAGGGAAAGCATATTGGAGATATAAGATGTCATGATCCCACACTTCGTCATTTTGAGCAAAAAACACAACCAACAATAATTATTTGACAAACTAAATTAATTTTAATTCTACATACAAGCCAAATGCCAAAATACAGATTCCAGAGTAAGGATTGTTTCTTACTGCAGCTAAATAGCAGCATCCCTGGGAGATAAGCTGGATTCAAAGAAACAAACAGTAATTAAATGAACACATAGATACTATTACTTGCATTTTTTTTTCTTAGCTGACTGAATCTGAAGAAACTGTCAACTATCAGAGACTGTCTTTATACATTTAAAGAAATTAGCATCTCTAATGTTAACTGTGCTTTAGTGCTCATCCTTTGTTCACATTCCCAAATATATTATGGGTACCAGAAGTATACATACAAGCTTCAGTCCTCATTCTTGCCCTTTCAGTATGATCTCTTATTATTAAGTATGTCAATTGTCTAGCACAAAACAGCCCCATCTATAGTGTCATCTCATGCCTGATGACTACAAAACACTTCACATAAAACCCTCTGGAAGTAATTCCTGTATCACTGAAAGCATCTGCAATTTGGCTCTAATCCTCATAACGAAGTGCCCAATTTAAATCCCGGAAGATGACGACAACAAATATCTCAGCAAATCCAAGTCAGAAAAAGGGCACCTTTTTCTGGTCAGGCATTTATTTAGTAACTTTTCAAAGGAACCACACCTTCTTCTACATCCTACTTTCAGAAAGGAAAACGCTTCTCTAGACAAAATACTGGGAAGACTTTATTACCTCAAAACACCTGAAGCTGCCTCTGACTTGAGATAACTACTACAACCAGTTTTATTTTGAAGTCAAATAGGATTTTTTTTAGAGTGAACAAGGTGTCTCTGACTGGTACTTGGGTACAACAAATACGTATGTCTTAGACATTATGTTCGCCATACTTTTCCTTGAAGGAAAATCAGAGTTAACATTGAAATGTTTTTCTAAACTTTGGTCAAAGTAAATACTGTGTTCCTGTAAAACAATTAGATATACTTTGAAAACACAAAATATTATGAGGGCTGAATTAAGAGAAAGCCTATGGCTACCCACTTTATTGCAATAATGATGGAACTGGTCCATTTTTACAACAGTTGTGTCATACTGAACAACACCCTGGAGGCACACTGGCTATGACAACAGAGGATGTTACTTTAACTAGACCTAGCATGCTTGTCCCCATCACTATCTGCTACTCTGCTCTTCAACGCTGAATACAAAAGTACACTTCGCTTATTTATGAATTTACCCAGATTTCTGTATTTTTCACTCCTATTTTAAAAACTTCATTTTACAAGTATTTGTACACTGGATTGAGTTTTAAAATAGTCATGAGCTATGCAGCTGGAGAGACGCTGTTAATCCCAGAGTAAATCCAACTGCACGTCTGCCAGAGAAGTCAAACAGAAGAAGAGATGAAAGAGTAACTGCACAAGCCCATATTTCAAGAGAAACAGAAGCTGCATTAAATGGACTCAGAACTGAATATAAGGCTACAGAATTTCCCCAAACACTCAATTAAATAAGAGACACATGTAGGTATGTGTGCATACACAAAAAGATACAGAGATATGAGTACTCTATGAGCAGCACGTGAGTGAGAGGTCTCTGACATTAGCATGGCAAGCTCTCCATAACACAGGAAGCAGTAATTGTCCTTATATGCCTTAAAATTCTGTATAGTGTATTTTGTTCTATGTCAAAACCATTCAGATTGTGTTTGGGACTCCTGCATATTTAATTATAAATGATGAATGTGATTCTTCTGTTGTCAAACACAGACCTTTTAAAAGAATCCATTTCCATTAATAAGGCATTAGTAACTGCATCATAGGAATTTGACAAAAAATTCATGAGGCTATTTCACAGGACCCTTGGGAGGTAACTTTATCCTCTTTTTTAGTTATATATGGTAGCAAGTAAAGGGAATTTATGCTCAAATTGCTGTTAGAATTTCTGATTACTGGAATTGTCCAGCTCCACCATCATCCTTCAGAAACATGAAGCTGCCAAACTTTAACTGCAACATGATGCAGAAGTGATACTGCATTGATGAGCGACTTTCAGGATCAGACAATTTAAATTCCCTGCATTTACCCACATGCTTCTGCATTATGTGAAATGCCTACCTAAACAGAACAGCCAGAGCCCTCCATAGCTGTTCTAATTTCATGGAAAAGGTCCTCCTAAACCATGTGGTCACAAAAATAGTTGTGCAAGTGACTTACAAGGTCTTCTGCTCAGCCTCACCAGATGGATCAGCTTTCTCTCTGCTGTCAGTAAATGCTGAATGTGTAACTTCTAATTGTATTTGTAATCCTAGGGTTATAACATCCTCTATCGTGTTTTGCTGAAGCTTTGGAATTCATACTCAATTAAAATAAAGCTATTTTCCAAATGAGTTTTAAATCAACTGTGCATTCTAAAAGGTGTTGCTTTCAGTTTTGTTGTTTTTTTTTTTTTAATAAAAATGCTAAGCTGTCTAAAATCTCGAAGGTTCCCCTTTAGCTTCCAATGGATACCGTTTGTGCCTAAGTTTCCTATTTAAGTGACGAGTAAATCAAAAGTGGAAGTGAAAGAGACAATTACTTTGCAGAGTAATTGTTGTTAAACCTTTTGCCAAGAAAAAAACAGCTAAAAAATAAATTTAACTGCTTTATTTTCTTTTATGTGTAAACGTGAAAGCATGCTATATGAATGACACTGGCTCACAATCATGCTGTTCAAAGCAAACTATGAAAACAGACTTTCACTTCTTCCTAGCTGGTTTTGTCTTCTGAGTCTGTATTCTGACTTCATGACCAGTATTTTGAGTGCTGAGACTACTTTTACATCATACCCACTAACAGAAATCACTAGCATGGGAAAAAAAAAAAAAATAATAAGAGCACCATCACCGATTTAGCTGCCTGCAAAAAGCCACATAAGAGTATTACTAGGTGATGCCACCCTGGTCACCAAAACGTGCTTTCAATATGCCTAGAATACATAATTCAATAAAGTGTCAAGAAGTTTCCTTCTTCTGATTACATACAACTGCTATGCAAATCTACAAATCTGGCATCTCTGTTCTTAGAAACATCAGAAAGATGAAGGTAAAGTGAGAAAGGTTTTAAAGTGTCTTTCTAATCAAGCTGTGCTCTAAAGTCATATTTATCAATTAAATCAATTATGTATTTTTGCTAGAATAACGCCTTTAACTAATGCCGTCCTTATTTTGGAGGCACAGAAATCCGGACAAGACCTAAGTCTGTGAATCGCCTCCGACTACAGCGCGGCAGGTGACCTACAATGCATAAATCCCGTCAGCATGTACAAAGCCCAGAGAAGCCCTGTCCTGGCCGCAGTTCCGAAGGGGCAGAGGCACAGCCCCACAGCCGGGGGCAGCGCAGACAAAGCGCCGCTCTCCCGCAGCCGCAGGCCGAACCTCCTCAGCCCTGTGTGCCCGCTCCCTCCCAGGGCGGCGCCCGCCGCAGCACCCAGGGGAGCCGGCAGAGCAAACGGGGACAAAGCCCAGCCCAGCCCCAGCCCCAGGCACGTACCCCTGCCCGCAGCCGAGCGCTGAGCGCAACTGACAAACCGCCCAAAAACAGCCTCCCCAAAAACCCGACAAACCGCCCAAAAACAGCCTCCCCAAAAACCCACCCCGCCCTGGGAGCGGGGCCGGCTGTCAGCGGCGGGGGGACCGGGCGGCCCGCGCAGCCTTTTGTTGTTTGCGCAGCGGCGGGTAAGAAGGGAGAGCAATGGAACACCCCACTCACCCACACCCAAACACACCCGGCCCGTGTCCCGGCCCGTGTCCCGGCTCCCCCCGCTCACCGCTCGGTACTGCAGCTCGGGCGATGTGCGCAGCGCTCGCTGGGGCGGCGGGGGCCGCGCAGCCCGGGGCGGGGAGGCGGCCGGAGGAGGATGTCAGCGATGGGCGGGCGAAAGGGAGGAAGGAAAAGGATTTTTTTTTTTGGAGGGAGAGAGGACCGGAGAGAGGGAGGAAAGGCGAGAAAGAAGCGAGTCAGCACCACGGCGCACCCAGTGCTTCCCGCAAGGCGCTGGCAGGCCCGCGCTGGCCGGCGCCGGCGGAGCGGGCGCTGACAGCTGCCGGCAGCCGCCACCACCGCCCCGGCTGCTGCTGCTGCTGCTGCTGCTGCTGCTGCTGCTGCTGCGGCTGCGGCCGCCGCCCCTGTCCCGCCCCGCACTCCCCTCCCTCCTTCCCTCCCGCCCCGCCTGACATGGCGGCGCCCCCCCCTTCTCCCACAAGCGCCCGCGCGCTCCTCTCCCACCGCTCCCCCTCATGGCGTCATCCCTCCCCGGCAGCGGGGCAGAGCTGGGCTGCGTGCTCTGAGGGAGGTCAGCGGGTCAGCTGCATCCCCGGGGATGCCAGAGCGGGCCGCGCTAAACCTTGCTGAGATTTGCCTCGTCTGCCTCGAGTATGGATGTCGGTGGAGAGCAGATCGCGGCGTTTCCCCAGGGCGCGCTCGGTGGCACTGGGGTAGTTTGGCTGCAGAGGCGGCACCGCTGCTGATGCTGTTGGCGCTGGTTTGACCTACTGTCGTGGAAAAGAGTTCAGGGTTATGGTGTCTGTAGGACGTGTGAAACTGATGCTCCTATCTCAGCTGAATGCCTCTGGGAAAATCTTCCACTCCCTTTAGAAAGGACATGGATGTGCTGGAGTGTGTCCTGCTAAGGGCAGCAAGGCTCATGAAGAGCCTAGAAAATATATTTTATGAGGAATGGCTGAGGGACCTCAGTTTCAAGGAGAGTTTCACTCAGTTTCACTCAGTTTCAAGGGTTTAGTTTCAAGGAGAGGAGGCGCAGGAGGAACCTCATCACTCTCTGGAACAGGTTGCCCAGGGAGGTGGTGGAGCCAGCATCCCTGAAGGTGTTCAAAAGGCACCTGGATGTGGGAGTGGGCAATGTGGTTTAGTGGTTATGGGGTTACAGGGGCAGTGCTTGGTGGATGGTTGGACTGGATAATCTTGAAGTTCACTTCCAACCATGACTTTATGAAATGCACTTGAAAATCTCCGCAGTGTGCAACAGTTTATGGAACAAGTCACAGAGAAATAGGCTGAAGGACAAATTTGTGTTGAAGGCTGGGCCCCCACATAGAGCTCAGTGTGTGTTTATATTTCAGCTCAGTGTAATATATTTCAATGTCCTTGTCTTTGTTGTGCATGGAAGTAAAAGATCCCTGCTCTTACACAGGTTAACACCTGAAAAGTAAAACTTCTGTGAGAACTCAGTGTTCCATGAGAACTCAGTGACACTTGTCACAAGAACTATTTCTTTGCAGCTTCCAATTTAATTCCCACTCTCGCTAGAGAGGAAGGAATGGCCACAGTATTTTCTTTGTGTTATGTTCCACTAGGTAGAAGTTAAGCCCAGAAAGGAAAGATGAAAGGAATTGAGGTCTAAGATAGAAGAAAAAAAACCAAACAAAACAAAACAAAAAACCCTACAAACTAAACCAAACAAACAAACAAACCCCCCACTAAAACATTAAAATAGCAAAACAGTAAAATGTACATTGTAAATCACCAGGGATTATTGACAATCTAACTTTATGAAAGAGTTATATTGTGATGCATTATCACCTGAGCTCCACATAGAATAGAATAGCATCATTCATTTGGAGGGGACTTGAAAAGACCATCTAGTCCCTGCAGTACATACAGATTATGAATCATAACCTAATAGAAGAACCTAGAGGTGTAGTGGCAAATCAAAATATGCAGCCTCACCTAAGTGGTAATATTTAAAATGTTCAAGGAAAGCAGAGCTTACATATGTTTGCCCTCATGAACAATGCTGAGCAAGTCTACAGAACAGCAGATGTGAAAATGAGAGTTGGGTGAGAAAGCAAGACTCCTAAGAATAAGCAGGAAGTTTGAAGAGGAATCAAACTAATGCTGTTGTCAAAGAGGCAGAAGAACAGGAAGAGTCACAGAAGCCCACAAGAAACAAAGCAAAGTTAGGGGAACATGGATAATCTGCAGACTGCAAATACAGAGAATTACTGCTGGATTTGAAAAGCTGAGGGAAATAAAGCATTCTTACTGAATTTCACTCTCTGACTGATATTTTACACAGATCAAGCTGTCCAGCAAAACCCAATTTTGATACAAGTATTTCCAAGTAGAAGTTTCTTGCATTCTTCATCTCCATTTAAAACTTTTCTCTGGCAATTTTATATTAATGGTTTAATTGACCACATTTTAGTTTTGACAGGCAATACAACCTAACTAAAACAATGTGAAATATGTGTTTGCACAGTAATACGAAAGGGGAAAAAAGGTTGAAGGGCATTCCTTTATACAAACTACATTTTAAAGAGTTATGCCAATTGGTTCACAGGTTCAGAGTATTCTCATGAATATGCAAGAGGTTTAATTAAAAATAGAACATGCCCTAATTACATAATTATGCGAGAGAACTGATTCAAAGGAACCACTCCTGCCTTTGAATAAACAATATTCATTGCTTTCTTCCTATCACACATTTGCTTTAAAAGATTTCCTGCAATTAGCTGCTTACCCTAAGGATGTGAGCATCTCTGAACAAAGCAACTACTCCAGCTATGACCCTGATTCATAATATGCCAGCTAATCAAGTATATGCATCCTGGCAATTTCCCACATAAACAGCACACACTATAAGCTCCCTCCTGCAGGAAGGTTGATTAGCTCAATGGAGCTATAGTGCAGTTTAACTCCTCTCTGTTTGTGGCACGTAGCAGAAGATAGACACAGGAGAGACTTGATGAAGATGATTTTTCCTCAAGCTACTGCCTGACCTGAAATATCCAGAGTTCCTCTTCATTTGGATCTTGTTTTTCCTGTCTCATTTACATGATAATTACCCAGGTTCATCTAGCAGTAAAAACTATCCTCTGCCCACATTTCCATTTTCTCTTAAGGAACTAGTTATGCTGCATACCCTGATTTTTGGATTAAATTATCGAGACATGCTGTCTCTAGTATATTACAGAATCACAGAATCAATTAGGTTGGAAAATCTCTGAGATCATCAAGTCCAACCTATGACTGAACACCACCGTGTCAACTAGACCGTGGCACTAAGTGCATGTCCAGTCTTTTCTTAAATACCTCCAATAATGGTGACTCCTGTGATCCTTTGTCTATCACCAAGGTCACCACGATTTTCTGCAGACATCTGTGTGCATACCAAGACAAAACCCCAAAACATATTATTTACAATGCTAGGTTCCTTAGTCTCAATATACCAATTTCCCTCTTTTCCCAGAAGAAAAAGGGAGGTTTGTAATTCACAGTGGGAGAGCAAAAAGCAAACAGTTCAACTAATGCAGCACAATGCTCTTTGGTTTTTGAAGTGCAACAGTGTGAGAAATACACACAGCAAACTGAGGTCAGCTTAACTGACATCCACAAATGGGGCAAGCCTCTAAAGAAATTCAGGTTCACTTCATTTAAGAAGTGTGGGTCATTTTATTTTACCATTTGTGATGAGTTGACACTGGCCAAACGCCACCAGCACACCATTGTACTAAAAAAATATATCCTCCTGTCTCAGAGGATCTTCCTACCAAAAAAGAATTTTTTTTCAACCTTATCTTACAGTCTATAAAATCTATGACTTCATTTTAGAAATATGGGCCACAATAAAGTACTACACTGGAGTAATTTCAACTGCTGCTAAAGTGCTGTTTAAAAGCATCCTGGCAGTAATAAATATTGAAAGGCCAGATTCAGCAACCTGTCTGGTTCTTTCACAACCACTTGACAGTTGCATACATTTTTAGTTTTTATTTCCTACATGAAAAGAGGAAACATAAAAAACAGTGCTCAAGACTCAGAAGTGTCAAGTACACAGTCCCAGGCACAATTTTAGCCCCATTTTTTTGTTCATATGTGCAATTACTGCATGCAGAGTTACCTTTTTATCAGGGAGTTCAGGCACTTTGGGGCAAAAGGACTGTGTTTTGCTTTGCTTGACTCATTGTCAAATGCCTGAACTTACCATTGGGAACCCACTGTCAGGCAAGGCATTAATTCTAAGTAAAATAAACGCAGATCGTGATCCTGCTTCCCAAGTCAATAAGCTTTATTTACATGCAAGTGAATTCTCCTTTTTCAGAGTCACAAGGATTTCTAGGAAGCTGTAACAAACGAAAGCCGGTTTGCTTTTCCTTGCTGTTTTCTCTCCACAGAGAAATGACAAGGAAATAAAGCGTGCAGGGTTAATTCAAGTCTTTAACAGTTAATTTCTGTTATATTTTTTAAAACAGAGCAGGATACTTGCCCTGGACATTTTGTTAAAAAGATATTTTGTCATCTCTCAGTTATTACAGAGCTGTGCTGCTGCTACAGATCATAACATACTGAATTAAAGGTTTTAGCAGTACATTCAATTAGCTTTAAAACAGTTCTGTTATAAAAAATAGACTTCTAAACTCAGGTAATACGGTAAAAATAACCACTGGAAAGCTAGAGAATTGTCAATATTAATGTGAACATGGATAAAAATACTAGACAATTTCAGCAAAACAGCTATATTTATATATCCTGATTTCCATTGTTACTTTCAAAGTAGTAAGTGATCGAGGAGCTAAGGATTCCACTCTGACAAGTTCTAATACTCTGTACTATATGAGTTTACAGACACCGCCAGTATTCTCCAAGATCCTACTTTAAACATTAAAATTCTGAATAGGTTAAGGATTCACAGAGGAGGGCTTGTAATGATAATTAGACTTGTATTTTTACTCCCTGAGTTCAAGGAATAGGTTGTCACCTCTACAAGGGAATGTTTACACCACTACATGCTCAGTATGCTCCACCATCAATTTCTGTTCCATCTTCTGTCACACCTCTTATTTCATTGAAAGATGAAGCAACTTTCTTTTTCACTTGTTTCCATGTTCCATAATCAGCTGATGGTTGACTTTCCAAGCACCTTTCTAGCTTGGAAATACTCTCTTCTCCATATTCACTCTGCATGACTTTTAGTGCTTATGCATGAAGAAAGATAACATTCCACTCATGTTCCTCCTTTCATTCTTCCATACTTTAACTTCTCAGTGAATTTATTCTCTCCAGGGGTTTCAGTTGCTCATTCAAGGTTATGAGAATTATTAATCGCTGCATATGAGTCACAGGAAGTTACATTTATTTCTGTATTCACCTACGGCAGCCACTGAACCATTGCAGAAATGTATTAGATCCTCCAGAGGAAATAAAAACCATGTTGTTGATGGAATATCAGCCTTGGCCACTACTGAAATAACAGCATGTGGTGCAGTATTTTCTGTTCACCCTCCTATATCCTTACTTCCCAGCTATGACTCAGCTCCCTTTTTTACCTTTATATAGGGATAAGGCCTAGTATTGATAGGAAAAAGTTTATTTCACAAATACAACCAACAGACTCTTCCAAAAACAAAATCATGTGTCTTTGTTCAAACCCAGGAACATGTAGGTAAAAGCAAGGGGGAAAAAAGGATCACCTTTACTGATTTCTAAGTGCCTGCTTTCATACTGCTTCCATGGTCCCCTTCCCTTTCTTAGAACACCAGTTCTTTATTAGCTATATGGTTTGTCAGCATTCCTTTAGAGATCTGCTAATTCATTTAATTTGGCTGCCAGATTACTTTCAATTAGATTCGGTGAGACTCTTTCCTTGATAATTTCAGTAGTCATTGTAGGATCCTTGGCAAAGGAGACTTTTAGATAACCTTTTCTCATTAAAGCCTCCAGAATTTCATTATGAAAAATGCTTTTTCCTAAAAAAACCCAAAACAAAACAACCAATGTTTGAGGGCTGTCACTGTAATTTCAGTCACACAGCAGTGTAAATCTGGGATAATTTCATTAAGCAGTATGAGATTCTTATTTTGAGAAGTGAATATTTGAAAATGTAGGAAAAGCACTTTTTAATTTTTTTTCCAATCAACATCAGGCAGAGGCACAGCCTAGAATATCAAGTTGCCTCAGCACCAGGAAAATTGGTGCTTCCTCACATGGCTATAGGAGCTGTATTCTCTTTATTCTCAAGAGGTTCCTACATATATTTAGAGAAGAAGGAAGCTGTGATTTTTTTCAGATGTTGCCTTTTATTAAAGCTTATGCATAAGCTAATCACAAGAAATGCTAATGCCAGTGTATGCCTGTGTGTGACCTTTTCCAAGTAGAAATTTGCATCTACTGATGTAAGAAAGACAACTAAATCTCCAAAGTCTAAAAGCCATTACAGATAACCACCTAATCTGGTCTTTTTCTAAATGTAATTATCAAAGTCTATTGAAAACCAAGCAGGCATCTTGCCCTTCCTGCCCAAAAACATCACTCCTCCACTGTGCATTCTCAAGGGTAATATAGACATATAGATATTGTGCCAAATTGTGTTATTTTTTTCTTGGCTCTTTTCCCTATCTAGTGACTGGCCCCATTTCTCTATGTGTTTGCATTTCTAAGGAAGTCCTCACAAGCAACAGCTCTCTTTTATATGTTTAATTAAATTATTGTAGAAAAATAAGATTCTTCACTGCTAGTTCTTCCCTCACTCACCTGTGTAGCAGATTCTGCACACCTTTCTCCCCTCCTGACCATCAATTTGCTTGGCTAAACAAACTAAACTCTTAATCTCTTTTAAAAAGATGCTACATCTCCCTGATTATTCAATTTGCCCTTCTCTACTCCTATTTGCTTCATCTTTCTTGAGCCTAAATAGCTGCAATTGTTTGTGATGTGGTCACTATCCAAAACGTTTGTTCCCAAGTCAGATTTATCAGTAGCCTCCCTTTCACTTGATGTATTCCTTTTCTGCACATGGCACAGTAATTGCCAAAATTTTATACCCCTTTCTTACATTAAATGCTTTTCTCTCTTCCTTAGCTAATGCTGTATATGGAATTATACCAAATTCACTTGGCATCCAAGGTTGATTGGAATTTCTCATTCTTTATGGGAGGCCATTTTACATCCATTTTTCATTGCTGGCGTTTGTCTTGGTTAAGAGGATATTTCAGGGGCAGTACCCAGCTGCACTGGACTGGGGACTTCATGGTAATAAAGTTTGCCCCAAGGGAAAGGGAAATGGAAATGCTTTTGCTGTGTGACAATAGTTTCTGTCGTTTCTGTGCCAATGACCAATTATGTCTGTACAGAAAATGGCTTCTCTGAATGTGCCTGTGGCTAGATGGATGGTAGACAGGACGTGGGGCTGGGAAGGGCAGAGTCACTCTAAAAATCAATAGCAAACAGAACTGCCTGTGCTAGATATTTTGTTCTTCATCCTGTCTCCTGGGAAACAGAGCAGATGCAGGATAAGGACAGATGATCTTATTCCCAGGGGTTTGGATATGAGTCCTCTCTCCTTGCTGCATCCTTCTTCCTACAGCAAGTATGTACTGTGGAGCTTTTGCTTAACTTTCTATAATTCCTATGTTTTCTATTGGAATGCTGTATTTTTAAATCTGTTTTAATAAGACATTTTCTTACTTGTTCACAGATAAATCCACTTTAAAGTATTGAGTTCAAAGATATTCCATGGACACACTCTTCATTTCTTCCGTTATCTTCACAATGACACAGAGGAAAGCAAGATATGTACATCACTGGTATCAAGGCTTACACTTAGAACATCAGCAAGGTGATTGAGTAATTCACTCCTACAGGATGGATGGTGTGTCCTAGCTCTGCAGGCTTTTCTGTCAATTACCTGAAAGCAAATATTCTTAAGAACTCAATCTGTGGACAGCCTCCAAAAGCCCTAGAACTGAGACTGATAGCCCAGATGAGAAGAGTTTGAGAGAAGGGTTTTAAATGAGCTTTGTGCCTTCTCAATTCTATGCTACTCTCTGCTCCCCATATGATTTGGACAACCTCAAGAACTTTTCATGTGATAGTTCTGCCCAAGAACTCCATGGGACCCATCTCTAACCTAGCCTACCCACACTCAGTATACCCCCTATATTTAGGGGGTGTGAAAGGAGACTTTTGAAAGTAGCCTTGTAGCTGTCTATTTCTGAAGAAAGCAATTCCTCCTACATCTGTGTATAGGTTTTTTATTGGCCATATTTTATTTTACATGCATAAAAAAACAGTGAGGGGATGCTCTTAGTTTGACAAGTTTGGCAGACACTGCTGCATCACATCATGTTCTGAAGGTTTTCCTTGTGCCAAAAGACTAGATTCAATTTAGGTAATTTAGGTAATTTATGCAGCAACTGGCTAAGAAGGCAGTTACCTCATTGGTATGTAGGTCATTACAGATATTCTGAGGCTGCAATTTTACTTTAGAGGGCAACTATAAATAGGAATTTAAAGCAGGACTCCTTGGTCTTTGACTTCGGTGGTCAGCTGGGCATAGGAAAATTCAGAGTAAAGCTTGTAGTAATTTCTTTGAAAAATCCATGCTACCATGGTTCTCACCACTAAAACACCTGGACTATTGGATGTGTTTTGATTACAGAGAGCAGTTCACTCTACCACACCAATTAACTACAGCCTCCTGGGAAAGTTCTGGGGAATTGCTGAAACATGGCATATGCAGTACTTTAGATTTTGAATCTGTGTATTTTAACATAAGATTATTCCTTAATATCTAAAATAGTTGTTTTTAATGAAATCTGAAATTGAAATATATTGAAGTTGTTTCAAAGATGTATATAGTGCATAAATACTTTTGTTTCAAAGTCCACCTATTGAAGATAATGTAGCTGTAAACAGGAACTGACACATGCCTCAGTAAACTAAGAGAAAGCTGGGAACAACTGATAAATATAAATTAGCCATGAAAGTGAAATGTACTGCCTACACAGTGTTACACTTCACATTACATGCTGAAGGGCCACAAAGTACACCATCACCATATGTTTGAAAGCCGCCATGACTCACACAGAATATGGGTGATGAATAACAGTATCTTCCTTCCCCAGTGTATAACACTGACCAGAAATCTACCCTGTAAATGGTTCCATTGTGGGCAGCAGTTTAACGTGCCCCACATCCTTGTAATTAACTACATAACTGTAAATGGTGCTGCCAGGTTTATTGTGCACCGATTCAGAAAGCACTCTAAATTCCTTTAAAGGATGGTTCACACATTTGTCATTTCCCATCCCACTCATTTTGCAGCCAAAGGAGGCTGGAATGCTGTGTTAACCATCTTTTTCATTAATTTCACTTCTCTTTTAGGTCTTTGAATTTTTGGTTATGAATTCTGTTGGGTAGTGCCCAAAACCAAAGTTCATATTGTAGACAAGTGAGATTGCTTTTCTAATTTACATGAAAACATATAGTAGCACCAAAAGCTGAAATTACATTGTTAATTACATATGAAATTGAACATTGAATGCTGAGTGGCTGTTTGATAATACCTATAAATTACAGACTCAAGTCAGTAAGTAATAAGCTGCTTTGCTGCTTTTAGAAGAACTGTGAACCTCATGATTTAAAAGCCGGAGAAAAATCTTCCTGAGATGGAAAAGTGCTCTGCACAGTGGCAGTTCTTTGGCCACATTATTTCAGGACCAGCCTGTTTTCCTCAGTCCTGTGGTACTCCGATTTATGGCTGAGATACCGTGGTAACTTAGACATGCCCAGCAAGCCCTCAGGTGTCACACTGAATAGACTCCTTTTTTTCCCAGCAGAAGCAGCACCAGGGGAGAGGCAGCAAATGAATTAATTTTGAGCATCTCTTGTCAATTCAAGTTGCTCCTATGGCAGAACTGATTTTTTTTCTTTGAAGTGAGCTGGAATTCTTCCTTGGCACAAATTGGCACCTGTGGCTATTTACTCATATGTCAGCTTAGTATTTTGTTCTGTTTTCCATGGTGGAATTTTTCATGAGGCCTGAGGAAACTGGAGGTTTTCCAGACATGACAGTAAAAGTGAAATGCTATTTTGGTAAATGTGAAAAGAAGATTGATAAATTCAGAAGACATTTTCTTACATACTCATTGGAACTTAGTTTCCATTTTGTCTTCCATTCTTATAAAATTTTGAACAAATAAGTGTTTTCTCCTAAGTATTTACTGTAGAGCTGCTAAGGTCAGAACCGACTTGACTTGGTTTGTTGCAGAATATTTATGCTGTGTCATATCAGCTATTTTCTATATGACACGCCAGGATAATACAATCACTTGGAAAGCAATCAAAGCAGTCAGTCTCTTGAAATTTGAAATTCATGGAACTGTCATCTTATATAGCCTTAACTACAAATTCTGTTTTGCAAAACAACACATATCCCCTCTGCTCTCTCCCAAGAATTTAGACTTTTAATTATTTGAGTCATTCCAGAAATTAAAATCTGTAGCTTTTCTGGAACCCTTTAAAAACAGCCAATGCATGCTACACCCCGATCATCATATGAGAATTTTTCCATGGCAAGGATTTCTTACAATTTGTCAACAGGAAGTTCTTTTACAATGAGATATGAATAGTGACCTGAATTCCTTATGATTCTGAAACTTGTGTTTTGCCTGTTAATATGTTTTGGCTCAGCTGATGATAGTATCACAGCCAAGTGTGCAGCTGAATCATATCAGGGTTCTTTGGAGGCAGTGGTGTGAGCAGAGCACTGCTGCATGCCAGAAAGCCTTGACTGGCAGGGGGGCTGCTGGAAACTCCTGCCAGCCATGGTCCATCACTTCAGGGCTGCTCTGGCTTCGGCCGGTGCTAATTGCCTCCTGGCAGCCTCAGGAGATGCATACAGACATTTTTGCTGCCTCCTGCTGTCTCAGGCCCTAGTCACAAGGCACCACCCTAAGGAGGAGAACCTGCATACACCAGCAAGCAAAATCACTGTGCCTTTCCCTGCAAAATACAAGAAACTCAATTAAATGGGTTTTTGGTTTGAACCACAAGCCACAAACACAAGCCAATGTATGAAATGGACCGTGTCTTCAGAGCATTTATGTGGCTTCTAGAACTGATTTTGACAGTAGGTAAGTCACTGCACAATAATACTTCTGAGTAAGATCAGACTTGAAAAGGGATCATGTATTTTTTTGCCTTTACTATTTCTAGCCAAATGTACTACTCTTGCACTTCCACAGCATCTGCTGTTTGAGTATATCAGTCAAGTAAATCTCACAATACTTGGGTAAATCTTAATCCATTAATGAATGCAAAGCCAAGGCACAAAGAAGTGATTTATATAATTATGAATACTAATGAGTATGTACTTCAGGGTGATTATGTTCCATGCACTTATAAACTCTTCCGAAGACATGAACTGTTAAGAAATAAAGTAAGCTATGTTTCCCTTACTAATTTTTTTTGAGAAAAGAACTTGAATATTCAATTATGGGTTTATAATTCTGTGAATCAGCTTACAGTGATCAGTGGATATAATTTTTAGCATGAAAATGTTATTCATGCATATTACAGTTCCAGGCATATATTATCCTTTCATGAAAACATTTCAATCTTCCAGTCTTTATGCAAAAGTTTGGCCTGTGGGCTCTGCACAGGATGTAAATTAAGTTCTTGTTTGGCTAAATCTGATTATCCTGTAGGGTACCAATCTTGCTTAGTGACAGTGGAAGCTAAAAATTGCAAGCAGGACAGTCCACTTGAAATTGGGCCAGGAAGGGTCAGTTTCTAAATAGCAAATCTGAGGTTTGAACTAGATTTTAATATTATCCCTAAGAACATTCAGTTAAACATAGAAGCTGTCTCCTCCAGAACTGCTATCATTGCTTATACTATCATAATGAAATGGAGAAAAACTCTTTTTTAAAAAGTACAGGTCTTTATTAATCATATGTAAATATGCTGCAATCACTTTAACCCAGCCTTTAGTCAGTCTGCAGCTTAATTCCCATTTGACACTTCCTCTTACCCCTCTCATATTCTATCAAAATTAATGCTCCAATAGAGAAATTCAGTGAATAGCAAAACCCCACACAGATTATTAAAACAAAACCAACCCAAGTCAATACAAACTCAAACTATTTGAATATTACCAAAATACCATTGCTTTATTGTGGACTTACTGAGTGCATGAGAGAGACTAAAAAGGCATATGCTGACACTACTGAATATGAAATACTGCTGTTCCTTCTGACAGGATTAGCTAAATACTTAAATGATAAGAACGCTCCCCTGTATTTTTCCTATACTCAGAAAATGTGCACAGAAAAGTCACTCTTTGATCTATTTCACTAGCTTCAGTTACTGTAGCAGGCTTTTGTATTCATAAAAATTTTATTTTTAGTAGTCTTTGGCATCTCCTTGGCTTTCCTTTGATGTATAAAGGTTTTATGATCAATAATATCTAAAAGCAGCTGGTGTTATTGCAATTGCTCTGAGTCAAGGAAAAACTCAACAAAAGTAGTGCAACACTGGTGAAAATGATACGGCTTTTGGCTGTTCAGAAAATGTAATTATCTCAGTAAATGCATGTGGTTTTTATTAATGAAATTCAAAATTTCAGACGGATTATTTTTAATAACATCTTTTCACAGTGTTTCTATTAGATATTTTAAATCAGACCTCAACACTTACCTAATAGATAAATACCTCACTCCCTCAATAGGTTTTAGATGAAGGGACTCAGCACTTCACACAGAATCCTAATGAATTTGAAGGGGGGAAAAGGATAAAACCAGGCCTGGAGACAGCCTGGGGGCAACACGCCAGTGTCTGAGGGATGGTGTGCTGGGGAGGTCCTTTCATCTGCTGTCTCGATGGAGATGGGGGATGGAGATCCATGTGGCAGCAGTGACATAAGGGATATTGATGTGTTGGAACACAAAAAAAACACAGAAGTGCCTGAGAAGGAGCACATGGAAGGTCCTGCTTGACTGACTCAATCTGTGACAAGATGTCCTGCGGAGAGGATGAGGGAAAGGCTGTGGATGTTGTCTTTTAGACTTCAGTAAAACTTTAACAATGTTTCCCACAGTATTCTCCTGGAGAAACTGGCTGCTCATGGCTTGGATGGGTACTCTCTTCACTGTTAAAAACTGTCTGGATGGCTGAGCCCAGAGTGCTGGTGAGTGGTGCTGCATCCATTTATCAAGTCACAAGCAGTGTTCTCTAGGGAGCAGTCTTAGGGCCACTTCTGTTTAATATCTTCATCAATGACCAAGATGAGAGGATTGAGGAACCCTCAGCCTGCAGAAGACACCAAGCTGGGCAGGACTCTGATCTGCTGGAAGGCAGGAAGGCTCTGGACAGGCTGGATTGATGGGCCAAGGCCAATGGTGAGAGTCAGCAAGGACAAGCAGAGGTCCTGTCAGCAGTGTCTGAACATGAGGCAGGGGTGTGCCCAGGTGGCCTAGGCCAGTGGCATCCATGTATCAGGAACAGGTCAGCAGGACCAGGGCAGTGACCATTGCCCTGTGCTCAGCACTGGTGAGGCCACACCTCAGGTGCTGTGTCCAGTTCTGGGCCTCTCCATTCAGGAAGGACAGGGAGGTGCTGAAATATTACTGCTCTCTACAACTACCCCAAAGGAGGCTGTAGGGAGGTGAGAGTCAGTCTCATCTCCCAAGTCACAAGGATGAGAGGAAACAGCTGCAAGTTGCGCCAGGGGAAGTTTAGATGAAATGTGAGGAAAAATTTCTTCACCAGAAGGGTTGTCAGGCAGCCGAGCAGGCTGCTCAGGGAGATGGTTGAGTCACTGTCCCTGGAGGTATTTAAAAGACAAAGCAGCTCGAAGCTTAATCCTACCATGACCCATTGTATGCTGATATTGTTTTTGGGCGACCAACACTAAAATTACATGTCCAGAAAACAGTTTTAACTGTGAATTTACAGAAGCACAATCCAAACCTTCTATTTGAATTCCCACAGCTCCCCCATGCCAAGCAACACATATCTGCATGATGAGGCACATTAACTCATCCGACATCGAACAGTTTTTTTCCTTGGATTAGTTTGAGTAGTGAATCAATTTCCTGATCTGGTTCAGCAGGCAGACACAAAAATGTCTGTGTTAATGGAAGTGAGCAGCTCAGAAAATGAAAATGCTTTTGATTGACCTCCACCCATTTAAAGCATATGTGAAACTACCTTAGGGACTTTATACACAGGCTGTCAGAACATATGGCCATTAACCACCAGTCCACTGGGGCTCTGGTCTCTCCCTTTCTGGGATATTTTCTTGTATTATCTAATTATTGGTTTACATCAGAAGTACCTATTAAAGTGTGCATTCACGTTGTGGTCAAAGCTTATTGTAAAATATAATTTACCATGAAGTCCTGAAGAATTATATACCCACAGTATATTTCAAAATAATTCAAAAATTTATATTCTTAAACATGGCATTTTGTAAATTTTTAATAAATATATACCCTTTACAGTGCTGATGCACTGTAACATTCACAGTATTTTCAAAGAGTTGGTTATTATCTCAGCAAACACCATTAATCACCGTTTTCATTTATTAATAACACTTCAAATCACATTTCAGTTGCCACTTCAGCCCAAATGATACCGTAAGTTATATGAAACACTGTGATCTGCTACTGAATCAGTAACATTTATTTCATTTTGCAGAGAAATTATTATAGCTGATCTGGACAAAGCTCTTTTTGCTCCAGTTGAAAAAGTCTGTGAATAAATAGTCATGTTTAGATATAAAAAATAGGTCAATGGCTACTGAGATGATGTTTCCAAAAGCAGAACCTTCCCCACAGCACAGCTTTAGGAAAACACTTCATCTGACAGCACACATTCTTTTTAACAGAATCCTCTTAGTAAGTACTGGATAAAAATATCATTTAACTGTACAAATGGACAGAGAGAAGATAGTGAGGAATGAGACTTCTTTTAAATTAAAAATATATGGCATGACATTTTAGGACTTCACTTGAACCAAGCTCCTTCCAATTGATGTTACCTAGCTGGAGGCCACAAAAACAACCCTAAGGCAAGTTGTTTTCAGTGCAGTAGAGAAACTGGTGATCACAGCACATTTTCTTGGAAGAAATGAACCAGGAGAAAGCAGTGCATACTTGTAGTAATGTTATTCTCCATACAGGAGTTACCAGTTCCATCTTCTACCAAGATTAAAAGATGGGCAGCACATATGTTAAATTGCTCAGCAAATAAAACATTTACCAATCATGGATCAGAGAAGTTCTTGTCCAAAGGAGGCACATTTCTCTTAATTGAAAAAAAAAAAAAAAATCTAAGCAGATCTTATTGCATTAGCACTTTATATGAAATCATATCTTAAATCTTTATTAAAAGTAGTAAATAATCACACTGAAGAGAGGATTATTCTAAATTGATTGTATATATACTCACTTATATATCAAACTTGTTCCTTCACCCGTTCTGTATTACTTATTGATAGCTACTTCCTCAAACAGGCAACTGCTGTAAAATGAGGCATTTTTGTCTTTATATACAAATATAGTTAGTGGAGACTATCATTCTGAGACCAGAGTTCAGGTACAGCACACTGAATCTCATATTACTTAGCAGCCATAAATCTATAGTAAAAACAGGACAGTTGTTACCCATTCCATCTGATATGAGCAAGGAACAGCTTTTAAAAGTTTTCTTGGTTGTGCTTTGGTGGAGAAATATTTTAGAAATTCTTGGAATAAAGGATATAAAAGAAATCTACATACTGCTTATAAATTAAGACCGGTGTTGACTTTTATTTACATTAATTTGACAAAAAAAATCAAGTAATTATTGCATCAACCATTCACATTTTGAACATTACTATAAACCACAAGTTTATAGCATACAGTGTTGCATTCTTCATGGAGCTGTGATTACTGTTCTACATTTTTCTTTCTCCGACGAAGCCACCTCAGAGCTCTCATCAGTGCTACTTGTCCCATGAGGAATGTGATCCTAAAGTTACGTTTATACCAATCTCTAGGATTCCAAAGCCAAGACAATCATCAGCACACAGAACAAGAAAAAGATACACAATTATATTAATATATTCTTTTATATTCTTTTGATTAAAATATCCTTTGGCATTGACAAATGACATTTCAGTGATGACCTGCATTTTCTGTTCTTTATGGTAACACTTTTCCTGCCTATTAAGACTTAAATAACTTATGAAAAAGTCTATGTGCATATCCACATTCCACATGTCCATATCCATATCCACATGAACAGATTACATGTGGATTACAGGGCTGCAACTGTATTTGAAATCAGGTGAGATAAAACTTTAAAACCACGTTTCATGTTTCAGAAGTAAAGCTGATCACCAATCTGGACTAACTTCCTGCCAGTGCTGTGCTTCAGGTAGGATTTGTTTGTGTGTGGATGAAGATGCTCATGTTGAAAAGGGCAGAATTGGTCTCATACAAGAATAGGAAAAAATAAAATCAAATCACACTTCAAAGGCTAATTGTATAACCCAATACGGGAAACATTAGCCTTCTAGTGCAGTACCTTTTAAAGATAATGCCTTTAATATTGTCAAAGTTAGTCTTCATATCTTTAAATAACTTAATTTTTATGAATCATGCATGGCTTCTGGAACCAATTCACATCATTCACAGTATAGTCTGCATCAGCCTGTTTTAACCTCTGAGAACTTGCTTCAAGTTCTTCCTGCCCCTGTTATAAATTAAAATAATATCAAATTTTTTTTCTATACAAGGATCTCACTCCCGTGTTGTAAAATGCTTACAAGAAGCAATAGGATATGCAGAATTCTAGAACTAGAACACTGGGATTTAGGTCTTCTCTTGAGATGTCTGGGACAAACCTCGCATGCACAGATCTAACATAAGCCTGAGATACCAACCTCTCAGTGAGGACAGCAGTCAAATTCACACTGACAGGCAGCACTGAGCTACCCCTTCAAATGTCATGTTAAATAAAAATATCATGCTAACATTGCAACTGTTTCTTTTCTCCTTTCATGTTTAATTTCCTATATCCTTCTTCAATTTTTTTCCAAAACTAAGTTGGATTTCCAGTCTAAGTGCCCTGAACTAAATATTCAAGGCATCTATGCACAGTCATTCAATTTTTAACTAAATTTTAGAAGTTGCAACACTTCAGCTGCGAGTTTTCAGGCCAGCTGGCAATACTGCAAAAGAACATACAGCTAAATGCATAAACAGATTTTTATAAATATGACCCCTCAAAATCAGAGTGCCTGTAAAAAGCTCTGCTGTTTTCAGGGCTGTGAAGTTCCACTTTGAAACTACAACAATGCAGCTGACACAACCTGATTTTACAAGTCATCAGCAAGGAAGGTCATGTTTAAGCACAAAGCCTGAATTATCTTACCCTGAAGAGGGGATCCTCTAGCTATCTATCCTCTATCTGACTATCCTAAAGACACTGCAACAATGGCAACTGGTAACCAGTTCTAAGATGAAGTATTTGCATTCCCACTTATCAATTACAGGCAATGTACTGACAATCCTTTCACTAAACCCAAATTTTACTATGCATCTTTTCATACTGTCGCTTTGGATTATGGTGAGGTTCCCCCCTGCCCCTCTGTGGGCAAGATAAGATGGGCTTATTTAACTATTTGTTAGTTAAATTGTTCTTACGGGATGTTATTTTATGGTTTATGCACAACACACATGAAGAAACTTAAGCCACCATTTGTTATAGATGAGTTGCAGAGGTGGCAGAGTTCTCACTAGCACTATGCCGTTAGGAACCCATTAGGAAAACTTCACATTTTTGAGCCCAATAATCTCCCAATCCAGTACAGAGAGGAAACTGCAGTCATGCTTTCACATTCAGTGGTCAGTATTCCTGGATTAAGAGCTGTCTTCCTCCACCTTCTCATTCCTCCCTCTTTTTTTTTCCGTTTTTCAAGTGTGCATAGCTACTTGCAGGGGTATGTGTGTTTGCAAGTCATTTTTCACCCGTTTCAGATCCCCAGTTCAGTTTATGGAGTTGTTGTACACACAGGAACACTGAAACAATGCAGGAGATGCAGTGAAGAGTTGGATGTGGGTTTACCAAGCTGTAGCTGAGGTTCTATCCAGGACGAGTCAGGTGATGAATTTATGCCTCACCAAACTCTAAAGTGATCACTTTTTTACTAGACACTTGCAAAATAATACACCCAAGATTATTAAATATTACTCCCATTAAACGATTTTCCTTTGAAATAAATCCCATTTACTTGTCCTTATTTAACAGTCAGCTAGAATCTGTTGTACTGAACTTTCAAGTGGTCTATTTGCATATTTATCAGTTTCAATTAGCAGCATGAAAAGACCCGTGCCCTAAGATAATAAACTGTGCCTGATTTTCATCTCTTTAAATCTCAGACTTGAGCTTATCTTCCCACTAAAACAACAATAAGCAGCAGCAGAACTCTAATGATAATGCAAATTTCTGTCAAACACTAATAACAGCATCCAAAAAATAATTTTCCAAAATTACAGGGGTCTGTGCTATTTCACCAATTACAGAAAGAACGTTCAAATTTTAAACTTGATCTTATACCTTTCACTTAGACTGTAATGTATCATGGTCAACATAAATACTTTCTACATACCTGTTATACTGCAAATGCTTTTTTAAATTTTTACTTAAAAAATCCTTGTAAAAGTCAGCCATTTCTTCTGCATTCAAAGTTGCTTTTTGACCTGAAAATAGGTTTTGGTGTAACAAAGTCAAGACAATTCTTTGGATCAAAACACTGAGTTCACATGCTAGGTCTAACTCCTTGCTCCTATAAGCTTTCTGTGTAATCCTGAACAAATTAAGATGCTTTCATCTTTCAACTTTTTAAAACTCATCTAGAGGGCACAGCAGATTAAAAATACTTCATCTTGAAGCTGGCATGGTTGTTAAACCCCTATTACTTGTGCAAGTGATAAAGTTTATCAGCTCAGACTATTTAGGGAACCAGTGAACCTCTATGAAAATGTGCACAGATCTAGAGTATCTATCCTTTGATAAAAATAATTTCTCACAGGCCTGAGGCTTAAGCAGTACCAATAAGAGCATTTAGGAACTTAATTTCCCCCCCTAAAGCAAGAACATAAATATCAAAAGAACACTATCCAAAACCAACTTGGTATTTTCAGACGCAATTATTTTTCTATTACTTTTAATAAAGTTCAAGTAACTTCAGGCAAAAGGTTTATGTTCTGAGATGTCGGACTTCCAAACAATCTATTATGCAATTATTTTGAGAAGAAGCAAACACAAAAGATGATTTTGAGCATGTCACTCGTAACCAGAATATTAAAGGAAGAACAGGAAGACCTGTGGCTACAGCACAGATGTCTAATCCAGAGAACCAGCAAATATTCTCAACTCTACCAGAGAATTCCAACACAAACCTTCTGGCACAAAATGCCCCTAAAATGACAGTCAAATTTCAATGCCCCAGGGAACATGGATATGATGAGGTAGATGGAATTGCAATATTTAACATGTTACTGTTCCAAAATGCATTTTAAGGCTTTTGAGATTGATCACAGAAATGTGTATTATTGATCAGTTCTATTTGTTATTATTTTAAAAACTAATATACCACAATGTATTAACATACTATGGGATAAATTAACTCTAAAACCATTTGAAAGCTGTCAACTTCATACCTATAGTTAATTTGTTTCTTCATACTGGTATCAGCAAAACTGATTAATTACATAGAAAAGTAAGTTTTATTCCAACTGTTTGTATTTATTTTTACAAACATTCACAGCTGTATTATAGAATAGATGACCAAAGGCATACACTTGATATAAATTTATTTTTAATGGAAGTATGTGGTCACTCTCTTTTACTTCTAGAGCATAAAAGCAAAACAAAAAAAAAATCAGAGTAGCAATATAAAAGAAGTGTTTTTGAAACAACATAGATCTTAACTAAAATTACTTCTCAAGTAATCTGATCACCAGGATAGAAACAGAAAAGAAAAATAATGGTCTGGGACATACAGAATATCAGAGCAGATGCTTCACTAAACTCAAACAGATCATTATTCAGTGAGCAAAGTACCCAACCTCATACTACAATGCCCAATTCACTATTATTATGAAGGCATTTTGTTTTCATTTTCACACAATGAATTAGAGAGACAACTATTTTACAGCAACTGTGCTCAGGCAGAGACAGGCAGATAGCAACTGCCTTTTCCCCAGAAGCTGTCTTACACTCCCTCAAGGAAAAATACTGTATTCATTGGACACACCATGGACCTGAAGCCAAAGACTGTGAATTTATCCACCCAACTGTAACACGCACTTGAGGCAAATACTCTGCATGTTTATCTCAGCCAGCTCACTGACTTAGGAGGTGTGAAAGTAAAAAGTCCCTTCCTCCTTAGGCTACATGATTATTATATTACTGGGCTAGGATTTCAGCACATTCCCTGTGGCTGTGGGGAAGGAAGGAACTACAGGGGGAGAACAGTGCAACAGATGATCCAACCCCCACATGCACATCTCTGAAAACCTCCTTGTCTCTTTTTTTTAATCACACTCTTGAAAACATTTCTGAATCCTACCCCTAAGATTTAACTGTGACAGAACACAAAGAGCATAAACTAACAAAATTCAAAGTTAAACAGAATTCAGAATGCATCCTAAACTATTAATAAAGATCTCACTAACCTGATTCATCTCTCATTTCCAGACCCTTGGCTTTCAGTCTTGAATAAATAAATTCTTCTTTTTCCTAAAACACATTTTTCCACATTAGAATGGGATGCAGTCAGTCCTTGAAGTTAACCATTGTTTTTAATTACACAGCAATGTGGCATTCAACACCCTTTGAAATAACTAGTAATGAATCATTATACTTGGAAGTGTAAACTGAACACTAAATCCAGTGAGTTAGTTAAAACTGGTCACTAAGATCCTGCTACCTGCATGCATCAATTAATTCATTCAAGTGTCCTACTGATACCTATAAAACTGATCTGTGGAATAAAGTTCTAAACTTCAGTGTTGTTTGACAGGATTCACACTTTCAGTTTATAAAACAAACTATGGAAACGTGCTGTACTGCATAACTGAGATTTTGAGCATAGAGAAAAATATGCAGCCTCACAATATTAAAAATTATTTAGATAGAAGCACAATAATCATTTGTGTGTGAGTTTCACAGCCTTAAAAATGTCCTGTGGAATTTAAAAAAAAAAAAAAAGCTTCATTTTTTTCTGGGTTCTTTGTGAGTTTTGAGAGGATGTGATGTTCAACAGCATAAACAATGGTGAATTACTGAACTGTTACTGTTCTTCCAAAAAAATGCTACATTGGTTGGGAGATGCTAAAATCAGGTAGGAAGAACAGACTCACTTAATCTTGCTGGGATATGCTATCAGTGAAACAAGACATATCATGTAACCTCATTTAGTCTTGGTAATTACACCAAATTTCTCTCACTTATGACAACAGAAAAACCAGCCATGAAATAATTTTCAACAGCTGCTCTAATCACAGATAGGACTAGAGGATGGAGGGCAGCTACAACTTTATACTTTCAGCGCAAGACAGGAAAAAGGCTAATACTCCATGCCACTGGGCAGCAATAAAACGTGGGATTTTCAGTTTTGTGCATCATTTCAAGAAACGAATGACAAAACCGTCATTTCCTCCTTGACCTGAGCGCACGACCAGCGGGCAGAACAGAGAGGTCAAGCGCCCGAGTTTCGGGCAGGCGGGCACTCAGCAGCAGCAGCAGCAGCATTGTGTGCGGGCAGGGGCTCACCTGGCGGAAGGTGCGGTTGTGCCGTGCCCAGAAGCGCTGGTTGCTGGCCTGAGCCTCCTGGCGTGCCTCCCGCAGTCTCCGCTCCAGCCGGGATTCCTCGGGGGGGCGGTAGAAGATGATGGGGCGCAGGTTGGAGTGCTTGTCCGGGGGGCCGATCCAGTCACTGCGAGAGTGTGCGGGCGGGCGGAAACCCAGATCCTGCCAAACACAGACACAACGCGTTATCAGCTCCAACACCTCAAGAACACTTTGGAATAAATTCCCAAACGCCACGGAACTATAAAGCATTTAACTTCAGAAATAAAGCACGTTTATTTACTGTGGCCAAAACCAATGGCATACATTTACAATTTACTCTTACTTACAAACGCACTACAGAGAAGATATCTTTAAGTTTTTTACCATAGGCAAGAATCACGAGGTATTTTGTATGCGATTTTGTAAATGGCATACATTTATAATTTACTCTTACTTACAAACGCACTACAGAGAAGATATCTTTAAGTTTTTTACCACAGGCAAGAATCATGAGGTATTTTGTAAAATCAACTTTTTTTTTTTTTTTTAGTTTTCATTTTTCTATCACTAACACTCTGTAAAAATATTTCATGGAGAGAAACAGCAAGTATGCAAGTTTTTTATGGCGCTGACTTCTGCCCTCTGGTGACCAGGGATAGCACCCGAGGGAAGAGGATGAAGCTGTGTCAGGGGAAATTTAGGCTGGGGATTAAAAGTTCTTCACCCAGAGGGTTGATGGTCACTGGAACTGCCCAGGGACGGGGTCACGGCCCCAGGCACGACAAGCTCAAGGAGCTTTTGGACAGCTCCCCCAGACACATGCTGAGATTCTTACGGCTGTTCTGTGCAGGACCAGGAATCGGATTTCGCTGATCCTTGTGTATCCCCTGAAACTCAGAATATTTTATAATTTTATGATTCTACGTTTTTCTCAGCCCTGCGTCCTTCCTTCATCCATGTGCCCACACAACAGCCGTGCTCCCGCCTCAGCCGGCTTCGGGAACACCTGGCGTTATCCAACAGCCTCAGTGCCCCTCCAACACCACCGGCGGCCACGGCAAACACGTCAAAACCCAGAGGCGGCCGAGAACGCCGTTTGCTACCGGCCGCCCCCGCCCCGCCGGCCTTACCGGGGGCAGCCGGAGCGCTCCCTACTCAGGGCTCCGCAGGGGCGGCTGCCCCCGTGGCTTCCCCCGCGGACACTACAGGAGCTGCCGCCCTCCGCCCGGGTTTACCGCACTGTCCGGCCGCTCCTCACGCTCGGCCGCGCAGCCGCCGCCGGAGGAGGAGGCGGAGGAGGCAGAAGAGGAGGCGGCAGAGGAGAGGAGGAGGCGGTGACGGCGGCAGCAGCATCCACCAGCCCGCAGCGCCCGGGCGGCAGCCATGGCCCGGTGCTTTACGACGCTGCCGCGCGGGCGCTGCGGGCGGGGCGGAGCCAGGTCGGGGCTGGGGCCGGGCCCGCCTCCGCCTCCGCCTCCCTCCGCACAGCCGGGCCGGGCGGGGCTCGGCTCGGGCGGTTCGCGGCGCTCGGCCCGTGGCGCAGCGCCGGGCCGGGCAGCGGGTCCTCGCCCGGCGGCGGGTGAGTGAGCGAGTGACGGAGGTGGGTTGGGGGGGGGGGGTGCGGGGGGGTTCCCCGGGGGGGGGGGGGGGGGGGCTCGGTGTCGGGGGCTCGGTGTCATTTCCTCTTCGCGCTGTGCCGGGCCCCACCACGGCGGGGGGGGAGAGCGGGAGGTTGTGGGCATGGAGGAGCCGGGGGCGTCGAGTGCTGAGGGGGAGCAAGGTATGTGCGAGGAAGAAGCGCTGTCCGCCGGGGTTGTGGCGGCTGAGGGCGGTCGGGTTCGGCCGC